>CM067175.1:21598929-21647828 GCA_034093135.1 Erigeron breviscapus | reverse complement strand
TTTAAAAGCTCATGTTATGATACGACTACATTTGCATGTCATACTATAGGTCATTGACCTCACACCAATTCTTAATATAAGCTCATGTATATGACCAACTAAGTACGTACGTGGCAATGTTATGCTTAAATACTCACTTTTCTTGATTGTTATGCAAGTTTCATGAAGCTTACAGTTAATTTAAACTTACTATCTTAATCTTCATAATAGTCATCTTTTTCATCACAAGATAGTATAAGTGGTATTCCTCAGATCCAAAAGTGATGCACCTGCTGAAATCATCTCTCTCATCAAAAGAATTGAGCTCAAGTATACTCGAAAAGTTTGTCAGTTACGAAGTGATAATGGTACTGAATTTCAAAATAAAGTACTTGAAACATTTTGTAATGACACTGGCATCTCTCAAAACTTCTCATCAACACATTCTCCAGAGCAAAATGGAGTTGTGGAAAGAAAGAATCGCACACTGATAGAAGCAGCCAGAAGTATGCTATATGAATCAGGTCTTCCCACCAGTTTTTGGGCTGAAGCAGTTGCAACTGCTTGTCACACCCAAAAACCGGTCAGTCTACATCAAGAGACATAAGAAGACTGCCTACGAAGTACTCAGGAATCGTAAACCAAATATTGGATATTTCCATGTATTTGGTTGTCCAGTTTTTATCTTAAATGATTTCAGTCAGCTTGGTAAGTTTGATGCAAAAGCTGATGAAGGTGTATTTCTAGGCTATTCAGATATCCGAAAGGCTTTTAGAGTTTGATAGACTCCAAAAGGTTCATGAGACAATTCATGTCACATTCGACGAATCAAATGATGCAATCAATAAGAGACCTAACCTTGATATCTCTCCAGTCATTCCAATAAATTTTGGTGAAACTGACCAAGTTCATCAGTCAGTTGTTTCACCAGATAATGTTTCCAGTTACACTCAACTGGAACCAGCTCAAAAGAAGAAAACCACCAGTGATATTCTGTTAGGGTGAAATTTCAAGTCAATATCCTGAAGGTCCAAGATCTTGACGTTCCAGGATCTTGACATAGTAGAATATTCTGATTACTTATTAATATTTGCTAACGTTATGTTTCAAATATTATTATTGTTTCCACATGAGATAAGTGTGCAGATTCCAGAATATTCGATATAAAGCATTGAAGGATATCTCTAACGGTGCAAAAAGGAATGTCGCACATGGTTAAACTCATCAACACGCAAAGAAGACTTAGTCTGCCAAAATAATCGGACTTCAAGATGATTTCAACATGAGGGAGAAAGCTTCAACGGTCACTTGACTGGGCAAGATCTTCCACAACGTTCACTGACTGAAGACCTGGAAGATCCCTACAAACTCGCATAGTTAGTTAGATCTTAGGTCTATATAAAGAATGAGGCTGATCGATCATAGGCATCCTATCTATCACTTACATACTGCTCATTACACACTTGTACTCACACACACACTGCTCTCAATTCTCTTATCTTTATTCTCACACTTAGATACATCGATCAACCGAATTCCACCATTTGTAAACATTTAACAATCATTAATAAGAGAACAAAGGCAGGGACGATTGCTTCCTCCCGGGGGTTTTTGGAATCCAGAATTACAGAAAATGGACCTTCAATAACCCCAAGGAATTTATTTTCAACTCCAGGAGCATCTGCAGCACCTGGATCTGCGCCGTTTAATACGTCATTCCCAACTGCAACTCAGAATTTTGGGAGCAACATTCCTCAAAATACTCATGCTGGGACATCTGCCACTATGGGCGCAGGTTTACACAATTCTAATAATTATAATGGATCATTTGCTTTTACTAACTCATCGCAGGGACAAGGACCAAACGAATATATCGCAAGAGAGTTTCAGAGAATTAAAGATATGATCTCTAGTGTTCCTGGATTTTGTAATCCAATTCCAGAGGTCAACCCTGCATCCTATCTTATTAATAGATATGGTGACAAGATCGCGAATGTAGAGATCCCAAAGAAGTTCTAGGTTCCAAATATGAAGCCATATGATGGAACTACTGATCCTCAAGAGCATATTGCATTATATTTGGAAAAGATGGAAACTGTGCCTGTTCCATCCAATCTGAAGGAAGCCTGCTTATGTAGGAGCTTTGGATCTACACTTTCAGGATCAGCCTTAAAATGGCTGCAGAGTTTGCCTCCTCTATCTATCAATTCTTTTGCTGATTTAACTAATTTATTTTATAGTCAGTTCTCATGCAGTAGAACCTTTGAAAAACTGACTGATGATCTTTATAAAATTACTCAAAAACCACACGAATCACTTAGGGATTTTATGACTAGATTTACAAAAGAATATCTTAATATTCCTAAATTAGATATGTTAACTGCTATACAAGCTTTGCAGAGGGGTCTCCATAAAGGATCTAAATTTCAAGAAGATCTTATAATGACACCATGCAGAAATCTCGATGAAGCCAAAGCAAGGGCTGCAAGATTTATAAGGCTTGAAGAAAATGAGCTGACGTCTTCAAAACTGGAAGCTTTATCATATGATCGCCCAAATAGGAAAGCAGAAACTCCAGTATATAAGCCAAGAAATAAACCCTACACAAGACATGTTGATAATCAAGTGAATGCAGTCGAAGAAGATGATGGGGTCGAATATCTTGCCCTTTCAACATACTGCTTCTCAGTATCAACACCTGGCATTATAATGGCACTTAGAGATCTTGGAGACAAAGTAAGATGGCCACAAAAGAAGAATGATTCTTATTACAAAAAAGGATCCCAGTCAATGGTGTGCATATCATGAAGACTTTGGCCATCTTACTGAAGATTGCAAAATGTTAAGAAGGGAGATTTCCATTCTTCTGGCCAAAGGATATCTTAAAGAGCTCCTCGGAAGGAAGAAGGCTAAGGATGTTGAAGGCATAGAATTTGCAAGGCCTAATTCAACTCAAAAAGCAGATTCTCCACCTCCAGATGCAAGAGTAATTAACACTATTTCTGGCGGATCAGAAGTATGTGGGACAACATACTCAGCAGCCAAGAGATTTGCAAAACAAAGCAAGGCAGATAAAGGAGAAAAAGGCGTGAAGAAAGCTTCAATTTCAGATTCAGATATTGTCTCTTTTGAAGACGATGACTTTGATGACATAATGGAGCCTCATCATGACGGTTTAGTCGTCACTCTATTTATTGCTAACCATTATGTTCGCAGGATCTTGATAGATAATGGAAGTTCAGTGAATATAATCAAGCTGGAGACCCTGAGAAGAATGGACATTTCTGAAGATAATATTATTGGCAAGGCGTCACCACTAATCGGATTCAGTGGCGAGACCAAATATACTGTGGGTGAAATTAAGCTACCAGTATATGTTGGAGGGGTTAATTCCATGCAAAAATTTGGTGTGGTCGACACTCTTCCAGGCTGCAACATAATTTTGGGAAGGCCTTGGATTCATGAAATGAAGGCAGTACCATAAACATATCACCAATGTGTTAAAATGCCAACACCTTGGGGAGTGATCACTGTTAAAGGAGATCAACAAGAAGCTAAGGAATGCTATACATCCACCATGAAGTCGGCAGCAAGGTCAACTTCACAATAGCAATTACAGAGGAGGATCTTTGATGTCAATGAACCAGAGAAATGAGATGTTAAAGAAGTTATTCTGGTCCCTGAAGATGCTAACATCAAAGTTCTATTAGGTGCAAAGATCTCGAAAGATTTAGAGGTCAAACTTACTGATTTTTTGAAGACCAGAATGAAGACTTTTGCTTGGAAGCAAGAGGATATGACTGGAATATCTAAAGATGTGATTACACACAAGCTTGGAATTGATAAAAGTTTCAAGCCGATTCAGCAAAAAAGAAGAAAATTTGCTCCAGAAAGGAATGCAATTATCCAAGAAGATGTGGAGAGATTATTAAAAGCAAAAATGATTAGGGAAGTAAAATTTTCTGAATGGCTAGCAAATGTGGTGGTAGTACAAAAGAAAAATGGAAAATGGAGGGTTTGTGTAGACTTCACTGATCTTAACAAAGCCTGCCCGAAGGATCCATTTCCACTACCACATATCGATGCAATGGTAGATGCAACTTCTGGACATGAGATGCTCACGTTCATGGACGCTTCTTCTGGATTTCAGCAAATTCAGATGGAACCTGAAGATCAAGAAGCCACTGCTTTCATGACCCCGACAGGTATTTATTGTTATATTGCTATGCCTTTTGGTCTTAAAAATGCAGGTGCGACATATCAAAGGCTAGTCAACATGATGTTCAAAGATCAACTGGGGATACAATGGAAGTCTATATAGATGACATGGTGGTAAAATCAAAGAGGGCTGAAGATCACTTGAAAGATCTTGAAGTAGCCTTCAATATCCTGGACAAGTACAACATGAAGCTGAACCCTGCAAAATGTAATTTTGGAGTAGGAGCTGGAAAATTTCTAGGATATATGGTCACTAAAAGAGGGATAGAAGCAAGCCCAGAACAGATCAAGGCTATTTTGAACTTGAAGCCTCCATCGAATGCTAAAGATGTTCAAAGATTAACTGGGAGATTGGCAGCTTTGAACAGATTCATATCAAGATCTTCTGATAGATGCAAAGAATTTTATGACATCTTGAAGAAGAATAAAAGATTCGAATGGGGAGAAAAACAAGAGGAAGCTTTCCAAGAATTAAAGAAATATCTATCTACTCCACCACTGTTGGTAAAACCTGAAGATGGTGAGCCTCTATATCTATACATGGCGGTATCTTCAAACGCAGTCAGTGCTGTATTGGTGAAAGAAGAAGAAGGTCAACAACATCCTGTATACTATGTAAGTAAGAGTTTAATTGATGCTGAAACCAAGTACTCTCATCTTGAAAAACTTATACTTGCATTAATTATGGCATCTACTAAGCTTAGACATTATTTCGAAACGCATGCTATACATATTAAGACTAATTACCCTATAAAATGCGTATTAAGAAAACCTGAAATATCTGGTAGAATGGCTAAATGGTCTGTGAAATTAAGTGCTTTTAATTTAATTTATGAACCTAGGACTGTTATAAAATCTCAAGCTTTAGCCGACTTTGTGGCTGATTTTAGTACTGACTTGCAATCAGAAGTAGACTTAGAAGTAAAACTGTTAGAAGAAGCTACTGAAAAATGGATTTTATACACTGATGGTGCAGCTAATGTTAAAGGAATAGGACTAGGTATCGTACTAAAATCGCCACAGGGGGATATTATACCCCAAGCAGTGAATTGTCATTTCATAGCCACTAATAATGAAGCAGAGTATGAAGCTTTAATTTCTGGTATGCAATTAGCTAGGGATATGAACATTAGAAACCTTAAGGTATATGTAGATTCATTACTTTTAGCTAATCATTTCAATGGAACATATGCTGCAAAAGGTGAAAAATTGATGCAATATTTGGAAATAGTGAAAAAATTAGCTGAGAATTTTGATTTATTTGATATAGAACAAGTGCCTAGAGAAGAAAACACTAGGCTGATGCTTTAGAAAATCTAGGGTCAACACTTAAGATGTCACCAGAAACTAGGATTCCTATAATTCATGTGTTACATCCTGCTATAGAAAAAGAATCAACTAATATATTGGTTGTTCAAGATACAGAAACTGAAAATTCTGGGGACAATCAAAATTCCTGGACTACACCAATAATAGAATATTTAAATACTAGGACAATCCCTAAAGATGAAAACCTAAGGAACTTCCGTATGAAAACAGCACATTACTCTATGATAAATGGTATTTTGTATAGAAAATCTCTTGCAGGACCGTATCTTAGGTGCTTAGAATTCCCTGAGACCAATGAGGTTCTTAAGAATATACACGAAGGAGAATGTGGAAATCACACAGCTGGAAGATCTTTATATTCAAAGATCTTGAGAACAGGTTATTATTGGCCAACTATGAAACAAGATGATGAAGAATATGCGAAGAAATGTGATGCTTGTCAGCGACATAGCAACATTTATCATCAACCAGCAGAACCCATGTATCCAGTTTTTGTCTCCATGGCCATTTATGAAATAGGGAATGGATATTGTTGGACCAATGGCAGAATCTTCAGCTGGGAAGAAATATTTTTTGGCTATGACGGATTATTTCTCAAAATGGATTGAAGCTGAAGCATACGCCAAGATCCGTGAATCACATGTCATATCCTTCATTAAAAGAAATATATTGACAAGATTTGGAGTCCCAGCAGAGATAATTTGTGATAATGGATCACAATTCATAGGGAAGAAAACTACAGATTTTTGTGAAAGATGGGGTATCAAGATGATTACCTCTACTCCTGTCCATCCACAAGCTAATGGTCAAGCAGAATCGAGTAACAAAATCATAATGAATAATTTGAAGAAAAGACTGGGACAAGCTAAAGGAAAATGGGCTGAAGAATTGCCATTTGTCTTATGGGCTGTTATGCCTGAGATTTTCACCTCCAAGATCTTTGTGGTCCAAGATCTTCGTGGTCCAAGATCTTAGTGGTCCAAGATCTTCGTGGTCCAAGATCTTGGGGCTCTAAGATATCTGACCGTTATTACTTTGACTTAGTAGTACAGAACAGGTAAAACGGAAGACTTGCCCCCAAAGTCGGAATTTATGGTTGAAAACGTGTGAAAATGGCTCCATAACGTCCATTTACCAAGTAATCAAGTCAAAGAGAAAAATCTGCTCAAGATTCCTGATTGCCAGCTCAAGATCCCAGATTTTTAGGATAGTTAGTTAGATATTTTCTCTATAAAAGGGGCAAGTGATTGCTAGGCTAAAACACTTCGACTTATCTCTGAAAAAACACTTCTTTCTCTCTATTTTCTTCTGTAAACACATTACACTAAACACTTTTCATCATTGTAACACTTAGATCAATCACTTGGGCTCTCGAATTGTAATTAACTTTGATTTATAATAATAAAAGTAGCACGGAGGGACGATTGCTTCCTCCCGGGGTTTTTATGCCGGCAATCCAGAAGGATTAAGGGCTTTTCCTCATCAACAAATCACGGTGTTCTTATTCCTTTATGCATTTTACTTTATTTATATTTTATATAACGTTTTTCTTACGATTATCGCTTATATCTTTACATTTTGCTTACTTTAGATCAACTTTTACAAAGTAATCTTTTTATTTACGTTCAAGTACTTTAATTAGTCATATTTGATGCTTTTATACTGTTTCTCAACTACCATTTTCCTGTTAAGAGCTTCAGAAATCCTCTTCTCAACTATCAATGCCAAAGGATCAGAAGATACAACTTCTGGCATTTTGTTTGATGAAGCTTTGTTGAGGACTTGGTTTTCATTGAGTTTGAAAGATTCATAAAGAGTATGAATGGTGAACTTGGTTAGATTTTGATGTTGCTTGATCTGTGTTCCAAAATCTTCCCATTCTGGACCAAGAGCTTTGATGAATTTGATGTTTAGCTCAATCTCTGTTTTCTTGACATTGTTCTTCCTCAGCTCATTTATGACATTGCAGAATCTGTAGTAGACAGCTTCAAGAGTTTCATTAGGCAATTTCGCGAAGTTGTCAAACTCAGTCAAAATATTGGTCAATCTTATCGTCAAAGTCACGTCAGCTCCTTCCATCTGTCTAGCCACCTCATCCCAAATCTCCTTGGCCGTATCATAAGAATCAACAGAGCCATAGATTTCATCCGATAGAGCTTTGTATAAGCATGACCTAGCTCTGTTATCTGCAGCTGTTCGATCTTTTTGTTCAGCATTCAAAAGATCAGGAGTTAGAATTATTGCATCAGTAGTGGGATGGCGATGAACGGCAAGTCCATTAAGGATGGAATCTTTCATCATATGACCATTTGTTTGACTTTCCACATAGTCCATAAATCTTTTCTTCCATAGTCCATAGGAACCACGGTAGAGAACTGGAGGTCTTGTATCTGAACCCAATGCCAATGCTTCACGAGAAGTCATTTTGAAATTGATTTGATTTGAAAAATTGAATTGTATTAAGAACAGAAAATGAAACGATCTTGAGAATAATAGGAAATGAAACGATCTTGAGAATAATAGTAAATGAAACGATCTTGAGAATAACAGGAAATGAAACGATCTTGAGAGGAACAGAAAATGAAACGATCTTGAGAAGATCGTCCTTTGGTAAGATCGTCTTGGGTGAGATCGTATTAGGATTTTGATGAAATTTGGTTAAGTATTGAACTTGAAACGATCTTGAAATGAAACGGTCTTGAAAATGAAACGGTCTTGAAATGAAAATGATCTTGAAATGAAATGATCTTGAAATGAAACGGTCTTGAAGTGAAACGGTCTTGAATTAAAGTGATTTTGGTTTGAAATTATTCAAGGAAATGAGACGATCTTGGTGAAGATCGTCTTGGGTTTCGAGGGTATGAAACGATCTTGGTGAAGATCGTCTTATGTTTCTAGGAAATGAAACGATCTTGGATGAAGATCGTCTTGTTTTCTTTCTCAAAAACTTATAAGTATTTGAATTGACCAAACCAATCCTTTCGGATTAATTAGCCAGAAACAAACACTTCACAACACACACTTGTCTAGAACGATCTTGAGAAGATCGTCTAACAAGCCACAATGCACAAAAATGAAAAACGAGCTTTAAGCGACTAAGACGATCTTAGGAAGATCGTCCCAGTGAAGATCGTTTTGGTGTCATCTTCTTCATTTTATCAGTTTTCCAGAAAAACTCCATTGACAACTTTTTAAAGCTTCAATAACTTTCGAATTACTAGGAGTTTGAACTTGAAATCACTTGCAAACTGATTGAATTCATGTCCGCAACAAGTTTATGAACAAAATTCAGCACAAAACACAACAGATTCAAATCCCTCAAAATTCGTGCCAAAACTCAAAATTCAATCTCGAGATTTAGATTGAATTGGAACTTGAAACTTGACAGGATTATGTATCAATAACCACGAATCTATTGGTGAACAAATAACTGTGATTTTATGTGATTTGAAGTGTGAATTTTGATGAACCAGTAGGTAAAAAAAATTACGAACAGAATTGTAAATAATTTTGATTTTGTTGAATTTGTGATTGAATTCAGTTATGGATCGTCATCAGATTGATGTTTCGCTCTGATACCACTTTCTATCACTGAATTCAATTCATCAATGGCGGTTTGGATAGTGTGTGTTCTTGGTGTTTGTGTGTGTTTTGAGAGAGAATCAAAGGTAACTGTGTGTGTATTCACTGGTATAAAAATTATGTGTAAATGTTATGAGTAAAAAATCTTATGATCTCTAAGGTATGAGAGGGCTATTTATAGTCTAATTCTACAATTATGCTAATTGTCACAATTAGCCCTCAACCTTAGTAATCATTTATCTATGAATTAACAACAAGAAATTCCTCTAATCTAGATTACAATTTATCACTATTTTTGGATTTCTAACATTCTCCCCCTTAGTGATACATTGTAATGAAGTACGTGTTATATTGTCTTGTATGAATGAATTTGATGAGCCCGGTGGTGAAGACAATTGGGGTGTTGAAACAAGTCTTCAAAGCTTTCTCTTTTATCTTTGGAGAACTTGATTCAGTCTTGATCTTGGTCTTGAACTTCTTGAAGTTAAATCATGTGAGGATTCTCAATGTTCTTTAGAACAGAGAATAATGAATGCGTGTGAGTCTTAAATGAAGAGAATAATGAAGTCGAACAAATGTGTGTGACTTGAATCTTCGAGAATTGTTGAATCATGAATCAGAGTTGTCTTTTGAAATGCGGAAGGTATGAATCTTGGTTTCGAATGTTTCAATCTTCGATTCTTGAGTGAAATTCAACTTTTCAATTCTTCAGTTTTAATTCTTGAATGAATTTCATCTTCTTGGAATGAAGTTTCATGAATATGAACTCTCCCCCTTGATGTATGCATTGGAGTTTCTTGAACAAAATGTTGTTGTATGACTTGAAGATCTTTGAATGAAGTGTGTTTGATGAAGACTCTTTTAAAGCTTTTACTTCTTTGACTTGAATCTTCTAACCAATCTCTGATCCTTTTTGAAGCTTTGATCTTTGTCATATCAATTCGAACACTTTGGAGAGTAAGCAATTGAATGAGATTTGGATGAAATTCTTACAAATTAATCATGCTCCCCCTCAATCCATGATAATAAACATTTTGGAGCATCTTTGAACTTTTGAAGCATCTTGAGTGAAAATCTTTTCATCTCCGGTTGAAAAATGATTTTGAAAAAAACATAAAGTTTTGCTTCAACAACAATGTTGATAGTAAGACAGCTAGGGAGTACACAAAGGCGTTCAATCCTTCGCATCTTACAACAACAAGTTGGAGGCAATTAAAACGTTTAAGCAAAATGAAAATCCAATCAATTGTTCAAGATGAGACAACAAGGGAGTACACAAAGGCGTTCGATCCTTTGCTTCTCATATCAACAATTGAAAGTTTGAAAAAAAAATTTATTCGTAGGAAAAAATTTGATTGCTATTACACATACATACTCATATAAGACCACTTGGAAGTACACAAAGGCGTTCGATTCCATGTTATCTTATATCAATTTATATGTATAATAACAAAAGCTTAGAATGTAAAAACATTCTACAAATAAATATATCTTTTAAGAACGGGTTACATACATAGTATATGCAAGCCACTGATAATAAAAATCTTTTTGTTTATTTTTGAAAATATGCAATTTTGTATTTTGGTTTTCTGGAATGTGTCAAGAATACCTTCAAAAGAGTTAAGGTTTAAGATTTAACATACCTAGCTTGGAGATAAGAAAGTTAAACCTCTTTTCATCCAGTGGTTTTGTGAACAAATCTGCAAGTTGAAAGTCAGTACCCACAAAGTAGAGCTCGATGTCACCTTTCTCAATATGATCTTTGAGAAAATGATATCTAACATCAATATGCTTTGAGCGAGAGTGGTTTACTGAGTTGACTGCAATTGCAATGGCACTCTGAGAATCACAATAGATAGGGATATGATCATATTTCAGACCATAATCAGTTAGTTGTGTCTTCATCCATAAAACTTGAGCACAACAACTAGCCGCAGCCACATATTCTGCTTCAGCCGTTGATAGAGACACACAATTCTGTTTCTTGGAAGACCAACTCACAATTTTATCACCTAAAAATTGTAGAGTACCGGAAGTGCTCTTGCGATCAAGTTTACAACCTGCATGATCTGCATCTGAATATGCAGTTAGATTGAATCCAGTATCCCTTGGATACCAGAGACCTAAATCAGGTGTCCCCTTCAGATAACGAAAGATTCATTTCACAGCTTGATAATGTAAATCAGTTGGAGCAGCTTGATATCTAGCACACATACATGTTGCAAACATTATATCTGGTCGAGATGCTGTTAGGTACAACAACGAACCAATCATACTTCGATATCTCTTTTGGTCAAATGGTTTCCCATTTGTGTCAGCATTTATGTTTGTTCGAGCAGCCATTGGGGTAGATATTGAAGAACATGAAGTCATATCAAACTTTTTCAACATGTCATTTATGTATTTACCTTGTGATATAAAAATACCAGTTGGTAACTGTTTGATTTGAAGACCCAAAAAGTAATTCATTTCCCCAATCATACTCATTTCAAAATGATTGACCATAAGAGATGAAAAGTTTCGGCAAAATGTTTCACTGGTCGACCCAAATATAATGTCATCAACATATATTTGAACAAGTAGAACGTGCTTACCTTGTTTGCGAATGAACAAGGTAGGGTCAATTGTGCCTTTGGTAAAGCCACCTCTTAGTAAGAAAGTAGTTAAAGAATCATACCATGCTCGGGGTGCTTGCTTAAGACCGTAGAGAGCCTTGTCTAACCTGTAGACATGGTTTGGCCTTTGAGGATCAACAAAACCTTCCGGTTGATCAACGTAAACTTCTTCTTTGAGGTCACCATTCAAGAAAGCAGTCTTCACATCCATTTGAAACACAGTAAAGTTTCTGAATGCGGTATAAGCTAAGAATATCCGAATGGCCTCCATTCTTGCTACTGGAGCAAAAGTTTCGTCGAAGTCAACACCAGGTTGTTGGCAATAACCCTTTGCAACAAGTCGAGATTTATTCCTTACTACCACTCCATTCTCATCCTTTTTGTTTTTGAATATCCACTTTGTTCCTATTGGATCATCTTTTCTAGGATTTGGAACTAATCTCCATACCTTCAGTCTTTCAAATTGCGCGAGTTCATCTTGCATTGCCTTAACCCACTCTGGATCACGAAGAGCTTTAGATACGGTTTTGGGTTCGATGTTGCTAAGAGAAAGTGCAACAAGACACTCATTTACTGAGGTACGAGTAGTAACTCCTGCTTGTGGATCTCCAATTATTTGATCAGTAGGATGGTCTTTCTGCATACGTGTCCACTTGTGAGCATGAGGAAGAGGATCTTGTTGTTGAAGATCAACTTCACCATCATTAAAACTTGAGTTTTGTTGAGAGATGGAGTCATAACTTGGTATAACTCTTTCCTCATAAGCTGGATGATCAAAATCAAGTGGTACATACACATTTGGAGTGTTTAATGGATTTGTTGTCTGAGTTAATCGAGAAGGTTGTTCTTGAACATTCACTTGAGAAGAATTATCAGGAGAGGATGATGGAGAAGAATCATTAGAAAAGAATTCTTGCTCAGAAGAACTTGATGAAGATTCATGAATGTTGTCAGGAACTGGATTGTTGTTATGAAGAGGTTCATTGGTTTGAATTGGTTCAACGAAGACTTGAGGTTCTTGATCATGAATCGGTTTTGAATTATAGAATTCTTCAAAAAGAATATCTAATTCATCACTTGTTGGAGTTGGAAACTTCTTGAATTTTGAAGCTAAGGTAGAATTCCTTGTAGAAGTACTTGAAGTTCTTGGATCATTACTTGTTGGCAGCAAACCTTCTTGCTCAAAAATCATGCCTGACATCTCATCAAACCAAACATTCATTGTTTCTTGAATTGTGTTGGTTCGACGGTTATAGATTCGATAGGCAATTGATGTTTTGGAATAACCAACAAAATATCCTTCATCACCTTTCTTCTCGAACTTTCCAAGATTCTCCCGATCATTCAAAGTATAACAAACACACCCAAATATATGAAAATAGTTGATGTTGGGTTTGCGTTTGTTAATAACCTCATAAAGAGTCTTTTCGAACCGCTGATTGATAATGGACCGATTCTGAGTGTGACATGCAGTGTCAACAGCTTCAGCCCACATATTGGATGGCAATTTGGAATAAGCAAGCATTGTCCTTGCTGCTTCCACCAGCGATCGATTTCTCCTTTCAACAACACCGTTTTGTTGTGGGGTACGAACTGCTGAGAATTGATGAGTAATACCTTTGGATTTGCAGAATTCATCAAAAACAGCATTCTTGAACTCAGTTCCGTTATCCGAACGGATGTAACGAACTGGAAGTTGAAGATTTACTTGAGTATTAGTGATGAAATCTATCAACATCTGAGTTGTTTCATCTTTGGATGCAAGGAACTTGACCCAAGTATATCTTGAATAATCATCAACAATAACCAAGATGTATTTCTTCCCATTTCGGCTTTGTACTTTCATCGGCCCACAAAGATCCATGTGAATCAAATGAAGAGGTGCCAAAGAATTTGGAGATTTCTTCGGTTTATGAGAAGCTCTCTTAATCTTCCCAACAGCACAAGAAGGACAAACATGTTCACTTTCATACTTATAGTCAGGTAAGCCTTTAACAAGATGCTTGTTGACCAAAATATTGATGGTTTGAAAATTCAGATGCGACAGCCTTCTATGCCATAACCAAGAATTCTTTGAAGCAACCTTTGAAATGAGACAAATATTATCGGTTGGTTGGTTACCATCGAGATTGACGGTAAAGAGATTATCATCACGGTCACCACAAAGAATATCAACTCCATCTAGAGTTTGGACTTTGCAGAGAGATTTTCGAAACAGAACTTGAAGATTGTTATCACAGAATTGTCCAACACTGAACAAGTTGTGACTTAATCCTTCAACATAGTGAACTTTCTTGATGATAATTCCATTTCTTTCAATGTCTCCATAACCTAAGATAGGAGCGAAGTTGTTGTTTCCAAAGCGAACTGTTCCCATGAATCTTTCAACAAAATTCTTGAGCAAAGATTTATTTCCAGTCATGTGCTTCGAACACCCGGAATCAAGTATCCAAACACAGATGGTTATTTCCTGCAATCAAAGAAATTTAACCGTTTTTAGGTACCCACTTGAAGACGGGTCCTTTATGGTTAGTTAAAACAGGCAGGGTATATAACTTAGGAATCGCATTCAAACATGTTTTTGAATCAACATAAGCATTGACAAGCACATTATCAACAAACACATTTGAATAAAAAGTACGAACATTCACATGAGAATTAAAAGTAACATGTTTACAAGCATTAATATCAGTAGATACATAAGTACGAGAATTAATATTGTTTACAAGCTCACAAGGTCTTGCCTTGGTATTTTCAACATTATTTGACAAAGAAAAATTGTTTTGATTATCATGAACACCCTTCCTCCTATTAACATTCTTTCTCCTCTTTCTTTTCTTCTTTTTCTCAACATCCTTTTGATTACTAGTGAACTTAGGTACTAAAGTATTAGCAACCCATCTAGCACCACTAGTTATGCTCTTTCCACCTGTTGAATTGAATTTAAGAAGATTAGAACTAGAAGTTTTAAACACTTTCATCTTTTTGGAATCTTTTGGAGGTGAGGAAACTTCTTGCTTCTTTGGTTTATCATGAGAAAACCATCCATATCTATCCTTATATCTAGTTGTACCATTTGATGCATCCTTAGTTAGCGAAACTGTGCTAGACTTAGACACCTTAGGTATAGAACTAGATTGAGAGCTAGATTGAGAAGCATTAGGATAGTCTTTCGGAAGTTTCACTTTGGTGTACTTTGTCCTGTGTGGGTTCTCAGCTTGTTCCTTTTTGACATGTTTCACTGGGGTAGCAACAAAGGTTTCTAACTTAATGGTCTTTGGTTCAGTCTTCACGAGTTTGGTCTTAACTCGTTTCTTTGAGTAATATGAAGTTGGAGCTTTGGACAATGGTTTTTGAAATTCCACTTTTGTTTTCACTTTGATTTTGGTAGATTCAATCTTTTTCTCTGTTTCTGAATCAAAAACATATTCTCCCTCCATGAATTTATCAAAATCATCTTTCGTGAAATCTTTTGAAAAATCAGGAATCTTGGTGTCCAACTTCACATTATGGTTAGTCTCGGAAATTAGGTCAACTTGAACTGACACATCTTTGGTTTCACAAAAAAATTGAGTAGAGGTATCAACACCTATACTAGCACTAGGCTTAGGGTGAACAACTAACTCATCAACATTGTTGCATGTGAAAAACCTATAGAAGTACCATATCAAAACTAAACTATGTGCAAGTTCTTCATTAGAGAAATCAGATTGCACATAATCCTCAGCTATAAAAGTAGCAGTATTTTGACAAGTACATCCAAGAAAATCAGTCAAGGTCTGAGTAGAAGTATTGGTAGATGAATCACAAGTAGTTTGTGTAGAATTGTCTACTAAAGTACTTTGGTCAGTTTGAGTAGAAGCAATCTCACAAACTTTCTTAGTATCAACAACAATACATTTATCCTCTGAATTCGGACTTTGAGACTTGAGATGATCAATAACTTTTTGTTGAGATTCTACCTTTTGTTGTAAACCTTCTATTTGTTTTTCCAAAAATGTGGTTGGAAAATACATTTTAGTTGGTTTAGGTGGAGTACAGACAGATTCTTGGTTTTGAAAATTTGATTCAATTTCTTCCAATTTGAAAATTGAAGACTCTTTTGTTTTGTATGAATCATTTATTGCATCATAATTAACCAAAAATTCTTGTTTTGGTATTCTCTCAACTTCATCAGTCTCAAATTCGTCATCCAATGGACGAATAAATTGTTGTATCATACCAAGTCGTAGGAATTTTTCATCATACAAGGGTTCAATTTCCTCTTTGGCTTTTTGCAATGGTGTGATATTCTCAAATCCCAACCCTAGAAGAAATTCTGTTTTGTCAATTTTTGACTTGTTGAAATAGGCAGTGAAATTCAAGAGAGGATTTTGTTCAACTTTATATAACTTTTCTTGATAGAAAAGTATATTCTTTTTAAATTCCTCAACTTGTTTTTCAAGATTCTCAATCTCAATGCCTTTTAGAAAACAATTATGATTTAAATCAGAAATCTTCCTTTCGAATTCAACATTGTTTGGTTTAGCTTCTTGGAGTTTTTTATTAAGAATATCAACATCCATTTGTCTTGCATTTGCCCGAAGCCATTCATTGGTCTTTTGGATTTCAAGATCTTGATTGGCCTTTTCAAGATCATGAATGGTCTTTTCAAGATTTTGACATTTTTGTAATAACTTAGAATCAGGAGATACATTCAACTCACATTCTTTAACCAACATCTTATCTTTGTAAGCTTGAAAATCTTGTTTAATAGCTTCATGTTCAAAAAGTAATTTTGAATGTTCTTCAATAAGTTTTGAAAATTTGATTCAATTTCTTCCAATTTGAAAATTGAAGACTCTTTTGTTTTGTATGAATCATTTATTGCATCATAATTAACCAAAAATTCTTGTTTTGGTATTCTCTCAACTTCATCAGTCTCAAATTCGTCATCCAATGGACGAATAAATTGTTGTATCATACCAAGTCGTAGGAATTTTTCATCATACAAGGGTTCAATTTCCTCTTTGGCTTTTTGCAATGGTGTGATATTCTCAAATCCCAACCCTAGAAGAAATTCTGTTTTGTCAATTTTTGACTTGTTGAAATAGGCAGTGAAATTCAAGAGAGGATTTTGTTCAACTTTATATAACTTTTCTTGATAGAAAAGTATATTCTTTTTAAATTCCTCAACTTGTTTTTCAAGATTCTCAATCTCAATGCCTTTTAGAAAACAATTATGATTTAAATCAGAAATCTTCCTTTCGAATTCAACATTGTTTGGTTTAGCTTCTTGGAGTTTTTTATTAAGAATATCAACATCCATTTGTCTTGCATTTGCCCGAAGCCATTCATTGGTCTTTTGGATTTCAAGATCTTGATTGGCCTTTTCAAGATCATGAATGGTCTTTTCAAGATTTTGACATTTTTGTAATAACTTAGAATCAGGAGATACATTCAACTCACATTCTTTAACCAACATCTTATCTTTGTAAGCTTGAAAATCTTGTTTAATAGCTTCATGTTCAAAAAGTAATTTTGAATGTTCTTCAATAAGTTTTGAAAATTCACTTTTAGAAAATGAAATGCTATTTTTCAACTTTTTGTTTTTGTTGGCTAAAGAATTGATATGAGTTGTTAAATCTGATAAAGCTAATCTACATGACTCTTTGTCCTTAATCAAAGAAAAAGTAGAGTCGAGATTTACCTCATCATCTGGGTATTCATCATCAGTGCTTTCTTCTTTAAAGTCTTTGTTCTTGGCCAACTTTGCCATATAGCAAACATTAGCAGAGAGATCTTGATCTTCATCATCTGTGAGTAACAGCCATTTGTCATCTTCAGCTAGCAATGCATGTCCTGCTTCGACTTGTTTGGCTAACAGCATCTTCTGCTTGTAATACTCACAGTTCCGCTTTTGAGGTTGTTTGCAATCAACAGCAAAATGTCCAGGAATTCCACAATTGTAGCACTTTTTGTCTGATGCCTTACCCTTCTCAACAACTTGTTTCTCATAGATTTCCTTCTTTTCACCATACCTTGATCCATTAGCTTCACCTTGCTCATTACTCCTTGGATGATAATGTTCCTTCTTGGGAAATGCACTTGTAGAAGAAGTGCGGAGATTGTTGTTTGTTGGCCTCGCTTTGTAAAATTTCCTCTTGAAATGCTTTGTTACCGCGGCAAGAGCTTGATATAGTTCATCTGAAACACCATCTCTTGTAGCCATCAGATCATCTCCCTCCTCATCAGACGAAGAAACAACTACCATTTTCCTGTTAAGAGCTTCAGAAATCTTCTTCTCAACTATCAATGCCAAAGGATCAGAAGATACAACTTCTGGCATTTTGTTTGATGAAGCTTTGTTTAGGACTTGGTTTTCATTGAGTTTGAAAGATTCATAAAGAGTATGAATGGTGAACTTGGTTAGATTTTGATGTTGCTTGATCTGTGTTCCAAAATCTTCCCATTCTGGACCAAGAGCTTTGATGAATTTGATGTTTAGCTCAATCTCTGTTTTCTTGACATTGTTCTTCCTCAGCTCATTTATGACATTGCAGAATCTGTAGTAGACAGCTTCAAGAGTTTCATTAGGCAATTTCGCGAAGTTGTCAAACTCAGTCAAAATATTGGTCAATCTTATCGTCGAAGTCACGTCAGCTCCTTCCATCTGTCTAGCCACCTCATCCCAAATCTCCTTGGCCGTATCATAAGAATCAACAGAGCCATAGATTTCATCCGATAGAGCTTTGTATAAGCATGACCTAGCTCTGTTATCTGCAGCTGTTCGATCTTTTTGTTCAGCATTCAAAAGATCAGGAGTTAGAATTATTGCATCAGTAGTGGGATGGCGATGAACGGCAAGTCCATTAAGGATGGAATCTTTCATCATATGACCATTTGTTTGACTTTCCACATAGTCCATAAATCTTTTCTTCCATAGTCCATAGGAACCACGGTAGAGAACTGGAGGTCTTGTATCTGAACCCAATGCCAATGCTTCACGAGAAGTCATTTTGAAATTGATTTGATTTGAAAAATTGAATTGTATTAAGAACAGAAAATGAAACGATCTTGAGAATAATAGGAAATGAAACGATCTTGAGAATAACAGGAAATGAAACGATCTTGAGAATAATAGGAAATGAAACGATCTTGAGAGGAACAGAAAATGAAACGATCTTGAGAATAATAGGAAATGAAACGATCTTGAGAATAACAGAAAATGAAACGATCTTGAGAGGAACAGAAAATGAAACGATCTTGAGAAGATCGTCCTTTGGTAAGATCGTCTTGGGTGAGATCGTATTAGGATTTTGATGAAATTTGGTTAAGTATTGAACTTGAAACGATCTTGAAATGAAACGGTCTTGAAAATGAAACGGTCTTGAAATGAAAATGATCTTGAAATGAAATGATCTTGAAATGAAATGATCTTGAAGTGAAACGGTCTTGAATTAAAGTGATTTTGGTTTGAAATTATTCAAGGAAATGAGACGATCTTGGTGAAGATCGTCTTGGGTTTCGAGGGTATGAAACGATCTTGGTGAAGATCGTCTTATGTTTCTAGGAAATGAAACGATCTTGAAGATGAAGATCGTCTTGTTTTCTTTCTCAAAAACTTATAAGTATTTGAATTGACCAAACCAATCCTTTCGGATTAATTAGCCAGAAACAAACACTTCACAACACACACTTGTCTAGAACGATCTTGAGAAGATCGTCTAACAAGCCACAATGCACAAAAATGAAAAACGAGCTTTAAGCGACTAAGACGATCTTAGGAAGATCGTCCCAGTGAAGATCGTTTTGGTGTCATCTTCTTCATTTTATCAGTTTTCCAGAAAAACTCCATTGACAACTTTTTAAAGCTTCAATAACTTTCGAATTACTAGGAGTTTGAACTTGAAATCACTTGCAAACTGATTGAATTCATGTCCGCAACAAGTTTATGAACAAAATTCAGCACAAAACACAACAGATTCAAATCCCTCAAAATTCGTGCCAAAACTCAAAATTCAATCTCGAGATTTAGATTGAATTGGAACTTGAAACTTGACAGGATTATGTTATCAATAACCACGAATCTATTGGTGAACAAATAACTGTGATTTTATGTGATTTGAAGTGTGAATTTTGATGAACCAGTAGGTAAAAAAATTACGAACAGAATTGTAAATAATTTTGATTTTGTTGAATTTGTGATTGAATTCAGTTATGGATCGTCATCAGATTGATGTTTCGCTCTGATACCACTTTCTATCACTGAATTCAATTCATCAATGGCGGTTTGGATAGTGTGTGTTCTTGGTGTTTGTGTGTGTTTTGAGAGAGAATCAAAGGTAACTGTGTGTGTATTCACTGGTATAAAAATTATGTGTAAATGTTATGAGTAAAAAATCTTATGATCTCTAAGGTATGAGAGGGCTATTTATAGTCTAATTCTACAATTATGCTAATTGTCACAATTAGCCCCTCAACCTTAGTAATCATTTATCTATGAATTAACAACAAGAAATTCCTCTAATCTAGATTACAATTTATCACTATTTTTGGATTTCTAACATTCTCCCCCTTAGTGATACATTGTAATGAAGTACGTGTTATATTGTCTTGTATGAATGAATTTGATGAGCCCGGTGGTGAAGACAATTGGGGTGTTGAAACAAGTCTTCAAAGCTTTCTCTTTTATCTTTGGAGAACTTGATTCAGTCTTGATCTTGGTCTTGAACTTCTTGAAGTTAAATCATGTGAGGATTCTCAATGTTCTTTTAGAACAGAGAATAATGAATGCGTGTGAGTCTTAAATGAAGAGAATAATGAAGTCGAACAAATGTGTGTGACTTGAATCTTCGAGAATTGTTGAATCATGAATCAGAGTTGTCTTTTGAAATGCGGAAGGTATGAATCTTGGTTTCGAATGTTTCAATCTTCGATTCTTGAGTGAAATTCAACTTTTCAATTCTTCAGTTTTAATTCTTGAATGAATTTCATCTTCTTGGAATGAAGTTTCATGAATATGAACTCTCCCCCTTGATGTATGCATTGGAGTTTCTTGAACAAAATGTTGTTGTATGACTTGAAGATCTTTGAATGAAGTGTGTTTGATGAAGACTCTTTTAAAGCTTTTACTTCTTTGACTTGAATCTTCTAACCAATCTCTGATCCTTTTTGAAGCTTTGATCTTTGTCATATCAATTCGAACACTTTGGAGAGTAAGCAATTGAATGAGATTTGGATGAAATTCTTACAAATTAATCATGCTCCCCCTCAATCCATGATAATAAACATTTTGGAGCATCTTTGAACTTTTGAAGCATCTTGAGTGAAAATCTTTTCATCTTCGGTTTCATTCTTATCTTTGACGTCAATTCAGATTCCCCCTTTTTTAAAATCAAAATTTCAATCACCAATTGTCTAGTGAAAATCTGAAACTATTGTCACATCATGAATAATTTTCTCCCCCTATACACAAACTTTGATAAGCCTAAACCCAATTAAAACAACCAAACATAAACTTTTCTCCTTGTTTCCTTATCAATTAGTGAATCAATCATAATATTTTCTCCTCCTCATAATGACATCACTGGGAACCAATGTCATTATGTACACATTTGATTGATTAAATGTCAAAAGAAATCATAAAGAAACTGCAACCAACAAAACATCAACCCAAACCATTAGCCCAACCCAAGAAATCCTAGGGGTGACTAAAATGTAAGATCGAAGTTGTTGGTACAAACGTTATATCATGGTGTTGGTGATTTCTGTGTTTGTGTGATGAGAAATGAAACCGGATAAGAATGATCCGTTAGCATGTTCAAAAATCAAAAGGATTAATGAAATGACCGATTGAAATGTATAACATTTTTCGGATTTCCTATGTATCATTGAGATATGCACAAAACAATTCTCTAACATAGTTCAGTCTGCGGCTTTGCAACCACGAGATTGCTTCAAAGAATATAAATCATGGTTAACACTACCGAAGCATTTGATAACCACAATTTTATCCTTAAAGACTTTTTAGGGAAAACCGAGGTCACTTAGACTTCTTGTTAACTCAATAATCACATAAATGTAATTATGAGACCTACGTTCAACGTTGGAAAAGATGTTAGCATTGGTAGGATTTCCATTCGATCATCGTGGAATATCAATTGAGATATCACTACGAATGTTCCGGCTATATCACAAAGATAAGCAATTATATCACAAAGATAAGCAATTATATCACAAAGATATGACTCGAATGTGTTCTAATACAAATGAATGATGATCAAATTAATGACCAAACAAGATAGCTCTAGACACATCGTGATCAAAATGAAGTCGGGGACTGGAGCAGAATGTCGCCCTTTTTCAATATCAACATCTTCCAAATGAAGAGTCAATAGAAATGTGAAAATCTCCGTGAGAAATGAAACAAGTATTTGTTAAGAAACACTTGAGTGGTTAGGTAAAGATGTGCATTGCTTCACTGGGTCCATGAAGACTGTTTCAATATCGAGAAATCAACAAATGAAATCCGATAGGGACGTGTTTACCCGGCTTTTTGAGAATTTTAGGGAGGACTTTTGTTTCTGTTAGCCCTTTCTCACATCGTATCACCTTACCCTCTCACTTTTCAACTTTACTCCCTCCATCCTATTTGCACGAAAACAACATCACTCAAAATACCCTCACTATCTAATGAAAGAAGTGAATACTCCAGGGTTAGAATTCATCGGCGATGATGAAATTCATGGAGTAAATTTTGAGAATTACTTATCACTCATGTGCAAACTAATCACCGAACTCCATTTGATTGAAAATCATTGGAAAAACATCAAATGTGTGCATGAAAAAACATTTGAAACACATTTGAAGTTTTGAAGGTTGTTGAAATCACAAACTCCTCCTTAATCTATGCAAGAATAGATCAAAAAAAATTTCATAGAAAGGTGAAGCAAAAATTGGTTTTGTGAGATCAAAAGTAGTAAAATCTTTGTTGTGATATTTTAAAAAAAACTTTGAGAGTCTAAAGTGAACAAGATTTTGAAAAAAACATAAAGTTTTGCTTCAACAACAATGTTGATAGTAAGACAACTAGGGAGTACACAAAGGCGTTCAATCCTTCGCATCTTACAACAACAAGTTGGAGGCAATTAAAACGTTTAAGCAAAATGAAAATCCAATCAATTGTTCAAGATGAGACAACAAGGGAGTACACAAAGGCGTTCGATCCTTTGCTTCTCATATCAACAATTGAAAGTTTGAAAAAAAAATTTATTCGTAGGAAAAAATTTGATTGCTATTACACATACATACTCATATAAGACCACTTGGAAGTACACAAAGGCGTTCGATTCCATGTTATCTTATATCAATTTATATGTATAATAACAAAAGCTTAGAATGTAAAAACATTCTACAAATAAATATATCTTTTAAGAACGGGTTACATACATAGTATATGCAAGCCACTGATAATAAAAATCTTTTTGTTTATTTTTGAAAATATGCAATTTTGTATTTTGGTTTTCTGGAATGTGTCAAGAATACCTTCAAAAGAGTTAAGGTTTAAGATTTAACATACCTAGCTTGGAGATAAGAACGGGTTACATACATAGTATATGCAAGCCACTGATAATAAAAATCTTTTTGTTTATTTTTGAAAATATGCAATTTTGTATTTTGGTTTTCTGGAATGTGTCAAGAATACCTTCAAAAGAGTTAAGGTTTAAGATTTAACATACCTAGCTTGGAGATAAGAAAGTTAAACCTCTTTTCATCCAGTGGTTTTGTGAACAAATCTGCAAGTTGAAAGTCAGTACCCACAAAGTAGAGCTCGATGTCACCTTTCTCAATATGATCTTTGAGAAAATGATATCTAACATCAATATGCTTTGAGCGAGAGTGGTTTACTGAGTTGACTGCAATTGCAATGGCACTCTGAGAATCACAATAGATAGGGATATGATCATATTTCAGACCATAATCAGTTAGTTGTGTCTTCATCCATAAAACTTGAGCACAACAACTAGCCGCAGCCACATATTCTGCTTCAGCCGTTGATAGAGACACACAATTCTGTTTCTTGGAAGACCAACTCACAATTTTATCACCTAAAAATTGTAGAGTACCGGAAGTGCTCTTGCGATCAAGTTTACAACCTGCATGATCTGCATCTGAATATGCAGTTAGATTGAATCCAGTATCCCTTGGATACCAGAGACCTAAATCAGGTGTC
This sequence comes from Erigeron breviscapus, assembly GCA_034093135.1. Lineage (NCBI taxonomy): Eukaryota > Viridiplantae > Streptophyta > Magnoliopsida > Asterales > Asteraceae > Erigeron > Erigeron breviscapus. The sequence goes on along the minus strand of CM067175.1, from coordinate 21,623,891 downwards.
CCCTTCAGATAACGAAAGATTCATTTCACAGCTTGATAATGTAAATCAGTTGGAGCAGCTTGATATCTAGCACACATACATGTTGCAAACATTATATCTGGTCGAGATGCTGTTAGGTACAACAACGAACCAATCATACTTCGATATCTCTTTTGGTCAAATGGTTTCCCATTTGTCAGCATTTATGTTTGTTCGAGCAGCCATTGGGGTAGATATTGAAGAACATGAAGTCATATCAAACTTTTTCAACATGTCATTTATGTATTTACCTTGTGATATAAAAATACCAGTTGGTAACTGTTTGATTTGAAGACCCAAAAAGTAATTCATTTCCCCAATCATACTCATTTCAAAATGATTGACCATAAGAGATGAAAAGTTTCGGCAAAATGTTTCACTGGTCGACCCAAATATAATGTCATCAACATATATTTGAACAAGTAGAACGTGCTTACCTTGTTTGCGAATGAACAAGGTAGGGTCAATTGTGCCTTTGGTAAAGCCACCTCTTAGTAAGAAAGTAGTTAAAGAATCATACCATGCTCGGGGTGCTTGCTTAAGACCGTAGAGAGCCTTGTCTAACCTGTAGACATGGTTTGGCCTTTGAGGATCAACAAAACCTTCCGGTTGATCAACGTAAACTTCTTCTTTGAGGTCACCATTCAAGAAAGCAGTCTTCGCATCCATTTGAAACACAGTAAAGTTTCTGAATGCGGCATAAGCTAAGAATATCCGAATGGCCTCCATTCTTGCTACTGGAGCAAAAGTTTCGTCGAAGTCAACACCAGGTTGTTGGCAATAACCCTTTGCAACAAGTCGAGATTTATTCCTTACTACCACTCCATTCTCATCCTTTTTGTTTTTGAATATCCACTTTGTTCCTATTGGATCATCTTTTCTAGGATTTGGAACTAATCTCCATACCTTCAGTCTTTCAAATTGCGCGAGTTCATCTTGCATTGCCTTAACCCACTCTGGATCACGAAGAGCTTCAGATACGGTTTTGGGTTCGATGTTGCTAAGAGAAAGTGCAACAAGACACTCATTTACTGAGGTACGAGTAGTAACTCCTGCTTGTGGATCTCCAATTATTTGATCAGTAGGATGGTCTTTCTGCATACGTGTCCACTTGTGAGCATGAGGAAGAGGATCTTGTTGTTGAAGATCAACTTCACCATCATTAAAACTTGAGTTTTGTTGAGAGATGGAGTCATAACTTGGTATAACTCTTTCCTCATAAGCTGGATGATCAAAATCAAGTGGTACATACACATTTGGAGTGTTTAATGGATTTGTTGTCTGAGTTAATCGAGAAGGTTGTTCTTGAACATTCACTTGAGAAGAATTATCAGGAGAGGATGATGGAGAAGAATCATTAGAAAAGAATTCTTGCTCAGAAGAACTTGATGAAGATTCATGAATGTTGTCAGGAACTGGATTGTTGTTATGAAGAGGTTCATTGGTTTGAATTGGTTCAACGAAGACTTGAGGTTCTTGATCATGAATCGGTTTTGAATTATAGAATTCTTCAAAAAGAATATCTAATTCATCACTTGTTGGAGTTGGAAACTTCTTGAATTTTGAAGCTAAGGTAGAATTCCTTGTAGAAGTACTTGAAGTTCTTGGATCATTACTTGTTGGCAGCAAACCTTCTTGCTCAAAAATCATGCCTGACATCTCATCAAACCAAACATTCATTGTTTCTTGAATTGTGTTGGTTCGACGGTTATAGATTCGATAGGCAATTGATGTTTTGGAATAACCAACAAAATATCCTTCATCACCTTTCTTCTCGAACTTTCCAAGATTCTCCCGATCATTCAAAGTATAACAAACACACCCAAATATATGAAAATAGTTGATGTTGGGTTTGCGTTTGTTAATAACCTCATAAAGAGTCTTTTCGAACCGCTGATTGATAATGGACCGATTCTGAGTGTGACATGCAGTGTCAACAGCTTCAGCCCACATATTGGATGGCAATTTGGAATAAGCAAGCATTGTCCTTGCTGCTTCCACCAGCGATCGATTTCTCCTTTCAACAACACCGTTTTGTTGTGGGGTGCGAACTGCTGAGAATTGATGAGTAATACCTTTGGATTTGCAGAATTCATCAAAAACAGCATTCTTGAACTTAGTTCCGTTATCCGAACGGATGTAACGAACTGGAAGTTGAAGATTTACTTGAGTATTAGTGATGAAATCTATCAACATCTGAGTTGTTTCATCTTTGGATGCAAGGAACTTGACCCAAGTATATCTTGAATAATCATCAACAATAACCAAGATGTATTTCTTCCCATTTCGGCTTTGTACTTTCATCGGCCCACAAAGATCCATGTGAATCAAATGAAGAGGTGCCAAAGAATTTGGAGATTTCTTCGGTTTATGAGAAGCTCTCTTAATCTTCCCAACAGCACAAGAAGGACAAACATGTTCACTTTCATACTTATAGTCAGGTAAGCCTTTAACAAGATGCTTGTTGACCAAAATATTGATGGTTTGAAAATTCAGATGCGACAGCCTTCTATGCCATAACCAAGAATTCTTTGAAGCAGCCTTTGAAATGAGACAAATATTATCGGTTGGTTGGTTATCATCGAGATTGACGGTAAAGAGATTATCATCACGGTCACCACAAAGAATATCAACTCCATCTAGAGTTTGGAATTTGCAGAGAGATTTTCGAAACAGAACTTGAAGATTGTTATCACAGAATTGTCCAACACTGAACAAGTTGTGACTTAATCCTTCAACATAGTGAACTTTCTTGATGATAATTCCATTTCTTTCAATGTCTCCATAACCTAAGATAGGAGCGAAATTGTTGTTTCCAAAGCGAACTGTTCCCATGAATCTTTCAACAAAATTCTTGAGCAAAGATTTATTTCCAGTCATGTGCTTCGAACACCCGGAATCGAGTATCCAAACACAGATGGTTATTTCCTGCAATCAAAGAAATTTAACCGTTTTTAGGTACCCACTTGAAGACGGGTCCTTTATGGTTAGTTAAAACAGGCAGGGTATATAACTTAGGAATCGCATTCAAACATGTTTTTGAATCAACATAAGCATTGACAAGCACATTATCAACAAACACATTTGAATAAAAAGTACGAACATTCACATGAGAATTAAAAGTAACATGTTTACAAGCATTAATATTAGTAGATACATAAGTACGAGAATTAATATTGTTTACAAGCTCACAAGGTCTTGCCTTGGTATTTTCAACATTATTTGACAAAGAAAAATTGTTTTGATTATCATGAACACCCTTCCTCCTATTAACATTCTTTCTCCTCTTTCTTTTCTTCTTTTTCTCAACATCCTTTTGATTACTAGTGAACTTAGGTACTAAAGTATTAGCAACCCATCTAGCACCACTAGTTATGCTCTTTCCACCTGTTGAATTGAATTTAAGAAGATTAGAACTAGAAGTTTTAAACACTTTCATCTTTTTGGAATCTTTTGGAGGTGAGGAAACTTCTTGCTTCTTTGGTTTATCATGAGAAAACCATCCATATCTATCCTTATATCTAGTTGTACCATTTGATGCATCCTTAGTTAGCGAAACTGTGCTAGACTTAGACACCTTAGGTATAGAACTAGATTGAGAGCTAGATTGAGAAGCATTAGGATAGTCTTTCGGAAGTTTCACTTTGGTGTACTTTGTCCTGTGTGGGTTCTCAGCTTGTTCCTTTTTGACATGTTTCACTGGGGTAGCAACAAAGGTTTCTAACTTAATGGTCTTTGGTTCAGTCTTCACGAGTTTGGTCTTAACTCGTTTCTTTGAGTAATATGAAGTTGGAGCTTTGGACAATGGTTTTTGAAATTCCACTTTTGTTTTCACTTTGATTTTGGTAGATTCAATCTTTTTCTCTGTTTCTGAATCAAAAACATATTCTCCCTCCATGAATTTATCAAAATCATCTTTCGTGAAATCTTTTGAAAAATCAGGAATCTTGGTGTCCAACTTCACATTATGGTTAGTCTCGGAAATTAGGTCAACTTGAACTGACACATCTTTGGTTTCACAAAAAAATTGAGTAGAGGTATCAACACCTATACTAGCACTAGGCTTAGGGTGAACAACTAACTCATCAACATTGTTGCATGTGAAAAACCTATAGAAGTACCATATCAAAACTAAACTATGTGCAAGTTCTTCATTAGAGAAATCAGATTGCACATAATCCTCAGCTATAAAAGTAGCAGTATTTTGACAAGTACATCCAAGAAAATCAGTCAAGGTCTGAGTAGAAGTATTGGTAGATGAATCACAAGTAGTTTGTGTAGAATTGTCTACTAAAGTACTTTGGTCAGTTTGAGTAGAAGCAATCTCACAAACTTTCTTAGTATCAACAACAATACATTTATCCTCTGAATTCGGACTTTGAGACTTGAGATGATCAATAACTTTTTGTTGAGATTCTACCTTTTGTTGTAAACCTTCTATTTGTTTTTCCAAAAATGTGGTTGGAAAATACATTTTAGTTGGTTTAGGTGGAGTACAGACAGATTCTTGGTTTTGAAAATTTGATTCAATTTCTTCCAATTTGAAAATTGAAGACTCTTTTGTTTTGTATGAATCATTTATTGCATCATAATTAACCAAAAATTCTTGTTTTGGTATTCTCTCAACTTCATCAGTCTCAAATTCGTCATCCAATGGACGAATAAATTGTTGTATCATACCAAGTCGTAGGAATTTTTCATCATACAAGGGTTCAATTTCCTCTTTGGCTTTTTGCAATGGTGTGATATTCTCAAATCCCAACCCTAGAAGAAATTCTGTTTTGTCAATTTTGACTTGTTGAAATAGGCAGTGAAATTCAAGAGAGGATTTTGTTCAACTTTATATAACTTTTCTTGATAGAAAAGTATATTCTTTTTAAATTCCTCAACTTGTTTTTCAAGATTCTCAATCTCAATGCCTTTTAGAAAACAATTATGATTTAAATCAGAAATCTTCCTTTCGAATTCAACATTGTTTGGTTTAGCTTCTTGGAGTTTTTTATTAAGAATATCAACATCCATTTGTCTTGCATTTGCCCGAAGCCATTCATTGGTCTTTTGGATTTCAAGATCTTGATTGGCCTTTTCAAGATCATGAATGGTCTTTTCAAGATTTTGACATTTTTGTAATAACTTAGAATCAGGAGATACATTCAACTCACATTCTTTAACCAACATCTTATCTTTGTAAGCTTGAAAATCTAGTTTAATAGCTTCATGTTCAAAAAGTAATTTTGAATGTTCTTCCTCAGCTCATTTATGACATTGCAGAATCTGTAGTAGACAGCTTCAAGAGTTTCATTAGGCAATTTCGCGAAGTTGTCAAACTCAGTCAAAATATTGGTCAATCTTATCGTCGAAGTCACGTCAGCTCCTTCCATCTGTCTAGCCACCTCATCCCAAATCTCCTTGGCCGTATCATAAGAATCAACAGAGCCATAGATTTCATCCGATAGAGCTTTGTATAAGCATGACCTAGCTCTGTTATCTGCAGCTGTTCGATCTTTTTGTTCAGCATTCAAAAGATCAGGAGTTAGAATTATTGCATCATAATTAACCAAAAATTCTTGTTTTGGTATTCTCTCAACTTCATCAGTCTCAAATTCGTCATCCAATGGACGAATAAATTGTTGTATCATACCAAGTCGTAGGAATTTTTCATCATACAAGGGTTCAATTTCCTCTTTGGCTTTTTGCAATGGTGTGATATTCTCAAATCCCAACCCTAGAAGAAATTCTGTTTTGTCAATTTTTGACTTGTTTGGCTAACAGCATCTTCTGCTTGTAATACTCACAGTTCCGCTTTTGAGGTTGTTTGCAATCAACAGCAAAATGTCCAGGAATTCCACAATTGTAGCACTTTTTGTCTGATGCCTTACCCTTCTCAACAACTTGTTTCTCATAGATTTCCTTCTTTTCACCATACCTTGATCCATTAGCTTCACCTTGCTCATTACTCCTTGGATGATAATGTTCCTTCTTGGGAAATGCACTTGTAGAAGAAGTGCGGAGATTGTTGTTTGTTGGCCTCGCTTTGTAAAATTTCCTCTTGAAATGCTTTGTTACCGCGGCAAGAGCTTGATATAGTTCATCTGAAACACCATCTCTTGTAGCCATCAGATCATCTCCCTCCTCATCAGACGAAGAAACAACTACCATTTTCCTGTTAAGAGCTTCAGAAATCTTCTTCTCAACTATCAATGCCAAAGGATCAGAAGATACAACTTCTGGCATTTTGTTTGATGAAGCTTTGTTTAGGACTTGGTTTTCATTGAGTTGAAAGATTCATAAAGAGTATGAATGGTGAACTTGGTTAGATTTTGATGTTGCTTGATCTGTGTTCCAAAATCTTCCCATTCTGGACCAAGAGCTTTGATGAATTTGATGTTTAGCTCAATCTCTATTTTCTTGACATTGTTCTTCCTCAGCTCATTTATGACATTGCAGAATCTGTAGTAGACAGCTTCAAGAGTTTCATTAGGCAATTTCGCGAAGTTGTCAAACTCAGTCAAAATATTGGTCAATCTTATCGTCGAAGTCACGTCAGCTCCTTCCATCTGTCTAGCCACCTCATCCCAAATCTCCTTGGCCGTATCATAAGAATCAACAGAGCCATAGATTTCATCCGATAGAGCTTTGTATAAGCATGACCTAGCTCTGTTATCTGCAGCTGTTCGATCTTTTTGTTCAGCATTCAAAAGATCAGGAGTTAGAATTATTGCATCAGTAGTGGGATGGCGATGAACGGCAAGTCCATTAAGGATGGAATCTTTCATCATATGACCATTTGTTTGACTTTCCACATAGTCCATAAATCTTTTCTTCCATAGTCCATAGGAACCACGGTAGAGAACTGGAGGTCTAGTATCTGAACCCAATGCCAATGCTTCACGAGAAGTCATTTTGAAATTGATTTGATTTGAAAAATTGAATTGTATTAAGAACAGAAAATGAAACGATCTTGAGAATAATAGGAAATGAAACGATCTTGAGAATAATAGTAAATGAAACGATCTTGAGAATAACAGGAAATGAAACGATCTTGAGAATAACAGGAAATGAAACGATCTTGAGAATAACAGAAAATGAAACGATCTTGAGAAGATCGTCCTTTGGTAAGATCGTCTTGGGTGAGATCGTATTAGGATTTTGATGAAATTTGGTTAAGTATTGAACTTGAAACGATCTTGAAATGAAACGGTCTTGAAAGAACGGTCTTGAAATGAAACGGTCTTGAAATGAAAATGATCTTGAAATGAAATGATCTTGAAGTGAAACGGTCTTGAATTAAAGTGATTTTGGTTTGAAATTATTCAAGGAAATGAGACGATCTTGGTGAAGATCGTCTTGGGTTTCGAGGGTATGAAACGATCTTGGTGAAGATCGTCTTATGTTTCTAGGAAATGAAACGATCTTGAAGATCTTGGATGAAGATCGTCTTGTTTTCTTTCTCAAAAACTTATAAGTATTTGAATTGACCAAACCAATCCTTTCGGATTAATTAGCCAGAAACAAACACTTCACAACACACACTTGTCTAGAACGATCTTGAGAAGATCGTCTAACAAGCCACAATGCACAAAAATGAAAAACGAGCTTTAAGCGACTAAGACGATCTTAGGAAGATCGTCCCAGTGAAGATCGTTTTGGTGTCATCTTCTTCATTTTATCAGTTTTCCAGAAAAACTCCATTGACAACTTTTTAAAGCTTCAATAACTTTCGAATTACTAGGAGTTTGAACTTGAAATCACTTGCAAACTGATTGAATTCATGTCCGCAACAAGTTTATGAACAAAATTCAGCACAAAACACAACAGATTCAAATCCCTCAAAATTCGTGCCAAAACTCAAAATTCAATCTCGAGATTTAGATTGAATTGGAACTTGAAACTTGACAGGATTATGTTATCAATAACCACGAATCTATTGGTGAACAAATAACTGTGATTTTAGGTGATTTGAAGTGTGAATTTTGATGAACCAGTAGGTAAAAAAATTACGAACAGAATTGTAAATAATTTTGATTTTGTTGAATTTGTGATTGAATTCAGTTATGGATCGTCATCAGATTGATGTTTCGCTCTGATACCACTTGTTATATCACGATTTCTATCACTGAATTCAATTCATCAATGGCGGTTTGGATAGTGTGTGTTCTTGGTGTTTGTGTGTGTTTTGAGAGAGAATCAAAGGTAACTGTGTGTGTATTCACTGGTATAAAAATTATGTGTAAATGTTATGAGTAAAAAATCTTATGATCTCTAAGGTATGAGAGGGCTATTTATAGTCTAATTCTACAATTATGCTAATTGTCACAATTAGCCCCTCAACCTTAGTAATCATTTATCTATGAATTAACAACAAGAAATTCCTCTAATCTAGATTACAATTTATCACTATTTTTGGATTTCTAACATTCTCCCCCTTAGTGATACATTGTAATGAAGTACGTGTTATATTGTCTTGTATGAATGAATTTGATGAGCCCGGTGGTGAAGACAATTGGGGTGTTGAAACAAGTCTTCAAAGCTTTCTCTTTTGTCTTTGGAGAACTTGATTCAGTCTTGATCTTGGTCTTGAACTTCTTGAAGTTAAATCATGTGAGGATTCTCAATGTTCTTTTAGAACAGAGAATAATGAATGCGTGTGAGTCTTGAATGAAGAGAATAATGAAGTCGAACAAATGTGTGTGACTTGAATCTTCGAGAATTGTTGAATCATGAATCAGAGTTGTCTTTTGAAATGCGGAAGGTATGAATCTTGGTTTCGAATGTTTCAATCTTCGATTCTTGAGTAAAATTCAACTTTTCAATTCTTCAGTTTTAATTCTTGAATGAATTTCATCTTCTTGGAATGAAGTTTCATGAATATGAACTCTCCCCCTTGATGTATGCATTGGAGTTTCTTGAACAAAATGTTGTTGTATGACTTGAAGATCTTTGAATGAAGTGTGTTTGATGAAGACTCTTTTAAAGCTTTTACTTCTTTGACTTGAATCTTCTAACCAATCTCTGATCCTTTTTGAAGCTTTGATCTTTGTCATATCAATTCGAACACTTTGGAGAGTAAGCAATTGAATGAGATTTGGATGAAATTCTTACAAATTAATCATGCTCCCCCTCAATCCATGATAATAAACATTTTGGAGCATCTTTGAACTTTTGAAGCATCTTGAGTGAAAATCTTTTCATCTTCGGTTTCATTCTTATCTTTGACGTCAATTCAGATTCCCCCTTTTTTAAAATCAAAATTTCAATCACCAATTGTCTAGTGAAAATCTGAAACTATTGTCACATCATGAATAATTTTCTCCCCCTATACACAAACTTTGATAAGCCTAGAACTTTGATAAGCCTAAACCCAATTAAAACAACCAAACATAAACTTTTCTCCTTGTTTCCTTATCAATTAGTGAATCAATCATAATATTTTCTCCTCCTCATAATGACATCACTGGGAACCAATGTCATTATGTACACATTTGATTGATTAAATGTCAAAAGAAATCATAAAGAAACTGCAACCAACAAAACATCAACCCAAACCATTAGCCCAACCCAAGAAATCCTAGGGGTGACTAAAATGTAAGATCGAAGTTGTTGGTACAAACGTTATATCATGGTGTTGGTGATTTCTGTGTTTGTGTGATGAGAAATGAAACCGGATAAGAATGATCCGTTAGCATGTTCAAAAATCGAAAGGATTAATGAAATGACCGATTGAAATGTATAACATTTTTCGGATTTCCTATGTATCATTGAGATATGCACAAAACAATTCTCTAACATAGTTCAGTCTGCGGCTTTGCAACCACGAGATTGCTTCAAAGAATATAAATCATGGTTAACACTACCGAAGCATTTGATAACCACAATTTTATCCTTAAAGACTTTTAGGGAAAACCGAGGTCACTTAGACTTCTTGTTAACTCAATAATCACATAAATGTAATTATGAGACCTACGTTCAACGTTGGAAAAGATGTTAGCATTGGTAGGATTTCCATTCGATCATCGTGGAATATCAATTGAGATATCACTACGAATGTTCCGGCTATATCACAAAGATAAGCAATTATATCACAAAGATATGACTCGAATGTGTTCTAATACAAATGAATGATGATCAAATTAATGACCAAACAAGATAGCTCTAGACACATCGTGATCAAAATGAAGTCGGGGACTGGAGCAGAATGTCGCCCTTTTTCAATATCAACATCTTCCAAATGAAGAGTCAATAGAAATGTGAAAATCTCCGTGAGAAATGAAACAAGTATTTGTTAAGAAACACTTGAGTGGTTAGGTAAAGATGTGCATTGCTTCACTGGGTCCATGAAGACTGTTTCAATATCGAGAAATCAACAAATGAAATCCGATAGGGACGTGTTTACCCGGCTTTTTGAGAATTTTAGGGAGGACTTTTGTTTCTGTTAGCCCTTTCTCACATCGTATCACCTTACCCTCTCACTTTTCAACTTTACTCCCTCCATCCTATTTGCACGAAAACAACATCACTCAAAATACCCTCACTATCTAATGAAAGAAGTGAATACTCCGGGGTTAGAATTCATCGGCGATGATGAAATTCATGGAGTAAATTTTGAGAATTACTTATCACTCATGTGCAAACTAATCACCGAACTCCATTTGATTGAAAATCATTGGAAAAACATCAAATGTGTGCATGAAAAAACATTTGAAACACATTTGAAGTTTTGAAGGTTGTTGAAATCACAAACTCCTCCTTAATCTATGCAAGAATAGATCAAAAAAAATTTCATAGAAAGGTGAAGCAAAAATTGGTTTTGTGAGATCAAAAGTAGTAAAATCTTTGTTGTGATATTTTAAAAAAAACTTTGAGAGTCTAAAGTGAACAAGATTTTGAAAAAAACATAAAGTTTTGCTTCAACAACAATGTTGATAGTAAGACAGCTAGGGAGTACACAAAGGCGTTCAATCCTTCGCATCTTACAACAACAAGTTGGAGGCAATTAAAACGTTTAAGCAAAATGAAAATCCAATCAATTGTTCAAGATGAGACAACAAGGGAGTACACAAAGGCGTTCGATCCTTTGCTTCTCATATCAACAATTGAAAGTTTGAAAAAAAAAATTTATTCGTAGGAAAAAATTTGATTGCTATTACACATACATACTCATATAAGACCACTTGGAAGTACACAAAGGCGTTCGATTCCATGTTATCTTATATCAATTTATATGTATAATAACAAAAGCTTAGAATGTAAAAACATTCTACAAATAAATATATCTTTTAAGAACGGGTTACATACATAGTATATGCAAGCCACTGATAATAAAAATCTTTTTGTTTATTTTTGAAAATATGCAATTTTGTATTTTGGTTTTCTGGAATGTGTCAAGAATACCTTCAAAAGAGTTAAGGTTTAAGATTTAACATACCTAGCTTGGAGATAAGAAAGTTAAACCTCTTTTCATCCAGTGGTTTTGTGAACAAATCTGCAAGTTGAAAGTCAGTACCCACAAAGTAGAGCTCGATGTCACCTTTCTCAATATGATCTTTGAGAAAATGATATCTAACATCAATATGCTTTGAGCGAGAGTGGTTTACTGAGTTGACTGCAATTGCAATGGCACTCTGAGAATCACAATAGATAGGGATATGATCATATTTCAGACCATAATCAGTTAGTTGTGTCTTTATCCATAAAACTTGAGCACAACAACTAGCCGCAGCCACATATTCTGCTTCAGCCGTTGATAGAGACACACAATTCTGTTTCTTGGAAGACCAACTCACAACTTTATCACCTAAAAATTGTAGAGTACCGGAAGTGCTCTTGCGATCAAGTTTACAACCTGCATGATCTGCATCTGAATATGCAGTTAGATTGAATCCAGTATCCCTTGGATACCAGAGACCTAAATCAGGTGTCCCCTTCAGATAACGAAAGATTCATTTCACAGCTTGATAATGTAAATCAGTTGGAGCAGCTTGATATCTAGCACACATACATGTTGCAAACATTATATCTGGTCGAGATGCTGTTAGGTACAACAACGAACCAATCATACTTCGATATCTCTTTTGGTCAAATGGTTTCCCATTTGTGTCAGCATTTATGTTTGTTCGAGCAGCCATTGGGGTAGATATTGAAGAACATGAAGTCATATCAAACTTTTTCAACATGTCATTTATGTATTTACCTTGTGATATAAAAATACCAGTTGGTAACTGTTTGATTTGAAGACCCAAAAAGTAATTCATTTCCCCAATCATACTCATTTCAAAATGATTGACCATAAGAGATGAAAAGTTTCGGCAAAATGTTTGACTGGTCGACCCAAATATAATGTCATCAACATATATTTGAACAAGTAGAATGTGCTTACCTTGTTTGCGAATGAACAAGGTAGGGTCAATTGTGCCTTTGGTAAAGCCACCTCTTAGTAAGAAAGTAGTTAAAGAATCATACCATGCTCGGGGTGTTTGCTTAAGACCGTAGAGAGCCTTGTCTAACCTGTAGACATGGTTTGGCCTTTGAGGATCAACAAAACCTTCCGGTTGATCAACGTAAACTTCTTCTTTGAGGTCACCATTCAAGAAAGCAGTCTTCGCATCCATTTGAAACACAGTAAAGTTTCTGAATGCGGCATAAGCTAAGAATATCCGAATGGCCTCCATTCTTGCTACTGGAGCAAAAGTTTCGTCGAAGTCAACACCAGGTTGTTGGCAATAACCCTTTGCAACAAGTCGAGATTTATTCCTTACTACCACTCCATTCTCATCCTTTTTGTTTTTGAATATCCACTTTGTTTCTATTGGATCATCTTTTCTAGGATTTGGAACTAATCTCCATACCTTCAGTCTTTCAAATTGCGCGAGTTCATCTTGCATTGCCTTAACCCACTCTGGATCACGAAGAGCTTCAGATACGGTTTTGGGTTCGATGTTGCTAAGAGAAAGTGCAACAAGACACTCATTTACTGAGGTACGAGTAGTAACTCCTGCTTGTGGATCTCCAATTATTTGATCAGTAGGATGGTCTTTCTGCATACGTGTCCACTTGTGAGCATGAGGAAGAGGATCTTGTTGTTGAAGATCAACTTCACCATCATTAAAACTTGAGTTTGTTGAGAGATGGAGTCATAACTTGGTATAACTCTTTCCTCATAAGCTGGATGATCAAAATCAAGTGGTACATACACATTTGGAGTGTTTAATGGATTTGTTGTCTGAGTTAATCGAGAAGGTTGTTCTTGAACATTCACTTGAGAAGAATTATCAGGAGAGGATGATGGAGAAGAATCATTAGAAAAGAATTCTTGCTCAGAAGAACTTGATGAAGATTCATGAATGTTGTCAGGAACTGGATTGTTGTTATGAAGAGGTTCATTGGTTTGAATTGGTTCAACGAAGACTTGAGGTTCTTGATCATGAATCGGTTTTGAATTATAGAATTCTTCAAAAAGAATATCTAATTCATCACTTGTTGGAGTTGGAAACTTCTTGAATTTTGAAGCTAAGGTAGAATTCCTTGTAGAAGTACTTGAAGTTCTTGGATCATTACTTGTTGGCAGCAAACCTTCTTGCTCAAAAATCATGCCTGACATCTCATCAAACCAAACATTCATTGTTTCTTGAATTGTGTTGGTTCGACGGTTATAGATTCGATAGGCAATTGATGTTTTGGAATAACCAACAAAATATCCTTCATCACCTTTCTTCTCGAACTTTCCAAGATTCTCCCGATCATTCAAAGTATAACAAACACACCCAAATATATGAAAATAGTTGATGTTGGGTTTGCGTTTGTTAATAACCTCATAAAGAGTCTTTTCGAACCGCTGATTGATAATGGACCGATTCTGAGTGTGACATGCAGTGTCAACAGCTTCAGCCCACATATTGGATGGCAATTTGGAATAAGCAAGCATTGTCCTTGCTGCTTCCACCAGCGATCGATTTCTCCTTTCAACAACACCATTTTGTTGTGGGGTACGAACTGCTGAGAATTGATGAGTAATACCTTTGGATTTGCAGAATTCATCAAAAACAGCATTCTTGAACTTAGTTCCGTTATCCGAACGGATGTAACGAACTGGAAGTTGAAGATTTACTTGAGTATTAGTGATGAAATCTATCAACATCTGAGTTGTTTCATCTTTGGATGCAAGGAACTTGACCCAAGTATATCTTGAATAACCATCAACAATAACCAAGATGTATTTCTTCCCATTTCGGCTTTGTACTTTCATCGGCCCACAAAGATCCATGTGAATCAAATGAAGAGGTGCCAAAGAATTTGGAGATTTCTTCGGTTTATGAGAAGCTCTCTTAATCTTCCCAACAACACAAGAAGGACAAACATGTTCACTTTCATACTTATAGTCAGGTAAGCCTTTAACAAGATGCTTGTTGACCAAAATATTGATGGTTTGAAAATTCAGATGCGACAGCCTTCTATGCCATAACCAAGAATTCTTTGAAGCAGCCTTTGAAATGAGACAAATATTATCGGTTGGTTGGTTATCATCGAGATTGACGGTTAGAAATCCAAAAATAGTGATAAATTGTAATCTAGATTAGAGGAATTTCTTGTTGTTAATTCATAGATAAATGATTACTAAGGTTGAGGGGCTAATTGTGACAATTAGCATAATTGTAGAATTAGACTATAAATAGCCCTCTCATACCTTAGAGATCATAAGATTTTTTACTCATAACATTTACACATAATTTTTATACCAGTGAATACACACACAGTTACCTTTGATTCTCTCTCAAAACACACACAAACACCAAGAACACACACTATCCAAACCGCCATTGATGAATTGAATTTAAGAAGATTAGAACTAGAAGTTTTAAACACTTTCATCTTTTTGGAATCTTTTGGAGGTGAGAAAACTTCTTGCTTCTTCGGTTTATCATGAGAAAACCATCCATATCTATCCCTATATCTAGTTGTACCATTTGATGCATCCTTAGTTAGCGAAACTGTGTTAGACTTAGACACCTTAGGTATAGAACTAGATTGAGAGCTAGATTGAGAAGCATTAAGATAGTCTTTCGGAAGTTTCACTTTGGTGTACTTTGTCCTGTGTGGGTTCTCAGCTTGTTCCTTTTTGACATGTTTCACTGGGGTAGCAACAAAGGTTTCTAACTTAATGGTCTTTGGTTCAGTCTTCACGAGTTTGGTCTTAACTCGTTTCTTTGAGTAATATGAAGTTGGAGCTTTGGACAATGGTTTTTGAAATTTCACTTTTGTTTTCACTTTGATTTTGGTATATTCAATCTTTTTCTCTGATACCACTTGTTATATCACGATTTCTATCACTGAATTCAATTCATCAATGGCGGTTTGGATAGTGTGTGTTCTTGGTGTTTGTGTGTGTTTTGAGAGAGAATCAAAGGTAACTGTGTGTGTATTCACTGGTATAAAAATTATGTGTAAATGTTATGAGTAAAAAATCTTATGATCTCTAAGGTATGAGAGGGCTATTTATAGTCTAATTCTACAATTATGCTAATTATCACAATTAGCCCCTCAACCTTAGTAATCATTTATCTATGAATTAACAACAAGAAATTCCTCTAATCTAGATTACAATTTATCACTATTTTTGGATTTCTAACAGCAAGTGGTGCTTTTTTCAAAATTCGCGATTACATTATCTTATAAAACTTATTGCGAAAATGTCATTTCAATCTAGATCTTCTTCTTCTTCTTTATCATCTTCAATTTTAGGGATAGATGGCTCTCCTCTTCATATCCAATCATCTCAGAAGGAAGATGTTGATTCGGCCAAGATATTGACATCCGGGATAACTACGTTGGATCCCATTGTTTATTCTAACCAAGATCTTGTTTCTATGATGCTTCAATTTAACGAACAGGTACAAATGATGATAGAAATGCAAAGATCAAGGACCAGAAAGACATTTGGAGCAACAACTACATCTTTGCATCCCGAGATCTTGGACTCTGATGTCATGGAATCTTCAAGCAAATATCAAGGAGACATTCTAACCAGGCAGCCGCCATTTTTGATGCATCATCCGACTGAAGCTGTCAAGATCTTACCAAATCGGGAAATGGACATCACTCATGATCTTGAAGCTCTGGATCTTAAAGCTCAGGATCTTGAAGCTCCGGATCTTAAAGCTCAGGATCTTGAAGCTCCGGATCTTAAAGCTCAGGATCTTAAAGCTCCGGATCTTAAAGCTCAGGATCTTAAAGCTCCGGATCTTAAAGCTCAGGATCTTAAAGCTCATGATGTTGACGCTAAGGATTTTGACATTTGCTCCTCCGATATGTGATATGGAGATCCCCAAATGTATCCAGCTTCTCAAATTGAAGCTATACGATGGTAGTAAAGGTCCTAAAGAGCATGTAGCCTGATTTAGAGAAAAGATGGAAAAATTTCCTATTTCTACGCATTTGAAGGAAGGATACTTGTGCAAAGTTTTCGAATCTACTCTTACGGGTTCCGCGTTGGAATGGCTGCTAAGTTTTCCTCCCTACTCAATTACTTCATTCTCTCATATGATTAACTTGTTTTACAATCATTTTTATAGAAATTTAATTAAAAACCTTTATAAGATTACCCAGGGTTCTAATGAATCTCTTGGAAGTTATCTTAACAGGTTTATCCAAAAGTCTTTTCCTATCCTAGATCTTGAGATCACTTCGGCGGTACACGCTTTCCATATGGGTTTGCGTAGTGATTCTCCACTCTATGATGATCTTTCAGAAAATCCATGTAGGAGCTTGTTGGAGGCAAAGATTCGAGGTTCAAGATATGCAGATGAGGAGGATAGGATGAGGATAAAGTCGCAATCTGCTTATGATCATCCCAATCGAAAATTGAAAACCTCATCTTCCAAATCTTTTAGGGCTAAACCCTATTCAAGATCTGACAATCACAGAGTCGATGACGTGGATAAAGATAAGGATAATGAGGAATATCCTAGGATAATTGACTATCATTTTTCTGTTGACATTTCAGGACTAATTTTTGCAATGTATGAACTTGGGAACAAAGTGAGATGGCCAAAGGCGAAAAATAAAAATCCTAAACGGAACGGAAAACTCGATTGGTGCGCTTTTCACAAGGATTTCAGCCACATGACTAAAGATTGTCTTGCTTTGAGGAAAGAAGTAAGCATTCTCGTGAGCAAAGGATACCTCAGTGAGATCCTGAGTAAAAATGAGACGTGACCTCTACGTGAATAACATCAAATTCCAAGTAAGAATTTATCATATGCGGAAACGAGGTATTCTCTTCTTAAATATATTACTTTATCATTACTTATATCTTCTATAAAACATAGGCAATATTTGAAATGCATGCTACATATATAAAGGCTAATAGGTATTCATTTAAATACAGTAAAACCTTTATATAGGGCAGAATGAACGTAAAAAACTCAACAAACAAAGATTCTATTTACTTGTTAATTGTTATTTTAATGGAAACCAAATATTATAATATTATAAGCAGAAGACTTGGTCACGAGCACAAACACTTAAGTCACTTTTGTTCATTATTAATCAATTTTAAAATAAAATATATCGCTGAAAAGTAGGGGGTTTAGTTATTTACTTATTTACTTTAATGGTACTGGCCGGTATACATATTAACCACGTTTAGATAATTCATGTAGCAACCACCCCGTTTTAATTGGAGAATTTACGCGGCTATGTTTAAATAGGAATCGAATGATCCAGATTCAATTAAAATAACACTCACCGGTGGCAATATTTATATATATATAATATCTTATAGATTACATAGCAACTAGAAATCACCAATAGGATGTATGATTTGCTTGTGATTTAGAATATGATCATAGAACGGTAATGATATCCCATATATTAGTAAACTTGTGACTAATTTTAGTAGTAATCTCCGACATAAAATAAATTTAGAAATTCTACAAGTAGAAGTAGACATATAAAAAACAAGATTAGATGTCATACTAAAATTTTCACAGGGGACATAATACCTTGATTTATTAGATGTTATTAAGCGAAACTTAATATGAGGAGTTGATAATACGATTATAATTAACTTGAAATATGAATTTCAAAAATCTTTGATGACTGCATGATTAATTTTTATCAGATTATCATTGTGTTTAGTAAAAAAAAAAAACTTGTGAAAATTTTCAATCTTTTATTTCATGATACTGAACTTTAAGATACTGGGGACAATCCAGAAGGGTCTTGGATCTAATATTCATGCAATCGTTCATGCAACCGTATATATGTCGGAACTTTATATTCAATTAAGGATAGTATGCCTATCAATTTAATCTATTTCAATTTTATAGAATTTCATTTGTTTCTATCACAATATTGACTTGAGCCTCGGAGTGGCGTTAGCCAATAGGCTAATGTCAGTTTCTCTTTATCGAAGTCCAGTTTTGAAGGTTAAGCTTGAAGAGTGATCACTACCAACAAAGAGATTATAGCAATGTGGAACAAGGTCTTCACCTTTTGGCTTTCACGCCAACTTTTGTCTAAGGTTTTCACCTTATCGCCCTGGTCGCACGATATTAGTTTCTGGCTGAAGGGTTAAATTCCAAGGTATTAGAAATTAATCTCTTGGTTGTCGATGTGACCATCGATTTCAATTTGCCCCTATTCGCACGTTGTTAATTTCATGGCTGAAGGGTTAAATTCCAAGGTCGCGAAATTAATTCTACCGATTCTCGATGTTACCATCGATCTCCCGAATTGGCTAACCACGCCACCCAATACTCATTCACACGAATTGGCTAACCGCCACCCATTAATATTCAAGGACTGGGACACCCTCCAGATCTTGGATACCAATATCCCAAATGCAATGATCCGTTGAAATTAAGGGTCTCCCCTCTTAATTTTGGCTTACTCGTTGTAATCCTGGACGCAGGATTTATCTCTATATACATATATATTACTTTAATGCAGGGTTTGCAGATACTCTCAACGAACTTATGAATATTGATAGCTATAAAGCCAATAATGACCTCCTAAGCGATCGTCAAGACAAACAGGGGACACCAATAACGAATTGGAAAACAATCTTCCATGCACGGTCACTTCTATCCCTTATACTTTTGATTATCATTTTGAACTTTGATTTTGACATCGTTAAAGATGTTTTCTGGAAAATTCTAACTCCGTTTAAGGAGCTAAACGCGAGTCAGAATTTTGGGGACAATTGTTATGCCTGAGATTTTCACCTCTAAGATCTTTGTGGTCCAAGATCTTCGTGGTCCAAGATCTTAGTGGTCCAAGATCTTGGGGCTCTAAGATATCTGACCGTTATTGACTTTGACTTAGTAGTACAGGAACAGGTAAAACGGAAGACTTGCCCCCAAAGTCGGAATTTATGGTTGAAAACGTGTGAAAATGGCTCCATAACGTCCATTTACCAAGTAATCAAGTCAAATAGAAAAATCTGCTCAAGATTCCTGATTGCCAGCTCAAGATCCCAGATTTTTAGGATAGTTAGTTAGATATTTTCTCTATAAAAGGGGCAAGTGATTGCTAGGCTAAAACACTTCGACTTATCTCTGAAAAAACACTTCTTTCTCTCTATTTTCTTCTGTAAACACATTACACTAAACACTTTTCATCATTGTAACACTTAGATCAATCACTTGGGCTCTCGAATTGTAATTAACTTCGATTTATAATAATAAAAGTAGCACGGAGGGACGATTGCTTCCTCCCGGGGTTTTTATGCCGGCAATCCAGAAGGATTAAGGGTTTTTCCTCGTCAACAAATCACGGTGTTCTTATTCCTTTATGCATTTTACTTTATTTATATTTTATATAACGTTTTTCTTACGATTATCGCTTATATCTTTACATTTTGCTTACTTTAGATCAACTTTTACAAAGTAATCTTTTTATTTACGTTCAAGTACCTTAATTAGTCATATTTCATGCTTTTATACTGTTTCTCAACGAATTCTTAAGTATTATCACGTTTTAACGTTATTTATTCAAGATCTTGGCACTCTATTTGTTCATTTGTTAAATTTTATAAGTAGATCTTTATTTTTACAGTCCTATCTTGATAAAAACAATCATTTTAGCATTATTTTACGTGACTATTCAATATTTAGCAAATAAGTTACATTTTCGCAATTATTTCAACATCTCAGTATACTGACCTTTCAAGATCTTTAAGCACACAACCTCACGAACGAAAGTTTGGTTACATAATTCATCTAGGTCTTCAACGTAGATTATCTTAGGTAATTTTTGAGCAAAACATGGGCTGATCAAACAACTTCAAAGAGTGCTACTGGACAAACTCCATTCTCACTTGTCTTTGGAGCCGAGGCAGTTCTACCTACTGAAATGGATCTACCTACTGCTAGAATTAGTTTGTTAACTTATGAGAAAAATAAAGAGTTGTTACTTGAAGATTTGGAAGCTGTAACTGAGTTACGAGAAAGGACCAAGATAAGAATAGCAGCTTATCAACAACGAATTGCCAAGTCTTATAATAAGAATTTAAGATTAAGACGATTTCAAGTTGGTGATTTGGTTCTCAAGAAGGCTTTAACCAAGCCAGATGGAAAATTGAATCCAAAATGGGAAGGTCCTTATTTGATTGAGGCAGAGGCTGGAAAAGGATCTTATTGGCTTCAAGATTTACAAGGTAATCTAGTTCCAAGAGTTTGGAATGCTATTCATCTCAAAACCTACCATGTATGATTAATTTTGTCTTTTGACAAAATCAGGTATGATTTCTTACTCTTGAATTTTACTTTTATCTTGTTTACCTTTTATTTTATTTCCAAAATAATGATACTGACTTGAGCGTCGGAGTGGCATTAACCAAATGGCTAACGTCAGTTTCTAAGATCTGTGCTTTGTAGATCTCAAAGGATAATCAATATCATCAAACACATGCATTACAACGTGGAACAAGGTCTTCACCTTTTGGCTTTCACGCCAACTTTTGGTTGAAGGTTTTCACCTTCTTTTAAATTCGCCCGTGTGGCACGATAATTAATTTCACGGTTGAAGGGTTAAATTCCAAGGTCGTCGAAATTAATTCTGTTGGTTGTCGATGTTACCATCGATCTCCCGAATTGGCTAACCACGCCACTCAAACACATGAAAATGGCTAACCACGCCTCCCAAGCGAGTTCAAGATATTGAGACCCCCTCTATATCTTGAACGCCAATGTCCCTACGAGAATCTTAAAATTAAGAATTCCCCTTCTTAATTTTAATCCCCTCCAAAAAATTCAATTCAGTACCACACAGCTTATTTTATTACAGGAATAAATGTTGGAGACTCACAACACTTAAAGATGATGCTTACAAGTGGATCTTAATTGCATAAACAAGGTGCATGTATCTTACTCCTTAATTACTACGTTGATTTGATTACTTACTGTTGATGTAGTCGAGTCAGTCAAGAATAATTATTCACTGACATGTGACGTCATTGATTAATTATTTTCCGTTTTTACCCTTAGAAACACTTTTGGTTTTCGAGTTCAAAAGTAAAATGGATCAAAAGACAGTTTTCATTCAAAAGATATTTACAAAAAACTACTCAGAAGCAGTTTTACAACCATGATTGATCATTCTAGATCAATCTCGCCCCTCCTAAACACATTATTCTACAAAACACGTCCCCTACCGATTCAAGTTTCTACTAACAAAAGAGTCTAAAAATGTGGGCTCTGGCCTTTGCATTATATCCTTCATCACCCACATTATCTAAGATCATCTACAGAAGAACATCCCAGTAAAGTGAAAGATTTATTTCCCTCAATTTACTTAAGATGGACTTCACTCTTTCCAACTCCTCCCTGGCATCCCTGAGTTCTTCCTGCGTTGCACCTAGCTCACAACAAATTTCCTTCAAGGCATTGTTCAAAATCTTATTTTTGGCTTCTAAACTGGTTTTTATCTCCAAACCCATTTCTTTTTCTGTCTCGATAGATTCTTTATAAGACTTGACCAGGCCTTGTAATGTCTCTATGATTTCATCGTTCAGTTTGTCTTTAGCGATTTGTTGCTTTTCCAGTTCAGTAAGGGACTGAAATAAGATATAAAGAAAAGTTAGAAATAACAAAGGAATTAATCTTGACAAATATATATATATATATATAATATATATATATATACCTCTTGAAGGAACTCTCCTAAAGATTTCAGAGACATGGCGTAAATGAATATTTTTTAAGAATTAAAAGTATTTGTGATTTTCAAAGAGAGAAACTGTGGCCTTATATAGAGGGGTGAAAAGATGAGAAGTAGTTACCTATCAAATCAAGACTCTTGGTTATCTTACTTACACACGTCTTATCTTTAAGATGGTTTCAAAATTTACTAATTGACTCCGGTCAAAGCTTTCTCTAGAAGATTCAAAGTTATTTCAACAAAATAGATTTTATTAAAATAACTTTGGGGACAATTGTTATGGGTGAAATTTCAAGTACCAATATCCTGAAGATCCAAGATATTGACATTCCAGGATCTTGACATAGTTGAATATTCTGATTACTTATTAATATTTTGCTAACGTTATGTTTCAAATATTATTATTGTTTCCACATGAGATAAGTGTGCAGATTCCAGAATGTTCGATATAAAGCATTGAAGGATATCTCTAACGGTGCAAAAAGGAATGTCGCACATGGTTAAACTCATCAACACGCAAAGAAGACTTAGTCTGCCAAAATAATCGGACTTCAAGATGATTTCAACATAAGGGAAAAGCTTCAACGGTCACTTGACTGGGCAAGATCTTCAACAACGTTCACTGACTAAAGACCTGGAAGATCGCTACAAACTCGCATAGTTAGTTAGATCTTAGGTCTATATAAAGAATGAGGCTGATCGATCATAGGCATCCTATCTATCACTTACATACTGCTCATTACACACTTGTACTCACACACACACTGCTCTCAATTCTCTTATCTTTATTCTCACACTTAGATACATCGATCAACCGAATTCCACCATTTGTAAACATTTAACAATCATCAATAAGAGAACAAAGGCAGGGACGATTGTTTCCTCCCGGGGTTTTTATGCTGGCAATCCTCAAAGGATTAAGGGCTTTTTCTCGTCAACAAATCTCGGTGTTCTTGTTCTTTACTCTTTACTTTTAACGCATTATTTACTTTGATTAGCATTATTCATCGTAATTTCATTTATTTCGATACTTGTTATTCTGATTATCATTGCTTTACACCTTTGTTTCTTGTTTAGTCGACATAATCATTCTTTAAATCCTTTTACTAAACGCATCTTTGAATCTCAAACATATTTTATAAGCCCTTAACCTCACGAACGAAAGTTTGGTTACATTATTGATCTAAGTCTTCAACGTAAATTATCTTAGGTAATTTTTGACCAAAACACCACCAGTGATACATCATTTTATCCCTCCATCAGTTTCAACTTACCACAAGTACTGGTGATTGGATCAGATGTACGTGTCACTCCAATATCAGCACCAGTTCAAACTCCAACTTCTCCAGTTCTTCAAGATATGCCTTCAACTGAAGAATTTCATGATGCAAATCGTGACCTCATTGACTCTGATGAGGATATAGAAGTAGTTTGGGCTGATCCTCCTCCAGTTGTAACACCTGAAGAGGATCATCTGGTGACTTGCACATATATTATAGTTCACCAGCCTACTCAATACACTAAATGGACTCGAGCACATCCAATTGAACAGATTGTTGGAGATCCAAGTAGTGGGGTTCAGACTAGAAGAGCCACAAGTGAGTAATGCTTGAACGTCACCTTCTTATCACTGATTGAACCGAAGAAGATTGACGAGGCTATGGCAGATCTAAGCTGGGTAGAAGCTATGCAAGAAGAGTTTATCCAGTTCGAAAGGAACAATGTATGAGAACTTGTTCCTTGTCCACCTGGGTTGAAGAAAGAACCCATTGGTACAAGATGGGTCTACCGAAATAAGATGGATAAAGATGGCAATGTTGTTAGAAACAAGGCCAGATTAGTTGCCCAGGGTTATTGTCAAGCAGAGGGCGTTCATTTTGATGAGACTTTCGCTCCAGTTGCAAGACTTGAAGCCATAAGAATTTTCTTGGCTTATGCAGCCCATCTGCAGTTTAAAGTCTTCTAGATGGATGTCAAAAGTGCGTTCCTGAATGGAACACTGGAAGAAGTAGTGTATGTTAAACAGACTCCAGGCTTCATTAATGAGAAGCATCCTCACTGGGTATATAGACTGAACAAAGCTTTGTATGGTCTAAGATAAGCCCCAAGAGCCTGGTATGATACTTTAACTAAACATCTTCTAAAAAATGGCTTTCAAAAGAGGTGCAATAGATAATACCTTATTTATCTTGAAAGAAAAAGGTAATATCTTACTGGTACAGATTTATGTTGATGACATTATATTTGGTTCAACTGATGATGCAATGTGTAAAAAGTTTTCTAAAATCATGTCTTCTGAGTATGAAATGAGTTTAATGGGTGAATTAACGTTTTTCTTGGGTCTTCAGATTAAACAAACTGAAAATGGTATTTTTATAAACCAAGAAAAATATGTCAGAGATTTGTTAAGAAAATACAATTATGATTCAATCCAAACTAAAAAACACACCTATTGCAGCACCTTTAAATTTGGACTCTGACCCAACTGGCAAACCAGTGAACACCACTGAAAATCGTGGTATGGTTGGTTCACTGATGTATTTAACTGCCAGTAGACCAGATATAATGTTTGCAACATGTCTATGTGCCAGATTTCAGGCTAACCCAAAAGAATCACATTTGCATACAGTTAAGCGCATCTTCAGATACCTGAAAGGGTGTCCTAGCCTTGGTCTTTGGTATCCCAAAGGCTCTGGGTTAGATCTAATGGGTTATTCAGATTCAGATCATGCAGGTTGTAAGATAGATAGAAAGTCAACAACTGGAGGTTGTCATTTCCTTGGAGGAAA
>CM067175.1:21580334-21597929 GCA_034093135.1 Erigeron breviscapus | reverse complement strand
TGCTCCAACTGATTTACATTATCAAGCTGTGAAATGAATCTTTCGTTATCTGAAGGGGACACCTGATTTAGGTCTCTGGTATCCAAGGGATACTGGATTCAATCTAACTGCATATTCAGATGCAGATCATGCAGGTTGTAAACTTGATCGCAAGAGCACTTCCGGTACTTCTACAATTTTTAGGTGATAAAATTGTGAGTTGGTCTTCCAAGAAACAGAATTGTGTGTCTCTATCAACGGCTGAAGCAGAATATGTGGCTGCGGCTAGTTGTTGTGCTCAAGTTTTATGGATGAAGACACAACTAACTGATTATGGTCTGAAATATGATCATATCCCTATATATTGTGATTCTCAGAGTGCCATTGCCATTGCAGTCAACTCAGTAAACCACTCTCGCTCAAAGCATATTGATGTTAGATATCATTTTCTCAAAGATCATATTGAGAAGGTGACATCGAGCTCTACTTTGTGGGTACTGACTTTCAACTTGCAGATTTGTTCACAAAACCACTGGATGAAAAGAGGTTTAACTTTCTTATCTCCAAGCTAGGTATGTTAAATCTTAAACCTTAACTCTTTTGAAGGTATTCTTGACACATTTCAGAAAACCAAAATACAAAATTGCATATTTTCAAAAATAAACAAAAAGATTTTTATTATCAGTGGCTTGCATATACTATGTATGTAACCCGTTCTTAAAAGATATATTTATTTGTAGAATGTTTTTACATTCTAAGCTTTTGTTATTATACATATAAATTGATATAAGATAACATGGAATCGAACGCCTTTGTGTACTTCCAAGTGGTCTTATATGAGTATGTATGTGTAATAGCAATCAAATTTTTTCCTACGAATAAATTTTTTTTTCAAACTTTCAATTGTTGATATGAGAAGCAAAGGATCGAACGCCTTTGTGTACTCCCTTGTTGTCTCATCTTGAACAATTGATTGGATTTTCATTTTGCTTAAACGTTTTAATTGCCTCCAACTTGTTGTTGTAAGATGCGAAGGATTGAACGCCTTTGTGTACTCCCTAGCTGTCTTACTATCAACATTGTTGTTGAAGCAAAACTTTATGTTTTTCAAAATCTGAAACCGAAGATGAAAAGATTTTCACTCAAGATGCTTCAAAAGTTCAAAGATGCTCCAAAATGTTTATTATCATGGATTGAGGGGGAGCATGATTAATTTGTAAGAATTTCATCCAAATCTCATTCAATTGCTTACTCTCCAAAGTGTTCGAATTGATATGACAAAGATCAAAGCTTCAAAAAGGATCAGAGATTGGTTAGAAGATTCAAGTCACACACATTTGTTCGACTTCATTATTCTCTTTATTCAAGACTCATTTCAAGACCGTTTCACTTCAAGATCGTTTCATTTCAAGATCGTTTCATTTCAAGATCATTTCATTTCAAGATCATTTTCATTTCAAGACCGTTTCATTTTCAAGACCGTTTCATTTCAAGATCGTTTCATTTCAAGATCATTTCATTTCAAGATCATTTTATTTCAAGACCGTTTCATTTTCAAGACCGTTTCATTTTCAAGATCGTTTCATTTTCAAGACCGTTTCATTTTCAAGACCGTTTCATTTTCAAGACCGTTTCATTTTCAAGACCGTTTCATTTCAAGACCGTTTCATTTCAAGACCGTTTCATTTCAAGATCATTTCATTTCAAGATCATTTCATTTCAAGATCATTTTCATTTCAAGACCGTTTCATTTTCAAGACCGTTTCATTTCAAGACCGTTTCATTTTCAAGATCATTTCATTTCAAGATCATTTTATTTCAAGACCGTTTCATTTTCAAGACCGTTTCATTTTCAAGATCGTTTCAATTCAAAACCGTTTCATTTCAAGACCGTTTCATTTTCAAGACCATTTCATTTCAAGACCATTTCATTTCAAGACCATTTCATTTCAAGACCGTTTCATTTCAAGACCGTTTCATTTTCAAGATCGTTTCATTTTCAAGACCGTTTCATTTTCAAGACCGTTTCATTTTCAAGACCGTTTCATTTTCAAGACCGTTTCATTTTCAAGACCGTTTCATTTTCAAGAC
Source organism: Erigeron breviscapus (assembly GCA_034093135.1). Classification (NCBI taxonomy): domain Eukaryota; kingdom Viridiplantae; phylum Streptophyta; class Magnoliopsida; order Asterales; family Asteraceae; genus Erigeron; species Erigeron breviscapus. The sequence continues at coordinate 21,595,859 of CM067175.1, read as the reverse complement.
CGTTTCATTTTCAAGACCGTTTCATTTCAAGACCGTTTCATTTTCAAGACCGTTTCATTTCAAGACCGTTTCATTTCAAGATCATTTCATTTCAAGATTTTCATTTCAAGACATTTCATTTCAAGATCATTTCATTTCAAGATCATTTCATTTCAAGACCGTTTCATTTTCAAGACCGTTTCATTTTCAAGACCGTTTCATTTCAAGACCGTTTCATTTCAAGACCGTTTCATTTCAAGACCGTTTCATTTTCAAGACCGTTTCATTTCAAGATCATTTCATTTCAAGACCGTTTCATTTTCAAGATCATTTCATTTCAAGATCATTTTATTTCAAGACCGTTTCATTTTCAAGACCGTTTCATTTTCAAGATCGTTTCATTTTCAAGACCGTTTCATTTTCAAGACCGTTTTATTTCAAGATCGTTTCATTTTCAAGACCATTTCATTTTCAAGATCATTTCATTTCAAGATCATTTTCATTTTCAAGACCGTTTCATTTCAAGATCGTTTCAATTCAAAATCATTTCATTCCAAGATCATTTCATTTCAAGATCATTTCATTTCAAGATCATTTCACTTCAAGATCATTTTCAAGACCGTTTCATTTTCAAGACCGTTTCATTTTCAAGACATTTCATTTCAAGACCGTTTCATTTTCAAGACCGTTTCATTTTCAAGACCATTTCATTTTCAAGATCATTTCATTTCAAGATCATTTTCATTTTCAAGACCGTTTCATTTCAAGATCGTTTCAATTCAAGATCATTTCATTTCAAGAGTTTCAAGTTCCAATTCAATCTAAATCTCGAGATTGAATTTTGAGTTTTGGCACGAATTTTGAGGGATTTGAATCTGTTGTGTTTTGTGCTGAATTTTGTTCATAAACTTGTTGCGGACATGAATTCAATCAGTTTGCAAGTGATTTCAAGTTCAAACTCCTAGTAATTCGAAAGTTATTGAAGCTTTAAAAAGTTGTCAATGGAGTTTTTCTGGAAAACTGATAAAATGAAGAAGATGACACCAAAACGATCTTCACTGGGACGATCTTCCTAAGATCGTCTTAGTCGCTTAAAGCTCGTTTTTCATTTTTGTGCATTGTGGCTTGTTAGACGATCTTCTCAAGATCGTTCTAGACAAGTGTGTGTTGTGAAGTGTTTGTTTCTGGCTAATTAATCCGAAAGGATTGGTTTGGTCAATTCAAATACTTATAAGTTTTTGAGAAAGAAAACAAGACGATCTTCATCCAAGATCGTTTCATTTCCTAGAAACATAAGACGATCTTCACCAAGATCGTTTCATACCCTCGAAACCCAAGACGATCTTCACCAAGATCGTCTCATTTCCTTGAATAATTTCAAACCAAAATCACTTTAATTCAAGACCGTTTCACTTCAAGATCATTTCATTTCAAGATCATTTCATTTCAAGATCATTTTCATTTCAAGACCGTTTCATTTTCAAGACCGTTTCATTTCAAGATCGTTTCAAGTTCAATACTTAACCAAATTTCATCAAAATCCTAATACGATCTCACCCAAGACGATCTTACCAAAGGACGATCTTCTCAAGATCGTTTCATTTTCTGTTCCTCTCAAGATCGTTTCATTTCCTGTTATTCTCAAGATCGTTTCATTTACTATTATTCTCAAGATCGTTTCATTTCCTATTATTCTCAAGATCGTTTCATTTTCTGTTCTTAATACAATTCAATTTTTCAAATCAAATCAATTTCAAAATGACTTCTCGTGAAGCATTGGCATTGGGTTCAGATACAAGACCTCCAGTTCTCTACCGTGGTTCCTATGGACTATGGAAGAAAAGATTTATGGACTATGTGGAAAGTCAAACAAATGGTCATATGATGAAAGATTCCATCCTTAATGGACTTGCCGTTCATCGCATCCCACTACTGATGCAATAATTCTAACTCCTGATCTTTTGAATGCTGAACAAAAAGATCGAACAGCTGCAGATAACAGAGCTAGGTCATGCTTATACAAAGCTCTATCGGATGAAATCTATGGCTCTGTTGATTCTTATGATACGGCCAAGGAGATTTGGGATGAGGTGGCTAGACAGATGGAAGGAGCTGACGTGACTTCGACGATAAGATTGACCAATATTTTGACTGAGTTTGACAACTTCGCGAAATTGCCTAATGAAACTCTTGAAGCTGTCTACTACAGATTCTGCAATGTCATAAATGAGCTGAGGAAGAACAATGTCAAGAAAACAGAGATTGAGCTAAACATCAAATTCATCAAAAGCTCTTGGTCCAGAATGGGAAGATTTTGGAACACAGATCAAGCAACATCAAAATCTAACCAAGTTCACCATTCATACTCTTTATGAATCTTTCAAACTCAATGAAAACCAAGTCCTAAACAAAGCTTCATCAAACAAAATGCCAGAAGTTGTATCTTCTGATCCTTTGGCATTGATAGTTGAGAAGAGGATTTCTGAAGCTCTTAACAGGAAAATGGTAGTTGAGAAACAGTATAAAAGCATCAAATATGACTAATTAAAGTACTTGAACGTAAATAAAAAGATTACTTTGTAAAAGTTGATCTAAAGTAAGCAAAATGTAAAGATATAAGCGATAATCGTAAGAAAAACGTTATATAAAATATAAATAAAGTAAAATGCATAAAGGAATAAGAACACCGTGATTTGTTGATGAGGAAAAGCCCTTAATCCTTCTGGATTGCCGGCATAAAAACCCCGGGAGGAAGCAATCGTCCCTCCGTGCTACTTTTATTATTATAAATCAAAGTTAATTACAATTCGAGAGCCCAAGTGATTGATCTAAGTGTTACAATGATGAAAAGTGTTTAGTGTAATGTGTTTACAGAAGAAAATAGAGAGAAAGAAGTGTTTTTTCAGAGATAAGTCGAAGTATTTTAGCCTAGCAATCACTTGCCCCTTTCATAGAGAAAATATCTAACTAACTATCCTAAAAATCTGGGATCTTGAGCTGGCAATCAGGAATCTTGAGCAGATTTTTCTCTTTGACTTGATTACTTGGTAAATGGACGTTATGGAGCCATTTTCACACGTTTTCAACCATAAATTCCGACTTTGGGGGCAAGTATTCCGTTTTACCTGTTCCTGTACTACTAAGTCAAAGTAATAACGGTCAGATATCTTAGAGCCCCAAGATCTTGGACCACGAAGATCTTGGACCACTAAGATCTTGGACCACGAAGATCTTGGACCACAAAGATCTTGGAGGTGAAAATCTCAGGCATAACAGCCCATAAGACAAATGGCAATTCTTCAGCCCATTTTCCTTTAGCTTGTCCCAGTCTTTTCTTCAAATTATTCATTATGATTTTGTTACTCGATTCTGCTTGACCATTAGCTTGTGGATGGACAGGAGTAGAGGTAATCATCTTGATACCCCATCTTTCACAAAAATCTGTAGTTTTTTTCCCTATGAATTGTGATCCATTATCACAAATTATCTCTGCTGGGACTCCAAATCTTGTCAATATATTTCTTTTAATGAAGGATATGACATGTGATTCACGGATCTTGGCGTATGCTTCAGCTTCAATCCATTTTGAGAAATAATCCGTCATAGCCAAAAAATATTTCTTCCCAGCTGAAGATTCTGCCATTGGTCCAACAATATCCATTCCCTATTTCATAAATGGCCATGGAGACAAAAACTGGATACATGGGTTCTGCTGGTTGATGATAAATGTTGCTATGTCGCTGACAAGCATCACATTTCTTCGCATATTCTTCAGCATCTTGTTTCATAGTTGGCCAATAATAACCTGTTCTCAAGATCTTTGAATATAAAGATCTTCCAGCTGTGTGATTTCCACATTCTCCTTCGTGTATATTCTTAAGAACCTCATTGGTCTCAGGGAATTCTAAGCACCTAAGATACGGTCCTGCAAGAGATTTTCTATACAAAATACCATTTATCATAGAGTAATGTGCTGTTTTCATACGGAAGTTCCTTAGGTTTTCATCTTTAGGGATTGTCCTAGTATTTAAATATTCTATTATTGGTGTAGTCCAGGAATTTTGATTGTCCCCAGAATTTTCAGTTTCTGTATCTTGAACAACCAATATATTAGTTGATTCTTTTTCTATAGCAGGATGTAACACATGAATTATAGGAATCCTAGTTTCTGGTGACATCTTAAGTGTTGACCCTAGATTTTCTAAAGCATCAACCTTAGTGTTTTCTTCTCTAGGCACTTGTTCTATATCAAATAAATCAAAATTCTTAGCTAATTTTTTCACTATTTCCAAATATTGCATCAATTTTTCACCTTTTGCAGCATATGTTCCATTGAAATGATTAGCTAAAAGTAATGAATCTACATATACCTTAAGGTTTCTAATGTTCATATCCTAGCTAATTGCATACCAGAAATTAAAGCTTCATACTCTGCTTCATTATTAGTGGCTATGAAATGACAATTCACTGCTTGGGGTATAATATCCCCCTGTGGCGATTTTAGTACGATACCTAGTCCTATTCCTTTAACATTAGCTGCACCATCAGTGTATAAAATCCATTTTTCAGTAGCTTCTTCTAACAGTTTTACTTCTAAGTCTACTTCTGATTGCAAGTCAGTACTAAAATCAGCCACAAAGTCGGCTAAAGCTTGAGATTTTATAACAGTCCTAGGTTCATAAATTAAATTAAAAGCACTTAATTTCACAGACCATTTAGCCATTCTACCAGATATTTCAGGTTTTCTTAATACGCATTTTATAGGGTAATTAGTCTTAATATGTATAGCATGCGTTTCGAAATAATGTCTAAGCTTAGTAGATGCCATAATTAATGCAAGTATAAGTTTTTCAAGATGAGAGTACCTGGTTTCAGCATCAATTAAACTTTTACTTACATAGTATACAGGATGTTGTTGACCTTCTTCTTCTTTCACCAATACAGCACTGACTGCGTTTGAAGATACCGCCATGTATAGATATAGAGGCTCACCATCTTCAGGTTTTACCAACAGTGGTAGAGTAGATAGATATTTCTTTAATTCTTGGAAAGCTTCTTCTTGTTTTTCTCCCCATTCGAATCTTTTATTCTTCTTCAAGATGTCATAAAATTCTTTGCATCTATCAGAAGATCTTGATATGAATCTGTTCAAAGCTGCCAATCTCCCAGTTAATCTTTGAACATCTTTAGCATTCGATGGAGACTTCAAGTTCAAAATAGCCTTGATCTGTTCTGGGCTTGCTTCTATCCCTCTTTTAGTGACCATATATCCTAGAAATTTTCCAGCTCCTACTCCAAAATTACATTTTGCAGGGTTCAGCTTCATGTTGTACTTGTCCAGGATATTGAAGGCTACTTCAAGATCTTTCAAGTGATCTTCAGCCCTCTTTGATTTTACAACCATGTCATCTATATAGACTTCCATTGTATCCCGCAGTTGATCTTTGAACATCATGTTGACTAGCCTTTGATATGTCGCACCTGCATTTTTAAGACCAAAAGGCATAGCAATATAACAATAAATACCTGTCGGGGTCATGAAAGCAGTGGCTTCTTGATCTTCAGGTTCCATCTGAATTTGCTGAAATCCAGAAGAAGCGTCCATGAACGTGAGCATCTCATGTCCATAAGTTGCATCTACCATTGCATCGATATGTGGTAGTGGAAATGGATCCTTCGGGCAGGCTTTGTTAAGATCAGTGAAGTCTACACAAACCCTCCATTTTCCATTTTTCTTTTGTACTACCACCACATTTGCTAGCCATTCAGAAAATTTTACTTCCCTAATCATTTTTGCTTTTAATAATCTCTCCACATCTTCTTGGATAATTGCATTCCTTTCTGGAGCAAATTTTCTTCTTTTTTGCTGAATCGGCTTGAAACTTTTATCAATTCCCAGCTTGTGTGTAATCACATCTTTAGATATTCCAGTCATATCCTCTTGCTTCCAAGCAAAAGTCTTCATTCTGGTCTTCAAAAAATCAGTAAGTTTGACCTCTAAATCTTTTGAGATCTTTGCACCTAATAAAACTTTGATGTTAGGATCTTCAGGGTCCAGAATAACTTCTTTAACATCTTGCTCCTCTGGCTCATTGACATTGAAGATCCTCTTCTGTAATTGCTATTGTGAAGTTGACCTTGCTGCCGACTTCATGGTGGATGTATAGCATTCCTTAGCTTCTTGTTGATCTCCTTTAACAGTGATCACTCCCCAAGGTGTTGGCATTTTAACACACTGGTGATATGTGGATGGTACTGCCTTCATTTCATGAATCCAAGGCCTTCCCAAAATTATGTTGCAGCCTGGAAGAGTGTCGACCACACAAATTTTTTGCATGGAATTAACCCCTCCAACATATACTGGTAGCTTAATTTCACCCACAGTGTATTTGGTCTCGCCACTGAAATCGATTAGTGGTGACGCCTTGCCAATAGTATTATCTTCAGAAATGTCCATTCTTCTCAGGGTCTCCAGCTTGATTATATTTACTGAACTTCCATTATCTATCAAGATCCTGCGAACATAATGGTTAGCAATAAATAGAGTGATGACTAAACCATCATGATGAGGCTCCATTATGTCATCAAAGTCATCGTCTTCAAAAGAGACAATATCTGAATCTGAAATTGAAGCTTTCTTCACGCCTTTTTCTCCTTTACCTGCCTTGCTTTGTTTTGCAAATCTCTTGGCTGCTGAGTATGTTGTCCCACATACTTCTGATCCGCCAGAAATAGTGTTAATTACTCTTGCATCTGGAGGTGGAGAATCTGCTTTTTGAGTTGAATTAGGCCTTGCAAATTCTATGCCTTCAACATCCTTAGCCTTCTTCCTTCCGAGGAGCTCTTTAAGATATCCTTTGGCCAGAAGAATGGAAATCTCCCTTCTTAACATTTTGCAATCTTCAGTAAGATGACCAAAGTCTTCATGATATGCACACCATTGACTGGGATCCTTCTTTTTGTAATAAGAATCATTCTTCTTTTGTGGCCATCTCACTTTGTCTCCAAGATCTCTAAGTGCCATTATAATGCCAGGTGTTGATACTGAGAAGCAGTATGTTGAAAGGGCAGGATATTCGACCCCATCATCTTCTTCGACTGCATTCACTTGATTATCAACATGTCTTGTGTAGGGTTTATTTCTATATATTCATTTGGTCCTTGTCCCTGCGACGAGTTAGTAAAAGCAAATGATCCATTATAATTATTAGAATTGTGTAAACCTGCGCCCATAGTGGCAGATGTCCCAGCAGCATGAGTATTTTGAGGAATGTTGCTCCCAAAATTCTGAGTTGCAGTTGGGAATGACGTATTAAACGGCGCAGATCCAGGTGCTGCAGATGCTCCTGGAGTTGAAAATAAATTCCTTGGGGTTATTGGAGGTCCATTTCCTTTGAGGATTGCCAGCATAAAAACCCCGGGAGGAAGCAATCGTCCATGCCTTTGTTCTCTTATTAATGATTGTTAAATGTTTACAAATGGTGGAATTCGGTTGATCGATGTATCTAAGTGTGAGAATAAAGATAAGAGAATTGAGAGCAGTGTGTGTGTGAGTACAAGTGTGTAATGAGCAGTATGTAAGTGATAGATAGGATGCCTATGATCGATCAGCCTCATTCTTTATATAGACCGAAGATCTAACTAACTATGCGAGTTTGTAGGGATCTTCCAGGTCTTCAGTCAGTGAACATTGTGGAAGATCTTGCCCAGTCAAGTGACCGTTGAAGCTTTTCCCTTATGTTGAAATCATCTTGAAGTCCGATTATTTTGGCAGACTAAGTCTTCTTTGCGTGTTGATGAGTTTAACCATGTGTGACATTCCTTTTTGCACCGTTAGAGATATCCTTCAATGCTTTATATCAAACATTCTGGAATCTGCACACTTATCTCATGTGGAAACAATAATAATATTTGAAACATAACGTTAGCAACATATTAATAAGTAATCAGAATATTCAACTATGTCAAGATCCTGGAATGTCAATATCTTGGATCTTCAGGATATTGGTACTTGAAATTTCACCCATAACAGGCGGTTTTCTTCTTTTGAGCTGGTTCCAGTTGAGTGTAACTGGAAACATTATCTGGTGAAACAACTGACTGATGAACTTGGTCAGTTTCACCAAAATTTATTGGAATGACTGGAGAGATATCAAGGTTAGGTCTCTTATTGATTGCATCATTTGATTCGTCGAATGTGACATGAATTGTCTCATGAACCTTTTGGAGTCTATCAAACTCTAAAAGCCTTTCGGATATCTGAATAGCCTAGAAATACACCTTCATCAGCTTTTGCATCAAACTTTCCAAGCTGACTGGAATCATTTAAGATATAAACTGGACAACCAAATACGTGGAAATATCCAATATTTGGTTTTCGATTCCTGAGCACTTCATAGGCAGTCTTCTTGTGTCTCTTGATGTAGACTGACCGGTTTTGGGTGTGACAAGCTGTTGCCACTGCTTCTGCCCAAAAACTGGTGGGAAGACCTGATTCAGATAGCATGCTTCTGGCCACTTCTATCAGTGTGCGATTCTTTCTTTCCATAACTCCATTTTGCTCTGGAGAATGTGTTGATGAGAAGTTTTGAGAGATGCCAGTGTCATTACAAAATGTTTCAAGTACTTTATTTTGAAATTCAGTACCATTATCACTTCGTAACTGACAAACTTTTCGAGTGTACTTGAGTTCAATTCTTTTGATGAGAGATGATTTCAGCAGGTGCATCACTTTTGGATATGAGGAATACCACCCAGCAATATCTGGAGAATTCATCAACCATAACTAGAGTGTACTTCTTTCCAGCTCTAGTTTGAACATTCACTGGACCAAAGAGATCCATATGAAGCATGTGAAGAGGTTCAGTGATGCTAAAGTTTTGCCTGGTCTTGAAACTGGCCCTTTTCTGCTTGCCCATCTCATACCCTGGACATGGTTTTTCTTTATTGAAAGAAATCTGAGGTATCCCATCCACCAATTGTTTTCGAGACAATTTGTTAATATTTTTGAAATTAAGATGGGATAATCTTTTATGCCATAACCAGTTGGTATCCTCATCAGCCTTGGTATAGAAACACTGCTCTTTTGGAGCTGGTTTCATATCCATGATGTACACATTTCCCTTCCTTGGTGCAACCATTACCACTTTCCAGTCCTTGTTAAATATGGTGCCTTGAGCAATATCGAACAAAACTCTGTAGCCATCATCACAAAGTTGACTTACACTGATCAGGTTGTATTTCAAACCATTCACAAATGCAACTCTTTTGAATTCGACCTGTCCGTTATTGAGCACACCATATCCTTCAGTCTTCCATTTTGATCATTACCAAACGTCACTGCCGGTCCATCTTGGACAGTGAACTCTTCCAGCAGGGGCTTACATCCAGTCATAGTCTGGCCAGCTGCGCTGTCCAGATACCAGGTGTTCTTTTTATGATCGCCCTGCACACCCACAAAAATCATTAGTTATTTTTGTGAACCCATCTTTTCTTGATGGGTTCACTGGACTTCACTTCAGAAGTCTCAGTTGATTGCTGTGGTGTTGAACTGGATGCTGCATCTGGAGCTTGTTTAACAGCTCCAGGTGCAGGAGTAAAAACGACTGGTACTTGATATTTGTTCCCCATTTTCTTTTCATTTTTAGCTCCAGATTGAGCAATTTTTTGTTTTTGTTTCAAAGGGGTTTTGATATTTTGTTTTTCAACTGGAGGAGATGAGGCTCCTTCTAGATTTTTAATTCTGGCAGTGCAACTCTGAACCTGCCTGGACAAAAGTTGGAGTTGACTTTCCAGTCTTGACAAAATATCTTTTTCAGTAGGCTGCTGAACCTTGGACCTGGGTTCAGCTGGAGTTTTAGTCTTAGGATTCTTGGGCTCCTTGGACTTTTGAGGTAAAGGCTTATCACCAGCAGCCTTTTTAACTGGAGCTTTAGCCTGTTTAGCTCCAGGTTTAACCTCAGAGGGGGTGGTCTCAATAGGTTCAGTTTTGATATCTGTAGGCTGGTCATATGGGGTAACTGGCCTATGATCTGGAGTCATAGTGTGGATATCTGGAATGATACTGGCCATGTGCACATCTCCAGATTTATAAGCATTTTTCTGTGCATCAATGGTGTTTGTAAAAGCATCATAATTTAATCCAGATGCCCTTATCCAGGATTTGACAATCTTCTGTTCTTTTTCAAGATCAGATTTTAGTTTTTGATTTTCAAAATCCAATGCCTCATATTTCAAAACTGACTCCTTGAGAGCCAACTGGACACTTTACAAATTTGAAATTTGTGGTTTTAAATTATTTAATTCTGTCAGAACTGTTTCTAAATATCTTTCAGTGTCAGTTCTAACAGTTTCAACAAAAATCAAATCACTGTTAAGTGATTCAGCAAGGTCCAGTTTCAGTTCAGGGTCCTGTTGAATATCATATTCACACACCTTTTTTAAAATGATGGCCACCCATCTTCCAAAAATGACATAATCTTTCACCACATGTTGCTGGTCTTCCAAAGCCATGAAACACATGTCCCTAATCTCTTCATCATCATCAGATGAGTCATCAGAGTATTCCCACTTCCCTTCAGTTTGTGCAATCATGCACTGATTTTTCTCTTTTTCCATGGACAATAAGGCAATCTGGGCTTTAAGCTTCTTGTACTTAGCTTTATAGCCATCATCAACCCAATTGTTGTTAGGGACACGGGGACCAGTTTGATTGTTCAACTGACTAGATCTGCAATCCTTCATGAAATGACCTTTCTTGCCACACTTATAGCATGTAAGATTGGTCTTGTCCAGAGAGTTGGAGCTGGAAGCATTGTTGGGGCCATTAAATCTATTAGATTTATGCTTAAACCTGTTGAAGGTTTTAGCAATCATGGCGACTAGATCATCATCGTCAGTTTCATGACAATCATCACTGATATTAGTGGTCAGGCCTGAGTTCAATAAGTCATTTAACATCTCCTTCATTGAGTGTGGCTGGACACTCTCTGCAGATATTAAAGCAGCACAAGGTTTCTCAGTTATAGTAGAAACCTTTGAACTCTGAGCATGATTCAAAGCATCCTGCTCAGCCACTAGTCTTTGTGCATTGTTATCTTCAGTGAATCTGAAGGCTCCATAAAGAGATGCAAGAGTGTGGTTGTGCAGGGTCTTACCTTGTCTTAGGACAAGAATCATGTTTTCCCATTTGGAAGGAAGAATATCACAAAACTTCTCAAGAAGAATATCATTATCCTTCTCTACACCTAGCCCTCTCAGTTGATTAATCACACTGATGAATCTGGTATAAGTACCAGTCAGGCTCTCATTGGGTAAAGCAAAGAAGGATTCATACTTCTTGTTTAGGGTAACTTTTCTGGTGACAATGGTGTCATCACCTCCTTCAAACTGAATGACCAATTCATCCCACATTGCCTTGGCACTGGGGAACAACACAAGTGTTGGAATAAGGTCTTCAGGAACAGCCCCAAGGATCATGTTTTTCAGTCTGGTGTCCAAGTTCACCAGTCTGCGATCCTCATCAGACCAATGGTCTTCAGGCTTTTCTCTAGAGCCTCTTCTAGATCCAGTAGGATCAAGAAAAGGACTCACCCCTTGAGACATGGGTACATGTAGGCCATCCTTAAGGATTCTCAACATGTATCTCTCTATCCCACCAAAATGCAAAAGCATTCTGGCCTTCCATGTACCAAAAGTCTCGTTGTTTCCATCGAATTTGGGAACAGGAGTATTGGAATAATGTACATGGACATGGTTAGGGGGAGTAGAAGGAGGAGGATTAGTATTAACATTTTGAATAGGTGGATTATTAACATCAGTTTCATTTGGGCCAGAACCATTCTCACTTTCAGTAGTAGTCATCTAAGCAGATATAGGCAAATATATTAGCCTTCTGCTCTGATACCACTTGTAGGTCCAACACAATAGATGGCACCACTGAAGACACCTCAATGTCAATAGTTAGATTACTTTGCAATACGTTCACTGATCTGGAGACGACCAGTTGCAGTGAACAGTATACCAGGTTAATCTGGAGATTTACTTATAAAGGTGAGAATATATTATAAGTAAAGACAATGCAATAAGTAAATACTTGTAAAGTAAATTGGTGAGACAATATGTAATTTTCAAGTGTAATTTATTTATTAATGTTAAATAAATTACAAGGTTGTTGCGAAACCAAGATAATATAATAATGTAAATATCCTAACAACCTATGAAATACAATTGATCTAATACTTGGAAATTCTCTAAACAATCGAAACACTTAAAGTAGTGAAATGTTCCTTTTTGTGATTGAGATAATATTGCACAAGTTCACCAAGAAAATGCAAATGTCTGAATATGCAAAGTTGTTTCTTGGTTGTGCAAAGACATCTATTTATAGATAAAGTTGTCATTGGGATTCCAACTTCATCGTACAAATATGGTTGAGAGCATTTAAGGAAGCAATGCGACTTCCAATTAAATGCTGTATAAAGTATGACATAAAGTCACTTTATTCAACCTGCTTTATGTACTTTTGTACTTTAAACATAGACAATTGTTATTGTTCGGTTAATAGCACATAAAGCATAAAGGTCTTCCTCGTAATCAGTGTAAAGCTTTGTAAATGCTTTAAACTGATATTCTCCAGTTTCTATCTGAATAGAATGTCAACTGGGCTTCGCTGTGATTGTCATTCTCTATCTTCCATTTGTTGTCTTCGACTTCAATTGGAATATCTTCACATCTGGTCAGATCTCAACTGGAGGAAGTCTTCAGTTGCGTTAACTGTACGTTGCAACTGGACTTCATATATTTCTGGACAATTTCTTCAGGTCTCCAGATGCAACTGGAGACTAGCCAGTTTATCAGTAAACTGGTCCTAACATATCAATTGCTATAGGACTGTATAGTAAGAACATGAATAAAGTGTTAAATGGTTGTGATTCTGTTTTAAAATTCTTGAATGATATAGATAGTTGTATACTTGTATGAACTTCATTGAGTTTAGATACTTTTTGTTTGTTAGTATATATGGTGAAAATTTTATTAGTAAGATTTTTGTGTCCTTTCTTGTGATTTTATATTTTTAAGTTGCAGCTACAGTTACCATGCCAAACACCACTAATAAATAAAAACTCTTGTTAACAGCTTTGATGAAAAGCTACAGCTTACATCTCCAATTAAAAGCTATAGCTATCAGCTACACTAGTTTTGCCAAACATACCCGTAATCGCCAACTTTGCCACCTCTACAAGTATAAAACTACAAATTAGAAATCTTATATGATTCTAGTAAAACATATAAGTGAAAACAGATGATGCGACAAATACATACACATGGCAAACTAGTTGACGACTGATAGACAAGTCAGGTGTACCTTTGGATCTCATACAAATACTGAAGATACATCTAATGTATCTAAATTAGAGAATTCTGGATCCAAAGTGAATACTTGCAGAGCTATAAGATGCAGCATAAAGATGAAGAATGCCTTGATAAAATGCCTTTTATATTGTAATCAAATGTGATGCTGGATATGTAAATATGATATAGTTAGAGGGTTAGAATTAGAAATATGTTTAATTTTAGTTGAGAGGCGGTTACTCCTTTATTTTCAGTATATATACTAATATGTATAGCATTTTTCATTTTAAGAAAATAATATAAAAAATATTTCCATCTCATTATCTTCATGGTATCAGAGCTCCGATTCGTCGCCGGCGGCCGGAATACTCCATATTTTCTGATGAACTGCTCATAAAACTTATTCTAAATCATTTTCTGTATCGTCCGATCCCTATATCACTCTACCCTCACCACTCAATCTCTTCAATTTCTCAAATTCCCAAAATTTTTCAAAACCCTAGTTTTTCAGAAATTTCAAAATTAATCAATTCAAAATGCCAGATGCAACTCCAAACACTCAGGAAACACCAAATACTCAAGAAACACTCACTGATGTTGAATCTGTTCATCATCCCCTCTATCTCCATCAGACAGATCATCCAGGTCTCACCCTTATTGCTAAGAAGCTAAATGGATCAGAAAACTTCAGTTCTTGGAAGAGGTCAATGCTAATTGCCTTAAGTGCAAAGAATAAAGTCAAAATCATCACTAGAGAATACAAAGAACCGGACACTGCTTCACCTCTAAAACCACTGTGGGACAAAACTAATGACATGGTAATTTCTTGGATCTTAAACTCTGTCTCTGAATCTATTGGCAATAGTTTGAGTTTTATCCATACTGTTGTTGGTCTTTGGAAAGAATTAAATGAGCATTATGCACAATTAGATAGCCATATGATCTACCAAATCACTGTAGACCTCACTCAACTCAAAAAGGATAATGCTAGCATAGAGGTCTATTACCATAAGCTAAAAGGACTTTGGGATGAATTAGATGCACTAGAAGCCCCATATACATGTACTTGTAACTGTGTTTGTGACAATGGGAAGACCAATGGTGTAAGAGAACAGAGAATACGATTGCTACAATTCTTGATGGGACTATATGACTCTTACTCAAACATTAGGGGACACTTTTCTAATGTTATAACACGATTTTAGCTCTGAATTCAATCTAACAATGGCGGTTTGCTAGTGTGTGTTCTTGGTGTGTGTGTGTGTGTTTTGAGAGAGAAAGATCGAATAAACTGAAAGCTTGGAATTAATGTGTGTGTAAAATGAAGTGTTTGTTATGTCCTTGTTATGATTTCTAAGGTATGAGGGCTATATATAGTCTAACAATACAACTATGCTAATTATCACAATTAGCCCCTCAACCTTAGTAATCATCTATCTATGACTTAACAACAAGAATGTCTTCTAATCTTAATTACAATTTATCACTATTTTTGGATTTCTAACATTCTCCCCCTTAGTGATTTATTGTAATGAATGAAGTACTTTACTTCTTTGTCTTGAATCTTCTCACAAATCTTTCAACCTTTTTGAAGCTTTGATCTTTGTCACATCAACTCGAACACTTTGGAGAGTTAGCAATTGAATGAAGTTTAGATGAAATTCTTATGAATTAATCATGCTCCCCCTCAATCCATGAGTATACATCTTTTGGAGCATCTTTGAATTGTTGAAGTGTCTTGAGTGAAAATCTTTTCATCTTCGGTTTCATTCTTATCTCAAAAGTCAATTTAGATTCCCCCTTTTTGAAATCAAAATCTTAATCAACTAAAGTCTAGTGAAAATCTTTTCATCTTCGGTTTCATTCTTATCTCAAAAGTCAATTTAGATTCCCCCTTTTTGAAATCAAAATCTTAATCAACTAAAGTCTAGTGAAAATCTTTTCATCTTCGGTTTCATTCTTATCTCAAAAGTCAATTTAGATTCCCCCTTTTTGAAATCAAAATCTTAATCAACTAAAGTCTAGTGAAAATCTTTTCATCTTCGGTTTCATTCTTATCTCAAAAGTCAATTTAGATTCCCCCTTTTTGAAATCAAAATCTTAATCAACTAAAGTCTAGTGAAAATCTTTTCATCTTCGGTTTCATTCTTATCTCAAAAGTCAATTTAGATTCCCCCTTTTTGAAATCAAAAT
>CM067175.1:21562834-21577834 GCA_034093135.1 Erigeron breviscapus | reverse complement strand
TGGTATCATTTGAAGACAATACCAAATTCATTTCCGAAGCAAAAGCTCAGTTGACAAAGACTATGAATCAATCATAATATTTTCTCCCCCTCATAATGACAAAATTGGGAATCAATGTCATTATGCACAAATGCGATTGATTAAGTGTCACAAGGAATAAGAAGACATGGAGAAATGTCAACCATCAAAACATCAACCCAAACTAGTAGCCCAACCCAAGAAATCCTATGGGTGACTAAAATGTAAGATTGAAGTTGTTGGGACAAACATTATATCATGGTGTTGGTAGTTTCTGTGTTTGTGTGAAGAGAAATGAAACCGGATAAGAATGATCCGTTTGCATGTTCAAAAATCAAAAGGATTAATGAAATGACCGATTGAAATGTATAACATTTTTCGGATTTCCTATGTATCATTGAGATATGCACAAAACAAGTCTCTAACATAGTTCGGTCTGCGGCTTTTCAACCACTAGATTGCTTCAAAGAATATAAATCACGGTTAACACTACCGAAGCATTTGATAACCACAATTTTATCCTTAAAGACTTTTAGGGAAAACCGAGGTCACTTAGACTTCTCGTTAGCTCAATAATCACATAAATGTAATTATGAGACCTACGTTCAACGTTGGAAAAGATGTTAGCATTGGTAGGATTTCCATTCGATCATCGTGGAATATCATTGCAGATATCACTACGAATGTTCCGGCTATATCACAAAGATAAGCAATTATATCACAAAGATATGACGCTAGTGTGTCCTAAAAGAATGAAAGATGATCAATTTAATGATCAATTAAATTTGCTCTAGACACAATGTGATCAAATGAAGTCGGGGACTGGAGCAGAATGTCGCCCTTTTTCAATATCAACATCTTCCAAAAGAAGAGTCAATAGAAGTGTGAAAATCTCCGTGAGAATAAAACAAGTATTTGTTAAGAAACACTTGAGTGGTTAGGTAAAGATGTGCATTGCTTCACTGGGTCCATGAAGACTTCTTCAATATCAAGATATCAACAAATGACATCTGATAGAAACGTGTTTTACCCGGCTTTTGAGAATTTTGGGAAGGGTATCATTTCTTTTATCCCTTTTCTCACAACAAATCACCTTAACCTCTCACTTTTCGACTTTACTCCCTCCATTCTAGTTGCACGAAATCACATCACTCAAAATACCCTCACTATCTAATGAAAGAAGTGAATACTCCGGGGTTAGAACTCATCGGCGATGATGAAATTCATGGAGTAAATTTTGAGAAATACCTATCGCTCATTGTGCAAACTAATCACCGAACTCCATTTGATTAAAAATCATTGGAAAAACATCAAATGTGTGAATGAAAAGGTTTGAAACACATTTGAAGTTTGAGAATTTTTGAAATCACAAACTCCTCCTTAATCTATGCAAGAATATATCAAAAATGGTTTTCATAGAAAGGTGGAGCAAAAATTGTTTTTGCGAAATCAAAAAGAAACACAAAGTTTTGCTTCAACAACAATGTTGGTAGTAAGATAGCTAGGGAGTACACAAAGGCGTTCAATCCGTCGCATCTTACAACAACATGTTGGAGGCAATTAAAAAACATTTAAGTAAAGTGAAAATCCAATCAATTAGTACAATATGAGAGAACAAGGGAGTACACAAAGGCGTTCGATCCTTCGTTTCCCATATCACTAATTGAGAGTTTGAAAAGTTTGTTTGGGAAAAAAAAACTTGATTGCTATTACACATACATATTCATATAAGAATACTTGGAAGTACACAAAGGCGTTCGATTCCTTGTTTTCTTATATCAATTTATATGTATAATAACAATGTGTTTAACAATAAATATATCATTTAAGAACGGGTTACATACATAGTATATGCAAGCCATTAAAAAATCTTTTTGTTTATTTTTGTAATTTTTCAATTTTGTATTTTGTTTTCTGAAATGTTTCAAGAATTCCTTCAAATGAAAAAGAATTAAGGTTTAAGATTTAACATACCAAGCTTGGAGATCAGAAAATTAAACCTCTTTTCGTCCAACGGTTTTGTGAACAAATCTGCAAGTTGAAATTCAGTTCCCACAAAGTAGAGTTCGATGTCACCTTTCTCAATATGATCTTTGAGAAAATGATATCTAACATCAATATGCTTTGATCGAGAGTGGTTTACTGAGTTGACTGCAATGGCAATGGCACTCTGAGAATCACAATAGATAGGAATATGATCATACGTAAGACCATAATCAGTCAGTTGTGTCTTCATCCATAAGACTTGAGCACAACAACTAGCCGCAGCCACATATTCTGCTTCAGCCGTTGATAGTGAAACACAGTTCTGTTTCTTGGAAGACCAACTCACAATTTTATCTCCTAAAAATTGTAAAGTACCGGAAGTGCTCTTGCGATCAAGTTTACAACCTGCATGATCTGCATCTGAATAAGCAGTTAGATTGAATCCAGTATCCCTTGGATACCAGAGACCTAAATCGGGTGTACCCTTCAGATAACGAAAGATTCGTTTCACAGCTTGATAATGTAAATCAGTTGGAGCAGCTTGATATCTAGCACACATACATGTTGCAAACATTATATCTGGGCGAGATGCTGTTAGGTACAACAATGAACCAATCATACTTCTATATCTCTTTTGGTCAAATGGTTTCCCATTTGTATCAGTATTAATGGTTGTTCGAGCAGCCATTGGGGTAGAAATTGAAGAACATGAAGTCATATCAAACTTTTTCAACATGTCATTTATGTATTTACCTTGTGATATAAAAATACCAGTTGGTAATTGTTTGATTTGAAGACCCAAAAAGTAATTCATTTCCCCAATCATGCTCATTTCAAAATGATTGACCATTAGAGATGAAAAGTTTCGGCAAAATGTTTGACTGGTCGACCCAAATATAATGTCATCAACATATATTTGAACTAGTAGAACATGCTTACCTTGTTTGCGAATGAATAGGGTAGGGTCAATTATGCCTTTGGTAAATCCACCTTTAAGTAAGAAAGTAGTTAAGGAATCATACCATGCTCGGGGTGCTTGCTTAAGACCATAGAGAGCCTTGTCTAACCTGTAGACATGGTTTGGTCTTTGAGGATCAACAAAACCTTCAGGTTGATCAACGTAAACTTCTTCTTTGAGATCACCATTCAGAAAAGCAGTTTTCACATCCATTTGAAACACAGTGAAGTTTCGGAATGCGGCATAAGCTAAGAAAATTCGAATGGCCTCCATTCTTGCTACTGGAGCAAAAGTTTCGTCGAAATCAACACCAGGTTGTTGGCAATAACCCTTAGCAACAAGTCGAGCTTTATTCCTTACTACCACTCCATTCTCATCCTTTTTGTTTTTGAATATCCACTTCGTTCCGATTGGATCAGCTTTTCTAGGATTTGGAACTAACCTCCATACCTTCAGTCTTTCAAATTGAGCGAGTTCATCTTGCATTGCCTTAACCCACTCTGGATCTTGAAGAGCTTCAGATACCGTTTTGGGTTCAATATTGCTAAGAGAAAGTGCAACAAGACACTCATTTACTGAGGTACGAGTAGTTACTCCTGCTTGTGGATCTCCAATTATTTGATCAGTAGGATGATCTTTCTGCATGCGAATCCACTTGTGAGCATGAGGAAGAGGATCTTGTTGTTGAAGATCAACATCACCATCATTGAAACTTGATGTTTGGTGAGAGATGGAATCATAACTTGGTATAACCCTTTCCTCATATGCTGGATGATCAAAGTCAAGTGGTACATACACATTTGGAGTGTTCAGGGGATTTGTTGTCTGAGTGAATTGAGAAGGTTGTTCTTGAACATTCATTTGAGTAGGATTCTCAGGAGAGGATGATGGAATAGAATCATTTGAAGATGATATTTGCTCAGAAGAACTTGATGCTGATTCATGAGTGTTGTTAGGAACTTGATCGTGGTTATGAAGAGGTTCATTGTTTGGAATTGGTTCAACGATGATCTGAGGTTCTTGATCATGAACCGGTTTTGAATTATAGAATTCTTCAAAAAGAATATCTAATTCATCACTGGTTGGAGTTGGAAATTTCTTGAATTTAGAAGCTAAGGTAGTATTCCTTGTAGAAGGACTTGAAGCACTTGAATCCATACTTGTTGGTAGCAAGCTTTCTTGCTCAAAAATCATGCCTGACATCTCATCGAACCAAACATTCATCGTCTCTTGAATTGTGTTTGTTCGACGATTATAGATTCGGTAGGCTATAGATGTTTTGGAATAACCAACGAAATATCCTTCATCACCTTTCTTCTCGAATTTTCCAAGATTCTCCCGATCATTCAACGTGTAACAAACACACCCAAATATGTGGAAGTAGTTGATGTTGGGTTTCCGTTTGTTAACAACCTCATAAGGAGTCTTTTCGAACCGCTGATTGATAATGGACCGATTCTGAGTGTGACAAGCAGTGTCAACAGCTTCAGCCCACATATTGGATGGCAATTTGGAATAAGCAAGCATTGTCCTTGCTGCTTCCACCAGCGATCGATTTCTCCTTTCAACAACACCGTTTTGTTGTGGGGTTCGAACTGCTGAGAATTGATGAGTAATACCTTTGGATTTGCAGAATTCATCAAAAACAGCATTCTTGAATTCAGTACCGTTATCCGAACGGATGTAACGAACTGGAAGTTGAAGATTTACTTGAGTAATGGTGATGAAATCTATCAACATCTGAGTTGTTTCATCTTTGGATGCTAGGAACTTAACCCAAGTATATCTTGAATAATCATCAACAATAACCAGGATGTATTTCTTCCCATTTCGGCTTTGTACTTTCATCGGCCCACAAAGATCCATGTGAAGCAAATGAAGAGGTGCTAAAGAATTTGGAGATTTCTTCGGTTTATGAGAAACTCTCTTAATTTTCCCAACAGCACAAGAAGGACAGACATGCTCACTTTCATACTTATAGTCAGGTAAGCCTTCAACAAGATGCTTATTGACTAAAGTATTGATTGTTTGGAAATTCAGATGAGAGAGCCTTCTATGCCATAACCAAGAATTCTTCGAAGTAGCCTTTGAAATGAGACAAATATTATCGGTTGGTTGGTTATCATCGAGATTGACGGTAAAAAGGTTATCGTCACGATCGCCACAAAGATCCATGTGAAGCAAATGAAGAGGTGCTAAAGAATTTGGAGATTTCTTCGGTTTATGAGAAACTCTCTTAATTTTCCCAACAGCACAAGAAGGACAGACATGCTCACTTTCATACTTATAGTCAGGTAAGCCTTCAACAAGATGCTTATTGACTAAAGTATTGATTGTTTGGAAATTCAGATGAGAGAGCCTTCTATGCCATAACCAAGAATTCTTCGAAGTAGCCTTTGAAATGAGACAAATATTATCGGTTGGTTGGTTATCATCGAGATTGACGGTAAAAAGGTTATCGTCACGATCGCCACAAAGATCCATGTGAAGCAAATGAAGAGGTGCTAAAGAATTTGGAGATTTCTTCGGTTTATGAGAAACTTTCTTAATTTTCCCAACAGCACAAGAAGGACAGACATGCTCACTTTCATACTTATAGTCAGGTAAGCCTTCAACAAGATGCTTATTGACTAAAGTATTGATTGTTTGGAAATTCAGATGAGAGAGCCTTCTATGCCATAACCAAGAATTCTTCGAAGTAGCCTTTGAAATGAGACAAATATTATCGGTTGGTTGGTTATCATCGAGATTGACGGTAAAAAGGTTATCGTCACGATCGCCACAAAGAATATCAACTCCTTCTAAGGTTTGGACTTTGCAAAGAGATTTTCGAAAAAGAACTTGAAGATTGTTATCACAGAATTGTCCAACACTGAACAAGTTGTGACTTAAACCTTCAACATAGTGAACTTTCTTGATTATAATCCCATTTCGTTCAATGTCCCCATAACCTAAGATAGGAGCGAAATTGTTGTTTCCAAAGCGAACAGTTCCCATGAATCTTTCAACAAAATTCTTCAGCAAAGATTTATTTCCAGTCATGTGCTTCGAACACCCGGAATCGAGTATCCAAACACAGATGGTTATTTCCTGCAATCAAAGAAATTTAACCGTTTTTAGGTACCCACTTGAAAACGGGTCCTTTTTGGTTAGATAAAACAGGCAGGGTATATAACTTAGGACGCGCATTCAAACATGTTATTGAATCAACATAAGCATCAACAAGCATATTATCAACAAACATATTTGAATGAAATGTACGAACATTCACACAAGAATTAAAAGTAACATGTCTACAAGCATTCATATCAACCACACAAGAATTAAAATTGTTTACAAGCTCACAAGGCCTTGCCTTGGCACATTCAACATTTATTGACAAATCAGAATTGTTTTGTTTAACAGAAACACCTTTCCACCGATTAACAGCTTTTCTCCTCCTTCTTTTCTTCTTTTTCTCAACCTCTTTCTGATTACTAGTGATCTTAGGTACTAATGACTTAGCAACCCATTTAGCATCACTACTTAAGCTCTTTCCACCTGTTGAATTGAAGCTACAAAGATTAGAACGAGGGGTTTTAAAAACTTTCATCTTTTTGGAATCTTTTGGTGGTGAGGAAACTTCTTGCTTCTTTGGTTTATCATGAGAGAACCATCCATATCTATCCCTATATCTAGTTGAACCATTTGATGTATCTTTAGTTAGCGAAACTGAGCTAGACTTAGACACCTTAGGTATAAAGCTAGATTGAGAGCTAGATTTAGAAGCATTAGGATAGTCTTTCGGAAGTTTCACTTTGGTGTACTTTGTTGTGTGTGGGGTTTCAGCTTGTTCCTTTTTGACATGTTTCACAGGTGTAGCAATGGTCTTTGGTTCAGTCTTGACGAGTTTGGTCTTAACTCGTTTCTTTGAGTAATATGAAGTTGGAGCTTTGGACGATGGTTTTTGAGATTCCATTTCTGTTTCCACTTTGATTTTGGTAGATTCAATCTTTTTCTCAGTTTCTGAATCAAAAATATATTCTCCCTCCATGAATTTATCAAAATCAACCTTCGTGAAATCTTTTGAAAAAGAAAATTTCAATGGAGATTGATTAATTTTAGATTTATTTGAAAATTTTGAGAAATCAGGAATCTTGGTGTCCAACTTCACATTATGGGTAGTCTCAGAAATTAGGTCAACTTGAACTGACACATCTTTGGTCTCACAAGAAAATTGAGTAGACGTATCAACACCTATACTAGCACTAGGCTTAGGGTGAACAACTAACTCATCAACAGCGTTGCATGTGAAAAACCTATAGAAGTACCATATCAAAACTAAACTATGTGCAAGTTCTTCATCAGAAAGATCAGATTGCACACAATCATCAGCTATAAAAGTAGCAGTATTTTGACAAGTACATTCAAGAGAATCAGTCAAGGTCTGAGTGGAGGTATTGGTAGATGAATCACAAGTAGTTTGGGTAGAATTTTCTACGGATGCACTTTGGTCAGTTTGAGTAGAAACATTCTCACAAACTTTCTTAGTATTAACAACAATACATTTATCCTCTAGATTCGGACTTTGAGACTTGAGATGATTGATAACTGTTTGTTGAGATTCCACCTTTTGTTGTAAATCTTCTATTTGCTTTTCCAAAAATGTGGTTGGAAAATACATTTTAGTTGATTTAGGTGAAGTACCAACAGATTCTTGGTTTTGAAAATTTGATTCAATTTCTTCCAATTTGAAAATTGAAGATTTCTTTGTTTTGTATGAATCATTGATTGCATCATAATTAACCAAAAAATCTTGATTAGGTATTCTCTCAACTTCATCAGTCTCAAATTCGTCATCCAATGGACGAATAAATTGTTGTATCATACCAAGGCGAAGAAATTTTTCATCATACAGAGGTTCGATTTCCTCTTTGGCTTTTTGCAATGGTGTGATATTCTCAAATCCCAACCCGTGAAGAAGTTCTGTTTTGTCAATTTTTGACTTGTTGAAATAGGCAGTGAAATTCAAGAGAGGATTTTGTTCAACTTTATATAGCTTTTCTTGATAGAAAAGTATATTCTTTTTAAATTCCTCAACTTGTTTTTCAAGATTCTCAATTTCAATGCCTTTAAGAAAACAATTATGATTTAAATCAGAAATCTTCCTTTCGAGTTCAACATTGTTTGGTTTGGCTTCTTGGAGCTTCTTATTGAGAATATCAACGTCCATTTGTCTCGCATTTGCCCGAAGCCATTCATTGGTCTTTTGAATTTCAAGATCTTGATTGGCTTTTTCAAGATCATGAATGGTCTTTTCAAGATTTTGACATTTTAGTAATAACTTAGAATCAGGAGTGACATTCATCTCACATTCTTTAACCAACATTTTTTCTTTGTATGTTTGAAAATCTTGTTTAATAGTATCATGTTCAAAAAGTAATTTTGAGTGTTCTTCAAGAAGATTTGAAAATTCACTTTTTGAAAAAGAAATACTATTTTTCAACCTTTTGTTTTTGTTGGCTAAAGAATTGATAAGATTTGTTAATTTAGATAAAGCTAATCTACAAGACTCTTTGTCCTTAATCAAAGAAAAAGTAGAGTCGAGATTTACCTCATCATCTGGGTACTCATCATCAGTGCTTTCTGCTTCAAGGACTTTGTTCTTGGCCAATCTCGCCATATAGCAAACATTAGCGGAGAGATCTTGATCTTCATCATCAGTGAGCAACAGCCATTTGTCATCTTCGGCAAGCAATGCATGTCCTGCTTCAACTTGTTTGGCTAATAGCATCTTCTGTTTGTAGTACTCATAGTTCCGCTTCTTGGGTTGTTTGCAATCAACAGCAAAATGTCCAGGAACTCCACAATTGTAGCACCTTTTGTCTGATGTCTTCCCCTTTTCAACTGCTTGTTTCTCATAAACATCCTTCTTTTCACCATATCTTGAACCAGTAGCTTCACTCTGCTCATTGCTCCTTGGATGATAGTGTTCCTTCTTGGGAAATGCACTTGTTGAAGAAGTGCGGAGATTGTTGTTTGTTGGCCTCGCTTTGTAATATCTCTTCTTGAAATGCTTAGTTACTGCGGCAAGAGCTTGATATAGTTCATCTGATACACCATCTCTTGTAGCCATCACATCATCTCCCTCCTCATCTGACGAAGAAACAACTACCATTTGCCTTTTGAGAGCTTCAGAAATCTTCTTCTCAACGATCAATGCCAAAGGATCAGAAGATACAACTTCTGGCATTTTGTTCGATGAAGCTTTGCTTAGGACTTGGTTTTCATTGAGCTTGAATGATTCATATAGAGTATGAATGGTGAACTTGGTCAGGTTTTGATGTTGCTTGATTTGGGTTCCAAAATCTTCCCATTCTTGACCAAGTGCTTTGATGAACTTGATGTTTAACTCAATCTCAGTCTTCTTGACATTGTTCTTTCTCAGTTCATTTATGACATTGCAGAATCTGTAATAAACTGCCTCAAGAGATTCATTTGGCATTTTGGAGAAGTTGTCAAACTCAGTCAAAATGTTGGTCAATCTGATTGTCGAAGTCACGTCAGCTCCTTCCATCTGTCTTGCCACCTCATCCCATATCTCTTTTGCTGTATCATAGGAATCAACAGACCCATAGATTTCATCCGGTAGAGCTCTGTATAAACATGACCTTGCTCTGTTATCTGCAGCTGTTCGATCCTTTTGCTCAGCATTCAAAAGTTCATGAGTTGTAATAACTGCACCAGTAGTGGGATGGAGATGAACAGCAAGTCCATTCAGAATGGAATCTTTCATCATATGACCATTTGTTTGACTTTCCACATAGTCCATGAATCGTTTCTTCCATAGTCCGTAAGAACCACGGTAGAGAACTGGAGGTCTTGTATCAGAACCTAATGCAATGCTTCACGAGAAGCCATTTGAGATTGATTTGAATTGAAAGAGCAAATGAAACGATTTTGTAAGAAAATGAAACGATCTTGATTAAGAAGGAATTGAAACGATCTTGATTGAACCAGGTAAATGAAACGATCTTGATTAACAAGGAAATTGAAACGATCTTGATTGAATTGAGAATGAAACGATCTTGACAAAATCGTTCTGGGTGAGATCGTCTTTGAGTACGATCGTCTTGGAAATCTTGAAGAAAATTTGATTAAGTATAAGAAATGAAACGGTCTTGAAAACTGGGACGATCTTGAATGAAGATCGTCTTGGAAATTTTGGTGAAATTTGGCTAAGTATTAAAATGAAACGGTTTTGAAGAACTGGGACGATCTTGATTGAAGATCGTCTTGGAAATTTTGGTGAAATTTGGCTAAGTATGAAAATGAAACGATTTAGATGAAGATCGTCTTAGGTGAAACGATCTTGGTTTGAAGTTCGTCCTGGGTAAAAAAATGAGACGATCTTGGTATGAAGATCGTCTTGTTTTGGTGAAATTTGGCTAAGTATGAAAACTGAAACGATCTTGATTGAAGATCGTCTTGGAAATTTTGGTGAAATTTGGCTAAGTATGAAAATGAAACGATGTTGAAAATCGTCTCTGGTGAGATCGTCTTGGAAATTTTGGTGAAATTTGGCTAAGTATGAAAATGAAACGATCTTAGGCAGATCGTCTTGGTTATCTTCTTCATCTGAACACATTTCCAGAAAAACTCCATTGACAAGTTTTTAAAACTTCGATTTCTTAAGAATTTCTAGGAGTTAGATCACGAAATCACTTCCAAACTGTTTTAATTCACGTCCGAAACACGGATTTGAACAAAATTCAACACAAAACACAACAGATTCAAATCCCTGAAATTACGCGCCAAAACTCAAAATTCAATCTCGAGATATAGATTGAATTGGAACTTGAAAATTGACAGGATTATGTTATCAATCACCACGAATCTATTGATGAACAAACAACTGTGATTTTATGAGATTAGATGTGTGAATTTTGAAGAACCAGTAGGTGAGATATTACGAACAGAATTTGAGATTAAACTTGATTTTGATGAAATTGTGATCGAATTCAGTTATGGATCGTCATCAGATTGATGTTTTGCTCTGATACCACTTGTTATAACACGATTTTAGCTCTGAATTCAATCTAACAATGGCGGTTTGCTAGTGTGTGTTCTTGGTGTGTGTGTGTGTGTGTTTTGAGAGAGAAAGATCGAATAAACTGAAAGCTTGGAATTAATGTGTGTGTAAAATGAAGTGTTTGTTATGTCCTTGTTATGATTTCTAAGGTATGAGGGCTATATATAGTCTAACAATACAACTATGCTAATTATCACAATTAGCCCCTCAACCTTAGTAATCATCTATCTATGACTTAACAACAAGAATGTCTTCTAATCTTAATTACAATTTATCACTATTTTTGGATTTCTAACAAACAGCCACTACCTACTGTTTTCAAAGCATATGGGATGATAAGATAGGAAGAAAAACAAAGGGAGCAAATTCTACCCAAACCAACAACCATGCCTGCCATACTCTCAGTGTATACCCCATCCATTTCTAGAGCTCTTAATGGCAACAATTACAATCCCAAAGCTCCTTACCAGAACAAGGCCAATGATAGGAAAAGTATCTTTAGGAAAGAGGTATTCTGCAGCAAATGATAGGAAAAGTATCTTTAGGAAAGGGGTATTCGTCTAAAACTTTGCTCATTGATTTTTGAATGCATTTGCTTTTGGTATTCAACACCGCTTGGTTGGAAACTTCCCGAATAACCATGTATTGTTTTATGACATTTTGAATTGGTTACTAAAATTAGTTAAAGTGCAGACTTGCTTGAGGGCAAGCAAAGTTCAAGTGTGGGGGAATTTGATATCGCCTATTTAATACATATTTATCTTATGCGATATCATCTATTTTGTGTTCAATCATGCTTATTTTGATGGACTTTTGATACTTAATAAATGGTTTTATTTGTATTGTAGGTTAATTTGATGGAGTATGATAAAAAGGTAAAATGTGTTCTTTCTAGCATGAAGAAAAAAAGAAACTAAAGTTAGTGATCATACTGTTCAAGTTAAACGAAAAAGAGTTTAGCACTTTGTCTTGCAATGAATTAATGGTAGGCTTAGACTAATAATGTCTTATGTGGGCTTTGCAAAGAAAGAAAACCAGAATAAAAGTGCAGCCCATTTTGTTTCACGGGAGGAGAAAGTCAACAAAGAGAATTGCATATATATTATCAATCACAAAAGAGTAGGGTTGGCGTCTCGTGGGCTTTGACTGCCGCCAAAAGGAAAAACCTCACTTGCGGTTTTTGTTGTTTGCGAAAGAGAGAGCGCGCAGCAGGCGAAAAGGGAAAGAAGAATATAGATTTTTGGTCATTTGGTGTTTGTTATTGGCTCTCATCATTCCTCAAAGAATCACCGAAGTCAAACTTCATTCAGTTCCATCCACACTTTCTGTTTGTTCTCTTTATTTTTCTTGTTCGAATATTCGGCTATGTCATCTCTAGGATTCACATTTTCTTTTATTGGTTTGATTATTAGTAGTCCAATTATGGGCTAGTTTATTTATTGTTTATTAGATGACGTGAAGTAACTATGTGATGGGTTGCGATGTTTAGTCGGTACACTTAATGTTTTGTTGTGATCTTGATGAATTAACTCTTTGCCATTTGTTATTATTATTGGTGGTGATATATGTGTGCTTCGTTGGTGGTACCAGTTGGATGCATATGTGATTTTAATTGTTTGTCTATGAATAATTAGCACTAGTTCATGGTATGATAGTGAACAATATAATAGTAATAGGAATTAATCTGTTAAGTGGGATTAGCGGTTGGTGGTACCACGTTACCCCACATTAGGCAAAGCTATTATTTAAATAACCAAACAAACTAACTAATTAGGAAAACTATAAACAGAAAGGGTGGTACTCACGGTTATAGTGGAACTCTTTGGTTAGGGGTTTTAGGTAGAGGCTAGGATACGGACTTGCTAGCGGTTGGTGGTACCACGTGAACTTGTCTAGTGATTTGCTTGATGCCCGGTTATTGTATCAACTAGTTTAAATGCAACCTGAACTATTATGGATCTGATTCGAAGTAGATGATGCTCTTAATTTTATTGTTTTAAATTAAAATCTTTTCTGTGTTTCTTCTGAAGCAACCTGCCCTGGTAATACCGGATTCCATTGTCTTTTATTATTATTAGTTTAAGCATCCTGACAACTCGGTTACAAAACCCCCATCTTTTAGAATTACATTAAACTCACATTTTTCCTGAATAAATAGTCCATGTGTTCGATCCTAACTTACCATTTTACTATACTATACACGAACGGGTCCACTGCCCCAGAGTGTGCTTAAGTTAGTTTATTGGTATATCTTGTTTATAAATTTAGAACTCGATTTTGCACATCAAGTTTTTGGCGCCGCTGCCGGGGATTATTTATCGAGGAATTTTGTTTGAGATTTTTGTAATTCGATCCTTTCTTGTATTCATTTATGAGAATGTTACTTGCTTTCTTAGTTTAGCATAGTTTAGTGTTATTTTTATTTTTATTTAGTTTAATTAGTTTTTTGTTTAATTATTCTATTTTGTGTTACACACTTGCTTTTCACGGGGTTTCTTGCTTGTATTTTTACAGGTAAATATGAATATGGAAGAATTTTTGCATGAATTTGGCGAGCTGAATGATACTTATTCACATTCTGATTTTGGTGACATGACCATGGAGGAGTTTCTGGAGCAATTCATGGAACCAAGTGATATTTTGAGTAAGCTAATTGCGCAGGAGGCTCAAACTGCCGAGTCACTTTCATTGTCTATGATGAAAGTTGATTCAAAAGAAGATGATCATTTAGACTTCCATGATTATTTGAAGAAGCCCACAAGTGTGTTTACGTACTTTTGACTGAGCATATTGATTCTCCTTTCCATCTTTGGTAAGGTAATTTATTTTTCAGAGGTATGTATCACTACTATCACCCCCACTTAAACTTAAGTGTGGGGGAGACACCCTAGTACCTAATAAATAAGGGTGGAGTCAAGCTAATGACTCGAACAAAAATTAGCGCTTCCGGGAGGCAACCCGAGGTTTCTTTATTTAAATTTTTGTCTAGTTTAAATGTCATTTAATTTTCATAAAACATAAAAAAATCCAAAAACATTTGAAAAACAAAGAAAATACAAAAAAAAAAATAATTGACTTTTAGTTTAGTTTTTTTTTTATTTTCCGTATTTAGGATTTTTGTCTTATTTTTAGTTTTTTACTTCTTACCTTTTCTTTTTATTTTGGTGCTTTTTGATGTGTGTTGAGTGTGTGCTAGAGATATAAGAATGGAGCTAAATGAGGTTGATATACATTTTAGCGCTTACATTATCTTTGGAATCAACCGAGAATTTTGGAATGCACATTAAACCCAGGAAGTTTCACTCTATTATTCTTTTATTTTATTTTTTCCTTATTTCCCTTGGTTTTAATTAGTTTATTGTACATTGGGGACAATGTACAACTCAAGTGTGGGGGAGAAGTAAATAGGAAAAATCGGGTGACTTGTGATAAAATTTTCAAAACTTCTATCTTTACATGCATATTTGGTTTAAATTTTAAAATTTTGAGTTAGTTTACTTTAAAGACGAAAAGTGATGAATTTGTGGGATATAAAATGTTAGAATAATAACATAAACATGAGATTTGTCATTTCTAGTTTTCATATTCTAGTGTTTGTGGCATTTCATCGTTCCAAAGGGTCATAAGCTTGTTCCGAACTCCAAATAATCTAGGTTGCTTGCAAATTGTACTTTAATGATGAATCAAATGTGAATAATAGCTTCACTAGATGATGTATTGGTAGGCACCGCTTGAGGGTTTCCATTTTATTTTGCAACTTGTGTGCATGAAAAGCTTGAAATGAATTTTATATACTTGTGGTAATTTGACTTAACATATGGTTTGCACACCGGATGTCGGTCCTTAATTCTTATGTTATAGGTTGTGGCTCTAGTCATTATGTTTGGTCTTTATATCGGGGTGTCTGGGTGCTTCGGCATCAAACGGGTGGCACATGCGGGAATACGCTTAATCATTTTCAATAGTC
>CM067175.1:21540334-21557834 GCA_034093135.1 Erigeron breviscapus | reverse complement strand
TCAGATTGGTTCTTTTGTAGAGCCTCTTGCCTTGTCTGTAGCTGAGCATTCTTAGCTTTCAGCTCTTCAAGCTCCTGGCGATGTGATTCTTCCTGCTTTGACAGATTCTCTGTTAAGCCAGCAACCAAAGCTCTCATATCTGCAATCTGCTTTTCCAACTCTAATATAGTATCATTGTTGGATCTTAAGCTGCTAGGTTGGGAAGAAATCACTGATGGTCTAGGAGGGATAGTCGGTGGAACAGTCGGTCTTGACTCTGACGGTCTGATTGTGGATGCATGTGGTTGTTGGATTGCAGAAGTTCCAACAGCCGGAAGTGTAACTGTACTTTGAGGAATTGATGTTGAAGCAGCACTGGTAAATGATGCGAATGCAGACCCTGTTGCCGATAGTCTGATCCTTGTTCTTGATGGCTCGACCGGTGCTCTCATCAATCCTTTACCTACTCCCCTAGGTCTCTCAGCAACATCCTCAGTCACTCTCTGCACATGCTCAGACTCATGCCCTTGTCCTTCTTCAACTGCCACATTCATCGTTGCACCAAGTCCAGTTGACTCATGGGTGCCAGGTGTACCTTCGCCAGCTCTTCTCCTTCTTTTGAGCTGTCGAGGCGGATTATCTTCTTCATCTTCCTCCTCTTCAGGCTAGAAGTCTGCATCAGCCTTCAGCTCCCTTTCAGAACGAGTAGCACGTTTTGCTTGAAGAAGCCGACGTGCTCTCTCCTGGGGGTCCTCATGACCATCATCATCATCACTGGAGCCATCCTCTTGATCACTCTCAGTGGCATGAGGATCACTACTTGCCTCATCATCGGCCTCGTGATCCTAGAACATCTCGTTGATATCTGCCTCTAAATCAAGACGAGCGTCATACTGTTGAACCTGGTTGATGACATCATCAGGCTCCAACAGTTGGTGTGCAAACTCGGCAGCTTCTTCAGCGTTGCCCAAACCCTGATCCATTTGGAAGAACAAATCTTCAACGGCTTCAGCGTGATTGGGGGTTGTTGCACTGGTGGTTGTTGTTGCTGTTGTTATTATTGTTGAACTTGGTGTGCTGCAGGTGGTGGTTGAGGGACATGCTGTGGAGCTACAGCAACCTCTCCCTCAACATCAGACCCA
The DNA here is from genome assembly GCA_034093135.1 of Erigeron breviscapus. Taxonomy (NCBI): domain Eukaryota; kingdom Viridiplantae; phylum Streptophyta; class Magnoliopsida; order Asterales; family Asteraceae; genus Erigeron; species Erigeron breviscapus. The sequence goes on along the minus strand of CM067175.1, from coordinate 21,556,713 downwards.
TCGTGTGCAAACCCGTCATTGTCTGGTGCTACATATGCCAGATTTATCACTGCACCGAATAATTGTCTGTCTGTCGGTCGAGTTAGAGGTGGGAGTGAACCTCTGTAGTAGTAACTATCGCTAAATAGGCGATTCGGCATGGTTGTTACTCACTCGATAGGACCCACCTGTGGTAGATTGGGCAGGCGAGCGTTGGTGATCATCATGATGAATCGAGGATACATCAAGAAACGCTCGTCGGCAGCTGCACCAATTTGCCTTCTAATCTCGTTGAAGAAGAAACGAGAAAAGCTATATGGCTTGTTCAGCACAAGGGAGACAACTTGAGACTGGGTCTCGACATTCAGCTTGTCGTACCCGGACTTCCTGTTGCTAAGAGCAACCAAAATCACATGGCTGAAGAACTTCCACTTCCCATGAAGACAGTTCTTCCTAAAGGTATTTCGGTTAGGCTCACCTACATAACCCATCCTTCTGTAAACTCCATATCTAAGTGCAAGTGGGTATGAGGTGGGACCGTTTGCTCCTCCCTCTTGGGCTTCAGTACCCAATCCAAGTAGCTGGACCAAATCCGAAGGAGTGAACCTGATGACCTGATTATTCACCGTAGCTTCATCCTTTGATTATTTCCAGCAATGTATCTAGCAGTCGCCCAGAATTGACGAAGATACGTCAAGTAGATCACCGGGTTGGCAGTGAGAACCCTTTGAACTCTGGATCGTTGAAAGAACTCTAGAATTTGAACAAACTCTTCTGCATTCTCCTGGTGGACATCTAAGTTAATTAAATAATTATGATTCATGTGGAACTGTCTCTCGGCCATCTGCAAAATGATACAAACAACAACAAACAAAAGGTTAGCAACAACAAATAAAGTCGAATTTTAAAGCTCGTAACATTCTCTCAAATCCAGAAACCGTTTGTTTCATAACCTGTTAAAATGTTATCAACTTTAACGATCGACAAATAAGGTTGAACAATAAAATCCTTAATGTTTTCAAAGATCGTGAAACCAATTGTTTCATAATCTACCAAAACATTATTAGTTTTAATAATCGACAAATTGAACTTTACCAAATTTAACCAAAACCACTTGTTTTTCTTAAATCTCCTAAAGTTCAATTTTTATAAGGTAATTCGCATTTTCTAATTTGACTCATTAAAAAATTTCCCTTTTTGAAAATTTTTCGAAGTCCTAGAACGAGCAAATTCCTTAAAACACTCATATAGTGACGATACACGCATATGGTGTGATATTTGACTGGTCAATGCGTGTTATTTTTCATATTTTACTTATTAAAAAAAATTCAATTTAAAAAAAAAAATTTAAGTCATGAAACACGCAAAGTGCCACAACACGCAAATGGTGTATTTGACACAGGAACTCGCATATTGAGCTGACCAATCAAATGCGTGTTTCATGTGATGACGTCATCACAACACGCAAAAACTGGAAGATCAAAGGTTCAGTATCTGGGTTCATAAGAACACGCAAAGTTCTTATGAACACGCAAAACCAGAAACGTCACCCCCCAATTCTTAACCAGTTGATTTTGAACCCTAAAACTCCTAAATGTGGTACGAATAGGTTCGTATTAGTCCGATTTATAAGTTTCTTGGTTCCATTTCTTCATCCATTTCATATTTAAAGTCCCATTTATTGATTTTATAACCGAAAATAAAAACCCTAAATCTTTGACAATAACACGTGAAATCTGGACTTAGAAATCTTGTTAATCATATACCTTTGTTCAATAAGTGTTAATGAAAGTGTTTCTTGTGTCTTAAACACAAATAGATCAAGTTTTTGTTGAATCGAAATGAGTGGACAGTGCGCAGGCAAGGAACACGCAAATGTGGAGGGTTTTATGAAGACCACGCAAATGATTTAAAATTTATCATTAAATGCGTATGTCAGCCTTTTATACCCAACACAACACGCAAAAACTGGAAGATCAAAGGTTCAGTATCTGGGTTCATAAGAACACGCAAAGTTCTGATGAACACGCAAATCCAGAACACGCAAAAACTGGAAGATAAAGGTTCATATCTGGGTTCATAAGAACACGCAAAGTTCTTATGAACACGCAAAAACTGGAAGATCAAAGGTTCAGTATCTGGGTTCATAAGAACACGCAAAGTTCTTATGAACACGCAAAACCAGAAACGTCACCCCCCAATTCTTAACCAGTTGATTTTGAACCCTAAAACTCCTAAATGTGGTACGAATAGGTTCGTATTAGTCCGATTTATAAGTTTCTTGGTTCCATTTCTTCATCCATTTCATATTTAAAGTCCCATTTATTGATTTTATAACCGAAAATAAAAACCCTAAATCTTTGACAATAACACGTGAAATCTGGACTTAGAAATCTTGTTAATCATATACCTTTGTTCAATAAGTGTTAATGAAAGTGTTTCTTGTGTCTTAAACACAAATAGATCAAGTTTTTGTTGAATCGAAATGAGTGGACAGTGCGCAGGCAAGGAACACGCAAAGTTCTTATGAACACGCAAAACCAGAAACGTCACCCCCCAATTCTTAACCAGTTGATTTTGAACCCTAAAACTCCTAAATGTGGTACGAATAGGTTCGTATTAGTCCGATTTATAAGTTTCTTGGTTCCATTTCTTCATCCATTTCATATTTAAAGTCCCATTTATTGATTTTATAACCGAAAATAAAAACCCTAAATCTTTGACAATAACACGTGAAATCTGGACTTAGAAATCTTGTTAATCATATACCTTTGTTCAATAAGTGTTAATGAAAGTGTTTCTTGTGTCTTAAACACAAATAGATCAAGTTTTTGTTGAATCGAAATGAGTGGACAGTGCGCAGGCAAGGAACACGCAAATGTGGAGGGTTTTATGAAGACCACGCAAATGATTTAAAATTTATCATTAAATGCGTATGTCAGCCTTTTATACCCAACACAACACGCAAAAACTGGAAGATCAAAGGTTCAGTATCTGGGTTCATAAGAACACGCAAAGTTCTTATGAACACGCAAAACCAGAAACGTCACCCCCCAATTCTTAACCAGTTGATTTTGAACCCTAAAACTCCTAAATGTGGTACGAATAGGTTCGTATTAGTCCGATTTATAAGTTTCTTGGTTCCATTTCTTCATCCATTTCATATTTAAAGTCCCATTTATTGATTTTATAACCGAAAATAAAAACCCTAAATCTTTGACAATAACACGTGAAATCTGGACTTAGAAATCTTGTTAATCATATACCTTTGTTCAATAAGTGTTAATGAAAGTGTTTCTTGTGTCTTAAACACAAATAGATCAAGTTTTTGTTGAATCGAAATGAGTGGACAGTGCGCAGGCAAGGAACACGCAAAGTTCTTATGAACACGCAAAACCAGAAACGTCACCCCCCAATTCTTAACCAGTTGATTTTGAACCCTATTATTAGCAATACAAAATACGAAGCATAAAGATATAAAATAAATTACATCAATTTTTATTTCAAATTAATCTAATAAATCTTATAAGTGTCATGCTTAATACTGTATATTTAACAGGTATCGGAGAGACTAGTTTCTGCGGAAGAGATCAGATGTGGCAATTACATAAGTTTGCGAGGGAGCCAATTTTCCCTTATTATTATATATGAACAATGATCCAAGACGATTACCGGTATATTTGTCCTCTTAAACATTCGGTGTGTCCAGTTTTTCCTTTGCTTTGTGAACACTTTCAGCGTACCCTGCCCAAGGACAGTCACCATGTAGACCGAGTAGCCTAGTAATGTCCACTTATCAAGTTTGCGCATCTGTGTGACCCAAGTTTAGATACACTCTCACAATCGACAAAGCATCAAAATTAAGATATTTGGTGAGCATAAAACAAAGTCTTTAAGAATCAGGCCAGCGGTTCGCAGGTCGATACTCACATATCGCAAAGAGACATACACCCGATTCACGTACAGGAATATACCCAATGCCCAAGTGCACTAAGTACGCGTATATTTGTGGCGAAAAAGCAATTATGAAAACCCGTGACTTTCGATGAGACCCGTGTAACGAACTTTGAGCCAACCTATCCCAAGCTTGATCAGAGACTTTAGGTAGGCTAGGTATAACGAAGATACCCCGAGGACTTACTTGTTCGAATCTCAAAGGCCACATTAGCTTCATTTTTGACAACCAACAAAGATATTTCCGAAATATCTTGCCACACACATACTTCCTATAGCAATACATAGTTACCTATGTACCCGAGACTTTCCATATACAGACCAAATATGCAAAATAATAACACTGAATCTTTCATAAGATTTAAGGACCAGCTCAATTTAATAAATTAAAGAGCAGGCATTCAAGGCCATATATCTAACCAAGTGTCCCACAGAAGCATTGTATAATTAAGATCAGATTACGGAAAAACCTTAACACTTTATGTCTACCGATACATCATATGATGAAGTCATTGAACAAAGCAGTTTAAGTACATTAAGCAGACCTAAGAGCCACTAGTTATCTTTACGTCTTAACACTAAAACATCAACTACTCCACCTTAAACCAATATTATATTTTTCGTTGCATTTTCTGATTTTTCTTTTTTTTTTAATTTTCAAATATATAAAAGATTCTAGAGAGACAGTAGCTAAGGGTTTCTCATTCCAGTCAATTGGACTAGCAACTCAAAACGCGATCGATCAAAGGCCTTAGTGTAACAATCATATATAAATCAACTTGCACATCTACAATATATATATAACAAAGTCCTAAATTCTTCTATGAAGAAATAAGGACCGTTAGATAAGTTATAACTTTTAATCACAACCTTTAGATCAAAATAAATGTATCATTACCAAATTTATTATTAGGTAAACACAACATTAGTCCTTCTCCTTTATATATTTACACAAAATATAACCTTATTTACACTTTCCTTTCATAGAACAATATATCGACGGACTAAAACTTGGTAGGTTGTAATTTGTAAATATTTTATAACATGCTTAGAAATTGCTAATACAATATCATGATACAGGGTAATGGGTTAATACAATCAGATTATAGTATATGTCCATGATAATTCAATAATAGTATAATTGATGTATGTATCAATTTCATAATATATAAATGATATTACATAGGGTAATTGGTTCGATGATCGCATTCTCTTGGTGATTTTTGCATTTTTGCAATTGTTGTGATCAGAGATTAGGTAAGGAGATATCAGGTGGTATTAGGATCTTTATGGTAACATCTTTCCTCTCAAAACCTTGTTTGGCTTGTGTGGAATAAATATGACGTGTAATTTGAAAAGTTATTTATTTGTTAGCCTTTGTCTATAATGTTGTGATTTTCCTCATTTGATGTACTAACGAGATTGCCATTATTAAGGGGAATCATTATATTTTGTTATCTTTAGTTATGTCAAAATGTCTTTAGGAACCCAATTTGAAAATAGTCCCGAAAAAGTCCTAAGTCCTAAATTCTTTTATGGAGAAGCAAAGACCATTAGATGAGTTCAAACTTTTATTTATAACCTTTAGATCAAAATAATGATATCATTACCAAATTTATTATTAAGCAAACAGGACATTAGTCCTTCTACTTTGTATATTTAAACAAACTATAACTGTTTGAGCATGAAAAGTTAAGCTCAATCACCAAATGGGTTTAACCACGAAATCATCAATATCTCCTCAAAGAGTGCAAACCTACTAAGTTCTTGACGAACCTAAGGTGGATGATGATTTTCCCAAAGAGATGTTTCGATCTTTGGAGGATATGAAATATGAGTGATTTGATGTTATGAATGATTGATTGATGATGAATGTATTGAATGTAGGTGAATGTTTCTGAAGATGAATTGTCACCTCTGACAAGTATTGATGGGTAGTATATATAGGCCTCAGATTAGGGTAACCTCGTATTTTGGGCCATATCAGTTATGGGCCCCGGCCCTAAAACCCAAAAGTACAATACGAGGTATAAGAATGGTACACTCCTTAGCTTCCCAAGCTTTAGTGAAGGAGAGCCTTGCTGAGGAGAGCCTTGCTGAGGAGAGCCTTCCTGAGAGGAGCCTTGCTAAGGAGAGCCTTCCTGAGGAGAGTCTTCCTGGGGAGAGCCTTCCTGGGGAGAGCCTTCCTGAGGAGAGCCTTCCTGAGGAGAGCCTTGCTGGGGAGAGCCTTCCTGGGGAGAGCCTTGCTGGGGAGACCCTTCCTGAGGAGAGCCTTCCTGAGGAGAGCCTTGCTAAGGAGAGCCTTCTTGAGGAGAGCCTTCCTGAGGAGAGCCTTGCTGGGAGAGCTTCACTGAGGAGAGCCTTGCTGGGGAGAGCCTTCCCACTTTCCTGTCTAGCCTTAAGCCTCGCAGAGCCCAAGATAGAATTGAAATCTCTTTTGTCTTATATGAAGCCTCGCTTGGGTCCCACTCCAAGGCTCTCAAGCTCTTGCCTAGCCTTAAGCTTTCCTGGGCCTCACTCCAGGGCTTTCTTTTCTTATCTTATCTAAGTCTTTCCAAGACTTCCTTTTCTTGTCTTATCTAGGCCTCTCCAAGACTTCCTTACAGTCTCTCTTGTCCAACCTTGCTTAAGCCTCTCCCTTGTTAAGCCTCTCCTTTGCTAGGCTTCTTTATATATATATTTTTTTATAGTTCGAGTGTGGGTCTAAATCGGACCACACCTCATCAAGTCCCCCGAGTTCGGGTGTAAGTATTTTCTCTAGATAAAACTTATACTCGAACTCTAAGTTTTTCATTGTTTCATCTTTTATTTACTTATTCATTTGTTTTAAACTCTTTACCTTCGAAGCTTAGACATCCAAGCCTAGACATTCAAGATTAAATAAGTGGGCCCTTGGTAAGCCTTGCTACTTAGATACAAATATATGTATCGTATATATTAAAGGTAGTAAACTAGTAATGTTATTCCCACATGTACTAGCTCACGTGGATTCTAGCCACAAGAAAGAATTAAGTCCTCACATGAGGTTTGGAGGAAAGGATAGTCCCGAGGACAATAGTTCACGTGACTTTGCATTAATTAGTAATAGTACTTTCTCATTTTAATGTAGAAATAAAGGAATAATACTCCTATGCTTCGCCACCTCTCCTTAAGCCTCCTTAAGCCTCTCCTGAAGCCTAGATTCTAAGTTTGACGATTAGCCTTTCTTAATCCTTACATCATATATGTAATGTAAGGCCCGCTGCCTTTCTTAAGCCCTCTTTGCTTTGCTAAAGCCTCGTCGGCTCTCTCTGGGACCCACTCTGAGGCCCGCAAGCCTTAACATTGTTTTGTCCTTATCCGAGCTTCGTTAGAGATCAGCCAGGGTTGATAGTTCGCTGGAGGTCCGCCTGGGCCCACTCAGAGGCTTGATCGATTTTGTCTTTATCTAAGGCTCGACAGAGCTTTGGCAAGGTCAAGCTTCGCTAATCACTTCGCTAGGATTCCCTTCAAAGCATTGAAGGTCCGCTGGAACCTTGTCAAATCTCCATCTCTTTTGTGTTTATCTAGAGCTCGCCACTTTCTTTCTCTCAATCTCGCTGGTGTCCAGCCTTCTTTAAGGAAAATCTGCCAGAGCTTCGATCTAGGGCTTCGACTTAAATAAATATATATTTATGTAACATTAGTGAAGCCTCAATTCAAATTATAAAGGAATTGGAGGTTGGGACTTCGCTGTGGGCCCTGCCCAGCTTTAAGCTTCGATCCTCTTTCCTTCCCTTCATGCTTCACTAAGGGTGGGACCCACTTCCAGCCGAAGGATCTCCAAGACCTCTCCAAAGCTTCGACAGTTCCTTATCTTTCCTAAGCTCGCTGGATTCCTACTTGAGGTTTCGAGTTTCATGTTGTCTCCTGAGGCTCGACAGTACATATAATTTAGGGATTTGGCTTACCTTTCCCGTCTCTGGGTTATCTAACCCTCGATTCTCTCTCATTACTTAACATATTTTGGAAATATATGCATTCTCATCAATTCTTAGCTTTGATTAGAACTCATCGACATATATAAATTAGGGTTTGTTTTGGTGAGTATCACCATAACCCATCAAGTCCCCCAAGTTTGAAAGTAAGGATTTCTCGTAAAGACTTGGATTCAAACTTCAAACTTTCTTTTCATTCTTTTAATTTTTTCATTTAAATCTTTCTTTCAGATTGTTTGTGTTTGAATTTAATATTGGCATATATCTCATGCACTTTGCTATCTATTGGATATTTTGCTTGGATTCTCAAGTGGGTATGCCAAGAGATAGCCTCCATGTGAGTGTGATGTAACAAAAAGAAATTTTATTTCATTTTTGTTTTTATCCCACGTTTGGGTGTTAAAAAAAAACTTTATTACTCGCGAGTATTGTCACTTTCCGATGAGAAGTGTTTACTTTTTTATTCGATGAATAAAAAGATGACTGAATTTTATGCGCGCCGCTTCCCAATAGGAAACGCTTATCTTATCATCCAATGAATGAATAAGACGTACAATTGATGTGGGTGGAGTAATTTCTTCGCTATCCCTTCATCAATATCACTTCCCGATGAGAAGTGCTTACCTTTTTATCTGATGAACAAAAAGATGAATAAAAATATCACTTCCCGATGAGAAGTGCCTACCTTTTTATCCGATGAATAAAAAGATGAATAAATTTTTATTAGTGTTCAGCCGGGCCCAATTTTGGCTTGTTACACTTTGGGACTCACATTTGGTGAGACTTTGTCTTATTCGTGCCTTGATTCCCAGTGAGAACCACTCTACTCCCATCCGGTAGATGAGAAAAAATGAAAAATTTCTAAGTGTTAACTAAGCTTTCCATCGAGAGGATGAAAATTTTTCTGAGCGCTAGCCAAGCTTAGCTTATATGTTCATTTTGTATTTATTTATCTATCTTTTTCCTGTGAGAAGTATCTATCCTCATGGGTGAGGAAGATGAAAATCGTTTTAAGTGTTAACTGGGGATTGCTTTGTAACTTTTGTCCTTTTTGAAGTTTCTACTCATACATATGAGGCATGTCTTAGCCTTTAGGCACTTGGTTTATCTGTCTTGCCTTCACAAGTACTTGGGTTTTTATAATCCGTGTCAGAAGCTGGCTAGGAATTCGTTCTTCCATCTTAGCACTTGATGGAAGGAATTTTTCATTCGGATTACCCTTCTAACTTGTCTCATAGCCAAAATATACTTACAACAATTTGTTGACCAATTATTTTGGAAAAAAGGATGATATTAATGATAAGGTTGGGATACATGATCAGACCAACAAACATAACAATAGCTGAAGTAAAATGACATGGAAATACTTAAAAATAAAGTGATAACTCTTGACAAAGTAGTTTGATCAAGATGCTTTAGAGAAGGGGGAAGGATGATTCTCAAAGGAGGGAGGCTGGGACCCATACTAACTTAGAGTCTTTATCATTTGTCTTATTCATGGACCATGTATACATGGCCCTCTCCTGGATCATCATCCTTCTCCACCACCTTCCTTTGCCATGCAAAGGTCTTCCTTGCCTGCTTAGCTCCAGGGACTAAGTGTTCAAGCTTCCCTTCATCCAATGCCCTCTTGATCTCCCATTTTAGCTGTCTACATGCATTAGTATCATGTCTGTGGTCCTCATGGAATTCACAATATTGATTCATGTTCTTCTTCCCAGACTTGAAGGCCATTGGTGAGGGAGGTTTGAAAGTAGCACACACTGTCTCAGTGTTCAGAATTTCTCTAGGGCATTTGATCAAGTTAACAATTGGTGCATCTTTGATGTATGGTCCAAACCTTTTCGCCCGACGCTCATCCAGACGTTCCTCCCGACGTTCGTCTCGTCTTTGGCCGTGTCGACTCCATTCCTCACTAGTCAATCCTCCTCCAGACTTATCTTTCTTTGTCAGACCTCTTACTAGCGAGGCAGTCTCCTTGGAGCGAATGAAGTTGAACGCCATATCAATAGCTTCCTTAAATGTTAAAGGGATTCTCTTGCTTAGATCATCCTGGAGTTCGCCAGGGAGCAGTGCCAAGGTATAACCTGAGACTTGTTGACTTTCAGGGAGACCCGGTATCTTCTGGCATTCCTCGGTGTACCTTGTGATGAAATTCCTTAGTGGCTCGCTTTCTCTCTGTCTAATTAGGTGAGCTTCCAAGTGACTTCTTTGACGCTTCTTCTGTTGGACAAACTGAGCTATGAACTTCTTCTTCAAATCTTCAAAGTCTTTGATGCTCTTCTCAGGAAGCTTGGTGAACCACTCTAAGGCATAGCCTTGCAAGGTGCCTGGGAATAAGTGGCATGCCACTGGCTCCACCCACTTTTCAGTTAACACGGCCTGATCATAGATTGCGAGATGATCTTCTGAGTCCCTAGTACCATCGTAAGTCCCGACGATAGTGGGAACCTTTTGACCGTCTGGGAAGGCATAATTTGCCACCCAGTCACAAAACCTTGACTTTGTTGCAGATTTTGGCACTGTGGCCACCCTTGCTTGCTCATCAACATCCTCCCCCGCTGCCATTTTTAGCATTTTTAACAACTCTTTTGCTGGGTTGACTGGCTCAGGAGCAGGCTCGACTGGCCTTTGCTTTTTCATCTCGTCCACCAACAACTTCATTATGGACTCCATGCCTGTAGGCTGTGGAGAAGCTTGTGGGGATGGCTGAGGTGGAGCTTGCCTTAACGCAGCGGAGAGTTGAGAGAACCAATCGGTTGGAGGAGGTGGTGGTGTTTGCACCTGCTGAGTGCCCTTGGCAGCTAGCCTTATCAATTCCAACAAATGGCTCTCCTGGATAGTCACAGATTTAGAGGAGCTAGCCATTGATTGCAAGGATGCCTGACCTCCACTCATGGGTGGGCTGGCCATGCTAGTCATGTGAGAACTGTAACACCCCGACTATAGCGGAAACACGAGATGCCACAGAACGACATGGTACAAAAGATTTAAGCAACAAACATCAACATAAAGTTCAAAAGCCATTCGAATTAAAAAGGTAACAAGTTCAAGTGGACGTTTAATAAACATTACATAACCAAATTCATAATCAAAAGTTCAAATGTTTGCGTTACTAGTCCAACATGCAACAAATAAACACATCGTCCAAGGAGCGGTCCAAAAGCTAACTTACTGCCCTAGACCTGAAAAGCATGAAGAAAAGTGTCAACTACGAGAGTTGAGTGAGTTCATAGGATTACACTAACAACACACATGTATTTAATCCAATTCAAGAAAGAATATGTCATAAAATTTCCAAGAATTCCATCATACTGTCCATACCCAAACCGTATGTTCAAACAATAATTGCCATCCATAATAAAATATCAATATCTCTGGGTCAATGGTAAGACTACCATGACATAATTTGATGAGATTGTTCTTGAGCCACTACTAAGACCGGTTATGTCCCAATAATCAATATATAATGTCCCAAATGATAAGATAATGATAAACACATGCTGTCAATCACGTGCATAAAGATAACCAAGGGTCGTGCCATGGAGACGCCCATAATATATAGTAGTTAGAGCACCGCGAGGCCAGACTGGCGATGAAGGTGGCCACCAAGGCAGACCAAACATCCCACCGTTACCTATAATAGTGGATGAGGGGACAAGTCCTAGTTGCGCAACCCTCTAACTACAGGCCTCAAATGAGTTAATAGTAGTGTACAGGGGACCACAGTTTGACAGTACTCAAGCTCATCATATAACATATAACACGTTGAACATACAATATAATTCCCATATCATTATCACTATTTCAATGAATCAATTCATAAGAGAAAGTCATTTTAATTAATCATGCTTTTCACCCCGAAAGTAAACACGTAAAAGAGTTTGAAAGGGGGCTATGACTCACTTGATTAGAGGGTGAATAGGGGCTGATCAAACGTGATTCTTTCGCTTAGATTTGTTGCGCCTCAAGCAAGCCTAAACCATAACGTATATATTCGCGGTGTAAGTTCGCGTGACATGAACTAGTGAGCTAGATCATGAGATGTATACTAGTAGACTTGCCCATATTTGGTTGTCATTAGATTATGGAATTTAAGTGCATTATGATTTTCTCATTGTTTGGGTATAAGAGATTTGGTGGTAAGAGTCGTTTTCTCATTATACGTTTTTGTACGTTTATTGGAATTCGGTAGTTTGGCTTGGATTTATATGATTTCCATTGCACACTTTGCTTAGTAATAATATTTGACATTAGTGGTCTCATAATATAAATATTTTAAGTATATTTTCTGGTTTGTATATATATATTTAATTTAATAATATTTAATTATTTATTTATTCACTTTATTGATTTATTTGCTAAATAAATCCTTAAAAATACTTTTAAGTGTCATAATTGTCTTTATAAATTATGAATGATTTCATTTGAATTATCTTCTGATATATAAGCTTCTTAATTTATAATTTCATGATTTATACTTTTATTTGTGTATTTTCCATTTATTTTAATAATAATATTTAATTAATTGTTTTTACTTAATTATTTATCTTTAAATTATGTAACACATGTCTCTTGCCTTTTAGCTATTTTTCTCCAGTAGGTTTTAGTTATTTTTATCAATGGTTAAGTTGATTTAACTTCATTCTTGATGTACATAATTTATTTATGGATTTTTATGTCTTTTAATTACCATTTAAATTCAATAATTCATGGAAATTCATAGAAATCACCACTAAACATTTTGGCCAAAAATCTCAGGCCTTTTAGGCAACTTTTATCCATACAAAATCATATCAATTCAACCTCTTTTGTGTCTTGCTCATTTTGAGGGTTTTATGATTAAAATCGTTTACCGAAATAGTGATTTTAGCCTCATTTCTTAAGCAATTAACGTGCTTCAAAATGGATTTTCATTCTTGTTTCTTTATTTCCAGAAAGTTCATCATATTTTGGTGTCCAAAATCGTGAGAGTGGTGGTGGTGTGATATGTGCAATTTAGTGCTTTCGGTTAGTGGTTATTTGACCCGAAAAGGTGGTTTTTGAGCTTGTTGTTGTCATGAACTAATAGATCTGAGTTTTGTGCTTTTATTTCAACATTTTTCCAGTAGGTTTATCATATTTTCTTGGTCATAAGATTATGGTGCATGTGTGTGCTCAAAATGCATTTTTGCGTGTTTTCGGTTTGTGATTTCTAGCTTATTTTAACATGTTTTGATTCAAGCTTTATACCCTTGATATTTTATCAATTTTTCCAGAATATTAACACTAATATTAACATATTTTTCACTTATAACAAGTCCATATCCATCTCATAATCCAACAAAAGATCCAACTTCTTAAATCTAGCATATATGCATTCGAATCAACACTTTTTACTATCAACTTTTATAGATCTAACTTTCAACAATACAAAAACATCTTTTATATGAAAATCTCAGAATATACTCTTCAAAAATATACAAAACATATAGATCTATCAACAAGAAAGTCACTTTAAAAGCTACGAATCTATAACCACACTTTTGGGTCTTAAACTTGTTGAATCCTTGGATCTTTCTTATTAGATTCGACATGCATGAGCATGGAAAGAAAGATCCTATCAACTTTGCCCTCATTAAGTGTATATTACAAGAAAACAAGAAGAAAGTATGAGTTTTTGATAAAACCTTTGAATATAAACAAAAACGAGATTAGATCTAGTAAAAAGGATGAAGATTATACCCTCTTGAACTTGATTTTGGATGATGAAATAGGGCAGATTTTCATGGCCCTTGAACCCTCAAATAACCCTTAATCTAAGCCTCAAATAACCCTTGAACCTTGCTTGATATAACCCTTTAGTAATCTAACTTAATCCTTATTATTAAGTGTTTAACTTGATTTTTGTTGGTGTTTGGTTGTTGTTGTTCTTGGCCGAAATCAATAAGAAAAAGAGAGAAGAGAAGAAGTTTTTCTTGAGAGAAAATAAAAGTGGAAGAAGAGTGTGAAGAGTGTAAGTGTGTGTGTGAGTTCCAAGAGTGAAATGAAGTGTATGTAATTTGAAATGGTGTGTTGGTGTGATGGGGGGAGGGGCCGGCCTCATTAGGGCATGGGAAGGGTTTTCTTTGTATTTTTTTTTTTTATAAAAATATGTATATAAGGTGTATATATTTGTTAGGTGTATGTATATGTATTTGTGTATGTATTGTAAGGTTAATTGTATTAGTTTGTAGTTATAAGTTAGTGTTTGTTCTAATATGTGCATATGTATATATGTCATGTATATATGCTTGTATGTATACATTTTTGTGTTTTTAATTTTACATGAGCCTTTGATTATAAACTTGTATTTATTTTAAGCATATATGTATAGTATATATATATATATACTTATTATGATTTAAACGCTTTCATGCGCATACGAACTTATAACATATTTTGAAGTAGAGATTTTATTTTTGTGACCGAATTTACTTTAATTAGTTAAATGATTAAGTTGTTGGACCTTCGTAAGGATTTTTGATAGTTATCTCAACTTGTGAGACTTACATTATTATTTAGATAATCCGATTGATCATAAATAAATTTTTTGTTCGATGGTACTTTATAATTCATATTTAGAATTGAACAATAGCTTTAGATTGCTAGCTTAGGGCATTATCTACTAGCTTTAAGTATAACTATGGCTTGCGAGATCAACGGCAACATAACTAGCTCATATATGATATTTAAAAAGTAGGGTTGTTACATCCTTACCCCCTTAGAAGAATTCCGTCTCGGAATTTGAATTTGCTTAGGGAGTAAGTGCGGATATTTCTCGCGTATAAAGTCCTCGCGCTCCCATGTAAACTCTGGTCCGCGTTTCGTATCCCATCTAACTTTAACAATAGGGATCTTGCTCCTCTTTAGGCGTTTCTCATCGCGATCGAGAACTTCTATTGGCTCCTCACGAAATTGGAGCCTATCCTCCACACGTAGTTCTTCCAGTGGGACTACCTTCGAATCATCCGCCACACATTTCTTCAAGTTTGACACATGAATGTGTCATGAACATCTCCCAATTCTTGGGGTAATTTCAACTTATAGGCTACGGGGCCTATTCTAGCAACAATTTCAAATGGCCCGATGTATCGGGGGCTCAGCTTTCCTCTTTTGCCGAACCTTACGGTTCCCTTCCATGGTGACACCTTTAATAGTACTTTGTCGCCAACCTCAAATTCTAGGGGCTTCCTCCTTTTATCCGCATAACTCTTTTGCCGATCTCTCGCGGCTTTAAGCTTTTCTTTAATGATCGCCACTTTGTCCGTTGTCTCTTGGACAAAATCAACGGTAGCTAGGCTTCTCTCGCCCGCCTCTATCCAACACATGGGTGATCTACATTTACGTCCGTATAGAGCCTCAAACGGCGCACACTGTATGCTAGAGTGATAACTGTTGTTGTAAGTAAATTCTGCGTATGGCAAGTGTTCATCCCAACTTCCACTAAATTCTAACGCGCAAGCTCTTAGCATATCCTCCAATGTTTGTATAGTACGCTCACTTTGCCCATCCGTTTGTGGGTGGTAAGCCGTGCTTAATGCTAACGTAGTGCCCATTGCTTCTTGCACAAGACCCCAGAAACGTGAGGTAAACCTACCATCCCTATCGGATATGATGGACAGAGGTACACCATGCAATGTCACAATCTTCTCAACGTACAAATGTGCTAAACGTTCAGTGTTCCAGTCTTCTTTGATGGGGATGAAATGGGCTGATTTCGTAAGACGATCAACAATCACCCATATAGCATCATGACCTTTCCTTGTCCGAGGCAATTTCGTTACTAGGTCCATTGCTATTTGCTCCCACTTCCACTCGGGTATTTCTGGCTGCTTAAAAGTCCAGCTGGCTTTTGGTGCTCAGCTTTGACCATCGCACAAGTCATGCATCGGCTCACATATAGTGCTACATCACCTTTCATCTCAGGCCACCAAAAATCCCTTTTAGACCTTGGTACATCTTGTCCGCTCCTGGATGAATCGAGTATTTTGAATTGTGAGCTTCATTCATTAGCCCCTCTCTCAGCCCGTTGATATTTGGGACCCAAGCTCTTCCCTTGAAATACAAGATGCCTTCATCATCCCTATCGAACCTTGTTTCTACTCCACTCAATGCCTCTTCTTCAATGTTCTTCCCTTCAAAAGCTTTTGCTTGATCTTCTAAGAATCTGTCCCTTAGAGACATTTTCACCTGTAAGTGATAAATTCTTGTCTTCGACACCCTAGTGCTCACCTTCCTACTAAGGGCGTCAGCAACAACATTTGCCTTTCCTGGGTGGTACTTAATTTCGCACTCGTAATCGTTAAGTATCTCCATCCACCTTCTTTGCCTCATGTTTAACATCTTCTGATCGAAGATGTGTTGTAAGCTCTTGTGATCAGTAAATATGGTGCACTTGGTTCCATAAAGATAATGTCGCCATATCTTCAAGGCAAACACTACGGCTCCTAGCTCCAAATCGTGTGTTGA
>CM067175.1:21505623-21519159 GCA_034093135.1 Erigeron breviscapus | reverse complement strand
GTTATTCACCGTCACAACCAAACCAGCCCGCCTCAAATCATCTAAACCAAGATCAACATACGGAACCCTATTAACCCCCCGACTGCACCTAGCCCTATCCAACTCCAACATCAAGAAAATCTGTGTAATATACTCCCCACAAAACAAATGTTGATCCTTATGTGTAGCCATGTACTTAGCTAACACATACGGAGCACAAGCATACCTATAGGGCGCCCCTCATGAAACAAACACAACAACCAAACATCCATCGGTGAAACCTTATCCGTATGATCACCCCTAACCAAGAAACAATTAGTGATCATCTTATGCAACAATCTCAACAATGGTGACT
Organism: Erigeron breviscapus; assembly: GCA_034093135.1. NCBI lineage: Eukaryota > Viridiplantae > Streptophyta > Magnoliopsida > Asterales > Asteraceae > Erigeron > Erigeron breviscapus. The sequence goes on along the minus strand of CM067175.1, from coordinate 21,518,825 downwards.
CGATCTCAACAAGCTTACTCGAGGACATTTGCAACACTCCATTACCCCCAATCTCATGCCAATAATCTGTAAGAGATTTATCATCATCAAAACCAGAATTCTTCTTATCAAATACACCCGCACAAAAAAAATCATAAGTGTCAATATCCTCCATATCATCCTCATCAAACATCCCAGTCAAATAAGCAAACTCGGGCACTGAACAATGCCTCTGAACTCCCCCAGCACGAAAGTGAATAACCTTCTTAGTGTTAAATTCATTACCTCGCAACCTAGAATCAACCCTCAGCGTACTAAGAAACTCCAAAACCCATTCACGAACCGGTGCATGCTGAATCCCAAAAATATTTTCCCACATCTTAAATGTTTTAATCTGACCATTACCATTTCTATACTTGCACATCAACTTTGTCTTCACCTGTTCAGCAATACCAACCCGTGCAAAATCACGCCAACAAACAATCTTGGGTTGCATAACATGGTCATATCGAATTTCCTGCAACTTATTCAAATAATGGGTCCTTTCATGACCCGTCACCCCTGGAAATTTCAACCATTCATGAGGCTCCACAGGCAAGTTCTTAGCATTTCCATCTAGAGGAACATCCTTGTACTTAAATGGATCACATGGTTCCGGGTTAGTAAAATCGTATCCTTCTTGAATCCCCGGAACAAACACGGGTTCACTAGATGAAGCAACCTCCTTTCCTCTCTGCAAAAACACACCATTGAATCATTAAAACATAGTAGAAACATTAAACATACCTCACACAAACCAAAAGTGAAAGTTAAAAACTGAAAATTCGAAACAAACAGAATATGCGGCGCACAGCTATTTCATGCGGCACATATTTCCATTCCAAAACCTTTACTGTAGCAAAATACCCCCCGATATGCGGCACATATTTACTCTATGCGGCGCATATCCTTAATTTCCAGAAAACTTGTCTTTTAAATCCAATTAAACAACTTCCCACCAAAATTCAAATACTATTCAATCATCTTCAAGAACAACTCAGGTCAACAAAAGTCAAAGTAAAACTTTCAAAGCAATTTAAATTTAATTTAGCAAAATCAATGATGTTAAACACAAATTAATTTCAAATTAAACATACCCAAACCTTAAACATCATCATATAATCATCACAACAATTTCCCCCAAACTTAATTCATACTCATGAACCCTAATTTCAAATTCGGACCTAAAACATGCAATTAATCCAAATTGAAACTATATACAAGCAATTAAAGCATATTCAAACCATCCCCAAACATAAACAATCAAAAGCCCCAACTCAATTTCGAATTCCTCATGAACCCTAGATCCGAAAATTTCAAATTAAACACAAACTACTTGTTAAAATCAAGTGTAATCATCATTAAACACATAACCCATATCAAAGAATCAAGTAATTTTGTTTGAATCGAAATCAATTGAAAAATCCTTTAAATTTTCAGACCTATCACCCACCAAAGCAAGAAACAAATTGAAATAGATGATAGATGAGAAACTTACCCTGGATGTGCGAACCATGATGAACAAACAAGAAAAACTAGAAGAGAAATCGAAAAAGAAAGGGGGGATCGGTTTGAATTTTGAGAGAATAAGAAAGTTTTGTAAGTTTTGTGTGTGTTTTTCTCAAACCCTGTAAGTCCCCTTGAAACGGATCGTTAATAGTTTGCTCCAGTTATCTTGAGGTGCGGAATCCCTCACTATAACTTGGTGATTCACAACAAGCCTTCAGATTATCTACTGCCTCGCAGATCTTCTCTAGGCTAGCGGAACAATACTTGACGACTATAACCTGCAAATATTCTTGAAATTTTGACAAATGTTCAACCCTAATCTCTGTTAGGGTTCGGTATATATAGGAAACAACTCGACATGGGCTTCAGCGAGTCGGCCTCACAAATCCAGCCCAGCCTTTCACTAATGCGAGGTCGCATTCTATGATTGGCATCGTAATTGACCCTGCAATTACGAGGTCGTATTTGTTCCAATGCATTGCGAGGTCGCAATTCATACTTAAGCAGATTTACACATTCAATACTTAAACTTAATCTAGTATTCTATGCATAATACGAAGTTCATTAATGACAATCACATTACAAAGACATATTACAATATAAGCCCAAACAATCTAGACTGCTATTGACATAGACGTGCACTTACACATTCCACTAATTATTCTAGTATGCCACTTCTATGTCTCGCCCCAATCATCTGAGCAGATAACTCCTAGATTGTATATAGATTCAAGCCCTTATGTCTATTGTACTTGAGTCTACTACATTAAATTTTACTCACATTCTATCTTGCAACAATTCATCCATATCAGACTTCTTCTAGCACTTCTGCAATCCTCTTCTTGACTGCGAATTCATGGCGGACTGCACTATAACCAGTATACGGCACTCCGCCCAGTTTCTGAGGGACCTGATAAAACTATACTTATTTTCTAAGTCACTCAAACCTCAACTGACTATTCTTTTTAGTGTTCTATCAGCCACCACGACTTACCCTTGAATATAAATCTGGTTGCTTGTCTATCTCCGAAAATCTTTTGGAAACCACAATATTCTGTTCAGCTTCAGCAGATCTTTCCTACAGAAGTTCACTAGATGCAAAGGCTCATAAATCCTCAAAATCTCATAGTGATGATCTCCATACATCACAGCTTCATATGTCTTACTGTCAAAGTACCAGCCCTTCATATTATCCAATAAGTCCTTCTTAAACTTCTTCAAAGGCACTTCTTTGGCAAACTTGGTCGGCTCATACTTTAAAGTAACAACAAGCTTCTTTGTCTTCGGATCTATCTTCGATTTATCCTTGACCATCTTGCCTTCCTGTGAATGATACTTTCTCTGAGATGCATCTTTGATCTTCATATCTTTTGCAATAGACCTAGCAATATAACTTCCTATCTCAGATTCACTAGGGTTAATCAGTTCCAGCCTAGCTAAGCACCAGAAATCAACATCAGTAAGAGAGTTGATCGCTTCTACTCCATAATCCAAATACTGCACTCCGTCTGTTCTCCTGATAACGAGAAATTTCAACTCATCATCCCAATGAAAACTCACGATTCTTAAGCATGCAGTAGTGGCATAGGCTCTAACTTTACCTCCTTGTATTTTGTCTTTATAGTTGATAGGTCTATGCAATGCCTCATACTTAGCCATGTTCTGCTTCCAAATAATAACCCAATCTGGTCTAGTATCAACAGGCTCTGTATGTTGCACATCAGGATCTGCAGCAATCGGTTCTTGCATGACTGGAGCTTCAGGATCTTGGACTTGTTCAGACCTGTCCATATCACCAAGCTTATCTCTAAAGTCATCAATACTAAATCCTTTGCGCTCAGCATCTTCATCCACAAGCCTTGAAGCTGTAACTGGCATATCGACCTCTGCGATATCCATCTAACTCTCATCACCATAGATTATCTCACCTTCTTCTCTCACATCATCTGTTATCTTAGAAGATCCTACCATACCAGTTGCAATCTCAGTCAAAGATTCTATTGCCTTGGTCAAATCTTCTTGATGCTTGTTACCCTTATCTTTTGCTGCATCTGGGTCTTGATTTGAATCATCATCTTTCTTCTGTGAAAGCTCATCACCCTTACAGCCTAGATCTGGTAATAACTTCTTTTTCACCAAAAAACTTTTCAAACAACTCATTCAATTCTGATTGCATTACACAATCTAGCATAACATTAGCAATCTGAGTCATTTGTTCAGCTACCCTAGACACATTCTTACTAGCTCTAGCAGCTGAAGTCTTGGCCTTTGTAGCTTCACGTCGAACCATGTCAAAGTTAGATATGAGAGTATTAACAAAATCTTGATGACTCTTCCTCTCATCATCAAGAGCCTTTGTTAACTTCTCAACTTCTTTCTGCTTTTTCTGCATCTCTTTCTCATGGTTCTTCTTTTGTTTCTCCAACTCATCAAATAAACCATTAACTCTAGCCTCTAACACTATCATATTCCCTTTCATGTCAGCCATACCAAACACTGGTGGTAATATAGGAACTTGACGTGTAGTCGCTTCAGTTCTTGGTTCTGGATTAGGCACTGAATCCCTTATTCTATGAGTTGTAGATGGCCTTTCAAGATTAACAGTCGTCTTCTGAGATCTTCTTGGTATCACTGGCTCTGCATGTGATTCAACTGATCTCCTAGACCTCTGTTCAGGAACTCTGCTTGATGCTTCTAGAGCCTTGATCGTCTCATCTACTCCACTAGCAGCAGTTTTCTCCATGACTTTCAATTTGATAACAGTTTTTTTCTTTGGAGCAGGTACCTCTTCAACTTCTAGCACATCAGATTCCCTAGAAGTTTCTGTTCTCTTTCTCTTCAACCCTTGATCAGATGAAACCTTCTTTGAAACAGTCTCAGAAGCACTAGCAGCATGATCAACAGTATCTTCATGTGCTTCTGCTTCTTTTTCAAGAACCACATCTCTCTCAACCGTCACCCTTTCTGTGCTCTGAACCTGTGGTTGTTCTATGTCGCGCATTGGCTCATCTGGCATCACCATCTGTAGAGAAACTGGGTTAACAACAGGCTGATGTGGAACAATTTCAGTCCTGAATCTGGCAAACTCTTCAGCTGTAGGTGGATTGAAGTTAATATCCACTAGAGCTCCAAACAAAGGTATATCTTGAGCACCTGAATCACCCTCAAAGCGATACTTGAGCTCATCATATGCCCTTCTTACTATATATGTCACTTTCAGGACTTTCTTTGTAGCCGGTAGATTAGGAATATGATGATTGATAATCATCATAACGAATCTAGGATAAACCATAAACCTATGCCCTTCTCTGGCAGTTGTTTGTTTCCTTAACTCGTTGAAGAAATACTTAGAAAAACTATATGGTTTGTTGTCTACCAGACCAACCATCTGAGCGTGAGATTTTTGATTAAGCGTATCCCATCCGGTTCTTCTACTACACAAACTAACCAACAATACATGCGCTAAGTATCTCCACCTTCCAAAGAATCCCCGTTTCTTTAAAGTTCCCACACTCAAATCATCAGCGTATCCCATTCTTGTAAATCCTCCAATAATGATCTCTCTACTGAACGTAGTAGATCCATTCTCTCCTCCTTCTTGATCTACTGTACCTAACTTCAAGATATCAATAAGATCATGAGCTGAGAATCTGATAGTCTTGCCAGCAACCACTGTTTCAATCACCTCCTGAGTAGCAGTCTTCTTATGCCTTGCATTCTTCCAAAACTCTACTAGGTATGATTCATAGAGCACTGGTGAATGAGTAAGTATGTGATGAATTCTTGACCGCTTCAAAAATGCAAAAATCTCATGATAATATGCGGTTCCATCTTGATTCTCGTCCAAATTGATCACGAAGTTATGACCTGATACAAATTCTCTTGCCATTTCTGTAATCAATATCAAATAATTAATTACCCAGTATGACATCAAAATTCATATGCATATAATATACAATTAATTAACTTAAATTATCTCTGTAATTTAGTTAAAAATAATTAACCCATTTTCAAATTTTATTATCAAAAATAAACTTTTGAAAATCTGTTAAGTCAAATACGAGGTCGTATCCCTGTACGAGGTCGTATTCAAGGTCAAAATTAAGTCAACCAAAATCTAAAATACGAGGTCGTATTTTCCAATTTGGCCATGTATTTGGTCCAGGTCGTAAATCCACATCGCAATCTAGAAGTCAACAAAGTCAAAATAAATTGACAAATGCGAGGTCACAAATCTGGGCTAGCAAACCCCCAAATGCGAGGTCGACGCACTGTTCATCTTCTTCATCGCGAAATCATGATTTACCCAACCAAAATTTGTAAAAATCGTTTATATACACTCGTATTCAAACGATAAACATAGCCCAACCCTTATTTTTAACCAAAAACATCAAAAGCAACTAAAAATAAGGAATCCTAATTCAAAAATTTCGAAACCCTTTTTCTTGATTTTCTTGTTGCATGGTTAACTATATCACGATTAGATAGTATACCTAGATTCAGTTTTTGACGATGAACACAAAGATATAATCGAAAAACTCTGGATCTAATTGTATATGTCGAATCTAAATCGGGGTAGCAAACTCAAATTTCGGGGTCGTAATGCTCTAAGAATTGATTTTTAATTGTGAGGTCGTATTAGGGTAATTTGGGTATATATACCCACTTGACCCGAATGGGCTTGGGTCAACCCGGCCCAATTACGAGGTCGTAAATGCACTAGGCCCAATCGTCCAAATACGGGGTCGTATTCTGCCTCTTGCAATTACGAGGTCGTAATTACCTCCTGCACACTAAAAATCAAAATTTTTGTCAAAGTTTCTGAATAATTGATCAACGATTATTACGAACTTCCTGAAAATATGAAAAATTTAAATGAACAAACCTGTAGACATCAAATTTTCATCTTTTCCTCGATCTTCGTCTTAAACCTGAAAAGTTAATAAACTTACACAAATTCTTTAACTTTTCCATGATCAATCTTTTCAAAACTTTCTCGAAATGAGCTTTCCCGAACTGTACACACTTAAAAAAAAAATTAAAAGTTATAAAATTGATTCATCATTCTTATACCAACCCCTCAATTTTATGACTAGGATGTATAACTATGACTCATCATTGTAAAAACCATCATTTTTATGTACTCCCCCTCAATTTATGACTGGATACATAACTATGACTAATAATGATAACCATAATCATTCTTATGTACTCCCCCTCAATTAATGACTGGGATACATAACTATGATTTAACAAAAATATTCAGAAATTCTTATGAACATCATTTCATATCAATTTCAAATAATTCACAATATTGATTAAGCACTTCATATTCTTATGAAAACATTTCATAACTATATGATCTAAATAATCAATATTTTAACACCTTTCACATTCATATATATGTTTCTATACCTAAGGTTTCAAAAACACATAATTGACAACCTTTCATATTCAAACGATATATCTATGTCTAAGGTTACAAAAATATTAACTCATAGCCTTTCACATTCAAATATTACATTTCTATGTCTAAGGCTTTACATAAACGATAACCTTTTACATTCACATTATGTCTATATCTAAGGCTTTACATAATCAATAACCTTTCACATTCACATTCCGTCTATGTCTAAGATTATATAAGTACAAAGTTGATAATCTTCCATATTCAAATTAACATTTCTATATCTAAGATCTTCAACTAACAAAAACCTAGCTATTATCATCTGTTATACTGTATAGATAATACTTTAAAAACCTGATGATCTTAGCCTTATTTATCTTGAATACTTCAGAATCTTGCAAGACACATTCCATTAGATTGAACTCTCTGCAACTATTCTGAAATAAATATCTTCCACTCTTAATGTTTCTTCTGATCACTTTCTTCATCAACCATGATCAAAGTCTTCAGATCAAACATATACCATGATGCTTCCTTGTGCTTATACCTGCACATACAAGCTCAAAACAAATACAAACTTAAAAAGTAATGTTATTCTTCATTATTTCACCACTACAAAACATAATAGCAATGACTTAATGTAGAACTACATTTTTCATTTTCTTCTCCAAATTTTGTTATTCTTCACTATCATAAGTCTTAAAAATTCATATGACATTATCTTAGTCTAGAACTACAAATCACCAGAAACCTTGAGAACACTGTCTCATTGTTCAGAATAAATGACCTACAAACCCATTGTTTGTTCGTCAACCAATATAAACCTAAAACCTTAAAATTTCTGTTTTATTGTTCTATGGATAACCTAAACTAAGGTCTTCCAATTAAGTCTGCCTCATAATGCAAATCTATACAGATTTCATTTTCATTATCACAAGGCTTTAACTCTGTAAAGCATATGAAAAGAAAAACCTAATCACTTATACTTTCGCATCATGACAGAAGCAAAATCGCCTCCCTCTCTGGATACCATATGTAGATACTTATAAGATTGCCTCATCAAACTAGTATACATCTTGGTTAACCATTCAAAAGAGATAATACAGGTCTTGCTTGACTACCTACAAAATCAATCATCTGTTTGTTGTCCTGCACAACCTGCACATCTTAACAAACATCAAATCTTCTCAAAGTAATAACATACAATCTGAAGAATTGAATAAATTTGCAAAATAAAATGAATATACTTAACAGTCTATTATTAACCTAAGTCAAGTTAAGGTCAAATAATTCACTGTAAGCACTTTCTAATTTTGCACATATCCGAAAGTGTTTTTAAACAAAATTATCTTTTAAAGATCAAATTCATACTATGAGCAACTCTGTGCTCATCTTAATGAAAATCTTCTTTCTAAAGATCAGCAAAAATAGGCATTAACTCAATATCTGTTTACTGAAATCAACAACTCTGTGTTCTTTTCCTTAAACTCATATTCTGTTAAATGACACTCTTTCTTTTAGCTTTTAATCATAACACTATGGCTTAACTACCCTACTCGTTTATTCAGTGTTCCTTATAGAACGTAGTTGAGTCCTCTTGGAAACTAGATTCTATTCTGACTCTGTCTCTCGTGCAATAAGAACTTTTATTTAAACAATACAATACAAATAAAAATTAAACATTTCACGAAAGACATAACACACACAAACACACACACACTGAACATAAACGAATAACATAGTTACAAGACATAAAGTTACTGCAGATTAGATCAGCTTAGCATGTTACATAAGCCCACAAGTGAGAAATAATTCTCTTATTATTAGTTATGAACAGTGATCCATCAACGATTACCAATATGTTTGTCCTCTTAAACACTCAGTACTTCCAGTTTCCTTTTGGTTGTAACACTTTCAGCATACCCTGGTCAAGGACAGTCACCATGTAACCCGAGTAGCCTAATATGTCACTTAATCAAGTTTGCGAACTTAAGTGACCCACATTCAGATATACTCTCACAATTGACACAAGCACTAAGATTAAGACATTTGGTGAGTATAGGAAGAAAGCCTTTAAGAATCAAGTCAGCGGTGACAGGTCGGTGATTCCTCACATGCAAAGCGAATTAACTTGACTCACGTACGAAAATATACCCAACATTGCATAATGCTAAGTACTTGCATATTTGTGACATCATTTAAAGCGCTTATGAAAACCCGTGACTTTCGATGAGACCCGTGTAGTGAACTTTCTGACAACCTATCCCAAGTTGGAAGCTTTAGGTAGGCTAGGTATACAAAGACACCCCAAGGACTTACTTGTCCGAATCTCAAAGGCCACATTAGCTCCATAATTTTCAAAAGATTACTAAGATATTAAATATCTTTGTCACAAATACACATCCAAAAAACAATACATACACATATATGTACCTGAGACCTTCTATATAAAACCAAATATACATAATTACAATGCTAGATCTTTCGCAAGATTTAAGGACCAGTCTCATTTAAGATCAGGCATTCTCAGCCATATATCTGAATATGTTTCCCATAAGAACATTATATATTTTTAAGTTCAGATTATAAGGAAACCTTGGTACTTTGTGCCTACCGATACATCATATAATGGTATCACTGAACTGAGCAATTTAAAGTACAATTAAGTAGGCTTAAAAGCTAAAGTATCGTCACGTCTAATCGTCTTGACGCAGTGACCTTACTCTATTTATTACTTTCTTTTTCTTTTCTGATTTTTCTGATTTTTATTTTGTTTTTCTGACACTATATGACACACATACAAACGACACAAAAACACAAACACATTTTACAAAGTTCTTTTTGAGAGACAGTGTCACTATAGATTTCTCATTCCAATCAATTGGACTAGCAACTCGAAACGAGTTCGGTCGAAAGCCTTAGTGAACAGATCAGCTAAATTAAAGTCACTCGGCACCTTTTCTAGGACTATTAATTTCTTTTCAGCACAATCACAAATAAAATGAAACCTTATGTCTATGTGCTTAGTTCTACTGTGCTTAACAGGATTATTGGTAATGGAAATAGTGGACTCATTGTCTATCTTTATGGGAGTACAAAGGAAATTCTGACCGTAATCACGCAGTTGTTGCTGAATCCATAGAACCTGTGAGCAACACCCACCAGCTGCCATGTATTCCGCCTCACAAGACGAAATCGCAACAGATGTCTGCTTTTTACATTGCCATGACACCAATCTATCCCCTAAGAACTGACATCCACTCGAAGTCTATTTCCTCAAGAACACCAGTTTCTTTCATCCCTGTGAATAAACCAGCAAACTTTTGGAACTGCCACAATATTATTACCAATAACTCAAAACAAAACAAACACATACAAATAAAAAGAAACTTTACTATAGATCATCATTTAGACATGATCTTCTATAGTAATTTGTCTGTTACATAAATGAAGTCAAAGGGACAAAGAAAAACTAATTTGAACAAGTCTGCTTGGAACAATGATCATCAGTTTCATAGATTTTTCTCTTTCTTCCATCTAACAGATCTTCAAAGTCCTTGACAACTTGCTCATGAGACCTCCATGTCTCTTCTTGTTCAGGAGTCAACACCAAAGGCACAACCCTTTGACTTACAGAACCACAATCCTCTTTGTTAACCTCAACACTCCAAACTTTATCAATCAAAACATCAGGAAAACAAAATCTTGAAAATTCCAATTCAGTAAAAACTCGATCACTACCCTTTAAAGTGTAATAAGTAAGATAGACTTTCTCCTTTTCTAAATCGACTTGCCTAGATATTGATAAGTCTTTTAAAAGGTCCTGATCCTGTTTCTCAATTAAATTCACATTATCAATTAAAATACTTTCTTTTACAACTCTTCCAACCCCGGAAATTTTTTCGCCTTTGGAGTCAACAAAACAGACATAAGACCCTTTAACAGGAGTAAACTCTGTTAATAGTCCCTTGTCTTCCAATATGTGCATGGAGCTTCCACTATTGACAAACCATAAACCTGCGGTCTTCCTTAGTAGCTCCTGCACATTCGCAAAAATATTAGTTCTCAAAAGGCTAGCCTTGTTGGCTTTGAGTATGTCATTCTCTTCATCAGAAACCATATCAGCCCAATATCCACCAGTAGGCACCCATGCTTTAGCTAGCTTAGAAAACGAACTCCCAACAAGCCTTTTGCTAGGAGAAATCCGTGGATTTTTCCCAACACTAGGTCTACGACTTGGGGAACCACTAGGCCTCCTTTCAGTAGGTAGCCTTTGGTTATTACCCTTAGACTTTTCTAGAGCTCTTATCATTTCTTTAGGAGGTGAAAAACTAAGTCTCCTAGGACTGTTTAATTGAAACAATTTAATTGGATTTCTTTGCTCTCTGGGAATGATCCGATCATAATAAGCACTGTTCGATTTAACCCTGTGAGGAGATCTAGCTCTCCAATTACTTGATTTACTCGAACTACTAGAACCTTTTCGGGGTGAGACACTTCTAGGCTTACTATCATCTGTCTTGCTGCTATTCTCAAATTCTCTAAATCTTAAATAGTTCTTAACAGCCAGACTATCAGGGTTCCTCTTAGCGTATTCCTCATAATATTTCTTCTTGTAATCCTTCATGGACACACGATGCAAAAATCCAACATCCTCATGAGAATCCGTGCTACCTCTAGATCTTACAGGTGATACCCTAGATTTATTATTTTTCCTATAAGGACAACAGCTTGATACATGATGTGAGTCCCAAACTCGATAGATGGTTTAACACAAAGTGTAAAATACAACAAGTCTAATAAGCACTAGATTGGACTAGTATTACTTGAATATAAATGCAAGTATATAAACAAAGTAATACAAGACTAAAAGCAATAAAGTAAAGGTGGAACACAATAAATTGTTTCAAGTGTATTTTATTTATGATGTTAAATAAAATACAAGGTTGTGCGGAATCAAGATAATACAAATATGTAAGTATCCTAACAACCTATGAATTACAAATGATCTATATTTGCCAAATAAACTCTTTAGATCGAGATACTTAAAGTTGTGAAGTATCCCTGTTACGATCGAGAGTATTTAGACAAATTCACCTTAATTGCTAAAAGTAATTTTAACAAGGAAATGACTTTGTATTTATAGGCAAACAAATTCATCAGTGAATTTGTGCCGTACAAATATGGTTGCATGCATTTAATGAACCGACAAGGTCATTAAATGCATTGGTTAAAGTACAAGGATAAAGTCACATCAATATGACTTTATTCTTTTAACCAACCACCTTTACACACGTAAGTACTTTAGTAAAGAACAAGTGGAATGTTCTTTGGAAAGTGTGTAAAGGCAAAAAGTCAATTCCTCGTAATCAGTGTTCAGACTTGTAAGGTCTAGAACACTGACAAACCTCCAGTCGTAGATCTGGTAAGACTTCCAGTGGACTCCGCCATTTGGCAGTCTTTTTTATTCTAACTTCAGTCTTTGACTTCAGTGAGAATGTCTTCAGTAGAATAGATCTGGACTGGGGTGAAGTCCAGTGAGCTAATCTGGAGGATTCCAGATTTCCTATACAAGTATTTTGCTCACTGGTCTTCCATTATTTCTGAACAAATCTTCAGTAGAACTCCAGACTTCTCGTCTGGAGTGGGTCCAGTAAAACTGACCCTAACAAATTCCCCCTATTTGTTTAGAAATAATGCAAGGTTTTTCAAGCTTCTATCTATACACTTTTGTATGCTTGAAAAACACTTGTTTTGACTTAGTCTAAAAAAATTTTAAGTTACTGGAGAACACTTTATAGATCATCAGTGTTTCAGTTTCATCTTTTAATTTTTACTTAGACTAAATCTGATCACTTACTTGTGAATCAAAATATGTAACTATATTTACAGCCATCAACAGAAAATAAGTTACAATTTTGGGAAATAAATACAAGTACAAGTAAAATGATACAAGAGTCAGACCCTTCTCTTCGACGTCTGTCCTGGAGCATCCTTAGAAGCCTTTCTCTTTGGAGATGGAGAGGATGGTACAGACTCTGGTGGTTTCATGCCTATTGCAACTTCCATCTGTTTCTTTCTCTTCCATACCTTCTCAATCCTCTTCAAAAATGCTTTAACATCAGTAGACAAATCAGTTTCCCCCTGAACGTTAAGGCTATCTCCTTCAGTTCAGTCCATCCAAAAGCTTGGACTGAAGCACTCTTCCTTTCATCAGTAAAGTTACCCTCTCTGGTCAACTTTATTTCAAACCTGCTCATGCCTTTAG
>CM067175.1:21490786-21504623 GCA_034093135.1 Erigeron breviscapus | reverse complement strand
GTGAAGAAGTATCTCCATGAGTCTGATAGCTTGCTCATGTAGATGGTTCTTTTCCTTGATAACTGGCCATGCTCATCCAGTATATCAGTGTGTCCCATTAGTCTACACACATCTCTATAATTAAGACCTGTAGGGAGAGTGATTGCCATCTCATTTTCAGCCAAATAATGTAAATGAAGAATATCTCTTAGAGAATCGGCAGTGAGACTGAAGGCCCTGGTGCCTTGTTGCAATGTGTAGTTGATGGATTGAGTGCTTTCAACATACACAGCAGTATACCAAAACTTACATAGGTAATCATGATACATTTTACCTGGATTAAGTGTAAGAGCACCATAGAGTGGACAACTGAGGAAAAAGGCATTCAGTCGTCCGATGAGAGAGGTGGGAGCATGAGTGGTGCTAGTGAGTCTAGCCATCCAATTGTTCATGTTTATTCTGATGGCCTTTGCCTCTAATGTAATATGAGGTGCCTTTACCACATTTGGAACGGGAGCATATTCAGCAGCGAGCAGATTTTTCGGTGAATTAGATTGTCTTGGTGCCATTGAATATGATAGATAGATGAAAAGAAACTGAATTTAGGGTTTATGAAGATTTGATGAATTGAATATGAGAGAGATTTATGATTGGAAATTGAATGAAAAAGAGTAAATGAAAGAATTTGAAGAATTTGGGAGTAAATATGTTCGAAGTAAATGCTAATGAAAGTGAAAGTGGGTATTTATATAGGAGAGAGAATGTGGAACTCAAACGGTTAAATTTGATTTTATCAAATATAATTTTGATCGGGTTTTGAGATCCGCATTAAATATATCACATCACACAAAAATGTGTGACGGTTTACAGCCCATAAACAGTACCAACTTGCACTTTTTGTCTTCCCAAGGTAAAAATACCATCATTAGGTTTGAAAAATTACATGCCACGTTGGATACTAAGATAAATATCTTTTCAAAAAAGTTTGCATACGTGGCACGCACAAGGACCAAGTATTAAAATATTATAACTGACACAACATGACTCATTTCAGTGTATCTGGAGGTTGACTGGACACTCCAGTATCACTGGTGGATTAGGCCAGTGAAGCATGCACTGATGGTACACTGGAGGGACACTCCAGTAAAGTACCAATGATAACATTTGAAAGAGACTGGTAACCTCAAACATGCACATCAACTAATACAGACAAATGAGAGGGATACATTTACAAGGAGACAAAAGTCACCTCAAACATGCACTTCAACCTATCTAATTACCAGTGAGAGGGACACATTTACAAGGTACCAGTAATATTTTCCAGAAAATTTGTCCAGTGAGAAAATAAATTAATAAATTCCCCCTGAAATTTAACATTTTTAAGGACAAAAATATATCTTTCAGTCTTCCCACTGGAATGTTGATCCAGAAATCTATTAATGCAAAGATAGTCACAAAGGCGTTCAATATCTAAGCAGTTATAGATTTATAAATCTGTTAAATCAAGGATCCCTAGTAGTACACAAAGGCGTTCAATACCAAGGTTCCAGATTTAAGGGTTTAACATTCTCAACTCACCAACAAGATATTCAAAAGTTTTAACATCCATAGGTTTGGTAAAAATGTCAGCGAGTTGTTTGTCAGTGGGAATAAAATGGAGTTCAATGTTGCCTTTCACAATATTGTCACGAATAAAATGATACCTGAGATCAATGTGCTTCGTTTTTGAGTGCATGACTGGATTGTTCGAGATAGCAATGGCACTGGTATTATCACAAAAGATTGGGGTCTTTGAATACTTAATACCATAATCAAGCAATTGGTTCTTCATCCAGAGTATCTGAGCACAACAACTGGCTGCAGACACGTATTCAGCTTCAGCAGTGGACAATGAAACTGAAGTTTGCTTTTTAATGGTCCAGCTGACCAGTTTGCCACCAAGGAAATGACATCCACCAGTAGTGGATTTCATGTCTATTTTACAACCTGCATGATCTGAATCTGAATAACCCATTAGATCCATGCCTGAGCCTTTGGGATACCAAAGACCCAAACTGGGGACACCTTTAAGGTATTCAGTATGCGCTTTACAGCAAGCATATGAGATTCCTTTGGATTAGACTGATATCTGGCACATAAACATGTTGAAAACTTAATATCTGGTCTACTGGCAGTTAAATACATCAGTGAACCAACCATGCCTCTATAGACAGTGGTGTTCACTGGTTTACCATCTGGATCTGAGTCCAGTGTCAGTGGTGCAAAAATTGGAGTGGGTTTAGATGGTGAAGAGTTCATATCATATTTCTTTAAAAGATCTCTAACATATTTTTCCTGATTAATAAAAATACCATCTCTGGTCTGTTTAATCTGGAGTCCAAGAAAATATGTTAATTCACCCATCAAACTCATTTCATATTCAGTGACATTATTTTCGAAAATTTCTTGCACATGTTTTCATTAGTAGACCCAAAAATAATATCATCAACATAAATTTGTACCATCAAAAGATTACCTTTTTCATGAAGAATAAATAAGGTATTGTCAATTGCACCTCTTTTAAAACCTGTGAGTCCCTGAAATTCGATGGTTAATTTAGAAAGTGTAAAATACAACAAGTCTAATAATCACTAGAATGGACTAGTATTACTTGTAAATAAATGCAAGAATATATAAACAAAGTAATACAAGACTTAAAGCAATAAACAAGTAAAGTGGAACATTATGTATTTTTCAATGGTGTATTTTATTTATGATGTTAAATAAATACAAGGTTGTGCGGAATCAAGATAATACAAATAAGTATGTATCCTAACAACCTATGAATTACAAATGATCTATAATTTGTCAAATAACTCTTTTGGATCGAGATACTTAAAGTTGTGAAGTATCCCTGTTTAAGATCGAGAGTATTTAGACAAATTCACTTTAATGCAAAATGTATGCTTAAAAGTATTTAAGTCAAGGAAATGACTTTGTATTTATAGGCAACAAAATTCACCAGTGAATTTTGTGCCGTACAAATATGGTTGCATGCATTTAATGATCCGACAAGAACATTAAATGCATTGGATAAGGAATAAGGATAAAGTCACATCAAATGACTTTGTATCCTTTTATCCAACCACCTTTACACGCATAAACTTTGGTAAAGAACAAGTGGATTGTTCTTTGGAAAGTGTGTAAAGGCAAAAGTCAATCCTCGATATCAGTGTTCAGACTTGTAAGGTCTAGAACACTGACAATCCTCCAGTGTACAGATCTGGTAAGACTTCCAGTGGACTCCGCCATTTGTAAGTTTTCTTTATTCTGACTTCAGTCTTTGACTTCAGTGAGAACGTCTTCAGTAAAGTTGATCTGGACTAGGGTGAAGTCCAGTGAGCTAATCTGGAGAATACTCCAGATTTCCTATACAAGTATTTGCTCACTGGTCTTCCATTATTTCTGGACAAATCTTCAGAGGGACTCCAGATTCCAAGTCTGGAGTAGGTCCAGTAGAACACGTTTCTGGACAGATCTTCAGTAAGGCTCCAGTAGTCGAGTCTGGAGCGAGTCCAGTAAATCTGAACTAAATCTGGACCTAACAAATTCCCCCTATTTGTTTAGAAATAATGCAAGTGTTTTCAAGCTTAAATCTATACACTTTGTATGCTTGAAAAACACAAGTTTTGACTTAGTATAAAAATCTAAGTTACTCGAAAACACTTTATAGATCATGAGTGTTTTCAGTTTCATCTTTTAGGTTCTAACTTAGACTAAATCTGATCATTTACTTATATGGATCAAAAATTGCAACTATTATTACATACATCAACTGATAAATAGTTTACAATTTTCATAAAACAATAATTTACAACAAGTAAATGATAAGAGTCAGGCCCTTCTTTTTGATGTCTGTCCTGGAGCATCTTCAGTAGCCTTTCTCTTTGGTGATGGAGAAGATGGTATAAATTCTGGCGATTTCATGCCCATAGCAACTTCCATCTGATGCTTTCTTCTCCATACCTTTTCAACTCTTTTCAGAAATGCTTTAACATCAGTCGACACATCTGTCTTCCCCCTGAACGTTAAAGCGATTTCTTTCAGTTCACTCCATCCAAATGCTTGGACTGAAGTACTTTTCCTTTCATCAGTAAAGTTACCCTCCCTGGTCAACTTTACTTCAAACTTGGACATGCCTTCATTATTTCAGCCAATTTGATCTCAGCACCAGTGATCCTTCTGGCATCAGCCCTGAAATTTAACATCTCATTGTACTTATCTTTCACTTTGGCTTGCTGGATCAATGCTTCAGTTTCCTTGGACATTCTCTTTTGCTCTACAGCAGATTGGAGTTGTTGACGATTAATTTTTCGAGAAGTGTCCAGGGGAATGAATTTGCTTACATCAGCATCTTTGAGCGCTTTGATTTGCTTGGCAGTCAGTTTTGGTAAGCCAGTAAGTTTCCTCCTGTACTCTATCTCCAGAGCACCAGCGTTCTTTCTGATCTTTTTCTGGAGGCTTACCAGTTCATCCTTCCTTTGTCTGATGAGTTCTGGTACACTCACGCCATAAATTATAGAATCATAGACCTGTTCTTCTTCGGCGTAAAATGAGCGTACATGAACATCATCTAATGCATTTAGGCATTGATGAACTCTGGGGTCATCCTTCATCTTTTTATATACATCAACATTTATGCCTAACCTTCCAGCATTGTAAGAGTCCAGAGTCCCCATTGATGCCATCTCCCTTTGATGGGCCAGCAGTTCATCTTTTTGGTTTCTCTTGAAGATTTCAATCATGATGCATTCTTGTTCAAGCTTTTTGGAGGTTTCATCATCAGCAGTAGGATACTCTGATGATTCTTCAGCAGTTTGCTCTTCTTCTCCAGATACCATTTTTTCTTTTCCTTTAATAGCCTTCAGTGTAGTTGGAATATCTAGGAAGGACTCAAACTGGGGCTCACTGGCTTCAGTACCAGTAGCTTCTTCAGTTAGCCCGGCTTCAGTGCCATATGCTCTTTGTCTTTGGTCACCAGACGACTTTTCCCACTTGGAATGATCACCAGTCCTTGACTTGAGATCATTCCATAACTGTTCCGGCATATGTCTGTCCAGTGCACCAAATGTTCTTCCTGCCACTGGAGTTGTATCAGTCACAACTTTCTTAAGTGCCTGCACTTCCTTTTTAACAATTTCAACTTCTTTAGGCAAGTGCTTTGGCAACTTTTCTTCCAGCAACTTCTCCACCTGGGGTAACACCCCATCTTGAATGGTACGAAGAACAGTCTCAGAAATCTCTTCAGATAATTCTTTCAGCATACTGATTCTGAACTTCTTTGTACATTCATCACTTATTGTACTGACCACTGCATCCTGGTCAAGTGTGGATCTAGTCTCTAGAGAACTGACCCTGGAAACCAACTTCTGAACTTCTTCTTTCAGACCTGCCAGTTCACCAGTGACTGCAGTCTGAACAAAACTAACCAACCTTGTCTCTAAACCCTGGACTGCCACTTTGAAATTTTCAGTATTGTTGTTTGTGGCCAGTACCAGTTCATCAAGCTTCTCAAACACAAGCTTCTCATTCCCAGCAAACAGATTCATCTCAGATGCAAGGTTATTTGATAATAAGGATTTGAAGCCTGAAATAACCTTAGATGAAGTCTGGAGTGATCTCTCCAGGTCCGCCACCTTACTTAAAAGGCCTTGGACCTCGGCAGAAGATGAAGTGGAGAGACCACTAGGAGGTTCAAGATTTGAAGGCAAACTGGTCATAAGAGGAACTTGTGCCCAGTCCTCTTCAGTTTCAGCTTCAGATGTTGCAACTGGTGACTCCGGCGCACGAGGTGGAGGTTGAGATTGTGAAGGTTGAGTGGTTGCTGGAGTGAAGTATTGTGTATCTCTAGGAATTGAAGGTGGTGGTGGTGGTGGCATGTTTGATTCTGGTGGTGGTGGCATTTCAGAAGATGTAATTGGTTGGGTGACTGAAGCAATAGCAGATGTGTCAATATTTTCTTCTTCATCACCCAATAAATTCATGTTTACATCAAAACCTTCAGACATTGGGGAATCTACATCATCCCATTCTGGAGCCATCCCAACTGTCTGTTCACCAGGCTGTTCACCAGTCTCTACATTAACCTGTTCACCAGCCTCTACATTCAAGTCTATTTGAGCCTCTTGCTCACCAGAAATATGTTCATCAGTCTGAACATCTTGTTCAACTTCCTCAACAACCTGCTCAATAATCTGAGCCACATTTTCAATCTCTTCATCAGTCACCTGCCCAACAACCTCTTGTACGTTCTCTTGTTCAAAAATTGGTGACCCATCCAGATTCATAACATCACCAGGATGTCTTTCAGGATTCACCTGAAGTCCAGCTCTCATCAGACGCCTGTTAGTTCTAGGTCGTCTGGAAGGTTCAACAACTTCTGTACCTTGACCTTTAGGAGCAATTTGTCTAATGGGCTGTACAGTTTCTATGATCTGTACATCCTGATCACCAGATGGTCCTTCAACAGCTTGACCTCTATCTGGAGCCATCCCAGCTTCTTCCCTTTGAAAGGAAAGCATGGACTGAGGAATATCTACCTCGTCCAGTAGAGATCTGAGGTTGACCAGATCCCTCATATACTCACTCACAAAAAAGTGAGTAGTATCAAAATCATACTGGTCTCCAAGAGCATTTTTAAACATTAGTGAAAGGAAACGAATATAAGGAACAAACGGTTTTCATCCTTTCACTCTAAGGCGCTCAACCAGGTCATCAAAAATAATCTGAGCAAAGTCCACTCTAAGCCCAAACCATAAGCAGTAGGCAATCTGGAGATGGGTTTGATTTATCTGGTCTAACCCTCCAGAACTGCCTCCCAGACATTCAACAATGTGGGTGAAAAAGCATCTCCATGAGTCTGACAGCTTGCTCATGTAGATAGTTCCTTTCCTGGATAGCTGGCCATGCTCATCCATGATATTTGTGTGCCCCATCAGTCTGCGCACTTCCCTTGTATTAATACCAGAGGGAAGTTCGATTGGCAACTCATTCTGGTCAAAATAGTTTAACTGTAGAACAGACCTGAGTAGACTAGCAGTGAAACCAAGGGATCTGGTACCTCCCTTGAGAGTATAATTGATAGATGAAGTTTCATCATCATATTTTGCAGTGTACCAAAATTCACAAAGGTAATCGTGGTACATCCTACTGGATTTAGTGTCAACGCACCATATAATGGGCAAGAGAGAAAAAATGTGTTTAATCTCCTAATAACAGATTGAGCATCATGAACACTGGAAAGAGAAAGTCTGGCCATCCAGTTGTTCATGTTTATTCTTATGGTATTTGCCTCAAGAGTGATAAGAGGTGCCCTGTCAACATTTTTAGAAGGATTATATTCAGTGGCAAGCAGATTTTTAGGCGATCTTGACTGTCTAGGTGCCATTTATAAAGAATAGATGAAGATGAAATTGAATATATATAGGTTATGATAAAGATTTGATGAAGGAATTGAATGGAAATGGAGTAAATAAGAGAGATAAATATGATTGGAAACTGAATGAAGAAGTAAATGAAGGAATTTGAAAGATTTGGGAGTAAATATGTTCGAAGTAAATGCAAATGAAATTGAAAGTGGGTATATATAGGAGAGAGAATGTGGAACTCAAACGGTTTATTTGAAATTATCAAATATAATTTGATCGAGGTTCTGAGATCCGCATTAATTACATCACATCACACATAAATGTGTGACGGTTTACAGCCCACAAACATTAACAAGTTGCTCTTTTTCACTTCCCAAGGTAAAAATACCATCATTACGTTGAAAAGTTTACATGCCACGTAGGAAAAATATCTCCAAAAAGATTTGCTTATGTGGCACGCACGATGACCAAGTATTTAGAAAATATTATGACATATTTCAGTACATCTGGAGGTTGACTGGACACTCCAGGATCACTGGTGGATTAGTCCAGTGAACATGTACTGATGGTACACTGGAGGGACACTCCAGTAAAGTACCAGTGAAAACCATTTTTGAAAGACTGGTAACCTCAAACGTGCACGTCAACTAATACAGACAAATGAGAGGGACACATTTACAAGGAGACATTAGTCACTTCAAACACGCACTTCAACCTGTCCAGTTACCAGTGAGAGGGACACATTTACAAAGCACCAATAATATTTTCTGAAGAGTTTGTCCAGTGAGAATAAATTAATAAATTCCCCCTGAACTTAAAACATTTTTAAGAACAAAAATATCTTTCAAGTCTTTCCCTGGAATGTTGTTCCAGAAATCTTATAATGCAAAGATAGTACACAAAGGCGTTCAATATCTGAGCAGTCACCAGATTTAAGGGTTTAACAATCCCAACTCACCAACAAGATATTCAAAAGTTTTGACATCCAGAGGTTTGGTAAAAATGTCAGCGAGTTGTTTGTCAGTGGGAATAAAATGGAGTTCAATGTTGTTTTTCATAATATGATCACGAATGAAGTGACACCTGAGATCAATGTGCTTCGTTCTGGAGTGCATGACTGGATTGTTTGAGATAGCAATGGCACTGGTATTATCAGAAAAGATTGGGGTCTTTGAATATTTAATATCATAATCAAGCAACTGGTTCTTCATCCAGAGTATCTGAGCACAACAACTGGCTGCAGACACGTATTCAGCTTCAGTAGTGGACAATGAAACTGAAGTTTGCTTCTTACTGGTCCAGCTGACCAGTTTGCCACCAAGGAAATGACATCCACTAGTAGTGGATTTCCTGTCTATCTTACAACCTGCATGATCTGAATCTGAATAACCCATTAGATCCATGCCTAAGCCTTTGGGATACCAAAGACCCAAACTGGTAACACCCTTGAGGTACTTCAGTATGCGCTTTACAACAAGCATATGAGATTCCTTGGGATTAGACTGATATCTGGCACATAAACATGTTGAGAACATAATATCTGGTCTACTGGCAGTTAAATACATTAGTGAACCAACCATGCCTCTATAGACAGTGGTGTTCACTGGTTTTCTATCTGGATCGGAGTCCAGTGTCAGTGGTGCAGAAATTGGAGTTGGTTTAGATGGTGAAGAGTTCATATCAAATTTCTTTAAGAGATCTCTAACATATTTGTTTTGTTTAATCTGGAGTCCAAGAAAATATGTTAATTCACCCATCCAACTCATTTCATATTTAGTTGACATTATTTTTGAAAATTTCTTGCACATGTTTTCATCAGTAGACCCAAAAATAATATCATCAACATAAATTTGTACCATTAACAGATTACCTTTTTCATGAAGAATAAATAAGGTATTGTCAATTGCACCTCTTTTGAAACCATTTTTCAACAAATGTTTAGTCAGAGTGTCATACCAGGCACGTGGGCTTGTCTGAGGCCATACAGCGCTTTGTCCAGACGATATACCCAATGTGGATGCTTTCCATCAACGAAACCTGGTGGTTGTCTGACATAAACTTCTTCTTCAAGCTTTCCATTCAAGAAAGCACTCTTTACATCCATCTGGTACACCTTGAACTAATGATAAGCAACGAATGCTAAGAATATTCTAATCGCTTCAAGTCTAGCCACTGGAGCAAATGATTCATCAAAGTCGACATCTGACTGGCAGTAGCCTTGTGCTACCAGTCTGGCCCTGTTTCTGATTACGTGGCCATCTTCATCTACTTTGTTCCTGAAGACCCATCTTGTTCCAATTGGTTCTTTCTTTCCAACTGGGAAAGGAACCAGATACCAGACCTTGTTCCTTTCAAAATGGTGAAGCTCTTCTTGCATAGCAGTCACCCAGCTTGGATCTTCCATAGCCTCGTCAATCTTCTTTGGTTCCATCAAAGATAGAAAACTAACATATAAGCATTGATTACTGGAGGCTCTTCTGGTCTGAACTCCTCTACTGGAGTCACCTATGATCTGATCAATAGGATGAGCTTTTGTCCATCTGGAGTACTGACCAGGATTGTTACTGACAACAATATCAGTGCAAGAATTCAGTTGAGTCTCCTCTAGAGTTGCTTTTAGAGGAGTATGTTGCCAGACTACTTCAGTATCTTCATCTGAGTCATTTAAATCACGATTTGCATCATGAAATTCTTCATTTGAAGGCATTTCTTGAAGTACTGGTTCAGTTTGGAATTCTTCATAAGAAGACATTTTGGTATATTCTCAACTGACACTGATACTGGGGGAGTAGTACGAACATCTGATCCAATATTAATTTCAGAGGGTAGTTTGAAAATAATAGAAGGATAGAATGGAGTACTACTGGAGAGTTTCTTTTTCTGAACAGGATCCAGATCAGGATGACTAGAAAATGTGTCTTTTGAATCTTCTTTATTGTCGTTTATAGGATCAGATTCACAAAAGACAATTGGAGTTACTGGGGGAGTGTCAAGGGCTGACTTCTTGTTGATTGCAGCATTTGATTCATCAAATGTGACATGAATTGACTTATGGACCTTCTCCAGTCTCTTGTTGTAGACTCTGAAGGCCTTGCGAATGGCTGAATAGCCTAAGAAATACCCTTCATCAGCTTTAGCATCAAATTTGCCTAACTGACTGGAGTCGTTCAGGATGTAAACTGGACATCCAAAAACGTGAAAATAACCAATATTTGGTTTTCTATTTCTTAAGACTTCATAGGCTGTCTTTTTGTGTCGCTTCATATACACTGACCGGTTCTGGGTGTGGCAAGCAGTAGCAATTGCTTCAGCCCAGAAACTGGTAGACAGACCAGATTCAGCAAGCATACTCCTGGCAGCTTCTATCAGCGTTCGATTCTTCCTTTCCACCACTCCATTCTGTTCTGGAGAGCGGGCTGATGAGAAATTCTGGGAGATGCCAGTGTCAGTACAGAATGACTCCAGAGTTGCATTCTGGAATTCTGTTCCATTGTCACTTCTTAACTGACACACCTTTTGACTGTACTTGAGCTCAATTTGCTTGATAAGACAGATGATTTCAGTAGCAGCTTCACTTTTAGACCTCAGAAAGATCACCCAACAATATCTGGAGAATTCATCTACGATCACCGGGGTGTATCTTTTACCAGCACGAGTCTGAACATTCACAGGACCGAAAAGGTCCATACGAAGCATATGAAGTGGTCCAGATATGCTGAAATTCTGTCTGGTCTTGAAGCTGGTACGTTTCTGCTTTCCCATCTCACATCCTGGACATGGCCTTTTCCTTTTTGAAGGAAACTGAAGGTATCCCATCTGCCAGTTGTTTTCTAGACAACTTATTGATATTTTTGAAATTTAAATGGGATAACCTTTTGTGCCATAACCAGTTTGTGTCTTCATCAACTTGAGTATAGAAACACTGCTCTGAAGGAGAGCTTTCCATATCCATTACATACACATTCCCTCTTCTGGGAGCAAACAATACTACCTTCCAGTCCTTGTTGAATACAATGCCCTGAGCAATATTGAATAGAACTTGATAGCCATCATCACACAGTTGACTGACACTGATCAGGTTATATTTCAAACCATTCACAAATGCAACTCGTCTGAATTTGACTTGTCCATTGTTCAGAACACCATACCCCTCAGTTTTTCCACAACCATCATTTCCAAAAGTAATGGAGGGTCCGTCAGAAATTATGAACTCCTCCAGCAGGGTCTTACATCCGGTCACTGTCCTGCCAGCTGCACTATCAAGATACCAGATATATTTCTTTCGATCGCCCTGCACATCCACCAGATATATCAGTTAGATTTGAGAACCCATCGACTGATGGATTCACTGAACCCTCCCTTATAGGTCCCTGGAGGTATCTGGTTGAGTTCACTTTCTTCAACAGTAGTCTTAGTTGAAAAGACCACTGGGGTTGATAGTTTTGAAACCTTTTTCTTTTTCTCAACTGGAGAAATATATTTATCTTTCTTTGAAAAAGGTTTGGTATTTTGTCTAGGGCTAGATGAAGTACCCTCAATAAAGTTTAATATTGCATTAAAACTTTGAAATTGACGAGTCAGTAATTGAAACTGGCTCTCTAACCTTAACAAAATACATTCATCAGATGACACCTGAGCCTTTCCAGTTGACTGGGCTCGAGGCTTAGGTAGGGAACTGGTCTTCTTCTTTTGAACCTGGGGTTCTTTAGAAGCAGTCTGAGGCAAAGGTTTATTCCAATTGACCTTTTTAACTGGAGCAGTCATCTGGAATGCTCCAGTCTTAACCTCTGTGGATTGAACTGGGAAAATACTGTCCTTAGGAGTTACAGGCTCATCATAAATGGTAATGGGCCTGAATCCCTCTGGTAACCGATCAATTACCGGTATTAATGATGCAACATGAGTATTTCCATCTAAATAAGCACGTTTTTGAGTGGGAAATTGATTCACTCCAGCATCATATGGCTTTCTGGTTTCAAGCCATGATTTAATCACCAGTTTTTCTTTTTCTAAAATGACTTCAAGATCTTGTTTTTCTTGAACCAGTTGTTCAGTTACCAGAACCTGGGCTTGAAATGCCAGTTCAATATCTTGAAGTTCTTTTAGTTTTGATTTTAAAACTGTAATTTCAGAAAAATCAGTTTCTAGACCATTTACACAGTCAGATCTAACAGTTTCAACAAAGATTAAATCAGAATTAAGAGCTTCAGCAATGTCCAGTTTTAATTCTTGGTCAGTTTCAGTATCATAATCACTAACCTTTTTGATAACAATGTCCACCCATCTTCCAGATGTGACATCTTCCTTCACCAGATGCTCTTCGTCTTCCAGAGCCATGTAACAACAATCTTTTTCTTCTTCTTCATCAGCGGATGAATCATCAGAAGGAACCCATTTCTCTTCGGTTGTTGCAATCATGCACTTATTATTTTCCATTTGTTGTGCCATGAGAGCAATTTGAGCCTTAAGCTTTTTATTTTAAGATTTATAGCTATCATCAAGCTTTTTATTAGAAGAAAATGGACCAGGCTGGGATACAAACTGACTGGACTTGCAATCTTTCATGAAATGACCTTTTCTGCCACACTTAAAGCATGTCAGATTGGTCTTATCAGTAGAAGAACTGGATGCAAATTGTCCAGATGGCCTATTTGCTCTTGCTTTGAAACGGTTGAACGTTTTAGCAATCATTGCAACCAGGTCATCATTTTCAGATACATCACAGTCTGGAGAGATAAGACTGGATTCTCCAGATTCCATGAATTCAGACATCATCTTCTTCATAGAAAATACATTCTCAGAAGATATTAGTGTCGTACTTTGTGGTTCAGTATGACTAACCACACTGGAACTACCGGAGGCATGGTTATAGGCATCTTGTTCTGCCACAACTCTTTGAGCTTGATTTTCCTCAGTGTATCTGAAAGCTCCATATAGAGTTGACAGAGTGTGAGTGTGCAGAGTTTTACCTTGTCTTAAGACCAGAATCATGTGAGACCATTTGGTGGGTAAAATATCACAAATTTCTCCAGAAGTATATCATTGTCTTTCTTAACCCCAGTCCTCTCAACTGGTTAATGATGCTCATAAATCTGGTGTAAGTACCAGTGAGAGACTCATTGGGCTGAGCAAAAAATGACTCATACCTCTTATTTAAGGAGACCTTTCTGGTGACAATGGTGTCATCTCCTCCTTCATACTAGTTCACTAGTTCATCCCAATCTGGAACAGCCCCGAGGATCATGTTTTTGAGAAGAGTATCTAGATTTACCAATCTCTTCTCCTCTTCAGACCAATGTTCCTCCCTCTTTTCCCTGCCTCTTCTAGATCCCGTTGGATCAAGATGAGCATTGAGAGGTGATGATGGGACATAAGGTCCTTCATTTAAGATTTTCATCATATTTCTCTCAATATCAGTGATATGCAATATCATCCTAGCCTTCCACGTACCA
>CM067175.1:21450282-21489786 GCA_034093135.1 Erigeron breviscapus | reverse complement strand
TAAGTACCATTAGGACTAATAATACGATAGTCCTCAGAAGTCTGACGCTAATTGTACGTCCAAGTTCAAAAGATGGCTTCTAAAATGCCATACACGCTTCCAATACTTACTGTTGGTTCCCTGAAATGCATGAAATTTGAGAGGATCAACTATCGAAATAGTTGGTGAGCTTACAGTATGTTTGACCAAATGTTTAGTCGTCATTGATACAATACAATGACCTGTAGTTATAAATGACCAGACAGTTAGAATACTACATTTAACCGTACTTTTATTACAAGATAGTCAGAATACCACATCTGACAGCATATGACAGTCAGAATACAACATCCGACAGTATCAGCCAATATGCCTCGCACAGGTTTCCGTTCTAAATGGGTGCGGACCTTAGCCAAGACAGTCAGAATACAACATCCGACAATTTAACCAAGACAGTCAGAATACAACATCCGACAATTTAACCAAGACAGTCAGAATACAACATCCGACAATTTAACGAAGATAGTCAGAATACAACATCCGACAATTTAACCAAGACAGTCAGAATACAACATCCGACAATTTAACCAATAGGGGGAAACATTTTAGTTTGTCAAACACAAAGAAACATCTTAATCAGCCATCACACGGCAATTCAACGTCATTTTACCCAACATTTAATAAATGACACGTATACACATTTTCGACATCCGTCAACATGGCAAATTTAAGTCAAATGATCTAAGTATCCAAATCACGTGGCATACTCACAAAACAATCATTTATTTAATACAACAGTACATGCTTTTCAGGCCCAAAGTAAAAGGAAAAGGGCGCCATAAACTCACCTTAGCGATCTAGTGCTAAAAGGTATAATGTAGCTCGAGAAGATCCACAGTCAATTCTCCTGGTTATCCAAAACCTATGATATAATTACCAAAATGAGGATCAAATCCCTTGACGACGGGTATCCTACGTACAACTACTTAGCTATAGACCCTAGAATGCCATAACCGAGAATGTGTTTCAAACTTTCATTTTACCAACCAAAAGTAAATAACTTATTTGGACTTTCGGATTAAAAGTTATTAATGTTTAAAAATCAACGCGCATATTTCACAGAAGGTATCCACTGCGCCGCAGTGAGCCAGAACCATGCTCACTGCGCCGTAGTGGGCTAAATCGAACCAGGGACCAGTACAATGGCACTGCGCCGCAGTGAGGAAGGGTTGTGCCCACTGCGCCGCAGTGGCCACCTCCTGCAGCCTGCACCTGCAGTTCCAAGTGCAGAAAACCAAACCCAAAACACTCCAATTCGACCCAAATCAAATCAAAACGACTCGTAAGAGTTTGTAACTCAATTTGAAGCCTAACCAAACATCATTAACCATAAATACACATAACCCAACCCATAATTTCATCCATAACATCATCGAATCTTCCGAAACGATCAAATCAAACCAAAACCCTATTTAAACCCTAATTCCATTTTTAAGTCGTTTTAGGCCATGTAGAAACTTGAAATGACTAGAAAAGAGTAAGTAAACATAAATAGACGCAAAAAGGGATGATTTAGACTTACCAAAAATTGATGTTCTTGAAGATAATTGAAGATGGTGATGATGATGTTTGATAATGATAATAAACCCTTAAAATCTCCAAATGATTTCTTCCCTTGCAAGACCAATTTAGAATAAGAAGATAGAAGAGATTGAGAGATTTTGAGTGATGTATCTGTGTTGTGTGGTGTGTGTGTGTTGTGTGTGGTGTTGGTCGATCAAAAGAAATAAGGAGGGAAAGGGGTGGGGTGTTTGTTTCCCTGCCTCAAAAACATTTCAGCCCATGTGGCCTCATTTGTGGTATTTTAAATACCCTTAATTTGGTAAAATGCTTACGATTAAATACCGTTTGACCAAAAGGCTATAATTTAAGTAAAGGTATTTTCCCTCGTCTCATTTTAGTTAAGACAAGTAAATAAAATTAAATAAACTAAACTTTTAGAAATATTTAGTTTAGACAGTCTATTTACTGTGTTCAATTATAACATTTAAATCTTAATTTAAAGTTATTTTTAAGACTCGGCATTCGTCTAAATAGCTAATAGTCTACGTCATCAGGATACGTCTAATTGAACTTATATCAAATGTTCAATTAACTAATAATTTCTACGTCATAATCTCTAAATTAGACGAAATTATAATAATGATCGAGATTAGGACTAACCCGTTGTTAATAAATTACGAGTTATCACACAAGCAACCACATCAACGCACTAGCTTGGCAATAACTAGCACGGGTTAAGCTTAACACTTTCCACGTTAATTCGCTCGAGCATTCCCACGTATCACATATAATTTAAACAATCCCACATTTATTTAAACGTGCACGTGTCATGGCAACTTATAAAGTCTAGTGAACTAGATGTACAAGCCATGTAATCATCATATCTTAAATATACACATGCGCATATACATATTAAGCATCAGTGCATTTTGTACATGGTTACATCACGTACATCATCACATATCTCATATCGTTACACATTATATGTCATTGCATACCGAAATCATTGCATATTATCTTTCATTTCATATCATAGTTCATCACATATCGTATTTAATAGAATCATTGCATATTATCTTTCATTCCATACATAACATTTCATAGCATATCATAAAATCTCATCTCAAAAATATCATCTCATATGTGAGTCCCTGAAATACGATGGTTAACCTAGAAAGTGTAAAATACAACAAGTCTAATAATCACTAGAATGGACTAGTATTACTTGTAAATAAATGCAGAATATATAAACAAAGTAATACAAGACTTAAAGCAATAAACAAGTAAAGTGGAACATTATGTATTTTTCAATTGTGTATTTTATTTATGATGTTAAATAAAATACAAGGTTGTGCGGAATCAAGATAATACAAATAAGTATGTATCGTAACAACCTATTAATTACAAATGATCTATATTTGTCAAATAACTCTTTTGGATCGAGATACTTAAAGTTGTGAAGTATCCCTGTTTAAGATCGAGAGTATTGGACAAATTCACTTAAATGCAAAATGTATGCTTAAAAGTATTTTCTCAAAGAAATGACTTTGTATTTATAGGCAACAAAATTCACCAGTAAATTTTGTGCCGTACAAATGTGGTTGCATGCATTTAACGATCCGACAAGAACATTAAATGCATTGGATAAGGAATAAGGATAAAGTCACATCAAATGACTTTGTATCCTTTTATCCAACCACCTTTACACGCATAAACTTTGGTAAAGAACAAGTGGATTGTTCTTTGGAAAGTGTGTAAAGGCAAAAGTCAATCCTCGATATCAGTGTTCAGACTTGTAAGGTCTAGAACACTGACAATCCTCCAGTGTACAGATCTGGTAAGACTTCCAGTGGACTCTGCCATTTGTAAGTCTTTTTTATTCTGACTTCAGTCTTTGACTTCAGTGAGAATGTCTTCAGTTGAGTTGATCTGGACTGGGGGTGAAGTCCAGTGAGCTAATCTGGAGAATACTCCAGATTCCTATACAAGTATTTGCTCACTGGTCTTCCATTATTTCTGGACAAATCTTCAGAGGGACTCCAGATTCCAAGTCTGGAGTAGGTCCAGTAGAACACATTTCTGGACAGATCTTCAGTAAGGCTCCAGTAGTCGAGACTGGAGCGAGTCCAGTAAATCTGGACCTAACAAATTCCCCCTATTTGTTTAGAAATAATGCAAGTGTTTTCAAGCTTAAATCTATACACTTTGTATGCTTGAAAAACACAAGTTTTGACTTAGTCTAAAAAATCTAAGTTACTGGAAAACACTTTATAGATCATGAGTGTTTTCAGTTTCATCTTTTAGGTTCTAACTTAGACTAAATCTGATCATTTACTTATATGAATCAAAAATTGCAACTATTATTACATACATCAACTGATAAATAGTTTACAATTTTCATAAAACAATAATTTACAACAAGTAAATGATAAGAGTCAGGCCCTTCTTTTCGATGTCTGTTCTGGAGCATCTTCAGTAGCCTTTCTCTTTGGTGATGGAGAAGATGGTATTGATTCTGGCGATCTTATGCCCATTGCAACTTCCATCTGTTGCTTTCTTCTCCATACCTTTTCAACTCTTTTCAGAAATGCTTTAACATCAGTCGACACATTTGTCTTCCCCCTAAACATGAAAGCGATTTCTTTCAGTTCACTCCATCCAAATGCTTGGACTGAAGTACTTTTCCTTTCATCAGTAAAGTTACCCTCCCTGGTCAACTTTACTTCAAACTTGGACATGCCTTCATTATTTTCAGCCAATTTGATCTCAGCACCAGTGATCTTTCTGGCATCAGCCCTGAAATTTAACATCTCATTGTACTTGTCTTTCACTTTGGCTTGCTGGATCAATGCTTCAGTTTCCTTGGACATTCTCTTTTGCTCTACAGCTGATTGGAGTTGTTGACGATTAATTTTTCGAGAAGTGTCCAGGGGAATGAATTTGCTTACATCAGCATCTTTGAGCGCTTTGATTTGCTTGGCAGTCAGTTTTGGTAAGCCAGTAAGTTTCCTCCTGTATTCTATCTCCAGAGCACCAGTGTTTTTTCTGATCTTTTTCTGGAGGCTTACCAGTTCATCCTTCCTTTGTCTGATGAGTTCTGGTACACTCACGCCATAAATTATAGAATCATAGACCTGTTCTTCTTCGGCGTAAAATGAGCGTACATGAACATCATCTAATGCATTTAGGCATTGATGAACTCTGGGGTCATCCTTCATCTTTTTATATACATCAACATTTATGCCTAACCTTCCAGCATTGTAAGAGTCCAGAGTCCCCATTGATGCCATCTCCCTTTGATGGGCCAACAGTTCATCTTTTTGATTTCTCTTGAAGATTTCAATCATGATGCATTCTTGTTCAAGCTTTTTGGATGTTTCATCATCAGCAGTAGGATACTCTGATGATTCTTCAGCAGTTTGCTCTTCTTCTCCAGATACCATTTTTTCTTTTCCTTTAACAGCCTTCAGTGTAGTTGGAATATCTGGGAAGGACTCAAACTGGGGCTCACTGGCTTCAGTACCAGTAGCTTCTTCAGTTAGCCCGGCTTCAGTGCCATATGCTCTTTGTGCCAAGTGCTTCAGTGTCACTTGTTTTTGGTCACTAGACGACTTTTCCCCCTTGGAATGATCACCAGTCCTTGACTTGAGATCATTCCATAACTGTTCCAGCATATGTCTGTCCAGTGCACCAAATGTTATACCTGCCACTGGAGTTGTCTCAGTCACAACTTTCTTAAGTGCCTGCACTTCCTTTTGAACATTTGCAACTGCTTTAGGCAAGTGTTTTGGCAACTTCTCTTCCAGTAACTTATCTACTTGGGGTAACACCCCATCTTGAATGGTACGAAGAACAGTTTCAGAAATCTCTTCAGATAATTCTTTCAGCATACTGATTTCTGAACTTCTTTGTACATTCATCACTTATTGTACTGACCACTGCATCCTGGTCAAGTGTGGATCTAGTCTCCAGAGAACTGACCCTGGAAACCAACTTCTGAACTTCTTCTTTCAGACCTGCCATTTCACCAGTGACTGCAGTCTGAACAGAACTAACCAACCTTGTCTCTAAACCCTGGACTGCCACTTTAAAATTTTCAGTATTGTTGTTTGTGGCCAGTACCAGTTCATCAAGCTTCTCAAACACAAGCTTCTCATTCCCAGCAAACAGATTCATCTCAGATGCAAGGTTATTTGATAATAAGGACTTGAAGTCTGAAATAACCTGAGATGAAGTCTGGAGTGATCTCTCCAGGTCCGCCACCTTACTTAAAAGGCCTTGGACCTCGGCAGAAGATGAAGTAGAGAGTTGAAGGCAATCTGGTCATAAGAGGAACTTGTGCCCAGTCCTCTTCAGTTGCAGCTTCAGATGTTGCAACTGGTGACTCCGGCGCACGAGATGGAGGTTGAGATTGTGAAGGTTGAGTGGTTGCTGGAGTGAAGTATTGAGTGTTTTCTGGAATTGAAGGTGGTGGTGGTGGTGGCATGTTTGATTGTGGTGGTGGTTCATTTGATTCTGGTGGTGGTGGCATTTCAGAAGACATAATTGGTTGGGTGACTGAAACAATAGCAGATGTTTCAATATTTTCTTCTTCATCACCCAAGAAATTCATGTTTACATCAAAGCCTTCAAACATTGGGGAATCTATATCATCCCATTCTGGAGCCATCCCAACTGTCTGTTCACCAGTCTCTACATTAACCTGTTCACCAGCCTCTACATTCAAGTCTATTTGAGCTTCTTGCTCACCAGAAACATGTTCATCAGTCTGAACATCTTGTTCAACTTCCTCAACAACCTGAACATCTTGTTCAATCTCCTCATCAGTCACCTGCCCAACAACCTCTTGTACATTCTCTTGTTCAAAAATTGGTGACCCATCCAGATTCATAACATCACCAGGATGTCTTTCAGGATTCACCTGAAGTCCAACTCTCATCAGACGCCTGTTTGTTCTAGGTCGTCTGGAAGGTTCAACAACTTCTGGTACTTGACCTTCAGGAGCAACTTGTCTGATGGGTTGTACAGCTTCTATTATCTGTACATCTTGGTCACCAGATGGCCCTTCAACAGCATGACCTCTATCTGGACCCATTTCAGCTTCTTCCCTTTGAAAGGAAAGCATGGACTGAGGAATATCTACCTCGTCCAGTGGAGATCTGAGGTTGACCAGATCCCTCATATACTCACTCACAGAAAAGTGAGTAGTATCAAAATCATACTGGTCTCCAAGAGCATTTTTAAACATTAGAGAAAGGAAACGAATATAAGGAACAAATGGTTTTCTTCCTTTTACTCTAAGGCGCTCAACCAGGTCATCAAAAAGAATTTAAGCAAAGTCCACTCTCTGCCCAAACCATAAGCAGTAGGCAATCTGGAGATGGGTTTGATTTATCTGGTCTAACCCTCCAGAACTGCCTCCTAGACATTCAACAATGTGGGTGAAAAAGTATCTCCATGAGTCTGACAGCTTGCTCATGTAGATAGTTCCTTTCCTGGATAGCTGGCCATGCTCATCCATGATATCCGTGTGCCCCATCAGTCTGCACACTTCCCTTGTATTAATACCAGAGGGAAGTTCGATTGGCAACTCATTCTGGTCAAAATAGTTTAACTGTAGAATAGACCTGAGTAGACTAGCAGTGAAACCAAGGGATGTGGTACCTCCCTTGAGAGTATAATTGATTGATGAAGTTTCATCATCATATTTTGCAGTGTACCAGAATTCACAAAGGTAATCATGGTACATCCTTCCTGGATTTAGTGTCAACGCACCATATAATGGGCAAGAGAGAAAAAATGTGTTTAATCTCCCAATAATTGACTGGGCATCATGAACACTGGAAAGAGAGAGTCTGGCCATCCAGTTGTTCATGTTCATTCTTATGGTGTTTGCCTCAAGAGTGATATGAGGTGCCCTGTCAACATTTTCAGAAGGATTATATTCAGTGGCAAGCAGATTTTTAGGCGATCTTGACTGTCTAGGTGCCATTTATAAAGAATAGATGAAGATGAAATTGAATATATATAGGTTATGATGAAGATTTGATGAAGGAATTGAATGGAAATGGAGTAAATAAGAGAGATAAATATGATTGGAAATTGAATGAAGAAGTAAATGAAGGAATTTGAAAGATTTGGGAGTAAATATGTTCGAAGTAAATGCATTTGAAAGTGAAAGTGGGTATATATAGGAGAGAAAATGTGGAACTCAAACGGTTTAATTTGAAATTATCAAATAAAATTTTGGTCGGGTTTGAGATCCGCATTAAGTACATCACATCACACATAAATGTGTGACGGTTTACAGCCCACAAACATTAACAAGTTGCTCTTTTTCACTTCCCAAGGTAAAAATACCATCATTACGTTGAAAAATTTACATGCCACGTAGGATTAAAATATCTCCAAAAAGATTTGTTTATGTGGCACACACGATGACCAAGTATTTAGAAAATATTATGACATATTTCAGTGCATCTGGAGGTTGACTGGACATTCCAGTATCACTAGTGGATTAGTCCAGTGAACATGTACTGATGGTACACTGGAGGGACACTCCAGTAAAGTACCAGTGAAAACCATTTTTGAAACACTGGTAACCTCAAACGTGCATGTCAACTAATACAGACAAATGAGAGGGAGACATTTACAAGGAGACATAAGTCACCTCAAACACGCACTTCAACCTGTCCAGTTACCAGTGAAAGGGACACATTTACAAAGCACCAGTAATATTTTCTGAAGAGTTTGTCCAGGGAGAAAATAAATTAATAAATTCCCCCTGAACTTAAAACATTTTTAAGAACAAAAATATCTTTCAAGTCTTTCCTTGGAATGTTGTTCCAGAAATCTAATAATGCAAAGATAGTACACAAAGGCGTTCAATATCTGAGCAGTCACCAGATTTAATGATTTAACATTCCCAACTCACCAACAAGATATTCAAAAGTTTTGACATCCAGAGGTTTGGTAAAAATGTCAGCGAGTTGTTTGTCAGTGGGAATAAAATGGAGTTCAATGTGGTTTTTCATAATATGATCACGTATAAAATGATACCTGAGATCAATGTGCTTTGTTCTGGAGTGCATGACTGGATTATTTGAGATAGCAATGGCACTGGTATTATCACAAAAGATTAGGGTCTTTGAATATTTAATACCATAATCAAGCAACTGGTTCTTCATCCAGAGTATCTGAGCACAACAACTGGCTGCAGACACGTATTCAGCTTCAGCAGTGGATAATGAAACTGAAGTTTGCTTCTTACTGGTCCAGCTGACCAGTTTGCCACCAAGGAAATGACATCCACCAGTAGTGGATTTTCTATCTATCTTACAACCTGCATGATCTGAATCTGAATAACCCATTAGATCCATGCCTCAGCCTTTGGGATACCAAAGACCCAAACTGGGGACACCTTTAAGGTACTTCAGTATGCGCTTTACAGCAAGCATATGAGATTCCTTTGGATTAGACTGATATCTGGCACATAAACATGTTGAAAACATAATATCTGGTCTACTGGCAGTTAAATACATCAGTGAACCAACCATGCCTCTATAGACAGTGGTGTTCACTGGTGTTCCATCTGGATCGGAGTCCAGTGTCAGTGGTGCATAAATTGGAGTTGGTTTAGATGGTGAAGAGTTCATATCAAATTTCTTTAAGAGATCTCTAACATATTTTTCCTGATTAATAAAGATGCCATCTTTGTTTTGTTTAATCTGGAGTCCAAGAAAATATGTTAATTCACCCATCAAACTCATCTCATATTCAGTTGACATTATTTTTGAAAATTTCTTGCACATGTTTTCATCAGTAGACCCAAAAATAATATCATCAACATAAATTTGTACCATTAACAGATTACCTTTTTCATGAAGAATAAATAAGGTATTGTCAATTGCACCTCGTTTGAAACCATTTTTCAACAAATGTTTAGTCAGAGTGTCATACCAGGCATGTGGGGCTTGTCTGAGGCCATACAGCGCTTTGTCCAGACGATATACCCAATGTGGATGCTTTTCATCAACGAAACCTGGTGGTTGTCTGACATAAACTTCTTCTTCAAGCTTTCCATTCAAGAAAGCACTCTTTACATCCATCTGGTAGACCTTGAACTGATGATAAGCAGCGAATGCTAAGAATATTCTGATCGCTTCAAGTCTAGCCACTGGAGCAAATGATTCATCAAAGTCGACATCTGACTGGCAGTAGCCTTGTGCTACCAGTCTGGCCTTGTTTCTGATTACGTGGCCATCTTCATCTACTTTGTTCCTGAAGACCCATCTTGTTCCAATTGGTTCTTTCTTTCCAACTGGGAAAGGAACCAGATACCAGACCTTGTTCCTTTCAAACTGGTGAAGCTCTTCTTGCATAGCAGTCACCCAGCTTGGATCTTCCATAGCCTCGTCAATCTTCTTTGGTTCCATCAAAGATAGAAAACTAACATATAAGCATTCATTACTGGAGGCTCTTCTGGTCTGAACTCCTCTACTGGAGTCACCTATGATCTGATCAATAGGATGAGCTTTTGTCCATCTGGAGTACTGACCAGGATTGTTACCAACAACAATATCAGTGCAAGAATTCAGTTGAGTCTCCTCTGGAGTTGCTTCTGGAGGAGTATCTTGCTAGACTACTTCAGTATCTTCATTTGAGTCATTTAAATCACGATTTGCATCATGAAATTCTTCATTTGAAGGCATTTCTTGAAGTACTGGTTCAGTTTGGAATTCTTCATAAGAAGACATTTCTGGTATATTCTCAACTGACACTGATACTGGGGGAGTAGTACGAACATCTGATCCAATATTAATTTCAGAGGGTAGTTTGAAAATAATAGAAGGATAGAATGGAGTACTACTGGAGTGTTTCTTTTTCTGAACAGGTTCCAGATCAGGATGACTGGAAACTGTGTCTTCTGAATCTTCTTTATTGTCGTTTATAGGATCAGATTCACAAAAGACAATTGGAGTTACTGGGGGAGTGTCAAGGGCTGTCTTTTTGTTGATTGCAGCATTTGATTCATCAAATGTGACATGAATTGACTCATGGACCTTCTCCAGTCTCTTGTTGTAGACTCTGAAGGCCTTGCGAATGGCTGAATAGCCTAAGAAATACCTTTCATCAGCTTTGGCATCAAATTTGCCTAACTGACTGGAGTCGTTCAGGATGTAAACTGGACATCCAAAAACGTGAAAATAACCAATATTTGGTTTTCTAGTTCTTAAGACTTCATAGGCTGTCTTTTTGTGTCGCTTCACATACACTGACCGGTTCTGGGTGTGGCAAGCAGTAGCAATTGCTTCAGCCCAGAAACTGGTAGACAGACCAGATTCAGCAAGCATACTCCTGGCAGCTTCTATCAGCGTTCGATTCTTCCTTTCCACCACTCCATTCTTTTCTGGAGAGCGGGCTGATGAGAAATTCTGGGAGATGCCAGTGTCAGTACAGAATGACTCCAGAGTTGCATTCTGGAATTCTGTTCCATTGTCACTTCTTAACTGACACACCTTTCGACTGTACTTGAGCTCAATTTGCTTGATAAGACTGATGATTTCAGCAGTAGCTTCACTTTTAGACCTCAGAAAGATCACCCAACAATATCTGGAGAATTCATCTACGATCACCAGGGTGTATCTTTTACCAGCACGAGTCTGAACATTCACTGGACCAAAGAGGTCCATATGAAGCATATGAAGAGGTTCAGATATGCTGAAATTCTGTCTGGTCTTGAAACTGGTACGTTTTTGCTTACCCATCTCACATCCTGGACATGGCCTTTCCTTTTTGAAGGAAACTGAAGGTATTCCATCTGCAAGTTGTTTTCTAGATAACTTATTAATATTCTTGAAATTTAAATGGGATAACCTTTTGTGCCATAACCAGTTTGTGTCTTTATCATCTTGAGTATAGAAACACTGCTCTGAAGGAGAGCTTTCCATATCCATCACGTACACATTCCCTTTTCTGGGAGCAATCAACACTACCTTCCAGTCCTTGTTGAATACGATACCCTGAGCAATATTGAATAGAACTTGATAGCCATCATCACAGAGTTGGCTTACACTGATCAGGTTATATTTCAAACCATTCACAAATGCAACACGTCTGAACTTGACTTGTCCATTGTTCAGAACACCGTATCCCTTAGTCTTTCCACAACCATCATTTCCAAAAGTAATGGAGGGTCCATCAGAAATGGTGAACTCCTCCAGCAGGGTCTTACATCCGGTCATCGTCCTGCCAGCAGCACTGTCAAGATACCAGATATATTTCTTTTGATCGCCCTGCACATACACTAGATATTATCAGTTAGATTTGGGAACCCATCGACTGATGGGTTCACTGGACCCTCCCTTATAGGTCCCTGGGGCAATCTGGTTTAGTTCACTTTCTTCAACAGTGGTCTTAGTTGAAAAGACCACTGGGGTTGATAGTTTTGAAACCTTTTTCTTTTTCTCAACTGGAGAAATAGATTTAACTTTCTTTGCAAAAGGTTTTGTATTTTGTCTAGGGCCAGATGAAGTACCCTCAATAAAGTTTAATCTTGCATTAAAACCTGGACAAAATATTTTCTTCATATATACCTTAGCCTTTCCAGTCCTAGGCTAAGGTAGGGGATTGGTCTGAGGCAAAGGTTTATTCCGATAAATCTCTTTAACTGGAGCAGTCATCTGGAATGCTCCAGTCTTGACCTCTGGGATTGAACTGGGTAAATATTGGTCTTGGGAGTTACAGGATCATCATAAACAGTGGTGGGCCTGAACCCCTCTGGTAATCAATCGATTACTGGTATTAATGATGCTACATGAGTATTTCCATCTAAATATGCACGCTTTTGAGCAGGAAATTGATTTACTCCAGCATCATATGGCTTTTTGGTTTCTAGCCATGATTTAATTACCAGTTTTTCTTTCTCTAAAATGACTTCAAGATCTTGTTTTTCTTGAATCAATTGTTCAGTTACCAGAACCTGGGCTTGAAATGCCAGTTCAATGTCTTGAAGTTCTTTCAATTTTGATTTTAAAGCAGTTATTTCAGAAGAATCTGTTTCTAGACCATTTACACAATCAGATCTAACAGTTTCTACAAATATCAAATCAGAATAAGAGCTTCAGCTATGTCCAGTTTTAATTCTTGGTCAGTTGCACAATCATAATCACTAACCTTCTTAATAACAATGTCCACCCATCATCCAGATGTGACATCTTCCTTCACCAGGTGCTCATCGTCTGCCAGAGCCATGTAACAGCAATCTCTTTCTTCTTCTTCATCAGCAGATGATTCATCAGAGGGAACCCACTTCTCTTCAGTTGTTGCAATCATGCACTTATTATTGTTTTCAATTTGTTGTGCCATGAGAGCAATCTGGGCCTTAAGCTTTTTATATTTCAGTTTATAGCTATCATTGTTAAGTAGAAATTTAAGCTCGATTTGAAGGTTTAATGGAGGATTTTGGTTAGTGTGTGAAAAGTGTGTTTGTGTGTGAAATGGAGGTTGAAGATGAGTTTAGAGAGAGAAAGTATAAGATTAGAGAGAAGTAACTATGGAATTATGTTGAAAGCTTACAATTTTGGGTATGGAGAGGAGTATTTATACACTTGACTAACTTTCACTAATACTCCTTCCATTATTAAAATAATTACATTTTAACACCATTTTAGATTTCTAACATTCTTCCCCTTGGTGTTGAAATGTAATTCATGCACGATATCATCTATAAATACGAATTTGTTGATGAAGGTTTTCGAAGCTTTCTCATTGTCTTCAAGATCTTCCATCAAACTTGTCTTTATGTCTTTAATCTTCACACTTACCTTAAAGATGTATCTTTAAGTCTTAAACTTCTCAGAGTTTGAGCATTGCGGAAACTTGATCTTGGCTCTTTAGATTTGAACATGATAGCCTCTTCTTGACAATCTTAACTTTGTCACACTTCCCCTTAATTAATGAATCTTTCTCTTGAAGCATTTGGACAAACATCTTTTTCATCACAAACTTCCCTCGATCAAACAATCATATTTGCGTACCACCAACGCTTATGTATAGGGTGTACCCGCGGCGTACCCACCACGTTGGCGATAACTATCTTCAAAGAAAAATTTGGGGATCACTTTAGTCAACAATTTATCTTTCTTCCCCTCAACTGATAAATTCTTCTTTCAAATAAACTTTTTATCTTTCTTCATTATCCTCTTTCTTCCCCTCATGATGAATGTGTGGCAACATGTTCATCATGTCTCTTGAAGTCGAAACTGGGGAATCAACCATTATGAAGTAGTAGTCCAATAAACAACATCTTTAGCCCGGGTTATACACTGACATGTGTATAAGCCATTTCATCGAATTACTTACAAACAACCTTTGGGACCCATTTAAGTGTAGGCCCAACGGTTTTTGTCTTGACATTCCAAATGTACGTGTCATCGATTCGACGAATAGAATCTGCAGTCCATGGTGGGTGAAAACTCGAGGTTGTTGAAAAGTTGAGTTTTTGTGGACGCAGTGGAGATGCAAAGACATTCACTTCTTGCACGGTAATTAGTTTTGGTGCAAGTTCATAGAGTTGCCAAAGTGAGTATTTGATTGTCTTTGACTCAGTTGACTTTGGTTTGTAGACAGGTTTCCATTTGATCTTGGTCAACTGAGCTTTTGCTTGAGAGATGAACTTGGTATTGTCTTCAAATGACAAGAATGGAATGAGAGTCTGTGTTCCATCTATAGTAGGCTTCGACGAATACTTTCTATCCTTGAATAAGGCATAGTTAGTAAATTGAGAAGCTTTATGTTTAGCAGGAGATGAAACTTTGATCTTTGAGCTCTTTGGGATGGACTCAGTGCAAACTTTCTTTTGAGCATCAAGTTCAGTTGGAAATATTGGACTTGCATCATGATAAACTGAGCCATCATCACTTTGAGTGTCACAAGATGTTGATTGTGTTTGCAATTCCATCTCAAGTTCAGAGATTCTCTTTCGTAGAGATGTTTCATTTGATTGATATTGCAAACAATTCTCATCAAGAGTCTTGATTTTGTTGCAAACATCTTGTCTCTCTTTCTCAACTTTGTTCATCTCATCAATAAACTTGCTCTCCATGGTTAAGAATATAGATGTCTCATTTTTTGATTGAGATTGAAAACTTGAAATCTTTTCTTGCAAAATAAGTTCTCTTGATTTGCTTTCCAAGATACTATCATTCAGCTTCTTGTTGGAAGTTTTCAATTCTGTTTGAAGTTCTTTTATCGCAGCTTTCATTTGTGACATCAACTCATCATTCTTCTTCAAAGTTTGTTTTTCAATTTCATTCCAAACTGCAAGGTCTCCAAATTCAACTTGAAGTTCTTTCATCTCATTTGTAAGTCTCACATTTCCAGCTCGATAGTAGATCATTTGTTCTTTCAGTTTGACATTCTCAGCTTGTAACGTGACTACTTCCTCTTGAAACTTGACATTTTCAGATGCAGTTGAATGAATCAATATCTTCATCACTTGACAAGGAGTTGTTTTAGATCGCAAATGAGTAGTCATACAACATGAGCACAGTCCACCTTTATGAAGTTTCTCTTCAGATGAAGTAGGTGTCTTGGGTGAGGAAGTTAACCACAAATTGAAGACGAAATCATTTTTGACTGAATTTGAGATACTTGGACTTGACATTTTGTTGAACAAAGGGTGAAATGAAATGAAAAGGTAATTGTGATTGAAATTGAAGTGAAAGAATTAAAATTGAAATTTGGAGATTTTGTACTTCAGGTTTCCCTCCAAATTTTTGCCGCCGAAATATGTTCTCACGAAACTTTGAATTTCATGTAAACTTTGGATATCATGATCATAGGAAAATTTTGATAATTTCTAAAAATTTTCGCCAAAACCGCGTCGATAACGAATGAAAATTGGCCTAAAAAATTTTAACGCTATCAAATTTTAAATCTTCATGAATTATCCCTTTTTAAGACCCTGGGCAAAAATTATCTCTAAAAATTATTT
Organism: Erigeron breviscapus; assembly: GCA_034093135.1. Taxonomy (NCBI): domain Eukaryota; kingdom Viridiplantae; phylum Streptophyta; class Magnoliopsida; order Asterales; family Asteraceae; genus Erigeron; species Erigeron breviscapus. Next base: position 21,474,248 of record CM067175.1, on the reverse strand, counting down.
TTTTTATTTTTTATTTTTTTTATTTTTTATTTTTTTTTTTTATGATGTTTGGAATTGGAACGATCTTGTGAAGATCTTGGTGAAACGATCTTGGTGAAACGATCTTGGTGAGGATCGTTTTAGGGAACGGTCTTCAAAGGAACTGGGACGACCTTGACAAGATCGTCTTAAGTTGAGTAGAAATGGGAAATGAAACGATCTTGAGAAGATTGTCTTAGGTAAGATCGTTTTAGGTAATTTTTGTGAAATTTGGTTAAGTATGAAAAATGAAACGATCTTGAACTAAATGAGTTTGGAATGAAACGATTCAAAGGTAATTGTGATTGAAATTGAAGTGAAAGAATTAAAATTGAAATTTGGAGATTTTGTACTTCAGGTTTCCCTCCAAATTTTTGCCGCCGAAATATGTTCTCACGAAACTTTGAATTTCATGTAAACTTTGGATATCATGATCATAGGAAAATTTTGATAATTTCTAAAAATTTTCGCCAAAACCGCGTCGATAACGAATGAAAATTGGCCTAAAAAATTTTAACGCTATCAAATTTTAAATCTTCATGAATTATCCCTTTTTAAGACCCTGGGCAAAAATTATCTCTAAAAATTATTTTTTTTATTTTTTATTTTTTTTATTTTTTTTTTTTTTATGATGTTTGGAATTGGAACGATCTTGTGAAGATCTTGGTGAAACGATCTTGGTGAAACGATCTTGGTGAGGATCGTTTTAGGGAACGGTCTTCAAAGGAACTGGGACGACCTTGACAAGATCGTCTTAAGTTTAGTAGAAATGGGAAATGAAACGATCTTGAGAAGATTGTCTTAGGTAAGATCGTTTTAGGTAATTTTTGTGAAATTTGGTTAAGTATGAAAAATGAAACGATCTTGAACTAAATGAGTTTGGAATGAAACGATTCAAAGAACTGGGACGATCTTGGGTGAAGATCGTCTTAAGTTCAGAGGAAATGGGACGATCTTGGTGAAGATCGTCTTAGTTTCAGAATGATGAGACGATCTTGGTGAAGATCGTCTTGTTTTTCTTTCCAAGAATTTGAATTGACCAAACCAATCCTTCTGGATTAGTTAGCCACAATCAAACACTTCACAACACAACTACTTGTCAAGACGATCTTGAGGAGATCGTCCTACAAGCCTCTAAGCACTAGAAATGAGAAATAAAGGAATAAAGGCTAGGACGATCTTGGCAAGATCGTCCTAGGGTCATCATCTTCTTCATCAGAACAGTTTTGAACATGAACTCCATTAACAACTACAAAAAGCTTCAATAACTTTTGATTTACTAGGAGTTAGAACTTGAAATCACTTGCAAACTGTTTGTTTTCACCTTAGCAACACACCGATTAACAAAATTCAACACAAAACACAACAGATTCAAAACCTAAAAATCGCGCCAAAATCCAAAAATTCAAACTAGAGATTTAGATCGAATTGGAACTTGAAACTTGACAGGATTATGTTTTCAACTACTAGGAATCTATTGGTGAACAAATATCTGTGATTTTATGTGATTTGAGAGGTGAAAAATTGAAGAACAGTGAAGATCAATTTTGAATAAAAATTTGAAAATTGGATGAGAATTGCAACAAATCGAGCTATGGATCGTTCAGATTAACTGATTTTGCTCTGATACCAATTGTTAAGTAGAAATTTAAGCTCGATTTGAAGGTTTAATGGAGGATTTTGGTTAGTGTGTGAAAAGTGTGTTTGTGTGTGAAATGGAGGTTGAAGATGAGTTTAGAGAGAGAAAGTATAAGATTAGAGAGAAGTAACTATGGAATTATGTTGAAAGCTTACAATTTTGGGTATGGAGAGGAGTATTTATACACTTGACTAACTTTCACTAATACTCCTTCCATTATTAAAATAATTACATTTTAACACCATTTTAGATTTCTAACAATCATCAGGCTTATTATTTGAAGAGAATGGACCAGGCTTGGATACAAACTGGTTGGACCTGCAATCTTTCATGAAATGACCCTTTTTGCCACACTTAAAGCATGTCAAATTGGTCTTATCAGTTGAAGAACTGGATGCAAATTGTCCAGATGGCCTATTTGCTCTTGCTTTGAAACGGTTAAACGTTTTAACAATCATTGCAATGAGGTCATCATCATCAGTTTCATCACAACAGTCTGGAGAGATTTGACTGGACTCTCCAGAATCCATGAGTTCAGACACCATCTTCTTCATAGAAAATACATTCTCAGAAGATATCAGTGCTGTACTTTGTGGTTCACTATGACTAACCACATTAGGACTACTGGAGGCATGGTTAAAAGCATCTTGTTCTGCCACCACTCCCTGGGCTTGATTTTCTTCAGTGTACCTGAAAGCTCCATATAAAGTTGAGAGAGTGTGTGTGTGCAGAGTTTTACCTTGTCATAAGACCAGGATCATGTGAGACCATTTGGTGGGTAGAATATCACAAAATTTCTCCAGAAGTATATCCTTGTCCTTCTCAACCACAAGACCTCTCAACTGGTTTATGATACTCATAAATCTGGTGTAAGCACCAGTGAGAGACTCATTAAGCTGAGCAAAAAATGACTCATACCTCTTGTTTAAGGAGACCTTTCTGGTGACAATGGTGTCATCTTCTCCTTCATGCTGGTTTAAAAGTTCATCCCACATGGTTTTAGCACTAGGAAAAAGAACTAGTGTGGGAATTAGGGTTTCAGGAACGGCCCCGAGGATCATGTTTTTGAGAAGGGTGTCTAGATTCACCAATCTCCTCTCCTCTTCAGACCAATGTTCCTCCCTCTTTTCCCTTCCTCTTCTAGATCCAGAAGGATCAAAAAAGGGATTGAGAGGTGATGTAGGGACATAAGGACCTTCATTTAAAATTTTCATCATGTTCCTCTCAATACCAGTGATATGCAAAACCATCCTAGCCTTCCATGTACCAAATTCATCACTGTTCCCACTGAATTTAGGAACATGATTATTTGAATAGTGCACATGCACGTGTGGAGAAGCAGGAGTAGGAGGAGGAGGTGGATTAGTGTTATTAACAATAGGTGGTTCATTTTGATCATTAATATTAGCATTAGGATCGGGACCAAGATTAAAACTTCCTTGTGTATTTTCTTGGTTAGCCATCAAAGAAACAGATCTAGGCAATGTTTAGCCTTCTGCTCTGATACCAAATGTGAGTCCCTGAAATACGATGGTTAACCTAGAAAGTGTAAAATACAACAAGTCTAATAATCACTAGAATGGACTAGTATTACTTGTAAGTAAATGCAAGAATATATAAACAAAGTAATACAAGACTTAAAGCAATAAACAAGTAAAGTGGAACATTATGTATTTTTCAATTGTGTATTTTATTTATGATGTTAAATAAAATACAAGGTTGTGCGGAATCAAGATAATACAAATAAGTATGTATCCTAACAACCTATGAATTACAAATGATCTATATTTGTCAAATAACTCTTTTGGATCGAGATACTTAAAGTTGTGAAGTATCCCAGTTTAAGATCGAGAGTATTTAGACAAATTCACTTAAATGCAAAATGTATGCTTAAAAGTATTTTCTCAAAGAAATGACTTTGTATTTATAGGCAACAAAATTCACCAGTAAATTTTGTGCCGTACAAATGTGGTTGCATGCATTTAATGATCCGACAAGAACATTATGTGCATTGGATAAGGAATAAGGATAAAGTCACATCAAATGACTTTGTATCCTTTTATCCAACCACCTTTACACGCATAAACTTTGGTAAAGAACAAGTGGATTGTTCTTTGGAAAGTGTGTAAAGGCAAAAGTCAATCCTCGATATCAGTGTTCAGACTTGTATGGTCTAGAACACTGAAAATCCTCCAGTGTACAGATCTGGTAAGACTTCCAGTGGACTCCGCCATTTGTAAGTCTTCTTTATTCTGACTTCAGTCTTTGACTTCAGTGAGAATGTCTTCAGTAGAGTTAATCTGGACTGGGGTGAAGTCCAGTGAGCTAATCTGGAGAATACTCCAGATTTCCTATACAAGTATTTGCTCACTGGTCTTCCATTATTTCTGGACAAATCTTCAGAGGGACTCCAGATTCCAAGTCTGGAGTAGGTCCAGTAGAACACATTTCTGGACAGATCTTCAGTAAGGCTCCAGTAGTCGAGACTGGAGCGAGTCCAGTAAATCTGCACTAAATCTGGACCTAACATCATATCATTGGGGTAGCATTTCATGCTTCAATATTCATCTACATAGCCCATATCCCCTCCCGTATAATCCCGTATACCCATAAGCATACAAGATATCATTTGGGAAGTTATTATATGAAAACTATGTTTGTTGAACCCTCAGCGTGTCAAAGTTGTGTATCTTACCTTGTAGAAGTACACACAAATGATAACTAAGTTTATCGTGCCAAGCAAGTATTCCCGACTACCTATAATGAACATAGGATCAATTAACGAGTATAAACGAGGCTAAACCGGCCTACAGTCTATATACGTGTCGAATAATAGTCTGTGTTGACTACTTCCATCTATTTGTAGACTAATAGTCTATTTTTGACTACTATCATCCTTTGTAAACTACTATACTTTTCTGTAGACTACTTGTCTCTTTTTGTAGACTACTTGACTCACTGTAGACTACTTTCATCTTTTTGACTACCTTCAGTTTCGTAGACTACTTTTGGCATACAAGACGACCAAATGAGAGAAAACTCAGTTCTTAACAAATGTAGAGGACTCAAAGAACTTTTCGAAAATGTAAGATTCATCTCCTAACTCATTATTATAAAGGAGATACGATTTTTGCAATATGACTGAATTTTCAGACCTTATAAACACTTTGTTTTACAAAAGATCTCGACCATCAAACATCCATGGAAATTAACCATGACACCTACAGTTCATATACACCCAAAATATGATTCAATTGACACTATGAAATCATATATTGATTCATGGATTCATTACACACATTTTACAATTGATTTGACACCCGATTTGACCTAAATCGACTCACAAACATAATCGAATCCAAACCGAAACCCTTTAACCAGAAATGACTGACATAATAAGATCAAAAGAATGTTAAATCAGAAGGGAAACATCATATATACCTGTAGATGATTATGGGGATGAAAGATCTAGACCAAAACTCTATCAAATCACCTTTAATCGGAATAATCACACACGAAATGCTCAAGAAAGAGAGGGGATGGTTAGGGCTTGAGAAAAAGGAAGGAGAAACTGATTTTGATTGTAATTAGGGTTTGATTAACCCTTAATCCCGTTTTTTAGTTTCCCCCTATGTCAAAACTAGTCCCTAGACTTCCTTAAGGTTCATATTAGGCTAAAATCACCTATTGGGAATACTTACAACACATTAAACACTTCAAGCACCTCTAAAGGCATTTAGAATATACCTTAAACACATTAGCACCTCAATCATTAAGGCATTAAAGCCTCACACATATAACACATTAACACATATAAGCATTAAATAGCCTAGAGACTAGACGGACATGAGGTGTTGACTTAACGACTCAAGTCAACTGTTTGACAAAACATTTGGGATGTTATAGGGGGCCCACAAGAATCTGACTTTTTCTTTAATTGGGTTCCTGGGGTTTGTAAGTGCACATCTATATCAATAGCAGTCTAGATTGTTTGGGCTTATATTGTAATATGTCTTTGTAATGTGATTGTCATTAATAAACTTCGTATTATGCATAGAATACTAGATTAAGTTTAAGTATTGAATGTGTAAATCTGCTTAAGTATGAATTGCGACCTCGCAATTCATAGGAACAAATACGACCTCGTAATTGCAGGGTCAATTACGATGCCAATCACAGAATGCGACCTCGCATTAGTGACGGGCTGGGCTGGATTTGCGAGGCCGACTCGCTGAAGCCCATGTCGAGTTGTTTCCTATATATACCGAACCCTAACAGAGATTAGGGTTGAATATTTGTCGAAATTTCAAGCATATTTGCAGGTTATAGTCGTCAAGTATTGTTCCGCTAGCCTAGAGAAGATCCGCGAGGCAGCAAATAATCTGAAGGCTTGTTGTGAATCACCAAGTTATAGTGAGGGATTCCGCACCTCAAGATAACTGGAGCAAACTATTAATGATCCGTTTCAAGGGGACTTACAAGTGGTATCAGAGCCTCTTGGTTTCATACCGGAAGGTTATAGTTTGTTAGGTGATAGACAACATTGGTTTAGGGTCGTTTATACGTGATTCTTTCACGAGTTTACGATCAAAAACCCATTTTGTGACCTCTTTCAGAGTTTGCAGCGTTTTGAAGGTGTTTTTAGGGTATTAGGGTTTCGAATTCAAGAGAATTAAAGGTTTCAGCATCGTTTGCAACCTCGCCAGCTCAATTGCGACCTCGTATTTCGTTTGTGACCTCGTGAGCTCTTTAAGACCTCGCCAGCTCAATTATGACCTCGAGTTTGTAATTTGCGACCTCGTTTTTCTTTGCGACCTCGTTTAAAATTTGGGACCTCGTTTATTTTTGAACAGTTTGTATAATTTTGCTAGCTCGGAGAAAATGACGTCTCAGTTACCTGTTAGGTCCAGATTTACTGGACTCGCTCCAGAATTGACGACTGGAGCGACACTGAAGATTTGTTCAGAAATAATGGAAGACCAGTGAGCTAAATACTTGTATAGGAAATCTGGAGTCTTCCAGATTTTAGCTCACTGGACTTCACCCCAGTCCAAATCTATTCTACTGAAGACATTCTCACTGAAGTCAAAGACTGAAGTTAGAATAAAGAAGACTGACAAATGGCGGAGTCCACTGGAAGTCTTACCAGATCTACGACTGGAGCTTTGTCAGTGTTCTAGACCTTACAAGTCTGAACACTGATTACGAGGAATTGACTTTTTTCCTTTACACACTTTTCAAAGAACATTCCACTTGTCTTTACAAAAGTACTTACGTGTGTAAAGGTGGTTGGTTAAAAGGATAATAAGTCATATTGATGTGACTTTATCCTTGTACCTTAACAAATGCATTTAATGACCTTGTCGGTTCATTAAATACATGCAACCATATTTGTATGGCAGAAATTCACTGGTGAATTTGTTTGCCTATAAATACAAAGTCATTTCCTTGTTAAAATTACTTTTTAGCAATTAGGTGAATTTGTCTAAATACTCTCGATCGTAACAGGGATACTTCACAACTTTAAGTATATCGATCTAAAGAGTTTATTTAGCAAATATAGATCATTTGTAATTCATAGGTTGTTAGGATAATTACATATTTGTATTATCGTGATTCCGCACAACCTTGTATTTTATTCAACATCATAAATAAAATACACTTGAAAAAATTACATTGTGTTCCACCTTTACTTTATTTATTGCTTTAAGTCTTGTATTACTTTGTTTATATACTTGCATTTATATTCAAGTAATACTAGTCCAAATCTAGTGCATATTAGACTTGTTGTATTTTACACTTTTGGGTTAAACCATCAAGTGAGGGACTCTACATTACCCGCAAACTATCAAGCTTTGCTGAATCAATTGATTCTGATGGATCATGAAACCGGAAAGGCCAATTCACCGCCCAAGTTGATAAGCCTAGATAGATATTTCAATTGGAAGGGCAGATTCGAGTCATATTGTAGACTTATGGATGTCAGGATGTGGATTTGTATTGTTAATGGTTACGTTCATCCAGTAGTTACAAATGACAAGGATTCTACAAGTTCGAGTGGTGGGAAAACAGCTACTTATGAGCAAATGAATGTCGATCAAAAGAAGGACTATGAGCCTGAAAGTAAGGCTTTAGGATCACTCCGAATGGCTCTCCAAGGAGAATTCTTGCACTTGTTTGAAAAGTATGAAAGTGCAAAGGGCTTATGGGATGCACTCATGTGTAACACCCCGACCAAGGCGGAAACACGAGATGCCACAGAACGACATGGTACAAAAGATTTAAATATAAAACATCAACATAAAGTTTCAAATGCCATTCAAATTCAAAAGATTACAAGTTCAAGTTGACGTTTAATAAACATTGCATAACCAAATTCATAATCAAAAGATCAAATGTTCGCATTACTAGTCCAACATGCAACAAACAAACACATCATCCAAGAGGCGGTCCATAGTGCTAACTTACTGCTCTAGACCTGAAAAGCATGAAGAAAAAGTGTCAACTACGAGAGTTGAGTGAGTTCATAGGTTTATTCTACCGAATATACGTACAACCGGTTCAAATTATGAAGTAGTAAATCATATAGTTTCCAAGAATTTCCTTCATAATATCCGTACCCAAACCGTATGTTCAATCAATAATAACCAATCATCAATGATATCAACAACAGTTGGTCAATGGTAAGATTACCATGACATGATTTGATGAGTTTATCTTGAGCCACTACTAAGACCATTTCCTGTCCCAACCAACATAATATTTCATTTCATAGCACAAGCTGTCAATCAAGGTGCAATTAATAAAGAAGGGGATCGTGCCATGGAGACGACCGCCTAATATAAAGTAGATTAGAGCACCGCTCGGGTCAGGCTGGCAATGAAAGTGGCCACAAAGGCAACCAACATTCCACCGTTACCTATTTTAGTGGGTGAGTGGACGACTCCTAGTTGCGCAACCCTCTAACTACAGGCCTCCCCTTTCGGAGTTAATAGTAGTGTACCGAAGTGATATAGTTTGACAGAACTCAAGCTCATCATATAACTTATAACACATTGAACATACAATATATCCCATTTCATAATCATTCTTTCAAGAATCATTCATATATATATAAAGCAATTTTTATTTATCATGCTTTTCACCCCGAAAGTAAAACACATAAAAGAGTTTGAAAGGGGGCTATGACTCACTTGATTCGAGAGTGTTAGGGGCTGATCAAATGCGAGATCTTCGTCTATTCGTGTTGCTCCCCAAGCAAGCCTAAACCATGGTATTTATATATACACAACGTAAGTGTGTGTAGCATGAACTAGTGTGCTAGATCATGAGATGTTTGCTAGTAGACTTGCCCATCTTTGGTTGTTACTTAATTGTGGAATTCAAGTGCATTATGATGCTCTCATTATTTGGTTAAAAGAGATTTGGTGGTAGGAGTCGTTTTCTCATTATACGTATTTAAACGTTTGTTGGAAATTCGGTAACTTGGCTTTGATTTATATGATTTCCATTGTATACTTTGCTTAATAATAATATTTGACATTAGTGGTCTTATAATATTAATATTTATGTATATTTTCTGATTTGTAATTATTTATTTAATTTAATAATATTTAATTACTTATTTATTCACTTTATTGATTTATTAACTAAATAATTCCTTAAAAATACTTTTAAGTGTCATAATTGTCTTTGTAAATTATGAATAATTTTATTTGAGTTATATTCTGATATATATGCTTCTTAATTTATAATTTCATGTTTTATACTTTTATTTGTGTATTTTCCATTAATTTTAATAATAATATTTAATTAGTTATTTTTACTTAATTATTTATCTTTAAATTATGTAACACATGTCTCTTGACTCTTAACTATTTTTCTCCAGTAGGTTTTAGTTATTTTTATCAATGGTTAAGAAGATTTAGCCAAATTCATGATTTACATAATTTATTTATTGATTTATTTGACTTTTAATTACCATTTAAATTCAATAATTCATGGAAATTCTTAGAAATCACCACACAATATTTTAGTCAAAAATCCTAGGCCTTTTAGGAAACTTTTATCAATAAAAACTCATATCAATTCAACCTCTCTTGTGTATTGCTTATTTTGAGGACTTTATGATTAAAAATCGTTTACCGAAATAGTGATTTTAACCTCATTTCTTAAGCTATTAAGGTACTTCAAAATGGATTTTCATTCTTATTTCAATATTTACAGAAAGTCCATTATATTTTGGTGATTCAAGTCGTGATAGTGGTGGTGGTGTGATATGTGAAATTTTGTGCTTTCGGTTAGTGATTATTTGACCCGAAAAGGTGGTTTTTGAGCTTATTCTTGCCATGCATCAAGTGACTTGAGTTTTATACTTTTGAAATAACTTATTTCCAGTAGGTTTTAGTTATTTTTACTTAATTATTTATCTTTAAATTATGTAACACATGTCTCTTGACTCTTAACTATTTTTCTCCAGTAGGTTTTAGTTATTTTTACTTAATTATTTATCTTTAAATTATGTAACACATGTCTCTTGACTCTTAACTATTTTTCTCCAGTAGGTTTTAGTTATTTTTATCAATTTTTCCAGAATATTATCATCAAGATTAACATATTTTTCAGTTATGACAAGTCCATATTCATCTCATAATCCAACAAAAGATCCAACCTTCTTAAATCTAACATGCATGTAATCATCTCATCATTTTAACAACAAATCTTTATCCATCTTTGATCCAACAACATAAAAACATATTTTTATGAAAAACCCCAGAAATATATTCATCAAGATCCATAAAAATATAATCATCTCTCAAAGGAAAAATCACTTTAAAAGCTACTTAATCTATAACAACACTTTTGGGTCTTAAACTAGTTGAATCCTTGGATTTTTCTTCTTAGATCGGATATGCATGAGCATGGAAGGAAAGATCCTATCAACTTTGCCCTCATCAAGTGTATTTTACAAAGTAAACAAGAAGAAAATATGAGTTTTTGATAAAACCTTTGAATATAAACAAGAACAAGATTAGATCTAACAAAAAGGATGAAGATTATACCCTTGAAAAACATGATTTTGAGGATGAAAAGATGCAGATTTTCGTGACCCTTGAAGCCTCCAACAACCCTTAATCTAACCTAAAAACAATCCTTAAACCCTTGCTTAATATAACCCTTGCTTCAACTAACTTAAACCCTTATTATTATTATGAACTTAGATGAGTTTTTGCCTTGTTTCTCCCCTTGTTCTTGGCTGGCCGAAAAGAGAGAAGAAAGAAAGAGATGGAAGAGCTTTTCTTGAGAGAAAAGATGAGTGTGTGAAGAGTGTGTGAAAAGTGTGAGTTCCAAGACTAAAAAGAGTGCATGTATAATTTCAAATGGATGTGTGTGTGGGTATATATGTATGTATGTATATATTTTTTTGTTTTTAATTTGTTACATAAGCCTTTATTTATAAACTTGTATTTATTTTAAGCATATATATATATACTTATTATTATTTAAACACTTTTATGTACATATTAATTTATGAATATACTTTGAGATAGAAATCTTTATTCTCATGTCATATTTACTTAAATTGGTTTGGTGATTGATTTGTTGGACATTTCTAAGGGTTTTTGATGATTATCTCAACTTGTGAGACTTACATTATTATTTATATAACTTGATTAATTAGAAATTATATTTTGTTCAATGGCATCTCCTTTGGTCTAATTAGAATTAAATAATAGCTTTAGATTGCTAATTTAGGGCATTAACTACTAGCTTCAAGTATAACTATGGCTTGCGGGATCATAGACAACATAACTAGCACATATATATAATATTAAAAAGTAGGGTTGTTACATCCTTACCCCCTTAGAAGAATTCCGTCTCGGAATTTGAATTTTCTTAGGGAGTAAGTGCGGATATTTCTCGCGTATAAAGTCCTCGCGCTCCCATGTAAACTCGTGTCCGCATTTCGTATCCCATCTAACTTTAACGATAGGGATCTTGCTTCTCTTTAGGCGTTTCTCATCGCGATCGAGAACTTCTATTGGCTCCTCACGAAATTGGAGCTTATCTTCCACACGTAGTTCTTCAAGTGGGACTACTTTCGAATCATCCGCCACACATTTCTTTAAGTTCGACACATGGAATGTGTCATGAACATCTCCCAATTCTTGAGGGAATTTCAACTTATAGGCTACGGGGCCTATTCTAGCAACAATTTCAAATGGCTCAATGTATCGGGGGCTCAACTTTCCTCTTTTGCCGAACCTTACGGTTCCCTTCCATGGCGACACCTTTAATAGCACCTTGTCGCCAACCTCAAATTCTAGGGGCTTTCTCCTTTGATCCGCATAACTCTTTTGCCGATCTCTTGCGGCCTTAAGCTTTTCTTTAATGATCGCCACCTTGTCCGTTGTTCTTGGCTGGCCGAAAAGAGAGAAGAAAGAAAGAGATGGAAGAGCTTTTCTTGAGAGAAAAGATGAGTGTGTGAAGAGTGTGTGAAAAGTGTGAGTTCCAAGACTAAAAAGAGTGCATGTATAATTTCAAATGGATGTGTGTGTGGGTGTGATGGGGGGCCGGCGGGGGGGGGGGGGGGGGGGGGGGGGGGGGGGGGGGGGGGGGGGGGGGGGGGGGGGGGGGGGGGGGGGGGGGGGGGGGGGGGGGGGGGGGGGGGGGGGGGGGGGGGGGGGGGGGGGGGGGGGGGGGGGGGGGGGGGGGGGGGGGGGGGGGGGGGGGGGGGGGGGGGGGGGGGGGGGGGGGGGGGGGGGGGGGGGGGGGGGGGGGGGGGGGGGGGGGGGGGGGGGGGGGGGGGGGGGGGGGGGGGGGGGGGGGGGGGGGGGGGGGGGGGGGGGGGGGGGGGGGGGGGGGGGGGGGGGGGGGGGGGGGGGGGGGGGGGGGGGGGGGGGGGGGGGGGGGGGGGGGGGGGGGGGGGGGGGGGGGGGGGGGGGGGGGGGGGGGGGGGGGGGGGGGGGGGGGGGGGGGGGGGGGGGGGGGGGGGGGGGGGGGGGGGGGGGGGGGGGGGGGGGGGGGGGGGGGGGGGGGGGGGGGGGGGGGGGGGGGGGGGGGGGGGGGGGGGGGGGGGGGGGGGGGGGGGGGGGGGGGGGGGGGGGGGGGGGGGGGGGGGGGGGGGGGGGGGGGGGGGGGGGGGGGGGGGGGGGGGGGGGGGGGGGGGGGGGGGGGGGGGGGGGGGGGGGGGGGGGGGGGGGGGGGGGGGGGGGGGGGGGGGGGGGGGGGGGGGGGGGGGGGGGGGGGGGGGGGGGGGGGGGGGGGGGGGGGGGGGGGGGGGGGGGGGGGGGGGGGGGGGGGGGGGGGGGGGGGGGGGGGGGGGGGGGGGGGGGGGGGGGGGGGGGGGGGGGGGGGGGGGGGGGGGGGGGGGGGGGGGGGGGGGGGGGGGGGGGGGGGGGGGGGGGGGGGGGGGGGGGGGGGGGGGGGGGGGGGGGGGGGGGGGGGGGGGGGGGGGGGGGGGGGGGGGGGGGGGGGGGGGGGGGGGGGGGGGGGGGGGGGGGGGGGGGGGGGGGGGGGGGGGGGGGGGGGGGGGGGGGGGGGGGGGGGGGGGGGGGGGGGGGGGGGGGGGGGGGGGGGGGGGGGGGGGGGGGGGGGGGGGGGGGGGGGGGGGGGGGGGGGGGGGGGGGGGGGGGGGGGGGGGGGGGGGGGGGGGGGGGGGGGGGGGGGGGGGGGGGGGGGGGGGGGGGGGGGGGGGGGGGGGGGGGGGGGGGGGGGGGGGGGGGGGGGGGGGGGGGGGGGGGGGGGGGGGGGGGGGGGGGGGGGGGGGGGGGGGGGGGGGGGGGGGGGCGGAGAACTTCTATTGGCTCCTCACGAAATTGGAGCTTATCTTCCACACGTAGTTCTTCAAGTGGGACTACTTTCGAATCATCCGCCACACATTTCTTCAAGTTCGACACATGGAATGTGTCATGAACATCTCCCAATTCTTGGGGTAATTTCAACTTATAGGCTACGGGGCCTATTCTAGCAACAATTTCAAATGGCTCAATGTATCGGGGGCTCAACTTTCCTCTTTTGCCGAACCTTACGGTTCCCTTCCATGGCGACACCTTTAATAGCACCTTGTCGCCAACCTCAAATTCTAGGGGCTTTCTCCTTTGATCCGCATAACTCTTTTGCCGATCTCTTGCGGCCTTAAGCTTTTCTTTAATGATCGCCACCTTGTCCGTTGTCTCTTGGACAAAATCAACGGTAGCTAGGCTTCTTTCACCCGCCTCTACCCAACACATGGGTGATCTACATTTACGCCCGTATAGAGCTTCAAACGGTGCACACTGTATGCTAGAGTGATAACTATTGTTGTAAGTAAATTCCGCGTATGGCAAGTGTTCATCCCAACTTCCACTGAATTCTAATGCGCAAGCCCTTAGCATATCCTCCAGCGTTTGTATTGTACGCTCACTTTGCCCATCCGTTTGTGGGTGGTAAGCCGTGCTTAATGCTAACGTAGTGCCCATTGCTTCTTGCACAAGACTCCAGAAACGTGAGGTAAACCTACCATCCCTATCGGATATTATGGACAGAGGTACACCATGTAATATCACAATCTTTTCAATGTACAAGCGAGCTAAACGCTCAGTGTTCCAACCTTCTTTGATGGGGATGAAATGGGCTGATTTCGTAAGACGATCTACAATCACCCATATAGCATCATGACCTTTCTTTGTCCGAGGCAATTTCGTCACTAGGTCCATTGCTATTTGCTCCCACTTCCACTCGGGAATTTCCGGCTGCTTTAAAAGTCCAGCTGGCTTTTGGTGCTCAGCTTTGACCATCACATAAGTCATGCATCGGCTCACATATAGGGCTACATCACCTTTCATCCCCGGCCACCAAAAGTCCCTTTTTAGACCTTGGTACATTTTATCCGCTCCCGGATGGATCGAGTACTTTGAATTGTGAGCTTCATTCATTAGAGCCTCTCTCAGCCCATTGATCTTTGGGACCCAAGCTCTTCCTTTAAGATACAATATGCCTTCATCATCCCTATCGAACCGTGTTTCTACTCCGCCTAAGGCCTCTTCCTCAATATTCTTACCTTCAAAGGCCTTTGCTTGATCTTCTAAGAATCGGTCTCTTAGAGACATTCTCACTCGTAGGTGATTAATTATTGCCCTTGACACCCTAGTGCTCACCTTCCTACTAAGAGCGTCAGCAACAACATTTGCCTTTCCGGGGTGGTACTTAATTTCGCACTCGTAATCGTTAAGCAGCTCCATCCACCTCCTTTGCCTCATGTTCAACATCTTCTGATCGAAGATGTGTTGCAAGCTCTTGTGATCGGTAAATATGGTGCACTTGGTGCCATAAAGATAATGTCGCCATATCTTCAAGGCAAACACTACGGCTCCTAGCTCCAAATCGTGTGTCGAATAATTCTTCTCATGTGGCTTCAATTGCCTAGATGCGTATGCAATAACCTTGTCTCTTTGCATTAGTACGCACCCTAGCCCTTTATTCGACGCATCACAATACACTACAAATCCTTCCATTCCATCCGGCAATGCTAGTATTGGTGCTTCACACAACATGTTCTTAAGCGTTCGAAACGCTTGCTCTTGTTCTTCACCCCATTCGAACTCTCTTGACTTTTGGGTCAATTGGGTTAAAGGTACCGCAATTTTAGAGAATCCTTGAATGAACCTCCTATAATAACCCGCCAAACCTAGGAAGCTACGCACTTCCGTTGGTGTCTTGGGTGTCTCCCATTTCTTGATTGCTTCCATCTTAGACGGATCTACATGGATTCCTTCTTCGTTCACAATGTGCCCCAGAAATTGGACTTGACGGAGCCAAAATTCGCACTTGGAAAACTTAGCATATAGCTTCTCGTCTCTAAGTAGCTGCAAAATTATCCTCAGGTGCTTCTCGTGCTCCTCCTTACTTCTAGAGTATATCAAAATGTCATCGATGAACACTATGACGAATTTGTCCAAGTATGGCCTACAAATCCTATTCATTAGGTCCATGAAAATGGCTGGCGCATTTGTGAGACCAAATGGCATCACTAGGAACTCATAATGCCCATAGCGAGTTCTAAAGGCCGTTTTAGGTACATCTTCTTCTCGTACCCTCAACTGGTGATAGCCGGACCTAAGGTCAATTTTCGAGAAATGCGACGCTCCTTGCAGTTGATCGAACAAATCGTCTATTCGCGGCAGCGGATATCTATTCTTGATCGTCAATTTATTCAATTCTCTATAGTCGATGCACATTCTCAAAGATCCATCCTTTTTCTTGACAAAGAGAATTGGCGCACCCCATGGCGAAGAACTAGGTTGGATTAAACCTTTACCAAGCAATTCTTGCAATTGCTCTGAGAGTTCTCGCATTTTGGAGGGCGCTAACCTATACGGTGCTTTAGTTACGGGGGCTGCCCCGGGAACTAAATCGATACTAAACTCTACTTGTCTCGCTAGGGGAAGTCCAGGTAGTTCATCCGGAAATACATCTAGAAAATCTCTAACCACGGTTACCTTGAGAGGATCCTTATCTTTCACTCGCTTATCCACTACTTGTGCCAAGTATGTGTGGTATTCCTTGCGTAAATACTTCCTCACTTTCATAGACGACACTATCTTGGGTTGAACTCCCGCCTTATGGCCTTGAACTATTAGCACCTCACCGCTATCTAAAGGAATCTTAATGATCTTTTCATGGCAAAGTATTTCAGCACGCATTTTTGACAACCAATCCATTCCTACTATCACATCAAAGCTTCCTATTTCTATGGGAATCAAGTCTATACTATAATCCTTCTCATCTAAAGTTAACTTACAATCAGCAATAATTTCCTTAGTCTTATACTCGTTTATATTAGCATATTCGACATAATAAGTTTCCTCAAGCTCACAGGTATCTTATCAATTAATTCTTTAAATTCAAAGGAAATGAAACTTCTCTCGGCTCCAGAATCAAACAACATAGAGGCATAGACATTATTTAATGGAAACGTACCTACGATGACATTTGGGTCATCACGTGCCTCATTTGCTCCCATCGCATACACCCGTCCTCTTGCTGGACCTCCTTGGTTTCCTCGGTTCACGTTGTTACCTTGATTCCCTCCATTTGCTCTATTCCCACCATTTCCTTGGTTCACTCGATTCCCATTATTTCCTTGGTTTGCTTGATTCCCACGGTTGCCAACATTTCGAAAATTCCCACGATTATTGTTCATGTTCCCACGACCTCCTTGAGCTTTTCCCAACCTAGGGCAAGCATTCCTCCAATGATCCATAGCTCCACATTCACGACATGCTCCGGGATTTCCTCCAACTCTTGCTCCGCTTCGGCAATAGGCAGCAAGGTGTCCAAATCGGTTGCAAGTCGTGCATTGCTTACATTCTCCTCGATGGTGGTTGCCGCAACGGTTGCATCTTGGCGGCATGCCACCGTTTGGGTTGGGGTTAGCATCGGCAATTCCATAGTTTCTCACTACTTTTTGTCTTTTATCTGGCCCATTACCTTTCCTATCACCAAATCGATTTCCTCCTCCTTGCCTTGAGCTTGATTCACCACGCGAGTATCTTCCACTCCTAACCAAGTCATTTACTAACTTGGTTGCCAAGCTTATAGCTTCTTCAATTGTGGTGGGGTTCGCGGCCATGACCATCAATCTGATCTCAGGTACTAATCCATAGATAAACCTTTCAACCTTCTTAGCCTCGGTGTTCACCATCTCAGGTACTAGCACACACAACTCGTGGAAGCGAATGGCATATGCCTCCAGCTCCATTCCTTTCATAGTATGGCCCCAAAACTCAATCTCCAACTTTTGCACCGCTGGGCGGGGACAGTATTCCCGCCTCATTTCCTCCTTGAGTTGCTCCCAAGTCAAAGCATTCATTACGGCGTGACCTCTCGTAGTGACTCGGAGGTTCCACCAAGTGAGTGCCCTTCCTTGGAGCTTGCTAGCCGCAAACTTGACACGGTCGGCCGGTGCACAATCGATGATGTTCAAAGTGGCTTCCATGCTTTGGAACCATGTGAGCAATCCAACAGGACCTTCCATCCCATAAAACTCCTTGGGATTGCAAGACGTGAAAGTCTTGTAAGCATTCCTTTCATTAGCATTGCCTCCTCCATCTTGTCTCCTAGCCGTGTTAAGTGTAGCGGTCACATTCTCCGCAATTTGGGTGGCAATGTTTGGCATGACGGCATTGATTTGTTGGGAGATAAGCTCAGCTAACTCGGTCCTTCGCTGGGCCTCTTCCTCTTGGCGCCGGGCCTCATCACTTGTTTCTCCGCCGGTCCTTCGTGGTGCCATGTCTCTACAAAGGATAATATAGTTTAGTCATTCGTGTATTGAATCATATGACATAAACTCGACTCATGACTTTTTGATCTCACACGAGTATATCTAAAGTTACTTAGTGCATGGGGGTCTCGTTTGCACACATATGTATATGTATATCCCGATTCATATCCCTTTTCTTATTCACGACACACTTGTCATTATGAGTAAATAAATGGCTAGGTAAATTCTAAAATTAATCAACCATGCTTTCTAGGTTAGCTAAGAGAATTACAGAATCTGTACGAACTTGGAGCACGTAAAAGTGGCTTAAGATGGACGATCTGGGAAAAACTCATAAAATAAAACGTAGCCCTATGAGTTAAGTTTCACCTCCAACTGGAATCAGGTCAAAAGACGAAATAGAACTCCAGATATGGCCGTTCTACCAAAGGTGGTCAGAACTGATTTCCTGCTGTAACTATAACCTTTATAGTAGGGATAACTATAACACAAGAAGGATAACACATCATGTAACCATAGAGAGACATTAAGCATACATATATATCATTCAAGATAAGTTTACAAAATTGCTACATGCCAAATACGATGTGATCATCGTCACATATAAGCTAGGAAGTTCAAGAAATTGAAACAAAGTACAAACGTTCATACATCAAATAAGTTCATAGATAAAGAAGTCCTTAGGTTCACTTCCTAAGCATGAGAGCTACCACGATAGAGCAAACAGCCGTGAGCACACAACCCATCACAAATATCACCTCGTTAATTCAACGAACTTCCGATATCGCCATCCTCGCATAATCCCCCGTTCGATCCATAACTCCCAAGGCTCTTTCCATCATCACCTCTTGAGTCCTTACCCTTAGTCTAGCATCCCTTAATCCATTTGCTATTCCCCACACCCTCTCCCTTTCTTCACGAGTCATACCAATGGGAGGTGGAGGGGTACCCCATAAACAGGGCGATGTGGTTCTTCTCCTTGACGCCTATGTCCGAGATGGTACCAGGGATGATCACGAGGAAGGCGCGGCTGAAAGTATGGGTCTTGGGCTGGAAATCGCCCATCACTTAGGTTCATGGGAGCATCTTGCCTTGGCGGAGCGGGTGCTCTAGGGGCTGGTGGTGATGGTGGTGGCGAGGGTGAGCGGCGTCCGGGTTGGCTAGAGGCAACGTGGCAACTTACGGACAGCAAGACGACTTGACGGACCATGAGACGACCTTAACCATTCGACAAGCAACTAACCAACTCGACCAACGACTCACAAGCTTAACAACCGAACAACGACATGACCATCCATAACCGACGACCAACTCGACTCGCACGACCAACATAACCATTTATAATTAAAGTAATGACTAGGATTCAACTTGTGCATAGCTCTCATGTATTATATCTAAATGGACAAAGTAATACTAGCCAAGTGGGGGTATTAACTAAGGGTTCTAGTAGGTAATGCAAACATTGGATTTGGTTATGTATCTTTTGCACCAAGAATCGTTTTTAAAGCTTATTTCAAAAGACTCATTTTGAATATTCCTTAGACAACCATTTCGATCATTCCATATTAAATTTTTAGTTAGGCATAGTTGATCAGGCTATGCATAAGTAAAACAAGAATACTTTATGATCGACTCATTTGTTTAAGAAATATTCGACTCGTTTTGAAAATACGTAGGTTATAGCAAAAACTCTCTATAACCTTGGCTCTGATACCATTTTTCTGTAACACCCCGACCAAGGCGGAAACACGAGATGCCACAGAACGACATGGTACAAAAGATTTAAATATAAAACATCAATATAAAGTTTCAAATGCCATTCAAATTCAAAAGATTACAAGTTCAAGTTGACGTTTAATAAACATTACATAACCAAATTCATAATCAAAAGATCAAATGTTCGCATTACTAGTCCAACATGCAACAAACAAACACATCATCCAAGAGGCGGTCCATAGTGCTAACTTACTGCTCTAGACCTGAAAAGCATGAAGAAAAAGTGTCAACTACGAGAGTTGAGTGAGTTCATAGGTTTATTCTACCGAATATACGTACAACCGGTTCAAATTATGAAGTAGTAAATCATATAGTTTCCAAGAATTTCCTTCATAATATCCGTACCCAAACCGTATGTTCAATCAATAATAACCAATCATCAATGATATCAACAACAGTTGGTCAATGGTAAGATTACCATGACATGATTTGATGAGTTTATCTTGAGCCACTACTAAGACCATTTCCTGTCCCAACCAACATAATATTTCATTTCATAGCACAAGCTGTCAATCAAGTGCAATTAATAAAGAAGGGGATTGTGCCATGGAGACGACCGCCTAATATAAAGTAGATTAGAGCACCGCTCGGGTCGGACTGGCAATGAAAGTGGCCACAAAGGCAACCAACATTCCACTGTTACCTATTTTAGTGGGTGAGTGGACGACTCCTAGTTGCGCAAACCCTCTAACTACAGGCCTCCCCTTTCGGAGTTAATAGTAGTGTACCGAAGTGATATAGTTTGACAGAACTCAAGCTCATCATATAACTTATAACACATTGAACATACAATATATCCAATTTCATAATCATTCTTTCAAGAATCATTCATATATATGTAAAGCAATTTTTATTTATCATGTTTTTCACCCCGAAAGTAAAACACATAAAAGAGTTTGAAAGGGGGCTATGACTCACTTGATTCGAGAGTGTTAGGGGCTGATCAAATGCGAGATCTTCGTCTAGTCGTGTTGCTCCCCAAGCAAGCCTAAACCATGGTATTTATATATACACAACGTAAGTGTGTGTAGCATGAACTAGTGTACTAGATCATGAGATGTTTGCTAGTAGACTTGCCCATCTTTGGTTGTTACTTAATTGTGGAATTCAAGTGCATTATGATACTCTCATTATTTGGTTAAAAGAGATTTGGTGGTAGGAGTCGTTTTCTCATTATACGTATTTAAACGTTTGTTGGAAATTCGGTAACTTGGCTTTGATTTATATGATTTCCATTGTATACTTTGCTTAATAATAATATTTGACATTAGTGGTCTTATAATATTAATATTTATGTATATTTTCTGATTTGTAATTATTTATTTAATTTAATAATATTTAATTACTTATTTATTCACTTTATTGATTTATTAACTAAATAATTCCTTAAAAATACTTTTAAGTGTCATAATTGTCTTTGTAATTGTCTTCTTAATTATAATTTCATGTTTTATACTTTTATTTGTGTATTTTCCATTAATTTTAATAATAATATTTAATTAGTTATTTTTACTTAATTATTTATCTTTAAATTATGTAACACATGTCTCTTGACTCTTAACTATTTTTCTCCAGTAGGTTTTAGTTATTTTTACTTAATTATTTATCTTTAAATTATGTAACACATGTCTCTTGACTCTTAACTATTTTTCTCCAGTAGGTTTTAGTTATTTTTACTTAATTATTTATCTTTAAATTATGTAACACATGTCTCTTGACTCTTAACTATTTTTCTCCAGTAGGTTTTAGTTATTTTTACTTAATTATTTATCTTTAAATTATGTAACACATGTCTCTTGACTCTTAACTATTTTTCTCCAGTAGGTTTTAGTTATTTTTACTTAATTATTTATCTTTAAATTATGTAACACATGTCTCTTGACTCTTAACTATTTTTCTCCAGTAGGTTTTAGTTATTTTTACTTAATTATTTATCTTTAAATTATGTAACACATGTCTCTTGACTCTTAACTATTTTTCTCCAGTAGGTTTTAGTTATTTTTATAATATTTTTCAGTTATGACAAGTCCATATTCATCTCATAATCCAACAAAAGATCCAACCTTCTTAAATCTAACATGCATGTAATCATCTCATCATTTTAACAACAAATCTTTATCCATCTTTGATCCAACAACATAAAAACATATTTTTATGAAAAACTCCAGAAATATATTCATCAAGATCCATAAAAATATAATCATCTCTCAAAGGAAAAATCACTTTAAAAGCTACTTAATCTATAACAACACTTTTGGGTCTTAAACTAGTTGAATCCTTGGATTTTTCTTCTTAGATCCGATATGCATGAGCATGGAAGGAAAGATCCTATCAACTTTGCCCTCATCAAGTGTATTTTACAAAGTAAACAAGAAGAAAGTATGAGTTTTTGATAAAACCTTTGAATATAAACAAGAACAAGATTAGATCTAACAAAAAGGATGAAGATTATACCCTTGAAAAACACGATTTTGAGGATGAAAAGATGCAGATTTTCGTGACCCTTGAAGCCTCCAACAACCCTTAATCTAACCTAAAAACAATCCTTAAACCCTTGCTTAATATAACCCTTGCTTCAACTAACTTAAACCCTTATTATTATTATGAACTTAGATGAGTTTTTGCCTTGTTTCTCCCCTTGTTCTTGGCTGGCCGAAAAGAGAGAAGAAAGAAAGAGATGGAAGAGCTTTTCTTGAGAGAAAAGATGAGTGTGTGAAGAGTGTGTGAAAAGTGTGAGTTCCAAGACTAAAAAGAGTGCATGTATAATTTCAAATGGATGTGTGTGTGGGTGTGATGGGGGGGGCGGGGGGGGGGGGTGTATGTATATGTTAGATGTAAGTATATATATTTTGTAAGGCTAATTGTATTTGTTTGTAGTGTAAGTTAATTATTTATCTTAGTATGTGTATATATATATATATATGTGTGTCGTGTATATATGTATGTATGTATATATTTTTGTGTTTTTAATTTGTTACATAAGCCTTTATTTATAAACTTGTATTTATTTTAAGCATATATATATATATATACTTATTGTTATTTAAACACTTTTATGTACATATTAATTTATAAATATACTTGAGATAGAAATATATATATATATATATATATATATATATATATATATATATATATATATAGTATTATATATATATATATATATATATATATATATATATATATATATATATATATATATATATATATATATATATATATATATATATATATATATATATATATATATATATATATATATATATATATATATATATACATGCATAGTTTTATGAATAATCCCTACTTGATTATATATGTTTAGAATATATAATTTAATGTATATATATATATATATATATAAATATATAACACAAAGTATAATATTAAAAAGGCTTATGGGATGTACATCAAGGAGCATTGTGAAGGTGATGAAGATCTCAAGAAGAGAAGGAAGGACTTGTTGAAGAAATAGTACTATGTTTTCACAAGCTTCAAGGATGAATCTCTTGATGAGACGTTGATTCGTTACAGTCATCTGCTAGTTGAGCTTGCATATTTTGGATACAAGCCTGATCCAGAAGAAGTGATCGAGAAGTTGTTGGATTCTCTTCCAGTTAAGTGGGAAGGTTTTGTTACTTCAATCCAGCAAAATCCTGAATTCAGTACTTGGACTCTGGACCAGATTATCCGAAAGTTAAGAGGTCAAGATATGAAGCGTAAGTCAAAGGAAGCAGGTAGCAGTGATTTTGTTTAACGTCCAGAACTTTATCATAGCAAGCCTAATGTTGCTTCTGGAAAATCTTCAAGTGGAGGGATTACTGCCTTCTACAGTGGAGATGATGAAAAGAAAGTGCTAAAAAGGATAAAGAATTAGCAGATTCTAGGGTACAAATTGTTGAACTAAGTGGCAAACTGAATAAAATGAGAGACATAGGAACTATGATGGGTCACCTTAGAGATGCTAAAGAAAAGGGTGAGCAACCTAGTTTTGTCAAGAGATACAATGTTGTTCCGCTACCTTTTAGTCACAGTTATGATAGTTTTCAGAAGCTTACTTTAGAGGAGCCTGAAAAATCATGTCCTGAAAATGTACCCAAGATTACCCCTCTAGAGACTAAATCTAGTGATGTTCCAGTCCCTGAGACATCTAAGTCAGAGGGATCTGTGAACAAGACTAGTGAACCTAAGGCTCACTCAGACCCAAGTGAAGCCAAACGGACAGTGGATAACAAAATGAAAGGAATTGAAAAAGAAGTTGAAATGGAA
>CM067175.1:21288384-21441259 GCA_034093135.1 Erigeron breviscapus | reverse complement strand
CCCCCAGTAACTCCAATTGTCTTCTGTGAATCTGGTCCTATCAACTACAATAAAGAAGATTTAGAAGACACAGTTTCCAGTCATCCTGATCTGGAACCTGTTCAGAAAAAGAAACTCTCCAGTGGTACTCCATTCTATCCTTCTATTATTTTCAAACTACCCTTTGAAATTAATATTGGATCAGATGTTCGTACTACTCCCCCAGTATCAGTATCAGTTGAAAATATACCAGAAATGTCTTCATATGAAGAATTCCAAACTGAACCAGTACTTCAAGAAATGCCTTCAAATGAAGAATTTCATGATGCAAATCGTGATTTAAATGACTCAGATGAAGATGTTGAAGTAGTCTGGCAGGATCCTCATCCTGAAACTCAACTGAACACTTGCACTGATATTGTTGTCAGTAACAATCCTGGTCAGTACTCCAGATGGACAAAAGCTCATCCTATCGATCAGATCATAGGTGACTCCAGTAGAGGAGTTCAGACCAGAAGAGCCTCCAATGATCATTGCTTATATGTCAGTTTCTTATCACTGAATGAACCAAAGAAGATTGACGAGGCTATGGAAGATCCAAGCTGGGTGACTGCTATGCAAGAAGAGCTTCACCAGTTTGAAAGGAACAAGGTTTGGTACCTGGTTCCCTTTCCAGTTGGAAAGAAAGAACCAATTGGAACCAGATGGGTCTTCAGGAACAAGGTAGATGGAGATGGCCACGTAATCAGAAACAAGGCCAGACTGGTAGCACAAGGCTACTGCCAGTCAGATGTCGATTTGATGAATCATTTGCTCCAGTGGCTAGACTTGAAGCGATCAGAATATT
This sequence comes from Erigeron breviscapus, assembly GCA_034093135.1. NCBI lineage: Eukaryota > Viridiplantae > Streptophyta > Magnoliopsida > Asterales > Asteraceae > Erigeron > Erigeron breviscapus. The sequence continues at coordinate 21,440,433 of CM067175.1, read as the reverse complement.
CTTAGCATTCGCTGCTCATCATCAGTTCAAGGTCTACCAGATGGATGTAAAGAGTGCATTTTTGAATGGAAAGCTTGAAGAAGAAGTTTATGTCAGACAACTACCAGGTTTCGTTGATGAAAAGCATGATATGGCTCAATTTATATATATCTTCCACATCTTATTTGGACGTTTTGTATACGAATTATGGCCGTTTATACATGTTTTGTGGTGCCTTATGGTATTTGCTAGTGTTTTCAGGATTACAGCAGGTACATCGCTCACAAGTGGTAGAAAATAGCTTAAGAATGGTCCATATGCACTAACGATGAAGAATGAAGCTGAATTTCCAAATTCTGCAGCATTCGCGGCGCGACCAAATAGCCTCGCGGCGTGATACAGCACAAAACTTCATTCGCGGCGCAATCTGGGAATCTCGCGACGCGATAAAAGTCCCTGTTTGGAAAGGCTCCAGTTTTGGTACGACTCGCGACGCGAGAAAGCCACTCGCGGCGCGACCTGACGCTGAACTGACAGATTTCTCTCTCCTGGGTATAAATACAAACCCCCACTTTACCCTAAAAGGGTTGTTGGACACCTGAGCCTCCATACTTAACTCCTAGCCGTTTTTGAAGGGTTTTCCAAGGGTTTTCACTCCTCCAACATCATTTTGAAGATTTGAAGACTTATTTTGGCTATAGTTACTTATTGTAGCTCGGTTGTAACCTCGATTTGGATTTCTACTCTATATTTGGTACACTATGTTCTCTTCTCTAATTGAATATTTAGTTCTTTTCATTATGAGTAGCTAAATCGCTTTACATCTATGAAGATGAAGTGAAACAATTAGTTATGGTTGCATAATATTTTGAATTCAAGTTGGTCTTACTTAACATTTTGTCAAGATCTTAATGAAGTGATTTCTTATACTTAATCTTGTGTACTTGGTGATATTTGCGTTTTTCGATAGTGGTACTAGTTGAATACAAGTATTATTTTAGTCGTTTGTCTATGAACGACTCTTGCTAGGTCATGGTATGATAGTAAAGATACAAGTTTAATAGAAGTTGCTTTGTTAAGTGGATTTAACGGATGGTGGTACCACGTTTCTTTCACAAAGATAGAATTGTTACGTAAATAGTCAAACAAACTAGTTAGTTCAAGGAATTGTAATAGGGTTGGTGGTACCACTTGTTGCAAGAAATTGGATTGATTAGGTGATTGAGTCGATTTTACAAACGGAGTGCACGCCGAATGTGTTCTTGTCTTATCACGATTATGATCACCAACTTATATGAACCGTGAGCTTAACCTATATGCAACCTAGACTTTTTGTATAGCGGATTCGACATAGATGGCTTTTTAATTATTTGTTTACACTCAAACTATTTTAGTGTGCTCTCGATTGACGCCGGTTGAGTACTTTTATCTACTTGTCAATTACATAGCTTTCGGAAACGCAAAGTGACAAGTCGGTCACAAACCAAACTTTCTCTTGTTCTGCATTTTCACAACCTTTAGTACAACATTCAGTCCTTGTGTTCGATCCTGGTCTTGCCAGTTAACTATATTACATACGAACGGGTACACTGCCCGTAAGTGTGTGGTAGTCAGTAAACGGTAGATCTTGTTATAAATTTTTAAAACTAGATTTCACACATCAAGTTTTTGGCGCCGCTGCCGGGGACTTCGGTTTTAAGTACTTTTGGTTAAGATTCTGTGAATCGACCCTTTTTCGTGCTTGCACGGAGAAGTTACTTGTTTTAGTTTATTTTTGTTTTGCTTTGATTTTACCTCAGGTGCTATTAAGGTTTTGCTTGTTGTGCTGTGTTCGCAGATTATTTACAGGTAGTGGATGAACACTCGAGCTTCTGGGAAACCATTAGCCAAGGCCACATCTAACCCCGAAAAACTTAAAAAGCGCACCAAAACACAAACGTCACAACCATCATCATCCGAACCAGTTTTCATAAACACCACTCCTTACCAAACCCACATACTTAACGAGACTTACTACGAGTCGGGAAGTAACGAGTGGGGTTATTTTTCCAAAAAAGGGGAACCCATTTCCGATAAAACACCAACTCCACCCGAATCGCCAAAACCGGACATCAACATGGCCGATCAACAAAATAATCCACCCGATCTCTTCAACATGAAGATCGAGGACCTTCCTCGCACCATACCCACATCTCGCCGATCAGCCATCCGTGCACCCGAAATCGACACTTTTGCGGTAAAAGGTAACCACTTACAGATGGTTAAGGATTTGTGCTTTGATGGATGGCATAAAAGAGACCCTCATGAGCATCTTGACAAGTTTGAGATGATTTGCAATCTATTCAACTATGGGGAAAACCAAGCCAACAATGTTAAGATGACGCTTTTTCCTATGTCTCTCACGGGAGAGGCTCACAAATGGTTGAAAGGATTAGCGCCGGATAGTTTGACTACTTGGGGGGCGGTTAAGGAAGCTTTTATAGATAGATTCTTTCCGGCTAATCGGGAAAGAGAGCTTAGGCTGGTTATCCGTTCTTTTAGACAAGACGAGGATGAGTCGATAGTTGAAGCTTGGTTAAGGATGAAGGATCTCTTGTGGGAATGTCCCGGGCATGGGGTGAGTGACACCGAAGTTGTGGGGATATTTTTGGATGGAATGAATAGGGAGAACTACGAGAAGATGGTAATGACTTGTGGGGGTAGTATTAGCTACAAGACCTCAAGTGAGCTTTGGAAGATGTTTGAGGATATGGCAAAAGCTCAAGTCTCTAGACCGTCGAATAGGGATAGGAGATCACGTAAGGTAGTAGCTCGGGTGGATGATGGTGAAACATCCGAAGTAGTTACTGAAATTCGGAAACTTTCAAACCGAATGGATGAAAGGTTCTCTATGGCGGAGAACAACTTTGGTGGGCTTGAGCGTGATGTGAAGATCATGGCGGGGGGATGTCTTCATTGTGGTGGTCCACACCATCCCGATGAGTGTGATTCTATGGCACAAGAAGATGTGAACTTTGTGCAAAACCAACGCCAAGGAAATTATCAATCTCTCTTCCAACGTGGTGGCAACTACCAAGGCCGCCACCAAGGTAACTCTTCGAACTCTTCTAATTTTTATTCTAACAATCGTGGTGGTAATTTTCAAGGTAGGTGGCAAAAAGACGATACTCATGGAACACCTCAACAACAACAACCATCCTCACCTCCAAAGAAGGAGGAAAATCAAGATGAAAGCTCGCCTCTCATGGCCATGATGGCCAAGTTTCTTGATAAACAAGACAAGAGGGAGGAAGCTCAAGAGAAGCGAAACGCTTCAATGGAAAACTATTCCAAGCTTTTGAATGAAAAGATTGGGGGGTTGCATGACAAGATTGACATTAGCAATAGCAACAACCAAGCTTTGATTTCCAACCTGGAAAAGAGAATCGATAGAATGGGAAATCAACAAAGACAACCGGGTACTCTTCCAAGCAATACCCAACAAAACCCAAATCAAGACAAAGGTCAATGGAGAAAGGGGGATGACAAGTACAAAGGACCCCAACACCGGAATGAAACCGTTAATGCCATAACCACACGGTCCGGGAAGGTAACTACACCTCCTATTGATAATTCTCGTATTCATAATGTTTCTCCTTTAGTTGGGCAGTTTGATGAGGAAGACGATGAAGAGGTAGAGATGGAATCACCACCGGTGGTCACTACTTCGGTTCCTAAAGCCACACCAATCAAGGAACCCGAAGTCAAGCCCTACAAGCCCAAGATTCCTTTTCCTCAACGCTTGAGGAAGGAAAAGATTCAAGAACAATACAACAAGTTCTTTGACATGATTAAAACGGTGACAATCAATGTGCCGTTAGTTGATCTCATTTCGGGCATGCCTAATTATGCCAAGTTTATCAAAGAACTAGTGACGGATAAGAAGAAGCTTGAGGAAGCAAAGGCAACATTTTTCAATGAGGAATGCTCGGCGGTAATCCAAAATAAGCTTCCACCTAAGCTTTCGGATCCAGGAAGTTTTCTCATCACTTGTACTTTTAGTAGGAAATTATCTTATAAGGCGTTGGCCGACCTAGGAGCAAGCATCAACTTGATGCCTTTTTCAATTTTTAGAAAGCTTTCTTTGGGTAAGTTGAAACCCACCAAAATGAGCATCCGCCTAGCGGATCATTCTTTTCAATACCCGTTGGGGGTGGCCGAAAACTTGCTAGTGCAAGTAGGCCAATTTGTTTTTCCGGTAGATTTTGTCATTTTGGAAATGGAGGAGGACACCAAGGTGCCCCTAATTTTGGGCCGACCATTCTTATACACCGCGGATGCTATCATCCGGGTAAAGGACAAGGAAATTTCCTTGGGTGTCGGGGGGGACCGAATTGTGTTTAAAATTGAAAAAGCTTTACAACATTCTTATTCTTCCGATGACACTTGTTTTAAGATTGATGTTATAGATGATGCGGTTGAATTAGAGACGTTAGAGCTTGTTGGAATTGATGGTGAGGAAAATGATGGCTTGACTAGTATTGGAGAGGGAGATATCGCTAGTGACCAAGTTGAGGAGATTGAAGAGATTTTGGCACTTAGCATGGATGATGCTCCATTGGAAGATGAAGGATTTGAAGAAATTGAGGTAATTCCAAGTAGTAAGCTACCCACGTCCATTGATAATCCTCCTACGGATTTAGAGCTCAAACCATTGCCCGATCATCTAGAATATGCATTCTTGGAAGGTACATCTCTACTCCCCGTTGTTATCTCCTCATCACTTTCGGGTGAGGAAAAGGCTAGACTCATGACCATTCTAAAGGCCCATAAAAAGGCCTTTGCATGGAAGACATCCGATATACCCGGGATAAGCCCCGATTTTTGCAAACACAAAATCAATTTAATTGAAAATGTGAAACCGGTTATTCAAAGGCAAAGAAGGCTTAATCCTAACATGAAGGATGTTGTGAAAAAGGAAATTGTTAAATTACTTGATGCGGGGATAATTTTTCCAATATCGGATAGTCCATGGGTTAGCCCGGTACATTGTGTACCCAAGAAGGGTGGTATGACCGTTGTTACTAATGAGAATAATGAGTTGGTCCCAACTCGGACGGTCACCGGTTGGAGAGTTTGTATAGATTACCGCAAGTTAAATGAGGCCACCAAAAAGGACCATTTTCCTTTACCCTTCATGGACCAAATGCTTGAAAGGTTAGCGGGTAATGAATTTTTCTGTTTTCTTGATGGTTTTTCCGGGTACTTCCAAATACCCATTGATCCTAATGATCAAGAGAAAACAACCTTTACTTGTCCTTTCGGAACATATGCTTATTGCCGCATGCCTTTTGGTTTATGTAATGCGCCGGGAACTTTTCAAAGATGCATGTTGGCCATTTTTCAAGATATGATTGAAACCTCCATGGAAGTTTTCATGGATGATTTTTCGGTATTTGGTGACTCTTTTGAAAGTTGTTTAACAAATTTGGATAAAATGCTTGATAGATGTGAGAAAGCGCATTTGGTGCTTAATTGGGAAAAATGCCATTTTATGGTCAAAGAGGGCATTGTGTTGGGTCACAAGGTTTCAAGGGCGGGTCTTGAGGTTGACAAAGCCAAAATTGATGTCATGACTAAATTACCTCCACCTACCAATGTGAAGTCGGTAAGAAGTTTTCTAGGTCATGCCGGTTTTTACCGCCGTTTTATCAAAGACTTCTCTAAAATCACAAGACCCATGACTAAATTGTTGGAAAAAGATGTCCCTTTTGAGTTTAATGATGCGTGTCTTAATGCTTTTTCTATTTTAAAGGACAAATTGACCAATGCCCCAATCATGACCTCACCGAATTGGTCTCTACCGTTTGAACTTATGTGTGACGCTAGTGATTTTGCTTTGGGGGCCATTCTTGGCCAAAGGGATGAGAAGCATTTTCGCCCAATCTATTTTGCTAGCAAAACCCTAAACCCCGCCCAACAAAACTACACCGTGACCGAAAAAGAGTTGTTGGCGGTGGTGTATGCCTTTGACAAGTTTCGACCCTACTTGGTGTTGAACAAAACCATTGTGTTTACCGACCATTCGGCATTGAAGTACTTGTTCTCAAAACAAGATGCCAAACCCCGCTTGCTTCGTTGGGTCTTGCTTTTGCAAGAATTTGATATCGAAATTAAGGACAAAAGTGGGGCTGAAAATGTTGCCGCCGACCACTTGAGTAGGCTCGAAAACCCTCACCTTGAGGAGTTGAAAGAGCATGAAATTAACGATTCTTTTCCCGATGAGTTTTTAATGCAGGTTGAGGATGAGGAGGCACCATGGTACGCCGATATCGCTAACTATTTGTGTGCAGGAATTTTGCCAAAGGGATGGTCCTCCCAACAAAGGAAAAGGTTCTTTTCAGAAATCAAGCATTACTTTTGGGAGGAGCCATATTTGTTTCGGGTGTGTGCGGATGGTATGATCCGAAGATGCATTTGGGGTGGTGAGACTAGGAAGATTTTGGATGAATGTCACTACGGTCCTACCGGTGGGCATTATGGGTCATCGGTGACGGGAAAGAAAGTGTTTGATGCGGGTTTCTATTGGCCCACAATTTTCAAAGAGGCTCAAACCCTAGTTGAGACATGTGATGCATGTCAAAGGCAAGGAACTATCACCAAACGAGATGAAATGCCCCAACAATCCATTCAAGTGTGTGAAGTTTTTGATGTGTGGGGAATTGATTTTATGGGCCCGTTTCCGCCATCCAACAAGTGCCTTTATATCTTGGTTGCGGTTGACTATGTCTCGAAGTGGGCCGAAGCGAAAGCCTTGCCAACAAATGATGGTAAGGTTGTGATTGATTTCTTGAAGGCTTTGTTTAGCCGATTTGGAATGCCAAGAGCTTTGATAAGCGACCGGGGCACTCATTTCGCCAATCATCAATTGGCGAAAGTCTTGAAAAGGTATGGAGTTACCCATCGTTTCTCAACTTCCTATCACCCACAAACTAGTGGGCAAGTTGAGAACACCAACCATGCTTTGAAAAGGATACTTGAGAAGACCGTTGATGGAAACCCTAAGTCATGGTCCAAGAAGTTAGATGATGCCCTATGGGCGTTTCGAACCGCTTTCAAGACTCCCATCGGTACTACTCCATACCGACTTCTCTATGGGAAGACTTGCCATTTGCCGGTGGAAATTGAGCATAAGGCATATTGGGCTTTAAAGCATTGCAACATGGACTTGGTGGAAGCCGGAGAAACGAGAATGCTTCAACTCCATGAGCTTGATGAGCTTAGACATGGTGCTTACGACAATTCGTTGTTGTACAAAGAAAAGACAAAAGTTTGGCACGACAAGAAGCTCAAAAGAAAGGATTTCAAGGTGGGAGATAAGGTCTTGTTGTTTCTCTCTAAGTTCAAGATCCACCAACCTAAGCTTACATCTAGGTGGAATGGGCCGTTTGTTATCAAGCATGTATATTCTTCGGGATATGTCGAGTTGTTTAGAGAGGATGGGGGCTCATTCATTGTCAACGGACATCGGCTAAAGCTTTATCATGAAGAAGAAGTTGCGGGGGGAGCCGTGGTTGAGAAGCTCCAACTTTTTGCTTGAAATTGAGGTTGGATCGAGTCAAGCTCATGACTCGTTAATAAATAAAGCGCTTCTCGGGAGACAACCCGTGTGTTGTTATCATTTTTAGTTGTTTTCAGTATTTTTCCTTCTATTTTTTTTATGTTTTTGTTGAGAATTACAGGTTAGAAATGGTTTGGGGCGAACCGGTATGCGCAAACGTGTTTTAACAAGCCAAAAATCTGAAGAAAGGCAGAAGATCGCGGCGCGAGTGGTACTCTCGCGTCGCGAGTTTGGGTGATTTTCGAGCTAATCCGAGCAGAGGTTTTTATCGCGTCGCGAGTTTGGCACCTCGCGTCGCGAGAGGCAATTTTAACAGGATCGCGGCGCGACCCAGGTAACTCGCGGCGCGATTGGTCGCGTCCAGGTAAGCTTCTTGCATTTTAAGTATTAAAAAAAAAAAACACACACACACACGCAGCCATCTCTATCTTCTCTCTCACTCTCTTCTTACTTTCTCTCAAAACACACACACACACAAGATCTAACACACACACACACACTAGTTCTTTGTTCTTCTTCTTCCTCTCTTCAACCCTTCATCTTCTTCTCCATTCCATTTTCATCATCATGTCAAGAGGGGTATGTGATTCTCAACTCTTTCTAGTCTCTTTTCAATTTTAATTCAATTTAATTAAGGATTTATTTATCTTCTTTGATTTTCTTTCAATTAATGCTTGTTAATCACTTCTATTAGTTAGTATTATTGTTTATTGTACCTAGGATTGATTAATTTGGCTTGAATCTTAGAAAACCTAATTAGGGTTCTTATATCTTAATTTGGGGATTTTTAAGATTTAGTCATCCTGTTTCATTTTAACTCAAATTAGCTTAAGCATTATTAATTAGACTCAAAACCCATTCTGAAAAAAAAAAAAAAAAAAAAAAAAAATAAAAAAAAAAAAAAAAAAAAAAAATAAAAAAAAAATGGCAGACTCGCGGCGCGAGTGGGGAGCCTCGCGTCGCGAGTTTGGGTGATTTTCGAGCTAATCCGAGCAGAGGTTTTTATCGCGTCGCGAGTTTGGGTGATTTTCGAGCTAATCCGAGCAGAGGTTTTTATCGCGTCGCGAGTTTGGGTATTTCGAGCTAATCCGAGCAGAGGTTTTTATCGCGTCGCGAGTGGGGAGCCTCGCGTCGCGAGAATTGTCCATTTTGCCTATTTTTGCCATTTGTCTGTTCTAACCGTTCGTAAATGCCTCCATTCGTTTCCTTTGCCTTATTTAGCATATTTTGAATGATTTTGCAGAAACAACCCGTTGGACAAAAGTATGAAGGATCGGTGTGGCCAAACAACTATCAATTCGACTATGTCGACGATAGCTACACCCCCCCTACTGCTCCAGCGAGCAAACTATTTAGGCACCTCAGAACACAAACACATCCTTGGCTGCAATTCAAGGATGTTCCTAAGGCGGAACGCCAAGTGTTCTTGAATAGGTTGGCGGAAATCCAGGATTATGAGTTGTGTCCTCCTCGGACAATGGACTGGCAGATTATTCGTGATGCACTTTTGGATAATTACTTTGATGACAGATTTAGGACAACATATACCGATGAGGAAACGGGTTGGGTTGCAGACATCAATATGTGGGGCAGGGTCTTTGAGCTGAATAGACCGGCTAAGTTAGAATGGTGCCTAGAATTCTACTCCTCTCTTAGAGTGGGATTCTTACCTATCGATGATATCAGTGAGGATCGGGTGATCCACTTCCGATTAGGCGGCAAGCAGCGCCATTGCACTATACCCGAGTTTGGTTATCTTTGTGGCATGTTTGAGAAGAACGAGTTCAATGATGGTTTGGTTCAGTCGTTTTTGGAAGATAGCATTCTGGATACCTCTCACTTTGATGATGGGGTTACTTTTCATGAGTATTGGAGTAGGATTTCGGGGAAGCCTACGTTTAGCTCGGGGGTGAGCAAGGTGTCGGACATCCGGTCCAAGAAAGTTAGGCTTTTGCATAAACTTATTACATACTCTTTCATCCATAGGGGAAATGCCAACGACAAAGTGTGTAGCGACGATCTGTGGTTACTGAGGCAGTTCCAAGATTTCACCCCAACCCGATATGGTTGCGCTCCTTATATCCTTGCTCGCCACATGCAGAAGCACCGGGAGCATAGATTATTATGTGGTCATTTCGTGACCTCGATCATGGAGAGGTTGGGCATGGCAAACACTAGTGAGGGGAGGAGAGTGTCAGACATTGAGCCTACCATTATCATTGATGCCACAGAGTTGAAGAAGGCACGGTTGATGACAGCACCGAGTGATTTGGGTGATGATACTGAGGATGAGCAAGGACCGCCAGCTCAGAGACAGAGGGTGGAGCCGCCACCCCAAATGGAGCAACCTAATCCTTATCCTTCTTATGATTTTTCAGGTTGGGGAGGTAAGCTTGATGAGATCCTGGGTAATCAGAGGCAATTCCAGGACACTCAGGATATGATGATGGATGGGCAGAGAACAATGTGGAGCCAGGTGAACCGCCTGGGTTACCAGGCCGAGTCTTGGTCTCCCTACATTGACCATTGGATCAGACCGGACTCTCCACCTCCACCACCGCCTACTCAGGCCTACAGTCCTCCCTCCATCTTCATGCCAGCCAGCACCACTTTCGGGTTCTTCAGCCCGCACCCAGGTCAGCAGCATCCACCACAGGAGCACGGTTGGGCAGGTCCAAGTTCAAACACAGCAGGTGCCGGTAGTAGCACCGGGGGCGCTCAGGATATGCCCCACTTTGGGTCATATAGGCACACCACTGGTGAGCGCTATTCAGGGCCTGGCTATGATTTTTACAGGGGCATATTTGGCGGACCACCCGATCCTGATGCTGGAGATGGCGTACCTTCCTCCCATGACATGGAGGACGACTGATCTTGTCTATCTTTCTTGCTATTTTCTGAAACTATTAAGACATTGCACTTTATTTACTTTCGATGTGGTTGTAATTCCGCCGGGTAGGCGATGAGACATGTGTTTGCTTGTTTCTTGAATTTCCTTTACTATGACTATGCACTAGCTTCGTATTTTGTTTATGATAATTGTCAGGTGAAAAGTTTGGGTTTTGCAAGTTGAATTCTGGAAGATTGCTTTTGGAAAAGTTTGGGTTTTGCAAGCGGGTTTATGCTGGCAGTCAGTTCAGCACCCACTTGAATTTTGGCTTCAACTTTGCAATGGTGATTTCACGCTTTCACCCGGAGGTTTTTTCATTGTTCCTTTCTACATTTCGCATTTTTCCCTTTTTCCCATTATTCGCCTTAGTTATTCGTCCATTGAGGACAATGTACAACTTAAGTGTGGGGAGGGGGATGGTAAATTGGAAAAATGAAAATTTTTGAAGTTTCTTTCCTTTACTAGCATTTTGGTTATGTTTTTAAATTTTTGAGGCTATAGGTTTTATGCAAAGACGAGAAATGAGGACCTTGGATTTTGCTAATTTAGGACAAAACTAGAGATTAGTTACCTTTAGCTTTCCTTTTCTAGTGCTTGTGGCATGTCATCGTTCCAAGGGGTCATAGGTTTGCTCCGAACTTCAATATAATCTAGGTTGATTGCTAATTGTACCTTAATGATGAATCAAATGTGAATAATAGCTTCACTAGATGATGTATTGGTAGGCACCGCTTGAGGTTTTCCATATGAATTTTGCAAATGGTGTGCACAAAGTGCTTGAAATGTATTAAATATGCTTGTGGTAATTTGACTTAACATATGGTTTGCACACCGGATGTCCGGTCCTTAATTCCTATGTTATAGGTTGTGGCTCTAGTCATTATGTTGGGTTTTTGTATCGGGGTGTCTGGGGTGCTTCGGCATCAAATGGGTGGCACATGCGGGAACGCGCGCAAAACATTTTTCAATAGTCTAGTGCTAATGTGGGCTTTGAGACTCGAATAAGTAGGTCCTTGGGGTAACTTCATTTTACCTAACTCACCTAAAGCTTCCAACTTGGGATGAGTTGTCCAAAAGTTCGTTATGCGGGTCTCATAGAAACTCACGGGTATTAAATTATAAAACATTTTGTTCTCGTATGTGTTAGTGTTTAGAGCATGGTCTCTGGATATGCAACCCAACCTTGAGTTCTGGCGTATGTCTCTTAACGATACAGCACAAAACTTCATTCGCGGCGCAATCTGGGAATCTCGCGACGCGACAAAAGTCCCTGTTTGGAAAGGCTCCAGTTTTGGTACGACTCGCGACGCGATACAGCACAAAACTTCATTCGCGGCGCAATCTGGGAATCTCGCGACGCGACAAAAGTCCCTGTTTGGAAAGGCTCCAGTTTTGGTACGACTCGCGACGCGATACAGCACAAAACTTCATTCGCGGCGCAATCTGGGAATCTCGCGACGCGACAAAAGTCCCTGTTTGGAAAGGCTCCAGTTTTGGTACGACTCGCGACGCGATACAGCACAAAACTTCATTCGCGGCGCAATCTGGGAATCTCGCGACGCGACAAAAGTCCCTGTTTGAAAAGGCTCCAGTTTTGGTACGACTCGCGACGCGAGAAAGCCACTCGCGGCGCGATACAGCACAAAACTTCATTCGCGGCGCAATCTGGGAATCTCGCGACGCGACAAAAGTCCCTGTTTGGAAAGGCTCCAGTTTTGGTACGACTCGCGACGCGATACAGCACAAAACTTCATTCGCGGCGCAATCTGGGAATCTCGCGACGCGACAAAAGTCCCTGTTTGGAAAGGCTCCAGTTTTGGTACGACTCGCGACGCGAGAAAGCCACTCGCGGCGCGATACAGCACAAAACTTCATTCGCGGCGCAATCTGGGAATCTCGCGACGCGACAAAAGTCCCTGTTTGGAAAGGCTCCAGTTTTGGTACGACTCGCGACGCGAGAAAGCCACTCGCGGCGCGATACAGCACAAAACTTCATTCGCGGCGCAATCTGGGAATCTCGCGACGCGACAAAAGTCCCTGTTTGGAAAGGCTCCAGTTTTGGTACGACTCGCGACGCGATACAGCACAAAACTTCATTCGCGGCGCAATCTGGGAATCTCGCGACGCGACAAAAGTCCCTGTTTGGAAAGGCTCCAGTTTTGGTACGACTCGCGACGCGATACAGCACAAAACTTCATTCGCGGCGCAATCTGGGAATCTCGCGACGCGACAAAAGTCCCTGTTTGGAAAGGCTCCAGTTTTGGTACGACTCGCGACGCGATACAGCACAAAACTTCATTCGCGGCGCAATCTGGGAATCTCGCGACGCGACAAAAGTCCCTGTTTGAAAAGGCTCCAGTTTTGGTACGACTCGCGACGCGAGAAAGCCACTCGCGGCGCGATACAGCACAAAACTTCATTCGCGGCGCAATCTGGGAATCTCGCGACGCGACAAAAGTCCCTGTTTGGAAAGGCTCCAGTTTTGGTACGACTCGCGACGCGATACAGCACAAAACTTCATTCGCGGCGCAATCTGGGAATCTCGCGACGCGACAAAAGTCCCTGTTTGGAAAGGCTCCAGTTTTGGTACGACTCGCGACGCGATACAGCACAAAACTTCATTCGCGGCGCAATCTGGGAATCTCGCGACGCGACAAAAGTCCCTGTTTGAAAGGCTCCAGTTTTGGTACGACTCGCGACGCGAGAAAGCCACTCGCGGCGCGATACAGCACAAAACTTCATTCGCGGCGCAATCTGGGAATCTCGCGACGCGACAAAAGTCCCTGTTTGGAAAGGCTCCAGTTTTGGTACGACTCGCGACGCGATACAGCACAAAACTTCATTCGCGGCGCAATCTGGGAATCTCGCGACGCGACAAAAGTCCCTGTTTGAAAGGCTCCAGTTTTGGTACGACTCGCGACGCGAGAAAGCCATCGCGGCGCGATACAGCACAAAACTTCATTCGCGGCGCAATCTGGGAATCTCGCGACGCGACAAAAGTCCCTGTTTGGAAAGGCTCCAGTTTTGGTACGACTCGCGACGCGAGAAAGCCACTCGCGGCGCGATACAGCACAAAACTTCATTCGCGGCGCAATCTGGGAATCTCGCGACGCGACAAAAGTCCCTGTTTGAAAGGCTCCAGTTTTGGTACGACTCGCGACGCGAGAAAGCCACTCGCGGCGCGACCAAATAGCCTCGCGGCGCGATACAGCACAAAACTTCATTCGCGGCGCAATCTGGGAATCTCGCGACGCGACAAAAGTCCCTGTTTGAAAAGGCTCCAGTTTTGGTACGACTCGCGACGCGAGAAAGCCACTCGCGGCGCGATACAGCACAAAACTTCATTCGCGGCGCAATCTGGGAATCTCGCGACGCGACAAAAGTCCCTGTTTGGAAAGGCTCCAGTTTTGGTACGACTCGCGACGCGAGAAAGCCACTCGCGGCGCGACCTGACGCTGAACTGACAGATTTCTCTCTCCTGGGTATAAATACAAACCCCCACTTTACCCTAAAAGGGTTGTTGGACACCTGAGCCTCCATACTTAACTCCTAGCCGTTTTTGAAGGGTTTTCCAAGGGTTTTCACTCCTCCAACATCATTTTGAAGATTTGAAGACTTATTTTGGCTATAGTTACTTATTGTAGCTCGGTTGTAACCTCGATTTGGATTTCTACTCTATATTTGGTACACTATGTTCTCTTCTCTAATTGAATATTTAGTTCTTTTCATTATGAGTAGCTAAATCGCTTTACATCTATGAAGATGAAGTGAAACAATTAGTTATGGTTGCATAATATTTTGAATTCAAGTTGGTCTTACTTAACATTTTGTCAAGATCTTAATGAAGTGATTTCTTATACTTAATCTTGTGTACTTGGTGATATTTGCGTTTTTCGATAGTGGTACTAGTTGAATACAAGTATTATTTTAGTCGTTTGTCTATGAACGACTCTTGCTAGGTCATGGTATGATAGTAAAGATACAAGTTTAATAGAAGTTGCTTTGTTAAGTGGATTTAACGGATGGTGGTACCACGTTTCTTTCACAAAGATAGAATTGTTACGTAAATAGTCAAACAAACTAGTTAGTTCAAGGAATTGTAATAGGGTTGGTGGTACCACTTGTTGCAAGAAATTGGATTGATTAGGTGATTGAGTCGATTTTACAAACGGAGTGCACGCCGAATGTGTTCTTGTCTTATCACGATTATGATCACCAACTTATATGAACCGTGAGCTTAACCTATATGCAACCTAGACTTTTTGTATAGCGGATTCGACATAGATGGCTTTTTAATTATTTGTTTACACTCAAACTATTTAGTGTGCTCTCGATTGACGCCGGTTGAGTACTTTTATCTACTTGTTAATTACATAGCTTTCGGAAACGCAAAGTGACAAGTCGGTCACAAACCAAACTTTCTCTTGTTCTGCATTTTCACAACCTTTAGTACAACCTTCAGTCCTTGTGTTCGATCCTGGTCTTGCCAGTTAACTATATTACATACGAACGGGTACACTGCCCGTAAGTGTGTGGTAGTCAGTAAACGGTAGATCTTGTTATAAATTTTTAAAACTAGATTTCACACGTCAAGCATCCACATTGGGTATATCGTCTGGACAAAGCGCTGTATGGCCTCGGACAAGCCCCACGTGCCTGGTATGACACTCTGACTAAACATTTATTGAAAAATGGTTTCAAAAGAGGTGCAATTGACAATACCTTATTTATTCTTCATTAAAAAGGTAATCTGTTAATGGTACAAATTTATGTTGATGATATTATTTTTGTTAGGACCAATTTTAGTGAAACTGGCCAGTCTCCAGTTGCACCTGGAGACCAAGAAGATTTGTCCAGAAATATATTAAATTCCAGTTGCATCGTACAGTTAACGCAACTGAAGACTTCCTCCAGTTGAGAACTGACCAGTTGAAGAATCCTTCCAGCTGGAGTCGAAGACAACAAGTGGAAGATAGAGAATGACAATGGCAGTGAAGCCCAGTTGACATTCTAGTCAGTTACAAACTGGAGACCATCAGTGTAAAGCTCTTACAAAGCTTTACACTGATTACGAGGAATTGACTTTTATGCTTTATGTGCTTTTACCCGGATAATAAGATTTATCTTGTTATTTAAGTACAAAAAGGTACATAAAGCTAGTTGAGTAAAGTTGCTTTATACTGCAACTTTACACTGCATTTTAAGGAATTAAATGTTATTCCTTAAATGTTCTCAACCATATTTGTACGGCCAAAGTTAACATCCCAATGTTAACTTTGCCTATAAATACAAGTCATTGCACAACAAGAATAACAAGTGAAAAAACACTTCGAAAGATTTCACACTTTGCATACCTGCAATATTCTTGGTGAACTTGTGCAATCTTCTCTCAATCGTAAAAAGGAACATTTCACAACTTTAAGTGTTTCGATTGTTTAGAGAAATTCCAAGTGTAGATCAATTGTAGTTCATAGGTTGTTAGGATATTTACATACTTGTATTATCTTGGTTCCGCAACAACCTTGTAATTTATTTAAAGTTAATAAATAAATTACACTTGAAAATTACATATTGTCTCACCAATTTACTTTACAAGTATTTTATATTATTGCATTGTTCTTTACTTATTGTCACTTAAATAAGTAATCTATCTAGAACTTGGTATATACTCTCTGTAACTGGTCGTCTCCAGTTCAGCGTTTATATTGCAAAGTAACTCCACCGTCGACATAGAGGTGTCTTCAGGTAGTACCATCTATTGAGTTGGGACTTACAAGTGGTATCAGAGCAGAAGGCTAATAAACTTTCCTAGATCTGCTTAGATGACTACTACTGAAGGTGGAGATGGTTCTGGTCAAGGTGAAAACCCTTTGAATACTAATACACCACCTTTTTCAAAATGTTAATACAAACCCTCCTCCTCCTACTGCCCCAAATCACGTCCATGTACATTATTCTAACACTCCTGTTCCAAAATTTGATGGAAACAGTGAGACCTTTGGTACATGGAAGGCCAGAATGCTTTTGCATTTTGGTGGGATAGAGAGGTATATGCTGAAAATCCTTAAGGATGGACCGTATATACCCATGTCTCTTGGGGTAAGTCCTCTCCTAGATCCAACTGGAAGAACAGGTTCAAGAGAAAAGCTCGAAGACCACTGGTCTGATGAGGATCGTAGACTTGTAGATCTGGACACCAGACTCAAGAACATGATCATTGGAGCTGTTCCTGAAGATCTAATTCCAACACTTGTGTTGTTCCCCAGTGCCAAGTCAATGTGGGATGAATTAGTTATTCAGTTTGAAGGAGGTGATGACACTATTGTCACCAGAAAAGTTGCCTTGAACAAGAAGTATGAATCCTTCTTTGCTCTGCCCAATGAAAGTCTAACTGGTACATACACCAGATTTTCTAGCCTCATTAATCAGCTGAGAGGCTTGGGTGTAGAGAAGGATAAGGATATTCTTCTTGAGAAGTTTTGTGATATTCTTCCTTCCAAATGGGAAAATATGGTTCTTGTCTTAAGACAAGGTAAAACCCTGCACAGCCATACTCTTGCATCGCTCTATGGAGCCTTCAGATTCACTGAAGACAATAATGCTGCAAGACTGGTGGCTGAGCAGGATGCCATGAACCATGCCCAGAGTCCCAAGGTTGCTAGTGTAACTGAGCGACCTTGTACTGCTTTAATGTCTGCAGAGAGTGTCCAGGCACACTCAATGAAGGAGATGTTAAACAGTTTCTTGAACTCTGGCCTGACCACTGAAATCAGTGATGGTTGTGATGAAACTGACGATGATGATCTGGTAGCCATGATTGCTAAAACCTTTAACAGGTTTGAGCATAAATCTAAAAGATTTAATGGGCCAAACAATGCTTCCAGCTCTAGCTCTCTGGATAAAACCAATCTTACCTGCTATAAATGCGGTAAGAAAGGTCATTTTATGAAGGAATGCAGATCTAGTCAGATGAACAACCAAACTGGCCCCCTGTCCCTAATTTTAATCGGCCTGATGATAGCTACAAAGATAAATATAAGAAGCTTAAGGCCCAGATTGCCCTCCTGTCCATGGAAAAAGAAAAGGATCAGTGCTTGATGGCACAAACTGAGGGAAAATGGGAGTACTCTGATGACTCATCAGCTCATGAAGAAGAGGAAAGGGACATGTGTTTCATGGCCTTGGAAGATCAACAGCAGCATGTGGCAAAAGAAGATGTCATCACTGGAAGATGGGTGGACATCATTTTGAAAAAGGTATGTGATTATGACAATCAGGTGGATCCAGAACTGAAACTGGACCTTGCTGAATCATTAAGTAGTGATTTGGCTTTTGTGGAAACTGTTAGAGCAAATAGTGAAAGATATCTGGACACTATCTTAATTGAACTAAACAATGTTAAGCCACAACTTAATGATTTAAAAAGTGTCCAGTTGGCTCCCAAGGAGTCGGTTTTAAAAATTGAGGCTTTGGAATTTGATAATCAAAAATTAATTTCTGATCTTGAAAAAGAACAAATGATTATCAAGTCATGGGTAAAAGCATCTGGAAAGAACTATGATGCATTTTCTAGAACAATTGATGCCCAGAAAAATGCATGGAAATCTGGAGATCTGGAAATGGCAGCTCTCATACCAGATCTTCATGCATTGCCTCCAGCTCTCAGGGTTGAAACTTCTTATGATCAACCTGAAGCTGTTGAAACTGAACCCATTGAGACCACCCCCATTGAGGTTAAACCTGGAGCCAAACAGGCTAGTGCTCCAGTTAAAAAGGCCACTGGTAACAAGCCTTTACCTCAGAAGTCTAAGGAGCCCAAGACTCAAAAGACTAAAAATCCAGCTGAACCAAGGTCCAAGGTTCAGCAGCCTGATGAAAACAATATTTTGTTTAAACTGGAAAGTCAACTCCAACTTTTGTCTCGACAGGTTCAGAGTTGTACTGCCTGGATCAAAAATCTGGAAGGAGGTTCATCACCTCCAGTTTTAAAACAAAATATTAAACCCCCTTCAAAACCAAAACAAAAGAATGTTCCATCTGGAACTAAATCTGATAAGAAAAAGGGGAGCAAGTATCTAATACCAATCGTTTTTACTCCTGCACCTGGATCTGGTAAAAAAAGATCCAGATGTAGTCTTCAATTTACCACCACAACAATCAACTGTGACTTCTGTAGAGAAGTCCAGTGAACCTATCAAGAAAAGATGGGTTCACAAAAATAACTGATGATTTTTGTGGGTGTGCAGGGCAATCGAAAGAAGAATATCTGGTATCTGGACAGCACTGCTGGCCAGACTATGACTGGATGTAAGCCCCTGCTTGAAGAGTTCACTGTCCAAGATGGACCGGCAGTGACGTTTGGTAATGATCAAAGTGGAAAGACTGAAGGATATGGTGTGCTCAATAACGGACAGGTCGAATTTAAGAGAGTTGCATTTGTGAATGGTTTGAAATACAACCTGATCAGTATCAGCCAACTTTGTGATGATGGCTACAGAGTTTTGTTTGATATTGCTCAAGGCACCATATTTAACAAGGATTGGAAAGTGGTGATGGTTGCACCAAGAAAAAAGGTATGTGATTATGACAATCAGGTGGATCCAGAACTGAAACTGGACCTTGCTGAATCATTAAGTGGTGATTTGGCTTTTGTGGAAACTGTTAGAGCAAATAGTGAAAGATATCTGGACACTATCTTAATTGAACTAAACAATGTTAAGCCACAACTTAATGATTTAAAAAGTGTCCAGTTGGCTCCCAAGGAGTCGGTTTTAAAAATTGAGGCTTTGGAATTTGATAATCAAAAATTAATTTCTGATCTTGAAAAAGAACAAATGATTATCAAGTCATGGGTAAAAGCATCTGGAAAGAACTATGATGCATTTTCTAGAACAATTGATGCCCAGAAAAATGCATGGAAATCTGGAGATCTGGAAATGGCAGCTCTCATACCAGATCTTCATGCATTGCCTCCAGCTCTCAGGGTTGAAACTTCTTATGATCAACCTGAAGCTGTTGAAACTGAACCCATTGAGACCACCCCCATTGAGGTTAAACCTGGAGCCAAACAGGCTAGTGCTCCAGTTAAAAAGGCCACTGGTAACAAGCCTTTACCTCAGAAGTCTAAGGAGCCCAAGACTCAAAAGACTAAAAATCCAGCTGAACCAAGGTCCAAGGTTCAGCAGCCTGATGAAAACAATATTTTGTTTAAACTGGAAAGTCAACTCCAACTTTTGTCTCGACAGGTTCAGAGTTGTACTGCCTGGATCAAAAATCTGGAAGGAGGTTCATCACCTCCAGTTTTAAAAAAAATATTAACAAGTTATCTCGCAAACAACTGGTTGATGGGATATCTCAAATTTCTTTCAATAAAGAAAAGCCATGTCCAGGGTGTGAGATGGGCAAGTAGAAAAGGGCCAGTTTCAAGACTAGGCAAAACTTTAGCATCACTGAACCTCTTCACATGCTACATATGGATCTCTTTGGTCCAGTGAATGTTCAAACTAGAGCTGGAAAGAAGTACACTCTAGTTGTGGTCGATGAATTCACCAGATACTGTTGGGTGGTATTCCTCAGATCCAAAAGTGATGCACCTGCTGAAATCATCTCTCTCATCAAAAGAATTGAACTCAAGTATACTCGAAAAGTCTGTCAGTTACGAAGTGATAATGGTACTGAATTTCAAAATAAGGTACTTGAAACATTTTGCAATGACACTGGCATCTCTCAAAAATTCTCATCAGCACACTCTCCAGAGCAGAATGGAGTTGTGGAAAGAAAAAATCGCACACTGATAGAAGCAGCCAGAAGTATGCTATCTGAATCAGGTCTTCCCACCAGTGGCTGAAGCAGTTGCAACTGCTTGTCACACCCAAAACCGGTCAGTCTACATCAAGAGACATAAGAAGACTGCCTATGAAGTACTCAGGAATCGTAAACCAAATATTGGATATTTTCATGTATTTGGTTGTCCAGTTTATATTTTAAACGATTCCAGTCAGCTTGGAAAGTTTGATGCAAAAGCTGATGAAGGTGTATTTTTAGGCTATTCAGATATTCGAAAGGCCTTTAGAGTTTATAATTATAGACTCCAAAAGGTTCATGAGACAATTCATGTCACATTCGACGAATCAACTGAAGCAATCAACAAGAGACCAAGCCTTGATATTTCTCCAGTCGTTCCAATAAATTTTGGCGAAACTGACCAAGTTCATCAGTCAGTTGTTTCACCAAAAGATGTTTCCAGTTACAACAAATTGGAACCAGTTAAGAAGAAGAGTACCACCAGTGACACTTCATTTTATCCCTCCATCAATTTCAATTTACCACAGGAATTGGTGATTGGATCTGATGTTCGTGCCATTCCAATATCAGCACCAGTTCAAACTCTAACTTCTCCAGTTCTTCAAGAAATGCCTTTTAATGAAGAATTTCATGATGCAAATCGTGACCTCATTGACTCTGATGAGGACGTAGAAGTAGTTTGGATAGATCCTCCTCCAGAAGCTGTTGTAACTGAAGAAGATCGCCAGGTGACTTGCACTGATATTGTAATTCAACAGCCTAGTCAATACACTAGATGGACTCGAGCATATCCAATTGAACAGATTGTGGGAGATCCAAATAGTGGGGTTCAGACTAGAAGAGCCACCAGTGAGCAATGCTTAAATATCACCTTCTTATCACTAATTGAACCGAAGAAGATTGACGAGGCTCTGGCAGACCCAAGCTGGGTGGAAGCTATGCAAGAAGAGCTCGTCCAGCTTGAAAGGAATAATGTATGGGAGCTTGTTCCTTGTCCACCAGGGTTAAAGAAAGAACCCATTGGTACTAGATGGGTCTACCAAAACAAGATGGATGAAGATGGCCATGTTGTAAGAAACAAGGCCAGATTAGTTGCCCAGGGTTATTGTCAAGCAGAAGGAGTTGACTTTGATGAAACTTTTGCTCCAGTTGCAAGACTTGAAGCCATTAGAATATTTCTGGCTTATGCAGCCCATCTGCAGTTTAAGGTCTTCCAGATGGATGTCAAAAGTGCGTTCCTTAATGGAACATTGGAAGAAGTTGTGTATGTTAAGCAGACTCCAGGCTTCATCAATGAGAAGCATCCTCACTGGGTCTATAGACTGAACAAAGCTTTGTATGGTCTTAGACAAGCCCCAAGAGCCTGGTATGATACTTTAACTAAACATCTTCTTAAAAATGGCTTTCAAAGAGGTGCAATAGATAATACCTTATTTATCTTGAAAGAAAAAGGTAATATCTTATTGGTACAAATTTATGTTGATGACATTATATTTGGTTCAACTGATGATGCAATGTGTAAAAGTTTTCTAAAATCATGTCATCTGAGTATGAGATGAGTTTAATGGGAGAATTAACATTTTTCTTAGGTCTTCAGATTAAGCAAACTGAAAATGGAATTTTCATAAACCAAGGAAAATATGTCAGAGATTTGTTAAGAAAATACAAATATGATTCTATCCCATCGAAAAACACACCTATTGCAGCACCATTAAATTTGGACTCTGACCCAACTGGCAAACCAGTGAACATCACTGAATATCGTGGAATGGTTGGTTCACTGATGTATTTAACTGTCAGTCGACCAGATATAATGTTCGCAACATGTCTATGTGCCAGGTTTCAGGCTAACCCCAAAGAATCACATTTGCACGCTGTTAAGCGTATCTTTAGATACCTAAAAGGGTGTCCTAATCTTGGTCTTTGGTACCCCAAAGGCTCAGGGTTAGATCTAATGGGTTATTCAGATTCAGATCATGCAGGTTGTAAGATAGATAGAAAATCAACAACTGGTGGTTGTCATTTCCTTGGAGGAAAACTGGTGAGTTGGACCAGTAAGAAGCAGACGTCAGTCTCTATGTCCACTGCTGAGGCAGAGTACATTTCTGCGGCCAGTTGCTGTGCCCAAATTCTCTGGATCAAGAACCAGTTACTAGATTATGGTCAAAAGTATACAAGGACCCCAATCTTTTGTGACAACACCAGTGTAATTGCTATATCTCACAATCCAGTGATGCACTCCAAGACAAAGCATATTGACATCAGGTATCATTTTATTCGTGATCATGTTATGAAAGGAGACATTGAAATTCATTTCATCCCTACTGACAAACAGCTCGCTGATGTTTTTACAAAACCTCTTGATGAGAAAACCTTTAAACATCTCATCAGCGAACTAGGAATGTTAAATCCTTAAAACTGGAGATTTTTGTCATGAACGCGTCAGTGACACTGATGAAGTTCTCCAGTTAAGGAGGTCCAGATAATCTTTGCTCGCCAGGCTATCGAACGCCTTTGTGATACTATCATGGCACTAATCGATTTCTGGATCATCATTTTAGGGGGAAAGACTCAAAATAATTTTCTGACTAAAATTCGTTTTGTTTGAAAATGGCAACTAGAGAACTCTCAAGTTGGAAACTGGCACTGGACTAATCCTCCAGTGACCAGATTCAGTCTTGTCTTAATTTTTTATAACGTTAGAGATACTTGGTCAATATTTGTGACACGTGATGGCACTCGAGTGCTTTATACCACTTGATATCGTCATCCGACGTGTTTAAAGTCATTTTGGTATTTGACAACTATTTTTATTGGGAAAATTAAAATTAATGGGCGCGTGAGTAAGTTAAGCCGTCGTAGCATTTAATGCTGACACGGTAAATTATGTTTTTATTTCAAAATTCAAACTTATTTTGTTAAAATATCTACAAAATTGATTTTGTTAATAAAATATAACTTTTGGTATTTCATTGGGATCTTGAATTCCTTATAAATACCCTATTTACTCCGATCACATTTACTTCCCTTTACATTCTTTTCATTTACTTCCCAATCATCTAAAAATTGCTTCATTTCTCTCTCTGCTTCATAAATCAAGAACCCTAATTCCAAAATTTCAGTTTCATTTTCCAATGGCACCTAAATCTTCCCATTCAAGAGATGTAAATCTCTTATCTGTCCCATATGCTCCTTCACCAGATGTCAAACAGGCACCTGGTGCTCCTGGTAACACTTCGCTCATCAAATTAAATCCAAATAATCCGATGGAGAGTTTACAAAGAACCCAAGGGTCCAATACCCTTATTGGAAGAATCCAAAGATTTTTGAAGGATTCTCCAATTGGACTCTCTCTAAACCCACGCAAGATGTTTCACGACTACTTGTGTGAGTTTTGGTACACTGCTACTCTTTCTTCTGATTGTTCTTCCATCACTTTCACATTAAAAGGTGGAACAGTCCAGTGTACCCTATCAGCAGATGTGTTGAGGGATGCTTTACACCTCAACTACTGGAGAGAGGGTGAATCTCCATTTGTCATCCCCCTAAACATTAATTTTCGCCAGGTCCTCCTTGAAATGGGACATAAGGAGTGCCTGGAGAAAGGGGTGTTGAAAACTAAAGGTGCGATGACCATGAAGGGTCTTACACCCTCATGGAAGTATTTTTTCATCCACCTTGTGGAAGGTATGGGTGGGAGTTCTGGTGGACTTGACCAGATTAACTCCGCACAAGCAGAAATGGCATACTGCTTGTGGAATGGATTGAGAGTGGATTTTGCTGATATCCTTTACAGAAGCCTGGTTTAAAAACTGAAGGGCACCAGGGGACTATGCATCCCCTTCTCCAGGTTTCTCTCTCTTTGTTTTCTACAAATTCTGGGCAGTGAAGCTTATTCAAGCACATATTCACCTTACACTGTCCCAGATTTGTTGAGGAATCTAGACTCTCTAGTATCTGAAGCTGGAGAGGTCGAGATTCCAGATCGAATGCGGCTGGCATTCGCAAAAACCGATGCACCAATCCAAGGTGAGTCGGAAGGACAACTGGGCGGGCCTCAAAATAATGAGGGACCCACCAGTTCGTCTACTGGAATTGTTATGGTTGTGGATAGAGCAACTATAACTGAGGAAACCCCACTGACCTCTATCCCTGGTGAAGATACCTCGGTATCTGATCCTCCAACAGATGCACCCAACCAGGAAACTGGGGAAGGTGATCTGGAGACTGACCCATCTGGTCAGCCCTCAGTTACATTCATGGATCTGGACATGAATGTTAATGACGAGGAAATCCTTATAGAGTCTTCGGATTCTGAAGGTACTGAATCAGACTTAGAGATTTTTGATTCTGCTATACAAGATCA
The DNA here is from genome assembly GCA_034093135.1 of Erigeron breviscapus. NCBI lineage: Eukaryota > Viridiplantae > Streptophyta > Magnoliopsida > Asterales > Asteraceae > Erigeron > Erigeron breviscapus. Next base: position 21,415,794 of record CM067175.1, on the reverse strand, counting down.
AAACCCTTCATCTCAAGTCTCGCCTCCAGATACTTCAATTTCACTTTCACAAACTCAAGAAAATGAGCCTACAAATATTCCTTTTCCCACTTATAACTATATGTCTGGAAACAGACGTATGGCACCATCACCATCTGGGCAATTCTCACTCCTTCGAGAAATGCCCCCACCACCGTCGCCGTTGGACACACCTGAGCATTCTCAGCATGTCCAACAATTTGAACTTCCAGTCCTTTCTTCTTCCACCATTCCTATTATTACTTCAACAACTGCTGCGATGTCAACTGGGGAGACTTCTCTAAATTTGCCTCCTCTAGTTGCTCCAGTAGAAACTGCTGCTGGTCCAGTGACACCTTCTCCTCCGTCACTGGACAGTCAAGTTGTCTCTGTTCAAGCCGATATCCAAAACCTTCTCACCAGAGTGGAGGATATTCAAAAGACACTTGACAAAAACACCAAGTCTTTCTCCAGATACCACAAGGATCACTTGACCAATATTAAAGTGGTTGATCTGGGGATTAACAAGTTTTCATCAAATGAAGACTTGGTGTTGAAGAAGCTGAATGAGCTGGTCACTGGCTGCAACAATCTGGCAACATCTTTAAAAGAAGCCTTTGACCTCACTCAGTCCAAGGTCACAACCTCAATCTCCAACTTGCTGGCAACACTGTTAGAACATCTGAAGTGGATTTAAGGGAGATTGAAAAACAGGTAAAAGAATTGGTTGACAAACCTGGGTTGAATGTGACTGAACTTGGGCAGCAGTTAATGACTTCAGTTGGTTAGAAAATAGATGATACGCTGGGTGCTAGAGAACAACAATTGATAGAAAAGGTGATATCTGAGATCACCAAGCTGGCCACTCCTCAGGTTGATCTGGCCCCACTCACTACTGAGATCAACCAGTTGAGGGGCAGCATTGATAACTTGAACACCCAGGTATCACTTCATGCTCAGTCTCTGGATAAACTGACAACTGAAGTAGAAAGTTTGAAGAAAAAGGATGAAGAAGTCAAGGATAAGGTGGTTTCTGGTCTGGATGAAGATTCCAAGATTTTGAATGAACTAAAAACTGGTCAGGAACAAGTTGCAGCAAATGTTCTGACCGAGTCAAAAGAAACCAACCACCTATGGAGATCTTTCAGGATGATGTGCACCATATTCAAAGAATGCAAGAACATGCAATCGTGGCAGCCTCTTGACCGGTTGCCAGCTCACCATTCTGAATGGGAAGTTATTAGGGCAGGTCTAGATGCTGCCAAGGGGGAAAGAAGTGCAGTTCTTGCACAAATTCAAACTGAAAGAAATCCATCTGGAACCCAAACAGGTAGTGAAATGATTATGGCTGCCATTACTGAAGTTGGTGAGCAAAGAATTGTTGAAACTGGTGACGTAAGTGATAGGGGGAATGTTGTTGACAAAGGCAAAGGTTTAGCATCTGATGTATCTGCCCAGCCGGCCACTGATGTACCAATGTTGGAAACTGGCAATGCTGATGTACTTCCTCCAGTTTCTGAAAGTGATAGCAAGCGTCTGGCAAGGCTTGGTAATGAAATAAAAGAAAGAAAGAAAATGAAACAAGCCAACCAAGCTGAAGCCAGACAACATCTGGCCAAGATTAAATTGCTTGACATTAGTGATGCTCACTTATTGGGAATCACTAAGGAGGAGTATGCAAGAGTGAAAGATGATGCCAGGATAGTGGGCATGTTGAAAGAAATGCTTGACATTGAACTGGACAGACACTATCCTGATGATGAAGCTAAATTTGATGCCAGAAATTTTAATATATCAGTGGAGAAGGCAAAGGAGAATCGGGCCAGTGGGATCATGAAAAGAATTGAAAATGTTAAGAAGGTTGTAAAAAGGGTATTGAATCCACCAAGAAGGAACCCTCAACCAAGAAAACCACTGACCAGAGATGCTGACCTTAGTACATTCATAGAACCAACTGGCGAGGTATCAAATGATGACATCAAGTCTGTTGTACTGGCTGCTGGAGCTGGGAGTATTAAAATATCAAATGAATCTGAAGCAAGAAGCTATTACTCTCAGATCATGGCAACCAGAAGACATAGTGGGACTATCAATGATGTTAATGTAACAATTAAGCCAGGCACCAAGTACTTTCACGTTGAGTTCAGTTATACCAGAGGGCCACTGGTTAAAACTGACAATCCTGGTGCAATGCAATATGGGTTCTCGGAATGGGTTGAGATGGTAAACTTTTTGGAGGCCAAGGCACAAAGGAATAGGTTTGAGAAAGCATGGGTCAACTTCTTGAAGGGCAAGATTCAACACAAAGAGAATCTGGAGCTGAAGTTGAACATTGATCTTGAAGACTCACAACCTATCTCTTCAGTGGCCAAGAAAAGGAAAATTGGTGAAGGGCCATCAAGCTAAATATTTCTTTCAGTTTATCTACTTGTAACTTTATTTACATTTTGTAACTTGTGTAAATTTCATTTCCTTGTATAAATGAAGTTACCAGTTTGTAACCACAAGGTAGATAATAGATTAGATTTAACAAACTTAAAAAGAAAAACCCAAGGCATTTATTGATCTATAAAAATGCCTTGGAAAACTTAGATAGATTTAATCGAACAAGTCTCTCCAGTTCACACTTGTACAGATACAAGAACTGAAAAAGACTTGCTAATATTTCAGGACAAATAGGGGGAATTTGTTAGGACCAGTTTCAGTGAAACTGACCAGTCTCCAGTTGCACCTGGAGACCAAGAAGATTTGTCCAGAAATATATTGAAGTCCAGTTGCATAGTACAGTTAACGCAACTGAAGACTTCCTCCAGTTGAGAACTGACCAGTTGAAGAATCCTTCTAGTTGAAGTCGAAGACAACAAGTGGAAGATAGAGAATGACAATGGCAGCGAAGCCCAGTTGACATTCTAGTCAGTTACAAACTGGAGACCGTCAGTGGAAAGCTCTTACAAAGCTTTACACTGATTACAAGGAATTGACTTTTATACTTTATGTACTTTTACCCGGATAATAAGATTTATCTTATTATTTAAGTACAAAAAGGTACATAAAGCTGGTTGAGTAAAGTTGCTTTATACTGCAACTTTACACTGCATTTTAAGGAATTAAATGCTATTCCTTAAATGTTCTCAACCATATTTGTACGGCAAAAGTTAACATCCCAATGTTAACTTTGCCTATAAATACAAGTCATTGCACAACAAGAAAAACAAGTGAAAAAACACTTCGAAAGATTTCACACTTTGCATACCTGCAATATTCTTGGTGAACTTGTGCAATCTTCTCTCAATCGTAAAAAGGAACATTTCACAACTTTAAGTGTTTCGATTGTTTAGAGAAATTCCAAGTGTAGATCAATTGTAGTTCATAGGTTGTTAGGATATTTACATACTTGTATTATCTTGGTTCCGCAACAACCTTATAATTTATTTAAAGTTAATAAATAAATTACACTTGAAAATTACATATTGTCTCACCAATTTACTTTACAAGTATTTTGTATTATTGCATTGTTCTTTACTTATTGTCACTTAAATAAGTAATCTATCTAGAACATGGTATATACTCTCTGTAACTGGTCGTCTCCAGTTCAGCGTTTATATTGCAAAGTAACTCCACCATCGACATAGAGGTGTCTTCAGGTAGTACCATCTATTGAGTTGGGACTTACAATTTTTGGCTCTACTGATGATAAAATGTGCAAGAAATTTTCGAAAATAATGTCGACTGAATATGAGATGAGTTTAATGGGTGAATTAACATTTTTTCTAGGACTCCAGATTAAACAGACCAGAGATGGTATTTTTATTAATCAAGAAAAATATGTTAGAGATCTTTTAAAGAAATATGATATGAACTCTTCACCATCTAAACCAACTCCAATTTCTGCACCATTAACACTGGACTCAGATCCAGATGGTAAACCAGTGAACACCACTGTATATAGAGGCATGGTTGGTTCACTGATGTATTTAACTGCCAGTAGACCAGATATTATGTTTTTAACATGTTTATGTGCCAGATATCAGTCTAATCCAAAGGAATCTCATATGCTTGCTGTAAAGCGCATACTGAAGTACCTTAAGGGTGTCCCCAGTTTGGGTCTTTGGTATCCCAAAGGCTCAGGCATGGATCTAATGGGTTATTCAGATTCAGATCATGCAGGTTGTAAGATAGACAGGAAATCCACTACCGGTGGATGTCATTTCCTTGGTGGCAAACTGGTCAGCTGGACCAGTAAGAAGCAAACTTCAGTTTCATTATCCACAGCTGAAGCTGAATACGTGTCTGCAGCCAGTTGTTGTGCTCAGATACTCTGGATGAAGAACCAGTTGCTTGATTATGGTATTAAGTATTCAAAGACCCCAACCTTTTGTTATAATACCAGTGCCATTGCTATCTCGAACAATCCAGTCATGCACTCCAAGACGAAGCACATTGATCTCAGGTATCATTTTATCCATGATCATATTATGAAAAACAACATTGAACTCCATTTTATTCCCACTGAAAACAACTCGCTGACATTTTTAGTAAACCTCTGGATGTCAAAACTTTTGAATATCTTGTTGGTGAGTTGGGAATGTTAAACCCTTAAATCTGGAACCTTGGTATTGAACGCCATTGTGTACTACTAAGGATCCTTGATTTAAAGATTTATAAATCTATGACTGCTTAGATATCGAACGCCATTGTGTACTATCTTTGCATTAATAGATTTCTGGATCAACATTCCAAGGGGAAGACTTGAAAGATATTTTTGTTCTTAAAAATGTTTTAAGTTCAGGGGGAATTTATTAATTTATTTTCTCACTGGACAAAATTTTCCAGAAAATACTACTGGTACCTTGTAAATGTGTCCCTCTCACTGATAATTAGATAGGTTGAAGTGCATGTTTGAGGTGACTTTTGTCTCCTTGTAAATGTGTCCCTCTCATTTGTCTATATTAGTTGACGTGCATGTTTGAGGTTACTAGTCTCTTTCAAATGGTTTTCACTGGTACTTTACTGGAGTGTCCCTCCAGTGTACCATCAGTACATGCTTCACTGGCCCAATCCACCAGTGATACTGGAGTGTCCAGTCAACCTCCAGATGTATTGATATGTCAGTCATAATATTTTTTAAATACTTGGTATTTATCTTGATATTTATCTTATTATCCTACGTATTTTTTAAATACGTAAGCAAAATCTTTTGAAAAGATATTTATCTTGATATTTATCTTATTATCCTACGTGGCATGTAAATTTTTTCAAAGAAATGATGGTATTTTTACCTTGGGAAGACAAAAAGTGCAACTTGATACTGTTTGTGGGCTGTAAACCGTCACACATTTATGTGTGATGTGATGTAATTAATGCGGATCTCAGAACCCGATCAAAATTATATTTGATAATTTCAAATTAACCGTTTGAGTTCCACATTCTCTCTCCTATATAATTACCCACTTTCATTTTCATAAGCATTTACTTCGAACATATTTACTCCCAAATCTTTCAAATTCCTTCATTTATTTCATTCTTCATTCAATTCCAATCATAAATCTCTCTCTCATATTTATTTCATCAAATCTTCATCAAAACCCTAAATTCAATTTCATTTTCATCTATCTATCAAACAAATGGCACCAAGACAATCTAATTCTCCGAAAAATCTGCTTGCTGCAGAATATGCTCTGGTTGCCAATATTGTTAAGGCACCCCATATTACTCTTGAGGCAAAGGCCATAAGGATTAATATGAACAATTGGTTGGCTAGACTCACTAGCACCACTCATGCTCCCACCTCTCTCATCGGACGACTGAACGCTTTTTTCCTCAGTTGTCCACTCTATGGTGCTCTCACACGTAATCCGGGTAAAATGTATCATGATTATTTGTGTGAATTTTTGTATTCTGCTGTGTATGTTGAAAACACTAAAACCATCAACTACACATTGCAACAAGGCACCAGATCGTTCACTCTCATTGTCGATTCTCTCAGAGATGTTCTTCAATTAAATTATTTGGCTGAGAATGAGATGGCAATTCCTCTCCCTACTGGTATCAATTTCAGGGATGTGTGCAGATTGATGGGGCACACTGAAATATTGGATGAACATGGCCAATTGTTAAGGAAAGGCACAATCTACATGCGCAAACTGACAGACTCATGGAGATATTTCTTCACTCATTTGGTTGAGTGCTTAGGTGGTAGTTCTGGAGGATTAGATCAGATTAATCAGATGCAGCTCCAGATTGCCTACTGCCTTTGGTTTGGATATAGAGTTGATTTCGCTCAGATCTTCTTTGATGATCTGGTTGACCGTCTGAAGGTGAAAGGTAGAAAACCACATATTCCTTATATTCGTTTTCTTTCACTGGTATTTTTAAGAGCTTTGGGTGCTGAGTATGATTATGAAACAAATCATTTCTCTATGTGTGAATATCTGAGGGAGTTGAGTTCCCTAAAGTCAAGAGCTGGTGAGGTTGAAATTCCAGCAAATATGTTGAGTAATTTTGGAAATGATGCACCTGATGAGCAAGAAGAGGCTCCAGGTAGTGGTCAGATTGTTGTAAGACCCACTGGAGTCGTTGATGTTGAAAATGTGCAACCAGTAACCCAGGTGGCTCCTGTCACTGGACCTAGAACTGCCAGACGTTTAAGAAGAGGTGGAGTTCAGGTCAATCCGAATATAGCTGAAACGAGCCATCCTGGTAATATTATGAACATAGATGGGTCTCCTATTTTTGAGGAAGAAAATGTTGTTCAGATTGATGAGCAAGAGAATGTTGGGCAGGTAGACATTGTACAAGATGCTGAGCAGATTGGGCAGGTGACTGATGAATAGGTAGAAAATGTACAAGTTGTTGACCAGGTGACTGAAGAGCAAGATGCTCAGTTTGATTTGAATGTCGAAGTTGGTAATCAGACTGGTGATCAGACTATTGATGAAACGTTTGTTTGGAATGAGGCTGATTCTCCCATGTCAGAAGGTAACATTTTTGATACTGACATGAGCTTTCTGGGTGAAGAAGTAGAAAATGTGGTTTCTTCTATTATTACTTCAGTCACCCAACCACTTACTGAAATGCCACCACCTCCACCAGAATCAAATATTCCACCACCAGAATCCGAAATACCACCACCACCACCACCACCTTCAATTCCACAAAACACTCCATACTTCAATCCTCCCACAATTCAAATTTCTCAAACTCAACCACCACCACTTGAAACTCCAATCGACTTATCTGAACACCGTGCGCTGGACTCAACAGTTGTAACTGCTGAAACTTCCTCTGAAGAGGTCTGGGCACAAGTACCTTTAATGACCAGAATGACTTCAAATCTTGAACCTCCCAGTGGTCCCTCCTCTTCTTCTTCAGCCGAGGTCCAAGGCCTTTTAAGTAAGGTGGCGGACCTGGAGAGATCACTCCATTCTTCAACACAGGTTGTTTCTGATTTCAAATCTATTTTATCAAATAATCTTTCATCAGAAATGAATGTGTTTGCTGGAAATGAGAAACTGGTATTTGAAAAGCTGGATGAACTGGTACTGGCCACAAATCAAAACACTGAAAATCTCAAAGTGGCAGTCCAGGGATTAGAAGCAAGACTGGTTAGTTCTGTTCAGACTGCAGTGAAAGGTGAACTTGTTCAACCACTGGCAGGTCTGACAGAATAAGTTCAAAAGTTGACCACGAGGATAAGTAGTTTGGAGAGTAGGCCAACACTTGATCAGAATGCCGTTGTTAGCACTATCAGTGATGAGTGTGCTAAAAAGTTCAGACTTGGTATGTTGAAAGAAATATCTGAAGATATTTCTGGGTCTGTTCTTAGAACAATTCAAGATGGTTTGTTGCCACAAGTTGTGAAAATGATCGAAAATGAAATGCCAAAGCACTTGTCTTCAGAAATTGAATTTATCAAGAAGGAAGTGACGAAGCTAAGGCACACTGTGAATATCACAACTCCAACTGCTGGAAGAACTTTTGGTGAGACAGACAGGTATATGATTGAACAATTATGGAATGCCCACAAGTCTCAAACTGGTGGACATTCCAAGGGGGAAAAGTCGTCTGTTCCAGAAGAAGGTTTGGCTAGGAAGAAGAAAGAAGTGGTTGCCAGTGCTATTGAAAAGGCCTTTGCTACTGAAAGCATCGTGCAACAAGAACAAGTGACTGGTACTGATGCCAGTGCACAAGAAGCACAAAGGCACTTGGCACTGAAGCCATCGTGCAGGTTGAAGAGGCTGCTGGTACTAATGCCAGTGAGCCCCAATTTGAATCTTTCCCAGATATCCCATCAACTCTGAAGTCTATAAAAGGAAAGGAACAAATGGTATCTGGAGATGAAACTGAAACTGCTGAAGGTTCATCAGAGTCTCCTACTGCTGATGAAGACACCTCGAAGAGACTGGAGCAAGAATGCATTTTGATAGAAATATTCAAGAAAAATCAAAAAGATGAATTGTTGGCCCACCAAAGGGAGATGGCAAATATGGGGACTCTGGATTCGTACAATGCTGGCAGGTTGGGCATTCATATTGATGTGTACAAAAAGATGAAGGATGACCCCAGAATTCATCAATGTCTGAATGCATTGGATGATGTGTTCATTCGCTCCAGGTACTCTGAAGATGAGCAAACCTATGATGCTGTAACTTATGGGGTAAGTGTGACTGAACTGATAAGACAAAGAACGGAGGAGCTGGTGAACCTCCAGAAAAAGATAAGGAAGAATGCTGGTGCTCTGGAGATAGAGTACAGGAAGAAGATAAAGGGCTTGCCAAAACTCACTGCCAAACAGATCAAGGAAATCAAAGACAGAGATCTGAGCACTTTCATTCCTTTGGATACTTCACAAAGAATCAATCGTGAAGCATTTCAGTCTGTCATCGATCAGCAGAGAGTATCCAAGGAAACTGAATATATGATCCAGATGGCTAAGCAAAGAGCCAAATATGAAGATATGTTGAAATTCAGGGCTGATGCCAGAAGGATCATAGGTTCTGAAATCAAACTCGCTGAAAATCATGAAGGCATGACCAGATTTAATATAAAGTTGACCAGAGAGGGTAACTTTACTGATGAAAGGAAGAATGCATCAGTCCAAGCTTTTGGATGGACTGAACTGGAGGAGATAGGATTAACTTTCAAAGGAAAAACTGATTTGTCTCCTGATGTCAAGGCATTTATGAAGAGGATTAAAAAGGTTTGGAAAAGAATACAACAGATGGAAGTTGTTCTAGGTATGAGACCACCAGTTTCTGTTCCATCATCTCCATCACCAAAGAGAAAGGCTTCTGAAGATGCTCCTGGACAGACGTCGAAAAGAAGGGCTCTTGTATCATTTGCTTGTAATTTGTATTAAAATTTACAAAAGTGTAACTTATTTTCTGTTGATGGCTGTAAATATAGTTGCATATTTTGTTTCACAAAGTAAATGATCAGATTTAGTCTAAGTTAGAATTAAAAGATGAAACTGGAACTGATGATCTATAAAGTATTTCCCAGTAACAATAATTTTTAGACTAAGTCAAAACAAGTGTTTTTCTAAGCATACAAAGTTGTATAGATATAAGCTTGAAAAACCTTGCATTATTTCTAAACAAATAGGGGGAATTTGTTAGGTCCAGATTTACTGGACTCGCTCCAGACTAGACTACTGGAGCCTTACTGAATATCTGTCCAGAAATGATAATTACTGGACCAACTCCAGACTTGTAATCTGGAGTCCCTCTGAAGATTTGTTCTGAAATAATAGAAGACCAGTGAGCAAAATACTTGTATAGGAAATCTGGAGTATTCCAGATTAGCTCACTGGACTTCACCCCAGTCCAGATCTATTCTACTGAAGACGTTCTCACTGAAGTCAGAATAAATAAGACTGACAAATGGCGGAGTCCACTGGAAGTCTTACCAGATCTACGACTGGAGGATTGTCAGTGTTCTAGACCTTACAAGTCTGAACAATGATATCGAGGAATTGACTTTTTGCCTTTACACACTTTCCAAAGAACATTCCACTTGTTCTTTGCTAAAGTATATACGTGTGTAAAGGTGGTTGGTTAAAAGGATTATTGTCATATTGATGTGACTTTATCCTTGTACCTTAACCAATGCATTTAATGACCTTGTCGGTTCATTAAATGCATGCAACCATATTTGTACCGCACAAATTCACTGGTGAATTTGTTTGCCTATAAATACAAAGTCATTTCTTCGTTAAGATTACTTTTTAGCATTAAAGGTAAATTTGTCTAAATACTCTCGATCTTAAACAGGGATACTTCACAACTTTAAGTATCTCGATCAAAAGAGTTATTTGGCAAATATAGATCATTTGTAATTCATAGGTTGTTAGGATACTTACATATTTGTATTATCTTGATTCCGCACAACCTTGTATTTTATTTAACATCATAAATAAAATACACTTGAAAATATTTCATTTTGTTCCACCTTTACTTTATTGCTTTTAGTCTTGTATTACTTTGTTTATATACTTGCATTTATATTCAAGTAATACTAGTCCAATCTAGTGCTTATTAGACTTGTTGTATTTTACACTTCTGAGTTAACCATCGAGTTTGGGACTTTACACAAAGCAAATCGAGAAGACGTAGCAGCTGCTGGCACCCCATCTGAAGGCCCTAGTGCCGCTGGAGCCCATCTCCAGCGCCGCTGGGCGGCCCAGGTCCAGTTACGACTTTTGCCTTATAAATAGAACAAGAAACCCTCAAACCCTAAGAGAGAGCAGATCCAGCAGCCCTAGTCGACACCTATCAACCCTAGGTCGAATATTGCAGATTCCAAGGAGGTTTTGGAGCTTCTAACACCTCTCGATCTTCATCTTTAACCTAGATCTATACTCTTATTTTACTTTCTGTTGGTAAACAATGTCTTTCATCTTTTCAGACTTTGTTATTCCTTTAATAATGTCAGGCTAGTAGGCTGAATACTTATTTTGATCAATGTGATCATGTAGACGTTTATTTATCTTATTTTATTTGTTACATTTGTTGGATAGTGATTACTGTTTATCGTAGATCCATGGTTAATGAGTTCTTCATAATGTTATAGGTTCTATATCTGCATGTATTAGTTTAATTCTGATGATCGGTTTATAATCATAAACTAGGATTAATACATAAAGATGGAAAACACTAATCGGTCTTTAATTAGATGTAAAAGGTGATTCAGTTCTAACGGACGGATCCAGAACCATAATAATTAGAATTAGTTGAATATAATGCTTAACAATGTCAGACGCGATCTAGTGACATGGAAACGTGCACTATGGTCACCGGAGGGAATTATTTTCTGGTCATGGCTTAAGAGCCGGGCATACTAAAAGATGTATCAGTAACACAAACTTAGGTTAATAATCTTAAACAATGAATCTAACGAGAATTTGTTTAAAGAGTAGTGTGAGTCTAGCGACAGCATGTTTACATAGGCAAAGTGAATCTCAAGAATCTGAGCCGTGAATAAGTTTTCCAACAGACTAGCAGTAAATAGGATAGTATTTGTCGTACCATGAGATCGGAGATGCCAAACAAGTATTTTAATTTAATTACTGTTATTTGCTTTTCAATTTCAATTCTAGATTAAAAGAAGCTTCTCGCTACACCAAGCGGTTGCGGCTTCTATTTTGCTTTCATTTCAGTAGTTTAATAGGAAATCGTGACAAATCACAACCGCTAGAATTACACATATTATTAGACTAGGTAGTGCAAACGTCCCTGCGAACGATCCTGTATCTTATCACTTACTATACTACACCTGACCGGGTTCTCTGCCCGTAATTGTGTGTTTAGTTTGAGATATTTACTTGTACAACTTTTATAAATTTAAAACCAGTGTTTTCATAATTAAAAATCATTTTGTTTTTCTTTTCACACAAAAAACGCACATCAGTAGTAGAAGAATTTGAGCCATATTTATCTTCATAAACTTGATACAATTTTTCTAAAAGCCTATTAAACTCATGTTTTGCATTCATGACAAAGTTAACATCCTTTTCCCAACACTCCAAATTATCACTTATTTTTTCAATAAGTGCCTCAACGCCGCTAACATTTAAAGTGGGGTTCATTGCGGCGGCACAAGCAAAAAGTGGGGGCATTTCCATAAAATATTTTTTCAATTTATCTTTCATGGCTTTTACCATGTCTTCATAGAAACCCTCATCCATACACTCATATTCTACCAATTTTTCACAAATCTCATAAATTTGATGAAGCACCAAATGACTAGTAGAATAATAAACCCCCGAAACCAAAATCGTGGCATTTTTAAACACTTGAAGTATATCTACTAAAGATTGAATAATTTCCCAATTGTCAAACTTAGAAGATGCCATACGGTTGTTAACTAGCTCATCATGAAAATGTTTTAAAGTAGATTTTTGACGTAAAGCATTTTCAAACATTAGAAGAGTGGAATTCCATCTAGTAGGACAATCCCAATGAGGTGTTAAATATATCGAATCCGTATCTTTACACAATTTGATATATCTCTTATGTCTTGTCTTACCCCGCAAAAATACCTACCCTAACATCTTTTTAAAGTATTTTCTAACAATGTCAATGACCTTTTTACCCAAACCGCTTTGCATAACCAAGTTAAGAATATGTGCAACACATCGACCATGATAAAAAACACCATCACAAATAGGAGTATATTTTAGTTTTAAATGGTCAACCGCTTTTGTATTATTACTTGCATTATCAAATGATATTGAAAAAATCTTTTGTTCAATTTTATACAAACACATCTTTTAACTTATAGTATAGATTTTCACCCGTGTGAGGTTCCTCAAAATTTTCAAAAACAATCGTGCGCTTCATCATTTGCCAAGTACTAGGATCGATCCAATGCGCCGTAACGCAAATGTAAGAACCGGGCAAACCATGGGGAGCACTTCAAACATCGGTTGTCAAATTTACACTACCATTTAAAATTTCAAATTCCATTATAAGTAGTTTTTTAGCGATTTTCCAATTTTTCATACATGTACATTTTTGTTATTTGTATAATTTGAGCTTTAGTGTGTGTTTTAGTGTGTGTCAATGGCGGTTTTAGAGAGAGAAAGTAGAGAGAGAGTAGAGAGAGAGTGGAAAGTTTGAGAGAGAAAGTAGAGAGAGAGTAGAGAGAGAGTCAGGGAAAGTTTGGATAGTATTATGGGTGAAAAGGTTACATATTCACTTATGGAGGGGGTTTATATACATATGATCTATTTACACTATGCCCCCTTCCATTCTAACATGTTTACATTCTATGTACAAAACAACATAAAGTACACAAATCAACTACTACATATTATATTTCTAACAATCTCCCCCTTAGTAGTGATTTGTGAAAAATATCCAGTCCTTGTCATTCTTCAAGCTCTTGTATTTGGTCTATCTTTATTTGGATGCCAGAACTAGTTTTCTCCTTCGGGTCTGTCATCTGGAACAATCATATTTGCTTCAAAATTTCTTGGAGGAATGTTATGTGGCCCTGGAAGATGATTAGGCTCGTACTTGATCCAGCAACCTCCTTTCCGACGAACAACATACTTCGACTTCTGAACATTCTTTGCTTCTCTCATCATTCGAATGCTGTCTCGGTATTCAAGCCTTTGATTGATTTTGGAGATCACTTTATCAAGCACTTCCTTTTTCTTTTCATCTTGCTCATCTTCCTTCAAACATAGCAACACATTTTTACAAAACTCCAATGTTCCATCAGAATAAGAAGCAAGTTCATCCATACGAATGAAAATCTTCTTCTTTCGGCTATTTAGAAAGACAACCCCAAAAGATGGTTCTTCTAAGACTTGACCAATACTGAGCTGTTCAATGTCTCTGGTGTAAAGACTTTGATCTGGATATGGTACATTAATCTTTCTCTTAACAACTTCAAAGCCAATTTGAAAGTCTTCCAATGAAGCGTATTGAATGCAGCTTGACATGTATCTTTTCACAGCTTCAAAGGCGATAACATCTTCTTGGTATCTTTGTATTGCATTCAAGAAATGGTTGTAGAGAAAGATAATGTCGTCAACTGGCAGCAGCTTGAACTGAGCTTCTGTGAATCTGTACATTTTATTGTTATCTCTTTTCACATGAAAACAAGGGACAGAGATAGAAATCCTTTTCACCAAGATTACTCTGACAAGCACCAAAATCTTGTGATTTCTCTGTTCTTCGAGAAGCTTTGGATTGTATTGCTTAGTGAGTTTAAGAAGCTCTTTGTATTCTTCAATTTGTCTTGCTTCCTTAAACTTGTACATTGATTCCAACTCAGGTCTTTTAGTCTTAGTAACCTTGGTAGCACCACAAAAGATTGGAAAAGCTCTTTCTTCCAAGAATCTAGACTTTTTAGCTGCCTCCTTTGGCTTAACCCCCAGCGCAACCATTCTTTCTTTATCCCTCAAGAAGTATCCCCGATTAATGAACCTCCTTTGTTCATCAGTCAATTCAGTTGGAAAATAATCAGGGAGAACTTACTCGGATACTATAGCTTCTTTCAACACTTGCTTATAAGTTGATTTCTTGAAGTTCTGAGTTGCAGCCTCAGGAGTCTTTCTCAATTCATCAAAGCTATTAAAGTCTTCAAAAGTATAGTGTTGGGGAGTTGTGAAACCCTGAGTAGAGGATTCTCCAGCATCTTTTCTGCTTGATGAACCTGTTTCAAAATAATCAAGATCTGGGAAGTCTTCAAACACAGGTTCCTCAACTGCTTCTACATTTACTGGATTCTCAACAATCTCCGGCTCATCCAAAGTTACATTATCTTTTAAGGCTTCAATATCTGCATCTCTCTCAGCATATTCAATTACCTCATCTTCAATCACATACCCTTCATCTTCATTTTCAACAACATTTTCATTCTCTTCATCATCATCATCAGAACTATCACCAAAAACTTCAACTAGTCTTCTTTTAATCTCATCATTCAAAGAATCGTTCTCAACATTCTCAATATTTTCAACATTCTCCACATTTCCTTCTTCCATCACCACATCTCCAACATTTCCTTCAACTCTTGCCGAAGTACTATCAATGTTTGTTTGACCTTCTCCTTGGTTCTCCCCCTCGGGGTGATCATCAGAATCAGGATCATCCCGATGAGAAGGAACCGAGGCCGGTCAGCAAGACTCTAACGCCAACAATCTCAATTCAAAAGCAGCAAGCTTTGCATCATATTCAGCCTTTTGACGTTCAACTTGATCTTGTAACTCTTTCACTCTTCTTTCAGTGGCTATTTCTCTTTCTCGCACCTCAAGAGCATTCAACACCCCTCTTTCAGTTACCGTCAACAAATCACCCTCAGACCTTAAAATATTCAATAAACCTTCACAAGCAGCGTCTTTTGTAGGTAAATTTGTTGAGGTTGATGGAATTTCATTTGGTGTTGGTGTTCTTTGTGTTTGTGTAGGAGGTGGAGTAGCCAACCCGGGGGTTGTTGGCACACTTGTGGTGTGACCTAAACTCAGCGATGCTGAGTCAGGATTTCCTGCGGATCCTCGGGTTATACCCTCACCAGCAGTTTCAGATTCATGGGCTTTGCAACCCGAATCAATTGGTGTCCTAGACTGTGATAAATCACTGTCCTGGACTTGTTGTTGGGCAACACCACTAACAACACCGGGGTCACTGAGAATGCCCGTTAATACAGTCTCAGGTTGATCCTGAGGAACAGCAGTGTCACTACGGCGTTCATACTGCTCCCCAGTCTCTGTCTGAGGACTGTTACCTGCGGCTAAAGCTGGCGTGATGTTAGCTAAGGCAGGATTTCCAAGCTGTCCTTGAGGGTCACACAAAGTAGGTCCCTCTCCGCTTGTTCCGGCACCAGTACTCAACTGGGCTTGTGATTCAGTGTGCCTAGGAGATCTAGACTCTTGTGCAAGAACTGAAGGCGAGAGGTGGGGCTGGTCCTCTCTAATTTCAACACTCTCATCCTCCAAATGAGGAGAGTGTGGTGAGCGTGGCTTATCCCCGTGCATATCTGAGACTAACTCCTGTTGTGAGGAGTCAGAATGGCTAGGAGAGGTTGGTGCATTCGAGAATGGGCAGTTCCCAATTTCTACCCTAGGGTAAACAACCCGGCTAGACACATTTGTTTTAACTAATGGAGGGCTAACGTTTTCTTTTTGCCCTTGTCCTAACCCGGACCGCACATCCTCTCTGGTATTTTCAACCCCTCCCTCAGTCCCGCCTTGTTCCTCCTGCACATCATCATCTCCAGTGCAAACATTCTCAGTCTCAAGCTCATTTATAACATCATCCACAATTCTTGTTGCTTGTTCAACATTAAACTCCACAGAGGCACCAGGTTGTTCATTCACATCTTCTGAAGTGGATTCAAGTCTTTGTCTTGCAGATTTAGACAACTTATGTTTTCTTTTTGATTTCTTCTTCTTTGAATTCTGTTTTAGAACACTTCTAGTAGACATTTTAAGTCGTCTACCTGGTGGTGGAGTTGGTTCTTCAGGTAATGCTGAAGCAATTGGTGTAGGATTAAGTACCGGTGAAGAGCGAGGTGGTGTAAACGTTGGTGGGTTTGGTGAAACAACAGATGGTAAAGGTGTAGATTGTGATGTTGAAGATTGCGAAAAGCGAACGGTTGGTGTAGATTGTGAAATAGGTGATGAAATAGGTTCAGGTGAAGTAACATCTTGTTCAAGAATTACTCTTTTTGTCTTTCTTTTCCTCTGCTCAGAGGCCCCTTCATCACTAACCCCTCTTTTTCTTTTTGACGAACTAGGACCCTCACTTGGCGACCTATGCTCAGCTTGGGAAGGAGTCTGTTGGCTTTCAGACCCCAGAGCTGAGACTAACCACTCAAGATAAGACCTAAGGTGAGGACTCTGAGCAGGAACCAAATTTATCAGGAATGGTGGAATCGGTGTTAGAAATTCAAAATAGTGCTTAGTTGTATTTGAAAAATAGTGTATTTTATGTAAATATTGTTAGGTTGAGGGGGAGCTTTTGTAATATGCTTAGAGTATAAATACCCCTCAAACCTTTATTCCTAGTAACCTTTTGTAACCTTTTTCCCACTTCTGATTATCAATAAAACAGGAATTTACACACACATACCTTTCTCTCTCAAGAACACACACTAAAACACACACTTTCCACCATTGATGAATATCAACTTCCGCACATTAAACACGAATTAATAGGTTTTAACAAGTGGTATCAGAGCAAAACAACAATCTGTTGACGATCCAGAACAAATTTCATGCAGATTGATGCTAATTTTGTTCAAAATTGAATTCGTGTTATTCATTTATAACCGTTTTTAACTGCTACTGTTCTTCACCAATTAAACCTCAATTTTCACTCAATTTTCCTGTTTTTGTACACAGATACATTCTAAATCACCTCTAAAAACATCCTGTTAAGTTTCAGAATCCAATTCACAGTATTGATCAAAATCCAAATTTTTTGGAAAGTTGATGAGATTTTGAATTATCAGTTTGAATTGATTTAAGCAATGGATTTGTTTCTAGGGTTGTGCGCGATCGAATTTTAAGTGTTTCTGGGTTTGAATCGAGTTATAACACTCAAAATTGAGTGAATTATAGGCAAATTAGTGAAACATTCGATTTCTGGTGTTCTTACTGGTTTTCATTCAAAACGATCTAAGACGATCTTCTACATAAGATCGTCCTAGTGTTTCTTTGCTTTGGTATTAAGACGATCTTCATAAGATCGTCCTAATTTTTGTGGTTCTGTGTGAACTGTGTGTTGTGAATTCCTTGGGTAACTAATCTCATTGAGATTGGTTTTGCTCAACAAATTCTGATATAATAACCTCTTTCTGACCAAGACCGTCTTACCTTATCTCAACCAAGTTTCCAAGACGATCTTCACATAAGATCGTCCTACCATCTTTTACTTAGAAATTTTTCACCAAGTTTTCAAGACGATCTTCACATAAGATCGTCCTACCATTTTTACTTAGAAATTTTTCACCAAGTTTCCAAGACGATCTTCACATAAGATCGTCCTACCATTTTTTACTTAGAAATTTTTCACCAAGTTTTCAAGACGATCTTCACATAAGATCGTCCTACTATTTTTACTTAGAAATTTTTCAACAAAGTTTTCAAGACGATCTTCTCTCAAGATCGTCCTAATATTTCTTCATTAGTACTTAGAAAATTTTCATCCAATTTTCAAGACGATCTTCTCTTCAAGATCGTTCTAAGTTCCAATCAACTAAGACGATCTTCTAAGTTCCAAATTTACAAAACGATCTTCTCAAGATCGTTTCATTTTTTTTTAATCAAAAACAACAAAAATAAATACAAAATCATTGTTTATTCATTTCAGATGTCAACAATGAAGTTTTCAGAGCTTGAGATCAGAAAGAATTTCTTAGCCAAACAACAAAAGATGAAACCATGGCTATTCGGGGATATTGATGCTGATTCTGAAGATCTCACATGCTTAATGACATCAACAACAAATCTTTCACCGAATACTTCACAAACAACAAGTGAGGTACAATTCATCTCCACAGATGATTACTTGCCTGACCAAACAACTGCTGATACTTTGACAAAGCAAAATATTACTTTGAAAAACAATTTGAAAATGGCTAAACAAGAGTTTGATAAAATTAATGAAGATTTTTCAGAACTCTCAATAGCTCATGAAGCTCTCAAAATGAATTATGATTCTTTAAAAGAAATGCATTTGTCAAGTAACAGTTCTCAAGTTGTTTCACCCAATGCTCAATTGACCAACAAATGTCACGACCTTGAAAAAACTGTTCATTCACTCAAGCAAACCATTGAAACTTTAAAGCTTGAGAAAGACAATGAATGGTTAAGAGCAAATGCACGACAAGCTGATGTTGAGTTTCTCACCAATAAAATGAAAGATTTTAGACCCAACTGTGAAAAACATGAAAGACAGATTTCTGATCTAAACAGCACTTGTTTTCTCAAAGGAGTTGAAATTGAAACTCTTCAAAAACAAGTTGAGGATTTGAAAACAAACATTTTGTTCTATCAAGAAAAACTCTATAAAGTTGAACAAAATCCTCTTCTGAATTTCACTGCTTATTACAACAAGTCAAAGATAGATAGATCAGAACTTCTTCTTGGTTTGGGTTATGAGAATCCAACACATTTAGAAAAAATCAAGAAGGAAGAAATTGGTCCACTTTATGATGGGAATTGTCTCAGATTTGGCATGATTCAAGAGTTCATCAGACCATCTGAGGATGACTTTGAGTCAGATGATGTTGAAAGACAAAAACCAAACAGTTTTCAAATTGATTATGTTGCTATTAATGATACATACAAGAAAACTCATAAAAAATCCATCTATGAGTTAGAAGAAATAGACAGCATTTCAATTCCTGAAAATGAGTCTCAAAAAGATTGTTTAAAACCAAATTCAGAAAGATTTTACATTCCAACTACCATATTGGAAAAGGAAATTGAAGGTTTAAAACAAAAAATTGAGTCTCAACAACAAGTCATTGAACATCTGAAAACTCAAAATCATTCTCCAAAGGTAAGTGAGACTAAACCGATTCAAATGATGCATGATCTAACTACGGTTGATTGCTCTACTCCAGTCAAAGAGAGTGAGAATTTTAAAGATATGCAGGCTGATAGCATCTCTCCTGAAGAGATTCATGATATGTCCACATCCATGCTATCATCATTCTTCCAAATTGAAGAGAAAGTTCAAGCTTTGAAAGCTAAACATCGTGTTTCTGTCAAGAAAATACTTTCGTTTGATACCTCTGTGATCACCTCTGTTGACCAAAATAAAGTGAACTTAGAGCAAAAGATTGAGATCCCTACTGATTTTAAGGCTGAAGCAAAAGCATTAATTGAAAAATTGACAAATGAACATGTTTTCAAATCAGAAGTTCAAACCAAAGAATCTCAATTTACTTATCCAGATTTTTCTGTTGAAGAATTTGATAAGTTTTTGAAAACTGATCATGTTTTTGCACCAGAAGTTGAAAAAGAGCTTGAAAAACTCTCACTCAAAAAGCCTAAACCAAAGAAGGAATCTAAATCTAAGTTTGCTCCAACTTCATTTTATACACCCAAAGGTCAGCATGCTCCAGCTGTCAAAGGTAAGAAAACCATTTCAGCTTCCTCAAAGCCTAAAGGTAATATTTCATCTGTTTCTAGAACCTCTGCTTCTAAGGCTATCTTTCAAACTAGTTCTTTACCTAAGATGTCTAACACTAGCCATCACTTGCTATTAAAAGATACATCTAATGGTATAACTAGTTATAAAGATCAATATGGATGGTTCACTGTTACAAATCAAAAGAAACAGAATAACAAATCTTCCACCAAGAAAACACAAAATAAGAATATGTTTTTATCTCCTCGAACTAATTCCAAGATTTTATCTGAAACAGGAGAGAAGACATTAGCTAGTACCCATAAGTGGATTCCTAAATCATCAGTCAGAAGAAATGGGATGGCTAATGATTACAAGAAGGAAGTTTCTGGTAAGAAAATTAATTCAACATTGAGTAATCTAGCCAAACCATGGTCAATAAGAAATTCTAAATCTTCTGCTATAATTTCCAAACCTTTGATTGTTGCTTCTGATGGGATTGTGATGAATCTTACGAATAAACCTCTTGTTCGAAAACCTCATCTGTATACTTTGAATGATTCCACTAATCCCAAAGGACCCATTCAAAAGTGGGTACCTAGAAAAACCTAATTTTATTTTGCAGGTAATAATGGTCTGTGTTTAGTATTTCTATCTTGGATACTATTCAACACATGATCCTGGAATGAGTTTCTTTTCAAGAAACAATCTCAAATAAGTGCTTCTCACCAATGCACTAAACTTGCCTCTGCATGTTCTGTACACATCCTTCATCTCTTTCTCTTTCATTCATTATCTGTCAAACATTGATGCTATGCTTATGTGCAATGTGCTTAAATATCATGCAATGTTTGAGGGGGAGAAAAAGGATAATTCATGAATTTAAGGGGAGTTTGTGTTTTAGCACTATTTGAAGAGAACTCATTGTTTATTTTAGAAAAACCAAAAATAATTTTTTAATAATTTTTTTTCTTTCATATTAGAAAAACCAAATATAAAATTAAAAAATCATAAAAATAAAAATAAATTTTTTCCCAATTGTTTTACTTCATTTAGTATAAATATATTTGTTTGGAATGATTAAATAAAACCTAAGCCCATTTTTTTATAAGCCCATTCTAGTTAAAAGCCCAATTTCAAAAACCACCTGGTCAACACCCACCCGAACCATTTATCACCCACCCGAACCATACATCCGACCCAAACATTTAAGTTCCCTCTTACTTAAGGAGGAGGAAACCAATTGTTTTTCTTTTCACTTCTTTATTTCATTCCAGTTTCCCATAAAATCTCTCAAATCACTTCAAATTTATTTGTTGGCTGATCATTGAAAAAGAATAAGGGTTTTGTTCGTGATCAAATTCTAAGCATTTTATTTCATAATCACATTGTCTTAAGATCACTTATTCAAGTAAGAAACTGTTCGTAAGTGCTAAACTTATTTTTTCCATTTCTTGAATTTTGATCGACTGGTAATGCATATGTGATATTGGAATGATTTAGATGCATGTTTAGGTTATATGTGGATGTATATTACATGTTTTTATGCTTAGTTTAGAGATTTCGAAAATTCAAAAACCTGCTATCTTTTTGTCTTTGTGAAGAAGATGACCTAAGACGATCTAGAATAGATTGTTTGATTTCAGTGATGTGAGTTGATTAGTATTGCTTTCTATGATTCATATCTGTGTTGTTACCATGTTTTGTTGTGAAAAGAAATCTTTTGGTACTAAGAATTTCACTGAAAAGGTTAAAACGATTTTGGGCGAAGTCTCTTAGTTTCAAGTGTTTTGTTTCTAAGACGATCTTGACCAAGATCGTCTTGGTTCCAAAACTACATGGAAATAAGACGATCTTGCCAAGACCGTTTTTTTGTTCTCCTTCCTTATATAAATTTTGCCATGAAACCCTTGAGACCAAGACAAGGACGATCTTGTCAGGATCGTTCTAGTGTCTGAACGCTGTGTGGTGGTTGTTTCAAATTGAAAATCAAAAGAATGGGTAACTGAACTCGTATGAGATCGGTTTGCTCAAAACTAATACGTTTAAATATAGAGAGGAAATCATTGTGATGATTTCACTTTATATTTCAATGTGTTAGAATTTTTGTGTTTAAAACGATCTTAAACAAGATCGTTCCATTTTCCTCACTTCAAAATTTTTTAAGTTATAAAACCTCAAGACGATCTTGTACAAGATCGTCTCATTTTCCTTGCCTTAAAACATTTTTCAACATTTTGAATGTTGAAACGATCTTAATCAAGATCGTCTCATATCCAGGTTTTCCATACTTAACATTTTTTTCAAAAATTCAAGGATAAGACGATCTTAAACAAGACCGTTTCATTTTTCCTCTACTTAACATTTTTTTTCTCTTAAACCATTTTTCAATATCAAATGTTGAGACGATCTTCCTTAAGATCGTTTTAATATTTTTTAAACCTGAGTTTAACCTCAGGACGATCTTGTCAAGATCGTCCTAGGTTCCATACTTAGAAAATTTTTTTCAAAATTTTTTTTTTCCTTTGTGTTTTTGTGTCAAGTGTTTTGTATTTTCATATAATCACAATTTATTTGAAATACAGGGAATTGAACGCCTTTGTGTACTTCCTTGCTATTTTAAATACCTTGTACTTATATGATTATATTTTATATTCTGCGTTTATCTTCTCATTTCAAATGATTTATTTAAATCATTTGAGTGAACCTTGTTATTTGCTTTTCAAACATTAATTTTTGTATGCATTAAATTTTCTTTTGTCTTAAAACAGAAAATTCAAAAATGGATCATCAAGAAGTTGTTGAATATGATGAAGAGGTTGCACTAAATGAATCCATTGAAGAGATTCTCTTTGCCGGAAATACAAGCAACATGAGAAACAACAGAGCATTATATGATCCATTCATTGCTCCCGGCTTTCAAATTGTTCCGAGAATCCTTCACAATCATCATCTCACATATGCACTCACTGTTGAACAAGACTTAGCAGAAGTCTACCTTTTTGATATGTGGAGATCGATTACATTTGTTCAACCTTATGATCCATCTAATCCAAAAGCAAAATCCAAGTCAAAATCTCCTAAACTACGTCGTCAAGGCTACTTTCAATATCAATTGACGTCAGGAGAAACAACCTATGAGTTTGAATTCAATATAGATGACTTCAGAAGGATTTTAAGATTACCTGAAGCAGACTTCAATGGACATGTTGATTATGATGAATTTGAGTCCAATGAAGAGATGTTTGCTGCTTTAATTTCAATTGGCTATGAAGGTGCTTTGTCTAGAACCAAAGATTTCAAGTTGAAAAATCTTCCAAAAATCTGGTATTATGTGTACTCCATCCTAAGCAACTGCTTAACTCCTTACACAAGAGGGATGGACAATCTGACACAGCCAATGCTGCACATCTTCTATGCTGTTGTTTTCAACAGACATTACGACATTGCTCAACTTCTGTGGGATCAGTTGATAGTATTAGTAAATGGCAAAGTCTCTGCTCCCAAGAAGTATATTCCATTTATAAGATTTCTAACAGCAATTGTCTACAGTGCCATAAGACAAGAAAGAAGAATTCCAAGGCTTCCAGACAGCAGCAAAGTGATCATACAATTTTATAAGTATGTTAGAGATTCTGGAACTGCTAACTATACTTTCTTGATTCCATCATTTCTTTTAGATATGGTTTCAGATGCTGATGATGATAAGATAGCTTATCTGGACTGGATTAGAACAGCAATGAGACCGGAAAGCCTCCCGGTTTCTTCCCATGTTGTACATAGGACACCTGGTGAGGGGTCAAGTGTTAAAAGAAAAGAGCGTGAGGGTGAATCCAGTTCCAGTAAGCCAAAGAAAAAGAAACAAAAAGGCGAAATGTTTGTGTTAAGGCTAAGTAAGCAAGTGCACCAAAAGAAGAAGAAAAAGAGTTCTTCAAAGAATCTCAAAAGCAAAGCTCAAGCCGAATCTTCTTCTGAAAAGACTGCTTCTGGTTCTCCAAAACAAATCCGATCACCACCCCCCAGAACACAAACACCTCAAACACCATCATCTCCATCTTCACCAAAATTACCTCAATCACCAATTCATCAATCTTCACCACTTCCGGAAATTACTACACCTGAACCACCTATCATACCTCAATCTACCTCAACCATACCTTCATCATCTTTTGTTCGATCTCCTCCACCGACATATACTCAAGGCCGAAAGAAATCAATTCCTGTTAATATTCGCAAAACTTTTAAACGATCTCGTTTTGAGTATGACCGATTTCAACAACCCGAACCAGAAGAAATGATTCCTACTGATAGTGATGCGTCTGATGAGAACACCTCCACAAACAACAACAACAACAACAACAACAACAACAACAACAACAACAACAACAACAACAACAACAACAACAACAACAACAACAACAACAACAACAACAACAACAACAACAACAACAACAACAACAACAACAACAACAACAACAACAACAACAACAACAACAACAACAACAACAACAACAACAACAACAACAACAACAACAACAACAACAACAACAACAACAACAACAACAACAACAACAACAACAACAACAACAACAACAACAACAACAACAACAACAACAACAACAACAACAACAACAACAACAACAACAACAACAACAACAACAACAACAACAACAACAACAACAACAACAACAACAACAACAACAACAACAACAACAACAACAACAACAACAACAACAACAACAACAACAACAACAACAACAACAACAACAACAACAACAACAACAACAACAACAACAACAACAACAACAACAACAACAACAACAACAACAACAACAACAACAACAACAACAACAACAACAACAACAACAACAACAACAACAACAACAACAACAACAACAACAACAACAACAACAACAACAACAACAACAACAACAACAACAACAACAACAACAACAACAACAACAACAACAACAACAACAACAACAACAACAACAACAACAACAACAACAACAACAACAACAACAACAACAACAACAACAACAACAACAACAACAACAACAACAACAACAACAACAACAACAACAACAACAACAACAACAACAACAACAACAACAACAACAACAACAACAACAACAACAACAACAACAACAACAACAACAACAACAACAACAACAACAACAACAACAACAACAACAACAACAACAACAACAACAACAACAACAACAACAACAACAACAACAACAACAACAACAACAACAACAACAACAACAACAACAACAACAACAACAACAACAACAACAACAACAACAACAACAACAACAACAACAACAACAACAACAACAACAACAACAACAACAACAACAACAACAACAACAACAACAACAACAACAACAACAACAACAACAACAACAACAACAACAACAACAACAACAACAACAACAACAACAACAACAACAACAACAACAACAACAACAACAACAACAACAACAACAACAACAACAACAACAACAACAACAACAACAACAACAACAACAACAACAACAACAACAACAACAACAACAACAACAACAACAACAACAACAACAACAACAACAACAACAACAACAACAACAACAACAACAACAACAACAACAACAACAACAACAACAACAACAACAACAACAACAACAACAACAACAACAACAACAACAACAACAACAACAACAACAACAACAACAACAACAACAACAACAACAACAACAACAACAACAACAACAACAACAACAACAACAACAACAACAACAACAACAACAACAACAACAACAACAACAACAACAACAACAACAACAACAACAACAACAACAACAACAACAACAACAACAACAACAACAACAACAACAACAACAACAACAACAACAACAACAACAACAACAACAACAACAACAACAACAACAACAACAACAACAACAACAACAACAACAACAACAACAACAACAACAACAACAACAACAACAACAACAACAACAACAACAACAACAACAACAACAACAACAACAACAACAACAACAACAACAACAACAACAACAACAACAACAACAACAACAACAACAACAACAACAACAACAACAACAACAACAACAACAACAACAACAACAACAATAACAACAACAACAACAACAACAACAACAACAACAGCACCAACAACAACAACAACAACAACACCTCCACAAACAACAACAACAACACTCCACAAACAACAACAACAACAACACCTCCACAAACAACAACAACTACATACAACAACAACACCTCCACAAACAACAACAACAACACCTCCACAAACAACAACAACAACACTTCCACAAACAACAACAACAACACTTCCACAAACAACAACAACACTCCACAAACAACAACAACAACACTCCACAAACAACAACAACAACACTCCACAAACAACAACAACAACACTCCACAAACAACAACAACACACTCCACAAACAACAACAACAACAACAACACCTCCACAAACAACAACAACAACAACCCTCCACAAACAACAACAACACCTCCACAAACAACAACAACAACAACACCTCCACAAACAACAACAACAACAACACAACAACAACAACACCTCCACAAACAACAACAACAACAACAACAACAACAACAACAACACCTCCACAAACAACAACAACAACCCCAACACACATACAACAACAACACCTCCACAAACAACAACAACAACAACTACAACAACAACACCTCCACAAACAACAACAACAACAACTACAACACCTCCACATACAACAACAACACCTCCACAAACAACAACAACAACACCTCCACAAACAACAACAACAACACTTCCACAAACAACAACAACAACACTTCCACAAACAACAACAACAACAACAACACTTCCACAAACAACAACAACAACAACAACAACACTCCCACAAACAACAACAACAACCTTACCACCAACTCCACCATCACAAGCATTTCCAGATCCAAGTTCACCACACCATTCTTCAAGTTCATCTTCTGATTCTGATTCGTCTGAATACTTAAGTGATTGCTCTCCAAACCGAATTGCAACCAGTGGTTTATCTACCGATACTTTAATTGTCGCTCTTATGAATCGGTTAAGATCTGAAGAACCAAATCTGTCGTCGCATAAACGCTCAATTTTTCAATCACTTCTTGCATATTTATCCTTCCAAAATACACAACAGGAACAAAAGGCTCAAATTGAAGCTCTTCAAAAGAGAGTTACTGAACTTGATCAACAATGTAGACTGGCTAATATCTCAAGGCGTCGGGATGATCAAGATCCTGATGATCAACCCGAGGGGGAGAATTTGAGAGATATTAGAGAGGGTCATGAAACACAAGCTCAAGCTCAAGATGATCAAGAAACTGTTCAAAAAGTTGTCACAGAGACTCAAGGAGGAACTCAAGAAGATTCAGATGATTTACCTCCACTCATCAGAAATATTTCTCATTATTACTCTTCCACGTCAAGTTCTGATGAGTCAAGTGATCCTGATCCATTTCAACCAGAGAATGGTCATGATGATGAGTCTGATTCAGATAATACAGATGATGCTCCTGCAAGTATTGCTCAAGAAGAATATGGAGAGGATATATTTGAAGAGATAGTCTATCAGCTCAGAAACCCAGAAAATCTTGAGACTCCAAATGAACTTGGACAAGGTGTTAGACATCCAAGAATCTCAAGAAATACAATATGGCAGATCAATGAAGGGTATTTTGCTGAGAATTATGAACAAATTCTGGATTTGAGAACTAGACCTGAAGAAATGGTGTGCAGAGCTAGATATCTTGAAGAAAGAGCTTTTCAAATTTATTGCTCACCGAGTGAAAGACTCAACATGACCTTGAACCGATTAAGAGCTTTCTTTCTATTCAGACATCAAGGTCAAAGAGATGCTTATATGGAGCTAATGAATGCTGAAAGTTCAGTGAGAGCTGAATGGTGGTACCAACAATTTCAAATTCCAATAACCAAAGTCCTTCAGTTGTTTACTCCTCTTAAGAATCACAATCTCAGACTTGTTCGATTCAGAGTTCGTCGAGCTGATGGCCATGTCTATGTTGTTCAAGAAGAATCTTTTCAACAAATGACGATCTCTGACATTCTTTTCCTCTACAATCAATATGCTTATCTGATAATCAAGAATCAAGATCAACTTCTAGCTTATGAAGTTTTGAAAAGCCATATTCAAGCCTTGATTAGATTCTATGAATTCAATGACTTCCAGATTGGTTTGGAAAGAAGAACTAGCAGGATTAACCTTACAGACCAAATCAAAGAGCCGAAGGTTATGAGCTAGATTCATTTCAGATTGGAGATCCAATTGAAAGCCTGGATGGTTTTGTCTTCATCAATAGACTCAAGAGAAAGATCTTCATTCGTGCCTCTGATTTTGCCAAATATTCAGATGGTACCTTGAAATATTGTCATTCAATTCTGAATGCAATAGATGAAGACTCTGATAATGAAGAAGATGGGCATATAAAGTCTCAAAGAGAAGATCATTTAAGACGTATCAAAGATACTCTTGATATGAGACAGAGGATTAGAGATCTTATCATTACCAGAACTTCCAAGTCACAGGAAGGAGTCATACATACAAAGACAGGTTCATGGGTTCATTGGAATCCAAGTCATGAACGTGGTCCCCATAATATTCCTCCTGTCAACTTTCAAGATAACATCAGATTGCCAGATGAACGTCCTGTTGGTGATAACTGGCACTTTATCCCAAAGAAGTTTTGGAATGATTCGTGGAATAGTTATAAGAAGAGAGCATTCTGGAGTGCAAAGATTGACAAGCCATCAACATCAAATGCTGCACGACGTTATAAGAAAAGAAAGAACAAGCAGAGACGTGCAAATAAGAGGAGGAGACAACAGAGGAAGTGATGATGAACAACCAAGCACTAAGGGGGAGAATGTTAGAAATTCAAAATAGTGCTTAGTTGTATTTGAAAAATAGTGTATTTTATGTAAATATTGTTAGGTTGAGGGGGAGCTTTTGTAATATGCTTAGAGTATAAATACCCCTCAAACCTTTATTCCTTGTAACCTTTTTGTAACCTTTTTCCCACTTCTGATTATCAATAAAACAGGAATTTACACACACATACCTTTCTCTCTCAAGAACACACACTAAAACACACACTTTCCACCATTGATGAATATCAACTTCCGCACATTAAACACGAATTAATAGGAATGGTGGAATCGGAAAAGGTCTGACTTTATCACTTCCAGTGCCTCTCATATTTGATTTGTACATAGCAATGACACACTTGAAACTATCCTCCATCTTTGGAATACCTTCATTATTGTCAAGAACATCATCCACAATCAACGTGAAGAATCTGATGTAAGGAATGTACTTCCTTTCTTGTATGTCCTTCCCTTTGACAACTTGGCCATCTTATCCCATATAATCTTGGCAAAATCACACTCAACATTGTGTGTGACTGCATAGAAGATGGACAATGAATGTTTTGTCATTGCATCAATCCCTTTTTGTGAAGGCATCAGACATGTAACCAGAACATTATACATAGTATGCCAGAGAGAAGCTATTTTCATCCTTTTAAAGTCTCTCATCGTTGCTAATTCTCCTTCATAACCCAGAGCATGAACTGCAGCTAACATATCTTCAATAGAAGGCAGTTCTTCATATTCTTCATGTTCAGGAAAGCCAATGACAGTTCTGAGTTCATTTAATGTGAATGTGCATTCAACTTCATGATCTTCAGATCTAAGAGTGAATCGGAAGAAGTCTTCAGTCTTTCTTCTCTTACTTGCTTTTACATATTCAATCGATTCCCATAAATCAAAGATATATTTCTCTGGAACTACAGCACCATTGGTTAATGCATCTTTCAGTGGGTGATGGCTTAGAATCTCAGTGATAATTGGAAATCTTGAATTGAAAGGAATGTGAAGAGCTTGATTTGCTTGCATTTTCATTGTATCACCTTCTTGAAACATCACCATCTTATTTTATCTTTATGAATTTTCTGAAAAAAATAAACTGACCAAAAAAAAATATTTTGACCAGACAATTAGTTTAGAAAATAACACATACACATAACTAATTTATTAAAAATACAACGACATATAGAATTTCATAAGTATTAAAAGATAAGACACCGAAGGTAGTACACAAAGGCGTTCGATACCTTGTTTCTTACCCTAACACTTATGAAAAACTATATAGACAACAAAAACAATAATACACACAAACATACATACATTTAGACAATTTATCAACAAACAAGATTAAAAACAAAATAGAGAGAAAGAAAGAAAAAAAACTTAAAAAAAACTTTAAAAAAATATGTGCATTTGCCGAGCTTAGATCTCGGCAAATGACATGTTCAGTCAAAAGTTTTGCCCAGACAAATGACAAGTATGAACATTGGTTTTGGGCACTTGGTTTGATAAAACATTTGATTTGCCGAGCTAATATCTCGGCAAATGCGAGTAATGAGATCAGCGACCAGCATGTAAGCAAATCATTGAGTGTTTGAAGTCAGTTCTCGTAAATGCCGAGCTTATATCTCGGCAAATAAGCATTTCAGACTGAACTTCAATTTGATATATGAAAAATCCTTTGATTTGAATAACAAGTATGTTATCAATGTATAAAGGATGTTTTTCAATGAAAGAAAAAGGTGCATTTGCCGAGCTGGGAGCTCTGCAAATGACACAAAGACTTTGATTATTACATCATTTTCAAAAATCTTTCATTTGCCGAGCTGGGAGCTCTGCAAATGATGGTTTCAGAAAAAACACTGGAAAATTTTAAGTGACAAAACAAGTTTTTTGAAAAATTGAGATAAATCATGCATTTGCCGAGCTGGGAGCTCTGCAAATGGCTATTTCAAACCTTAAAAATTTTCTTGTATAATGATGACCAGAAACAAATGCATTTGCCGAGCTGGGAGCTCTGCAAATGGCTATTTCAAACCTTAAAAATTTTCTTGTATAATGATGACCAGAAACAAATGCATTTGCCGAGCTGGGAGCTCTGCAAATGATGGTTTCAGAAAAAACACTGGAAAATTTTAAGTGACAAAACAAGTTTTTTGAAAAATTGAGATAAATCATGCATTTGCCGAGCTTGGAGCTCTGCAAATGGCATTTTGTAATGAAGAACTTGTTTAGACTTATACAACGTTTAAAACCAGATAATATGAAGATTTGAAGGCCAAGATGAACAAACATAGTGTTTGCCGAGCTGGGAGCTCTGCAAATGGGCCAAATCTTCAAACATTCATAACAATACCCAGCCCTTTAAATGATCCGCCCAGAAAAATCAATCAAAAGTAAACGAAGGCAGTCATATCAATCAAAACAACATGTATTAATCCTAATCATGTATCTAAAATCATCAAAACATACATCATAACATCACAACGAAAAAAATTTCAACTTGGCATTTAATCAAACAGTTGGTGATCAAAAATTAAACAAGTGATCTTACCTTAAAAACAATGATCGAATGAAGATAGACGATGATTTTGTCCACAATATGATCACCAGATTACACCCTCTTTGATTATTATGAAATGGATAATGCTTTTGATTGATTGATGTGATGGAAGTTGATCAGTTTGAGAGAGAAAAAGAACTTGGATTTGAATTTGAATAAAAGTGAGTTGACCCGCCCATATTTTCCATTTAAACAACGAATCCGGGTCACGGGTATGGAAACGACCCGCGTGTCAACCCGATTTGAAACAGATCATGGGCTCATCATGCAGTTGGGCTCAATTTGATATTGGGCTTAAACCTCATTTTGATCTCATAAAGGTTTTGGGCTTAAACTAACAATAAAAAAAATTAATAACAAATAACCATAGAAAAAAAAAAAAAAAAAATACAGATTAAAAAAAATAAAACAAAACAAAACAAAAAAAAATCTTTTTATTATTTTAGAATTTTCTAATTTTGTATTTGATTTTTCAGATTTTATCAACAAACACACATACAAATAATGAAAAAAAATTGATTAAAAAAAATAAAACAAAACAAAAAAAATCTTTTTATTATTTTAGAATTTTCTAATTTTGTATTTGATTTTTCAGATTTTATCAACAAACACACATACAAATAATGAAAAAAAAATTTAAACAAATAAACAAACAATTAACAAGTAAACAAACACTTATTCACATGTATTTGCACACTCCCCCTCAAATTAGGCATATTAGCCTATACTAAATTTACAAACTCCCCCTAAAATCATGCATTCTACCCTTTTTCTCCCCCTCAAACATTGCATGTAATAACAAGTAAAACACATCAATGTTTGAACCAGAAAATGAACATAGAATACATGGCATGAAAGCATTTAAGTTTGTAAATCAAGCATTCCCAACTTGGTTTTCAGAAAATTGAACCTGTTTTCATCCAAAGGTTTGGTGAAAAGATCAGCAAGTTGGTAGTCTGTTGGGACAAAATAGAGTTCGATGTTACCTTTCTCGACATGATCTTTAAGAAAATGGTACCGAACATCTATGTGCTTGGTCTTTGTATGCTGTACAGGATTGCAAGAAATAGCAATTGCACTCTTAGAGTCACAGTATATGGGAATCCTGTTGAACTGAAATCCATAATCAGTCAACTGTGTCTTCATCCAAAGAACTTGTGAACAACAGCTAGCTGCAGCAACGTATTCAGCTTCTGCAGTAGATGTGGATACACAATTCTGTTTCTTTGACGACCAACTGACCAATCTATCCCCTAGAAACTGTACACTCCCAGAAGTACTCTTTCGATCAAGCTTACAACCTGCATGGTCAGCTCCGAATATGCAACCAATTGAAACCCAGTATCCCTAGGATACCAGAGACCAAGGTTCACTGTGCCTTTCAGGTATCGGAAGATCCGTTTAACGACCTGGAAATGACTTTCCTTGGGATTGGCCTGATACCTGGCACACATGCATGTTGCGAACATAATATCCGGGCGACTAGCAGTCAAGTACATGAGTGACCCTATCATACTGCGATATTTCTTTTGATCAAAAGATTTTCCATTTAAGTCAGCATTTATCTTTGTTCGAGCTTCCATGGGTGTACCAATTGTTCGGCAATCCATCATATCAAACTTTTTCAACATGTCAAGAATGTACTTAGATTGACAAATAAAAGTACCATTTGACAACTGTTTTACTTGAAGACCAAGGAAAAAGTTTAATTCACTCCATCATGCTCATTTCAAATTTCTTGATCATTAAAGCAGAGAAATTATTGCAGTATTTAGGATTAGTTGACCCGAAAATTATGTCGTCAACATAAATCTGGATTAGAATGATGTCACTTCCTTGTCGTTTTATAAACAAGGTAGTGTCAATCGAACCTTTGCTAAAACCAGATTTCACAAGATTAGAGGATAGAGCATCATACCATGCACGAGGCGCTTGTTTTAGACCATATAATGTCTTGTCTAACCTGTAAACGTAGTCTGGATGTTTGGAACTCACAAAACCTTCTGGTTGTTCAACGTACACTTCTTCTTTGAGAATTCCATTCAAGAAAGCAGTTTTAACATCCATCTGGTAGACTGTGAAGTTCTTGTAGGCAGCATAGGCAAGAAACATCCGAATAGCCTCAATTCGTGCAACTGGTGCGAATGTCTCATCATAGTCAATTCCATCTTGTTGGCAATATCCCTTTGCAACCAATCGTGCTTTGTTGCGTACAACAACTCCAGTTTCATCCTTTTTATTCTTGAAGATCCACTTGGTTTTAATTGGCTCCTTGTTCTTGTAAGGATTTGGAACCAATTTCCATACCTCAAGGCATTGATTCAGTTCCTCTTGCATAGCTTTCACCCAATCTGGATAACTTAGAGCTTCATTCACTGTCTTTGGTTCAACAATGCTTAGAAAATTTACAAACAGACATTCATTCGCAGAAGCGGATCTTGTCTGAATTCCAGTTGTTGGATTACCAATGACTTGAGAAATTGGATGAGCTCTTGTCCATTTTGTTGTATGAGGAATTGGATCAATTGGATCACCAGATTCTTCAGAATCAATAAAATCAGGAGTATGTTGTTCTGTCAATTGTTCAAGTGAAGTAGCAATTGGTTCAACAAAGTTATCTTGATCATAATCTTCTGGATTGGTTGATGGATTTGTCACTTGAGAGATAACATGAGGTTGAGTATGCATCTGTGAATAATCAGTAGGTGGAGGAGAATCAGATGGTGGACTATCATCTGATGCTTGTGATGGTGAAGACTCAATGGAATCCATCTCTTTCGAACTTGAACTTGATGGTTCATTTGAATTCACTTCAGGTGCAGGGACTTCTTTTGAAACTTTGAAAAATTCTTCGAACAAGATATCCAAATCTTGTGATGTTGGAGTAGAGAATGATGATTTGACATTTGAAGTAGTTTTTGTTGCGGAAGCTTGTGGACTTTTAAGTTCGGGTCTTGAACTGTGTTGTTCAAGAACCATTCCCGAGAGTTCATCAAATTTAACATTCATACTCTCTTCGATTCTCTTGGTTCTTCGGTTATATACACGATATGCAATGGATTCTCTTGAATAACCGATGAAATATGCCTCATCGCCTTTTGGTTCAAATTTGCCCAGATTTTCTCGATCATTGAGAACATAACATACACATCCAAAAATGTGCAAAAAGTTCACATTGGGCTTTCTTTTGTTGATCACCTCATACGGAGTTTTATCAAACCTCTTGTTTATGATGGATCTGTTTTGTGTAAAACAAGCAGTAGCAACAGCTTCAGCCCATAGATTTGGTGGCAGCTTCGAATAGGCAAGCATTGTTCTAGCTGCTTCAACAAGAGTTCGATTTCGACGTTCAACTACTCCATTCTGTTGAGGTGTTCTGACAGCGGAAAATTGGTGTGAAATACCCATGGACTTGAAGAAAGAATCAATTGTTGAATTCTTGAATTCAGTGCCATTGTCTGAGCGAACAATTCTAACAGATGATTTAAGATTGACTTGGGTCTTCTTGATGAAATCAATAATCACTTGTGGAGTTTCACTCTTTGCATGAATAAAGAATACCCAAGTGTAACGAGAATAATCATCTACAATCACTAGAATGTATCGCTTCCCATGGATACTTTGAACTTTCATTGGGCCACACAAATCCATATGAATAAGGTGCAAAGGACCTTCTGTACTTAAGTGCTTCTTTGGTTTGTGTGAAGCTTTCTTCATCTTTCCAATTGCACAAGCTGGACAAACATGTTCACTTTCATACTTGTAGTCCGGAAGACCTTCAACAAGTTGTTTATCCACGAGTGTATTAATCGTTTGAAAGTTAAGATGAGAAAGTCGGCGATGCCATAACCAAGAGTTTTGTGCAGTTGCTTTCGAAAGAAGACAAATTTCTGAAGAATTGGATGTGATGTTGTTGAGATCAATTGTGAACAAATTATTGTCTCTTGTTCCAGTCAGAATATCCACACCATCTTCAGTCTGCACTTTGCATTCATATCTCCTAAACAATACTTGAAGATCATTGTCACAAAATTGACCAACACTAAAGAGATTGTGTCCAAGTCCTTCAACATAGGAAACTCTCTTGATAGTAACTCCATTTTTGACAATGTCTCCATAACCAAGAATAGGAGCGATATGATCGTTTCCGAATCTTACAGTTCCCATAAACTTTTCAACAAAGTTCGAAAGAATTGATTTGGTTCCAGTCATATGGCGAGAACATCCCGAGTCAACATACCATACACAAATGAGATATTCCTGCAAGGACAGGGAATATGGTTTAGGTACCCATGTAGATTGGGTCCTTGCAGGTTAGGTGGATAACATGCAAGTACACATAAAGAAAATCAAGCAAAATAAACATCAAGCAATATGACAAACAAACAAACATTTTATTGAAATAACACACAAGCACACAGAATTGTTCAAAACACAAATACGAATTACAAGCATGGGAATGTAAAAGTTTATACACATGATTTGGTACAAGCAGGACTAGTCCTAGATTTAGATGCATTATCTAATGTAGATGATCTACGGACAATCCACACTTGTTTGACATGGGTAGTGTGTCCATCAAGTTTAACTTTTCTAGTAGCATGCAAGAATTTATCTTTTGGAATCCATTTACTGCTACTTTTCATGCACAAGTCACCTGAAACACGGACATTCTTAGAGTTAGATACTAATTTAGCATTTATGTTCTTAACAGGTTTCTTCTTGATGGGTTCTGTGGTCTTATTCACTTTCTTAATGTTATTAGGTGACAACCATCCATACTGGTCTTTGTATTTAGTCATGCCTGTAACAGTATCTCTAACCCTATGTAAAGTGCACTTAGGATTCTTCTGAGAGTACCTAGGAAAACTAGAATACCTAACCTGCTGAGGTTGTTTGATACCTAATGAGAAAGATTCAATTGTACTAATCTTCTGACCACTGCTTGTTTTGACTTCTTTTTGAGACTCAGATTTAGATTTGACCTTGTACATCTGTTGTTGCCTAGAAGTCTTTGATTCAGATTGTGTGGTCTTGGGTTTTGATACACACTTTGGTAATGGTCTGGTCTTCGGTTTTGAGTCAGTCTTGGGTAATTGTTTGGTCTTTGACTGTTGGGTAGTCTTTGATCTTTGCAACTTATCGTATGAAGATTGTGAAGAGTGTGACTGTGGAATCTTTTTTAGATTAAAATCAAGTTTTTCGTCCTTTTGAACAAAATGTTTTTCAAAGTCAGGATCATAATCAAGATTTTCTTCCAAAAATGTTGATAATTCATCAGTTTCCAACTTCACACTTACTTCATTTTTCTTTATCGGATTTAGACTTTGCTTGAGTGAAATTGATGCTTTATCTTTATGAAATTGAAGTGCTATTTTCTGAAGTTGGAATTCAACTTTTAAATCATTAAGTTCTTTTAGCACATTTAATCTCTGTTTTCGTTCTTTTTCAAACTTTTGTTTGAAAGCATCAATTTCATATATATATATCTTTTGCGTGAATATACACACTCGTATTTGGTTACTATAGTGAAACATATATATATATATATATATATATATATATATATATATATATATATATATATATATATATATATATATATATATATATATATATATATATATATATATATATATATATATATATATATATATATATATATATATATATATATATATATATATATATATATATATATATATATATATATATATATATATATATATATATATATATATATATATATATATATATATATATATATATATATATATATATATATATATATATATATATATATATATATATATATATATATATATATATATATATATATATATATATATATATATATATATATATATATATATATATATATATATATATATATATATATATATATATATATATATATATATATATATATATATATATATATATATATATATATATATATATATATATATATATATATATATATATATATATATATATATATATATATATATATATATATATATATATATATATATATATATATATATATATATATATATATATATATATATATATATATATATATATATATATATATATATATATATATATATATATATATATATATATATATATATATATATATATATATATATATATATATATATATATATATATATATATATATATATATATATATATATATATATATATATATATATATATATATATATATATATATATATATATATATATATATATATATATATATATATATATATATATATATATATATATATATATATATATATATATATATATATATATATATATATATATATATATATATATATATATATATATATATATATATATATATATATATATATATATATATATATATATATATATATATATATATATATATATATATATATATATATATATATATATATATATATATATATATATATATATATATATATATATATATATATATATATATATATATATATATATATATATATATATATATATATATATATATATATATATATATATATATATATATATATATATATATATATATATATATATATATATATATATATATATATATATATATATATATATATATATATATATATATATATATATATATATATATATATATATATATATATATATATATATATATATATATATATATATATATATATATATATATATATATATATATATATATATATATATATATATATATATATATATATATATATATATATATATATATATATATATATATATATATATATATATATATATATATATATATATATATATATATATATATATATATATATATATATATATATATATATATATATATATATATATATATATATATATATATATATATATATATATATATATATATATATATATATATATATATATATATATATATATATATATATATATATATATATATATATATATATATATATATATATATATATATATATATATATATATATATATATATATATATATATATATATATATATATATATATATATATATATATATATATATATATATATATATATATATATATATATATATATATATATATATATATATATATATATATATATATATATATATATATATATATATATATATATATATATATATATATATATATATATATATATATATATAT
Organism: Erigeron breviscapus; assembly: GCA_034093135.1. Taxonomy (NCBI): domain Eukaryota; kingdom Viridiplantae; phylum Streptophyta; class Magnoliopsida; order Asterales; family Asteraceae; genus Erigeron; species Erigeron breviscapus. The sequence goes on along the minus strand of CM067175.1, from coordinate 21,376,954 downwards.
ATATATATATATATATATATATATATATATATATATATATATATATATATATATATATATATATATATATATATATATATATATATATATATATATATATATATATATATATATATATATATATATATATATATATATATATATATATATATATATATATATATATATATATATATATATATATATATATATATATATATATATATATATATATATATATATATATATATATATATATATATATATATATATATATATATATATATATATATATATATATATATATATCTTTAGCACATTTAATCTCTGTTTTCGTTCTTTTTCAAACTTTTGTTTGAAAACATCAATTTCATTCAAGTAAGATTGAGTTCCTTCAGAAAACTTGGTGAAAGTCTCAATTTCAGACCTCAATTTCAACTTTTGATCATGTTTTGTGCGAGCTCGGCAAACAGAGGTTTCGTAGGGCTCTGATACCAATTGTTATTTGTATAATTTGAGCTTTAGTGTGTGTTTTAGTGTGTGTCAATGGCGGTTTTAGAGAGAGAAAGTAGAGAGAGAGTAGAGAGAGAGTCAGGGAAAGTTTGGATAGTATTATGGGTGAAAAGGTTACATATTCACTTATGGAGGGGGTTTATATACATATGATCTATTTACACTATGCCCCCTTCCATTCTAACATGTTTACATTCTAAGTACAAACAACATAAAGTACACAAATCAACTACTACATATTATATTTCTAACAGTTTTAATGTAGAACGAGTTAGAGTAGTGTACATTGGTTGGAAGGTGTTTTGAATTGCGCAAGTGACGCGCTCGTCGTCCCAATGGTTGAATGGCCAAGCTTTTTGAATAACAAGGTTGGAAAATGTCTCACGAACCGCCTCCGTCAAATAATGAAAAATAGTGCCATCATTTGCCAAGGTTTGTTGACCTTGTGAGGAGGTACCGGCTTCTTGTGCTTTTTTCACCGACAATGAAATTTAACATGTTTCCCCAATGTCGAGTTTGCATTTTTCACAAAAAGACGGTGACAATAATTACACCGAGCCTTAATATCACCATCCGACAACTTAACTAATTGAAAGTGTTCAAACACGGCCGCCGTTCTTTTAGTTGGTAATATAGCCACCACCGTTGGCTCACTTGTGGAACCAATACCGGTAGATTGCGTTTGTGAAGCGGAATTATGCTCCATTTTGTGAGAGATTTGATATATATTATATATATAGTGTATATATATTAAATATAGTGTATATATATATATATATAATATGTAGAATATAGTGATTTTGTAAGAAATTTATGAATAGAATGGATATGTTGTTGTAAAAACAACCCAAACTAATCCTAGATATATATACAAGTTGTAGGATGGCAAAATGGTAATTAAATAAATTATAGTACATGTACTTTTTATAGTACATGTGTATATATATATATATATATATATATATATATATATATATATATATATATATATAATATAGTGTATATTATATATATATATATATATATATATATATTTATATATAGATTTATGAATATATAGTGTATATATGTAGATATATATATATATATATATATATATATATATATATATATATATATATATATATATATATATATATATATATATATATATATATATATATATATATATATATATATATATAAATTATTATATATATATATATATATATATATATATATATATATAATATAGTGTATATTTATATATATATATATATATATATATATATATATATATAGATTTATGAATATATAATATATATGTATATATATATATATATATATATATATATATATATATAATATAGTGTATATTTATATATATATATATATATATATATATATATATATATAGATTTATGAATATATAGTGTATATATGTAGATATATATATATATATATATATATATATATATATATATATATATATATATATATATATATATATATATATATATATATATATATATATATATATATATATATATATATATATATATATATATATATATATATATATATATATATATATATATATATATATATATATATATATATATATATATATATATATATATATATATATATATATATATATATATATATATATATATATATATATATATATATATATATATATATATATATATATATATATATATATATATATATATATATATATATATATATATATATATATATATATATATATATATATATATATATATATATATATATATTAAATCTCTTACCAAAATCATTATATCTCTACATATTTTATATTTATATATCACAAAATATATATATATATATTATATATACACTATATATATAATATATATCAAATCTCTCACAAAATGGAGTCTAGTTCCGCTTCACAAACGCAATCTACCGGTATTGGTTCCACAAGTGAGGCGGCAACGGTGGTGGAAATAATAACGGATCATAAAAGAACGGCTCCCGTATTTCAACACTTTCAATTGGTTAAGTTGTCGAATGGTGTTGTTAAGGCTCAGTGTAATTATTGTCACAATCTCTTTAAAGGTGCAAACTCGACTTTGGACAAACATGTTAGACTTCATTGTGCGGTGAAAAAAGCACAAGATGGGGGTACCACCTCACAAGGTCAACAAACATTAGGAAATGATGGCACTATTTTTCATTATTCGACGGAGGCGGTTCGTGAAGGACTTTCCAACTTGACCATTAAAAAAGCTTGGCCATTCAACCATTGGGACGATCCGGAGGTCACTTCCACATTTCAAACCTTAATCCAACCAAGGTACACTACTCTAACTCGCTCTACATTAAAACGTACATGTATGAAAAATTGGAAATTGGCTAAAAAACTACTTATAACGGATTTTGAAAATTTAAAGGGTAGCTTAAATTTGACAACCGATGTTTGGAGTGCTCCTCATGGTTTGCCCGGTTCTTACATATGTGTTACGGCTCATTGGATAGATCCTAGTACTTGGCAAATGATGAAACGCACAATTGCTTTTGAAAATTTTGAGGAACCTCATACCGGTGAAAATCTATACTATAAGTTAAGAGATGTGTTTGCATACTATAAAATTGAGCAAAAGATTTTTTCAATATCATTTGATAATGCAAGTAATAATACAAAAGCGGTTGACCACTTGAAAATAAAATATACTCCTATTTGTGATGGTATTTTTTATCATGGTCGATGTGTTGCACATATTCTTAACTTGGTTGTGCAAAGCGGGTTGGGTGACGCTACAATTGCATTAGTTAGGAACAACTTTGTTAAGATGTTAAAGGAGGTATTTTTGGGGGGTAAGACTAGACATAAGAAGTATATCAAATTGTGTAAAGATACCGATTCGATATATTTGTCACCTCATTGGGATTGTCCTACCAGATGGAATTCGACTCTTACAATGTTTGAATGTGCTTTACGTCAAAAAATTACTTTGAAACATTTTCATGATGATCTAGTTGACAACCGTTTGGCATCTTCTAAGTTTGACCTTTGGGAAGTTATTCAAACTTTAGTAGATTTACTTCAAGTGTTTAAAAATGCCACGGTTTTGGTTTCGGGGGTTTATTATTCTACTAGTCATTTGGTGCTTCACCAAATTTATGAAATTGGTGAAAAATTGGTAGAATTTGAGTGTATGGATAATGGTGTATATGAACGCATGGTGAAAGGCATGAGAGAAAAGTTGAAAAAATATTTTATGGAAATGCCACCAATTTTTGCTTGTGCCGCCGCAATGAACCCCACTTTAAATGTTAGCGGCGTTGAGGCACTTATTGAAAAAATAAATGATAGTTTGGAGTGTTATGAAAAGGATATAAACTTTTCCATAACGGCAAAAAGTGAGTTTAATGCGAATTTTGAAAGATTGTATAAGGTTTATGAAGCTAGATATGACTCAAGTTCTTCTACTACTCCTTCTCCCTTTGTTTCTACCAAAAAAAGCAAGGATTCCAAGATAAACCTATACAATTATGTTATCCAAACAACCACCAAACGTCAAAGAAATGAGGCTTCAACTTCCAACAAGAACACCGAGTATCATAGGTATATCGGAACAAACTTTTTGGCTAGCCTTGGAGTTGATGCTTTCATGAATGTGGATGTATTGAATTGGTGGAAGGAAAGGGAAGATCAATTTCCCATTCTATCTATCATGGCACGTGATTTACTAAGCGCTCAAGCTTCAACGGTTGCTAGTGAATCCGCATTTTCACAAAGTGGAAGAGTTTTGTCCATAAGAAGAACAAAACTTACACCGGCATCATGAAGACTTTGTATTTGAAGATTGTATTTGTTTAAGACATTGTTCATTTGGTTAAGACATTGTATTTGGTTAAGACATTGTATTTGGTTGAAGACATTGTATTTGGTTGAAGACATTGTATTTGGTTGAAGACATTGTATTTGGTTGAAGACATTGTATTTGGTTGAAGACATTGTATTTGGTTGAAGACATTGTATTTGGTTGAAGACATTGTATTTGGTTGAAGACATTGTATTTGGTTGAAGACATTGTATTTGTTGAAGACATTGTATTTGGTTAAGACATTGTATTTGGTTGAAGACATTGTATTTGGTTGAAGACATTGTATTTGGTTGAAGACATTGTATTTGGTTGAAGACATTGTATTTGTTGAAGACATTGTATTTGGTTAAGACATTGTATTTGGTTAAGACATTGTATTTGGTTGAAGACATTGTATTTGGTTGAAGACATTGTATTTGGTTGAAGACATTGTATTTGTTGAAGACATTGTATTTGGTTAAGACATTGTATTTGTTGAAGACATTGTATTTGGTTGAAGACATTGTATTTGGTTGAAGACATTGTATTTGGTTGAAGACATTGTATTTGGTTGAAGACATTGTATTTGGTTGAAGACATTGTATTTGGTTGAAGACATTGTATTTGGTTGAAGACATTGTATTTGGTTGAAGACATTGTATTTGGTTGAAGACATTGTATTTGGTTGAAGACATTGTATTTGGTTGAAGACATTGTATTTGGTTGAAGACATTGTATTTGGTTAAGACATTGTATTTGGTTAAGACATTGTATTTGGTTGAAGACATTGTATTTGGTTGAAGACATTGTATTTGGTTGAAGACATTGTATTTGGTTGAAGACATTGTATTTGGTTGAAGACATTGTATTTGGTTGAAGACATTGTATTTGGTTGAAGACATTGTATTTGGTTGAAGACATTGTATTTGGTTGAAGACATTGTATTTGGTTAAGACATTGTATTTGTTGAAGACATTGTATTTGGTTGAAGACATTGTATTTGGTTGAAGACATTGTATTTGGTTGAAGACATTGTATTTGGTTGAAGACATTGTATTTGGTTGAAGACATTGTATTTGGTTGAAGACATTGTATTTGTTGAAGACATTGTATTTGGTTGAAGACATTGTATTTGGTTGAAGACATTGTATTTGTTGAAGACATTGTATTTGGTTAAGACATTGTATTTGTTGAAGACATTGTATTTGTTAAGACATTGTATTTGGTTAAGACATTGTATTTGGTTGAAGACATTGTATTTGGTTGAAGACATTGTATTTGGTTGAAGACATTGTATTTGGTTGAAGACATTGTATTTGGTTGAAGACATTGTATTTGGTTGAAGACATTGTATTTGGTTGAAGACATTGTATTTGGTTGAAGACATTGTATTTGGTTGAAGACATTGTATTTGGTTGAAGACATTGTATTTGGTTGAAGACATTGTATTTGGTTGAAGACATTGTATTTGTTGAAGACATTGTATTTGGTTAAGACATTGTATTTGGTTGAAGACATTGTATTTGGTTGAAGACATTGTATTTGGTTGAAGACATTGTATTTGGTTGAAGACATTGTATTTGGTTGAAGACATTGTATTTGGTTGAAGACATTGTATTTGGTTGAAGACATTGTATTTGTTGAAGACATTGTATTTGGTTGAAGACATTGTTATTTGTTGAAGACATTGTATTTGGTTGAAGACATTGTTATTTGGTTAAGACATTGTATTTGTTGAAGACATTGTATTTGGTTGAAGACATTGTTATTTGGTTGAAGACATTGTATTTGGTTGAAGACATTGTATTTGTTTGAAGACTTGTTATTTGGTTAAGACATTGTCATTTGGTTGAAGACATTGTATTTGGTTGAAGACATTGTATTTGATTGAAGACTTTGAACTTTGTTGAAGATTAAGATGATCTATAATAAAAGTATGCATTTTCGACGAAAAAAGAATGAATTATAGTGAATTATTAGTGAGTTTTTAATTTTTTTCAAGTGTTTTTTGTGAAATAACTTGGAGTTTTTTGTGTTAATTCACTAGATATTATCATTATGAAGGTATTTAAGGTCTTATGGCTCGGTGTATTAACAATCAAGTGCCCCAAAATCGAATTACGATGAAAAAAAGTGGCCTTAACGGCCGTTAAATGAATTATAGTGAATTATTAGTGAGTTTTTAATTTTTTTCAAGTGTTTTTTGTGAAATAACTTGGAGTTTTTTGTGTTAATTCACTAGATATTATCATTATGAAGGTATTTTAGGTCTTAAGGCTCTATGTATTAACAATCAAGTGGCCCAAAATCGATTTACGATGAAAAAAAGTGGCCTTAACGGCCGTTAAATGAATTATAGTGAATTATTAGTGAGTTTTTAATTTTTTTCAAGTGTTTTTTGTGAAATAACTTGGAGTTTTTTGTGTTAATTCACTAGATATTATCATTATGAAGGTATTTAAGGTCTTATGGCTCGGTGTATTAACAATCAAGTGGCCCAAAATCGATTTACGATGAAAAAAAGTGGCCTTAACGGCCGTTAAATGAATTATAGTGAATTATTAGTGAGTTTTTAATTTTTTTCAAGTGTTTTTTGTGAAATAACTTGGAGTTTTTTGTGTTAATTCACTAGATATTATCATTATGAAGGTATTTTAGGTCTTAAGGCTCTATGTATTAACAATCAAGTGGCCCAAAATCGATTTACGATGAAAAAAAGTGGCCTTAACGGCCGTTAAATGAATTATAGTGAATTATTAGTGAGTTTTTAATTTTTTTCAAGTGTTTTTTGTGAAATAACTTGGAGTTTTTTGTGTTAATTCACTAGATATTATCATTATGAAGGTATTTTAGGTCTTAAGGCTCTATGTATTAACAATCAAGTGGCCCAAAATCGATTTACGATGAAAAAAAGTGGCCTTAACGGCCGTTAAATGAATTATAGTGAATTATAACTTTTTTTCAATTTACTAACCGACTTTCAAATCAAAAGTGACGCTGGGTCATAAAACCAATTTTTAGAATCACATTAAACTCGCTTAGTTCCAACTAATAGTATATGTGATCGATCATCGACTTACTGATAGCTTTAGTAAACACGATAAGGGCACTCCATATGTGTAGAGTCTAACTATTACTTGTTAATAAATTTAAGACTAGATCTTACACATCAAATACGCTGGTGTCTTTAACCCGTCACGCCGAACTTTCAGTGTATTGAACAGAAAACGCTAACGCCTAGCGTTAAAGAAGGTCTTATATTTGTTGCTCATTGTTTAATCACTCTTTCATTAACATGTTATTCATTTTGTACATGGTTGCAACATAAAAAAATTTTATTGATATATCTTGCTTACTAACTTTTTTTCAATTTACTAACCGACTTTCAAATCAAAAGTGACGCTGGGTCATAAAACCAATTTTTAGAATCACATTAAACTCGCTTAGTTCCAACTAATAGTATATGTGATCGATCATCGACTTACTGATAGCTTTAGTAAACACGATAAGGTCACTCCATATGTGTAGAGTCTAACTATTACTTGTTAATAAATTTAAGACTAGATCTTACACATCAAATACGCTGGTGTCTTTAACCCGTCACGCCGAACTTTCAGTGTATTGAACAGAAAACGCTAACGCCTAGCGTTAAAGAAGGTCTTATATTTGTTGCTCATTGTTTAATCACTCTTTCATTAACATGTTATTCATTTTGTACATGGTTGCAACATAAAAAAATTTTATTGATATATCTTGCTTACAAATTTTTTAAATTTATACATCGTCGATATTTTAGTGAACTGTTAGTCTAGTTTACATCATAATCACAATGGGAATACATCATATTTACCTGTATCATAATCACGATCGGAATACATCATGTTCATCCGTATCATAACCATATTGAACTAGAGGTCAACAAGAACCGCAAAGACCTTTAAAAGTAAATCAAGATGATCACACAAATTAATAAAACTATCATAAGAAAACTAGTTTCACGTGGAGGGTCTAATAAGTAGCAAGGGTAAGACATAAACTATCATATGATGTATAACAACCTTTTTTTGATTGACACATTTAATCATTGTATCATAATTTCAAACTATCATATAATGCAAGGTTGTCAAAATCGCAGACCGTGGCCGATTTCTCAGGATCTACCTTGGGGATCAGCGGGTGAGGATTCGATTTAGCCGGATCGGCCTTAAAATGGTTCAATGGCTGTCAATGTCTCAAAAACGAATCAAGATTCTCCCCGTTGCTAGAACTATTGTTTCCAGCAAAAAGATGGTGATTGGAGGTGGTCAACGGTGGTCATGGTGGCGGATCGATGGTGGTTGAGACAAAGAAGAAGAATACTATATATTGAAAATATAAACTTAGTGCCTTTTTTAATAGTGTCTGTATTCTACTTTCCATCACATTAATCTTCATTTTGACCCATTTTAAGCCTTAAAGTTTTGTATTATATCTATTTGACCAATAAATTCTCTTACCATTTATAGTTTATACAATATTTATGTAACTTTATTTTATTATTATTTTTTATTTTATTTTTATTTTATTTTATTTTTATTTTTTTTATTTTATTTTATGTAACTTTATTTTATTATTATTTTTTATTTTATTTTTATTTTTGTTAAAATGTTATAGAAAATTACAAACATATTATTTTCATACAATAAATTTGTTATATATTCTTTTGTTTATGTTAATATGTATCTGTTTATAACATTTAATTCGATTAATTTTATTTGTATATATAAATAACCCATCCGATTTCTCCCTAATGTTTCAAAAAATCTCGACTCCCCACCTCGGCAATCTGATCCCCAATTACGAGTTTCCCAACCTTGATATAATGTTATTTCACTTTTATAGTGTCATCATCGTATTTTTAAACCGAGGTGCGTGTAAATGGGGCGAATATGACATTGAGGCAAAATCACTAATTGCACCTGAATCAAGGGAGGTAAGAATCCATATTTAAGATGAAGAAGCTCATTGAGAGGTTTCTTTGGCCGGACATGCGGGTGGTGTCGATAGAGTGGTGGTGGCAATAATGATATGTAATGTTGTTACGGGTTCACAGTGTGTAAGCAAAAGTAAACGCCATAATTTAACTCAATATGAAGCCACAAGACTGCAAGACACAGGACGAAGACTCGGATGCGAAAACGCCACTCACAGGCACTATAGAGCCCCGCTCAGACTTGGCTAGAGGCCACGAGCGCCGCTCCTATTGTCGGTTTAGCAATTTGAGGGTTTCACTATAAATACATTTTAAAGCCCTCATAATTCAGATATACCTCATAAAACAGAACCACTCGACCCTAAAACCCTGTGAGACGAATTTGAGCAGCCTTAAAGGGAACTCCAGCCTAGGAAACACCTCCTGATCTTAAGGTATTCATACCATAGATTGTTAAATCTTTATTCTTGTTTACTTTTCATTGTTAGTAAAATATGTCTTTCTATTATATAGACCTTATTATTCCTTTAGTAATTTTTGGCTAGTTGTTTAATAATTGTTTGAACTATGTGATATGTAAGACTTTTATGTGCTATTCCATTATTTGATTTGTTGCACTATTATTATCTTTAAACGTAGATCCACAGTTATCTAGTTTTTCGTATTATATATATTATTAATTAATGTATCTAATAGTGAGTCATTAGAATGTACAAAATATACAATGGAAAATAAGTTTTTGGTCTGTGGTACTTTAGCGAGGACTACGAAATTAATAACCACCATTAATGGATCATATGTTTTTAACAAATGAGGTGATGGTCATTAGGGGGTAAGGAGTGGATGGCGGGTTGGTGATTTCATGACATGAAACCGGCGGGTACACCACCGCCAACATGAAATTTATGGTCCATCGGCTTCATGGGAGGTATGGGAGCCCGTCCACCATAAACTCAAAAGTGACCGTTGCATATTGAATGTGTGGGACCAATATTCAAAAAACTAACCGTTTTTTGACTTAAATAAAAAAAAAATCCAGTTTTTTTTGAACTAAACTAGCCGTTGCTAGTATATATCACCCTCCTTCTTCTTCATTTCCAAATATCACACATTCACACCCATCAGATATCACCCTCACTTTCATCACACTTTCATCATGGATCGTAGAAGGCAAAAAAACGTTGCAGCCGGATTGAATAGAGGGCAAGGATTTGTCGAGGCTAGTCGAGGTCGTGGCCGTATCGGGTTGACTCAAAGGCGTGGTTTTGTGCCTCCACAAACAGTGTACCATCCACAACCATCGAATCCTCCACAAAGTATGTCTCAACCATCTGTCCATCATTGTCAACAATCGACTCCTCAACCTTACTACCCTCAACCGGCTAGTTCCCAACCGTTGTATGGGTGTAGTTCACAGCCGTTGCATATTCGGGATTACGAATTCGTTCAAACGGCGGAGTTCGAGCCTTTCTTACATGGCTATCGTGACAAGTTGCCGAGCGACGATGATGAAGTGTTATGTGAATTGATGAATTAGCAATTCGATTGAATTGATACAGTTATGTGAAATTGATTAGTTATGTGAAATTGATTAAGTTTCATATCATTTTAGTTATGATACAGTAGTTTTGTGAAATTGATTAAGGCCCATATCAATTTGATCAAGGTGTTTGATTAGTTTCATAATCGGCCCATATTGTAAAACTGTGTTGATCAATTTAAATAGTTTGTTTATTTTGGTTAAAAAAAAAAGTATGAAAATTAAATTTTTTTTGAGAGGGTTGAAAATTTTAATGAATGCCAATGAATTAGGTTTAGAGGGTTGGTTGGAAGGGTTAAAAAGTTGGAATGAGATGGATGAATTGTATTGGTTAATTTTGAGAGGGTTGATAAAATTGTGTTCACCACTCCTAGTCCCCTTAAAGGTTGTCATCGATTGTAGTGACAAAACATAAAACATATAGGTAAGAATAAACAAACACTAATTACTTTGAATCTAACAAAAATGTTAAACTAATATTGCAAAAACCCCTTGGATCTACCAAAAAATCTTTAATTAAATGAACTCATGAAAATAACTTTAGAGTGTATATATTGGTAATGGGAGTTGATTTTTACACTGAACAAAATTATCCATCCACGGAAAATTAAATGAATGGACAAATCCACCCTTATGCTTCTTCGTCTTACCAAAAAATTACTATTTCAGTTTGCTTCTTGTCTATTTTTGTCGTCATGCCCCGTAACCCTCCTAGCATCTATACTTACACAGTTTACACCGACACCTAATTAGAGATGAAAACAATGTATTTGGCAACACCGATTTATTCCTTCCTCATCACAATTCGATATGGGTTCAAACATTCCCCATCAACATGTACATTTAATCTATTTCATAACCATCAAATATTCAAATTAGTGAATCGCAATAATACGAGTATTTAGTATTATCAACTTCAATTTGATGGGGGTGTAATGGTTTTCAAGTTGTTGGTGAAGAAACCAAGGTAAATGATTTAAAAATGGGGGAGGGCAAAATAGACATTTAGCTTCTAGATTCCGTAAATGAATAAACTTGATCCGTGTAAAAATCACAAGCCATTGGTTATTTGTATCTTGGAACCGTGTAGATTTGGTAATGAAAATGTAAGATTTCCGGTGTAGCAGTGATGGTTTATATATAAATTTTTTTTGAAAAGTTAATTTCGTTTAAAGCTTTATGTCGCGATTCGACAGCGAGAGGTCTAGCATACGTTGTCTTAACCGGGTCCGCGATAGAGAACTCTCTCGAAACAAAAATGCCTATTTCAAATACCCGATTGGGGAAACCCCCTACTAATCTGCCCGAAGTCACGACGATTAATAAAGGTAAACCCTGCCCCTAAGACCTAAACATAGGTAAACCTAGACCAAGTCCTCATAGAGGAACACCTATATCTCAAAGTGGTGTTTTATATCAATCAATCTAACTAACTAGTTTATATAAGTAATTATTAATCTAACTAATTATGTAAATGCGAAAGAATTAACAAAACATTTAGACAATTTAACTTTCAAACCGAGATCATACAAGCATGCCTTACTAGATTTTAATAAGAAAGTTGAAGACTCTAATTTTGTCACATACTAGAATCCAAAATAATAGCCTCGTACATGCGATCAACTCACGACACTAGCTAAGTATGTGCTAGCAATGGCTTGACTTAATATAAGCTAAAAAGCTTTTATTAAGATAAAAAAGGACAAAAAGATTAAACTAGAAGGTTACTAGAAACAATTTTTGTCACATACTAGAATCCAAAATAATAGCCTCGTACATGCGATCAACTCACGGCACTAGCTAAGTATGTGCTAGCAATGGCTTGACTTAATATAAGCTAAAAAGCTTTTATTAAGATAAAAAAGGACAAAAAGATTAAAAATGGGGGAGGGCAAAATAGACATTTAGCTTCTAGATTCCGTAAATGAATAAACTTGATCCGTGTAAAAATCACAAGCCATTGGTTATTTGTATCTTGGAACCGTGTAGATTTGGTAATGAAAATGTAAGATTTCCGGTGTAGCAGTGATGGTTTATATATAAATTTTTTTTGAAAAGTTAATTTCGTTTAAAGCTTTATGTCGCGATTCGACAGCGAGAGGTCTAGCATACGTTGTCTTAACCGGGTCCGCGATAGAGAACTCTCTCGAAACAAAAATGCCTATTTCAAATACCCGATTGGGGAAACCCCCTACTAATCTGCCCGAAGTCACGACGATTAATAAAGGTAAACCCTGCCCCTCAGACCTAAACATAGGTAAACCTAGACCAAGTCCTCATAGAGGAACACCTATATCTCAAAGTGGTGTTTTATATCAATCAATCTAACTAACTAGTTTATATAAGTAATTATTAATCTAACTAATTATGTAAATGCGAAAGAATTAACAAAACATTTAGACAATTTAACTTTCAAACCGAGATCATACAAGCATGCCTTACTAGATTTTAATAAGAAAGTTGAAGACTCTAATTTTGTCACATACTAGAATCCAAAATAATAGCCTCGTACATGCGATCAACTCACGACACTAGCTAAGTATGTGCTAGCAATGGCTTGACTTAATATAAGCTAAAAAGCTTTTATTAAGATAAAAAAGGACAAAAAGATTAAACTAGAAGGTTACTAGAAACAATTTTTTTTCACACACAAATGGTTTAAAAAGGATACATACAATAGCAAAACAAGTAAAGTTGGATACATCAATAATGAAAGAATTATAGTTTAATGCACGGTTTAGGGTTTCAGAATATAATAAACTATACATGAATGTTTCTGTTATGAAATACAATGAACACCCGAGTAGTTCATTATACAACATAAACATTTATGTATAGTTTATTACCATTTATTACCCTAAACTCTTTAATGTACATAATAGAGGTTTTCATATTTAAATACACACAATAACAAACCAAATAAAGTATATTAACAGGTCTTCAAGTCCTAGTTCAACTTGTCATCAAATTACCCAACCTCACTCAAGCATCTGCTATTATTCCTTCTTACTCTGTGAAACACAATCGACACAATTTAAAAGGAATGTTAGCAAAATTATACTATATATAAAGATATATATTATACATGTGTCTTTAACATGAACGTCACCATATGTATTACGAATTACATCATGATATAATAGATTTATGATATGTATATATATGTATTTATATGTATATGTGTATATTTAAATTTAGCAAGTTCTTTAAAATTAATGAGAAAGAATTATGATGTGGATAAATGTTGAGTTGTATAAGATTTGGATTATTCATCCAATCTAGTGACTTCTATAAATAGAAGATAGATAGATATGGATGAGGGCATACCTTATTAAAGAGCTTGTAAACAAATTCCTTCACTTCAGTGATAAGTTGATCATATTCTGGTAGTTCTGGAAAACTACAAAAATCATGAAACATGTTTCGGTAGTTCGCTAAGTGTACCTTTTTTCCAGACTCTTGCAGCCACTCGTAGTACCTTATCTGCCAATCTTTTAGAATATCAAACCCTCCCACAACTAACATGGTTTCTGGATAATCCAATTTTGTTATGTCTACTGCCCTCGGGCCACTAACGTTGATGCTTGGATGATCGCGGTTATATTCTTCACCTTCTGGCATCAACGCTTTCCAGAAGAGATCCGTTCTTTGCGTGTTCAAGAAAGGTACTTTAAAATCAAGTTCAATTTCAGACTTTGTTCGCTCCTCTCCTCCAAAAAATGGTTGAATCGTCACCAAGCCGACTGCCTTCAAATAGTAAACACATTATGTTAATTGTCATTTCATTTGAGGTATATATGAAAAAATTGTACGTTAAACTTTAAATATGGTATAAAAAGCCATTAGTTTTATAAGAAGTGGTCTTATTTTTGGAATGGAACCTATATTTCTCACAAAATCCCTAATAATCCACCCCTACAAATATAAATAATGAATCTCGAACTCTTAAGAAATACTCTAAGGTGAAGACCTTACCAATAGTCCACCAACCCCGTACCTATTCTATAATTCTATTGAAGTACAAATGACATCACTCATAAAATTTAAAAGTTGATTATTTTAAAACAAATGTTAAAGTAAAATAAATAGGACAAGATTCTGATCCTTGGATCATGATAAAATTGATGCACGATGATTTTCATGATGCACAAAGATTTTCAGTGAACAGAAACATATTGTTTTATTTGTTTTACTTTAATAGTTATTTTATTTTAACTGAAACCTAAATATATATACCTTGAGTTGTTCGAACTTGGTTAAGCAGGCGCTTAGGTTAACAGAATGAGCCAGGTTTCCACCAGAACTATCTCCAACAATAAAGCAACGAGAAATATTTGCATTTTCAAGACCACATTTTGCGAGGTTCTCTGGATTGTCAAGAAATTTCAGCACTTCAATTCCATCCTGATATTGTGTAGGATATTTTTTCTCTGGGGCAAGACGATAATCAGCAGAAACAACAACGGCAGGCAATTTCACAGCGAAATCTGTGCATAGATCATC
The DNA here is from genome assembly GCA_034093135.1 of Erigeron breviscapus. Taxonomy (NCBI): domain Eukaryota; kingdom Viridiplantae; phylum Streptophyta; class Magnoliopsida; order Asterales; family Asteraceae; genus Erigeron; species Erigeron breviscapus. The sequence continues at coordinate 21,361,611 of CM067175.1, read as the reverse complement.
ATACATCTTCACATCAGCAGAAAGGAGAGAATATCTGCCTCCGTGACAATATGCAATAAGCGGCAGATCTTCAACTTTGTGCCCTTTAGGGATATATACACGGAACCAAATGTTGGAAGTTGGATTCACAACGACGTCATATGAGTTGATAGTATCGTCTACGGGCGCCGGGTCCCTGGGCGGAAATAAATTAGCGAGCCATCGACGTATAGTTCCGTCTTTTTTTTGAACTAAGTCGATATATAGGCCTATAATAGCTAGGGTTATTCTTGTTTGTAAAGGCAGATCGAGTTTAGGAACTGTGGGTGTAACTTCCATTTTGAAAAGAAAATGTGATTGAAAGAAAATGTTATTTGAAAGAAAATATTATGGAAAGAAATTTATGAATCGAAATGTAAGCAGGGTGAGTTACTAATGAAGGTATAATCACCTCATTTAGAATCGAAAATGTGTCCATAATGAACCAGCATTTCATCAAAGACTCAATTTTATGTGCTCATCAAGGTCTCCGATAGCACATGGTCAAAAAAGTAAATAAATAAATTTTTACATACATGTGGAGGTTCCCTGAGATGTGCTTTGAGTTGTATATATATTTGTACTGAAAGTATTTAATGGTTTAATAAACTATACATTCTGAAACCGGCCTTATCCTTATTCGTTTGACTTTTTAACTACTACTCCCTCCGTCCCATTTTAATTGTCCTATTTTGACTGGTCAAGTCTTTTTCTTCTGATTTTGACTGTAAATATCTTTGTTTGTGTAATATATTAGTTGATGGAAGTTATATCAATAAAAAGTACATTTAAAACTCAATCAATTCATATATGTTATATCAACTGTTATATAAGACAAACAAAAATATTTACAATCAAAGTTTAAAGAAAAAGACTCAAAAAGTCAAACTATGACACTTAATATGGGACAGAACTTAATATGGGACAGAGATGGGACAGAGGGAGTAATAATATATACTGTAGGAATGATCATGACTTAATTATGAGGATTGCATGTATTGCATGTTACGAAAATTGATATGATTAATGTTTATATTTCTTTTAATATTGGATTGTTAGTAGATATATATTACTTCTTAAAAGAAACTTTAAATTGTAATTGTATATACATGTTCAATTCATGAGATAAATAACATTACTTTTACTTTGTATTCGCTTTACAATTCTTATTTTTCTTTATTGCTATTATTATTTAAGTGTTTTATATGGATGGAGATCCTCTCAAGTTGAAAATAACTTGAGGGATAAAGTTAGAGGGATCTAAACCCTTCGGTTAAAATCAAAAGTCAAGATTTTAATCTAAAGGTCAAAATTTACCTAACTTTACCCATCAAGTTGATTAACTTGAGGGAATCTCCATCCGTTTTATATCAGGTTATCAGCTACTCAGGAACGTCCCTATAGCCTCATGACCATGCCCTCTAGGCCTCTATGGCCATATGCAACAAACAACGACTCACTCATTCCTCCAATGCTCGTTCACAAGTGCTCTATGGTCAATCGTCTCCATATGGCTCAACGAATCGCATGTACCTTTCACCATACGAGAGCTTTTTAGTTATCACAAAGAACCCAACGTCATCCTAAGCAAGCGCAAGTACATCAACCTAGTCATCCAAGCATATGTTTGGCAGAAGTAACTGTAACTTGTAACTGTAGCTTTAGCTTTTAGTTGTAGCTTTTAACAAAGCGGTTAGCTAGAACTTTTAGTTTTTAGAGGTGTTAATATTGATATAGTAGTTGTAACTGCAACATACTTCAAAATTATTTGTGTAATTTTTATATATAGCATCCGTCTCCCCACCCGCAAAAGAGATTGAGGATCCTAGTTGTAACAAAAAGGCAGGTTCCCCTAGCTCATTCGGACCTGCAGGAGCTCGTAACCATGCGAAAACACGAGAACTTCTGGTTGTAATTAGGGTGACTCTTGCTGCCACTCTACAAGTTTTAAGGCTTTCTAGCTTAAATAGATTCACAAATTTAGACATCAAAGGTTCATTCCCTATCCAAGTATCCAACCAGAATTTTAAAGTAACACCATCCCCTAACTTTCCTTGAATCAGTGAGCAAATATCTAGTCCCCGCTCTGCAAAGGCCCTGGTTACTTTACAAATATTAACCCAAGCCCCCAAAATGGACATTTACTCGGAATAGGATGCCATGACCTTGAGTTGTGGTGAATTGCGAAAACGACTTGCTTCCAAGGGGACGCATTTTCAACTTTAAACTGTGGATCACCACCATTTTGATAGCATGGCTCAATTAATATCTTGCAAGGAACCAAGACCAATGCCACCGTATTCTTTTGAAGAAATAACTTTTTCCCACGATATCCAACTAACTTTTATGTGTTCATCATCGCCACCACATAGAAATGTGAGCCGCCGTAAACTATCAAGTTTGTCTATCACCATGGCAGGGGCACGGTACATAGAATATGTTGGATTGGCATTTGACACCGATTGAATCAGGGTGATGCGCCCTCCATAAGAGAGCAACTTAGCTTTCCATATTGACAACCTTGACCAGAACAAGTATCAATCACCGGTGTCCAATTTTTTGACAGGTTCATATTCGCTTCCGCCTGCATCCTGAAGTACTTGAAATTGGACAACTAGGTTCATTTGCGAAAGTAGGTTGTATACAATTTTCAAAGAAAGTTAGTTGCATGTAAACCGTTCACATATCCATTTTATTTTCATGTATCCATTCAAAACAAATTTAGCTTTACAACTTTCATACATTAATTCAATGGAGTTATTCATTCATTGTTAAAGTCTTTAGCACTCGTTTAATTTAAGAATAAGAGTAGAATAGTTTAATTTAAGAATAAGAGTAGAATAGTATGATGTTAAGAAAAAAAAAATTAGACTTCCATACATTGATTCAAATATTTAAAATAACATTTCAATAAACAACACCCTCATTTTTACAATCATGAGTGAATCTGTAAATCATAACTATAAAGGTTTGGTGGATTTTGTCAGTCCGTTCCTCATTTCTTAGTTTATTGGGATTTTTTTTTAAGCATATGTAATGATACCATTGGATTTTCAGTAAGCATAATGCTACTATTCTTTTGAGTCTTAAAATATATACAACTTACTCTTCCAAGTTCTGCTTATATGATCATCATACAAACAAAACAACAAATATTGTCGTTGGATAAATAAGTGTTGTGTATCTCAAGTGTTTACATAGCACTAAATAAGTGGTTTTTGTAAAGTTATATATTTTAGGGATTATGGCATGTGAGTGTAACCAACTATGCCTCAATGGCTATGTAGTGTAGTGACCTTTCAGACTGGCTATCCAGTGTAAGTACCTTTCCATTTTGTTCTTTTAATGTAGCTTACCGGGTATCACCCATCTTGTAGCCGGTTATGCCACGTCAGATCACCAAAATTATTATAAAAACCCTATTTTCGCACCCTTTTCACCCACTTCTCCAACCCCGCTCGTTTTCCCCCTTTTTTATCCCAAATTTCCCTCCATTTTCTTCCATGGCTACTAGCTCTTCATCTTCATCAACGAATCGTTATATGCGCTATATTCAGTGCCACTGTGGAGCCAAGATGTACATATTAACGTCATGGACCACTAAGAATCCAGGTCGTCGATTTGTAAAATGCCCTAATGTAAGAACCCTAATTTTTTTTTTCAATTTCTTGTGAAATTGATTTAGGGTTTATGTTATTTTGCTCACAAAATAACAAAATCATTATTTTATATAGGTTAAAAGTGGGTTTTGTACACGATTCAGCTTCATTGACCCAGAACTTCCAACCGATTATTACAAAGATTTGGTGTATGACCTTCATTTTCAAGCTGTTAACTCCGATCAACCTCCTAAAGATAAGCAGGATGAAGATTCAAATTGCATGAAAGTCATGGATGAAGATTCAACTTTGACTATCACAAAGTCAAAATTGAGAGTTTTTGACCAAGTGTTGTATCTGTTGGTGTTTGTTATTGCATTACTTTGTTTTGTGATTGCAGTTTTAGCTATGTAATATGTTGTTCACAGTTGACTAATGAAATATGATTTAGTGTTTGGTTAGAAACTAGTGTGTTACAAGTATTTGCCAAATTACAAGTTTCCAAAATTTAACCAGAAAACAAGAATAAATACCATAAATTCACATTTGGCATAATAAACTAGTGATTGCAGTACATATCAAGTTCCAAAAGACTGCCAAATTACAAGTTCCAACATTTAACCAGAAAACAAGAATAAATACCATAAATTCACATTTGGCATAATAAACTAGTGATTGCAGTACATATCAAGTTCCAAAAGACTGCCAAATTACATGTTTCCAAAAGACTGCCAATTTGCAGTACATATCAAGTTACCAAAAGACTACCATCATGCAAGTTTCATCTTACCAAAAGACTAGATAAGTGCTAATACTATTACATTCATTCAGAACAAATTACAAGTAACAAGTTACTCCACTATCATTGCATCATCTTCAGTAAGACCTGGTCCAGGTATTACTTTGGCTAGCCTTTGCCTCAGACATCTTTCACTTGGTGCCCTCATCTTCACAGTCTGCACTTTCTTTCCTTGTTTGGTTTTGGATGATGTGTTAACCGATTCTTGTGTCCCAAGTGTTGCTTTGTCAACTTTAAGGGTGGAATTAGAGATTGTATCTTTTGTTGTTGATGCACTTGGTTGGGTGCTGAATGTCCCAAAACCAATTTTCCTAATGACCTTACCTTTTCCAGCAGATGAGGTTCCAACTAACCCTTCAAATACACAAAAAATACATTAAATTTGCAATTACTTTAAATTTGTCAATTATTAATTAACTTTGTAAATACCTGAAGTTGAAGATCCATCTTTGTTTACAGCTTTCCCTGCAGTAACAAACTTATGTCCTCCATGAGTATAGCTATACCTCCTTCCAGGACTCAAAGGTCTCTCAGAAGGTGCTTGGGTTTCAGGATGTGGTTAGCTTTCAGAAGGTGGTTGGGTTTCAGGATGTGGTTGGCTTTCAGAAGGTGGTTGGGTTTCAGGATGTGGTTGGCTTTCAGAAGGTGGTTGGGTTTCAGGATGTGGTTGGCTTTCAGAAGGTGGTTGGGTTTCAGGATGTGGTTGGCTTTCAGAAGGTGGTTGGGTTTCAGGATGTGGTTGGCTTTCAGAAGGTGGTTGGGTTTCAGGATGTGGTTGGCTTTCAGAAGGTGGTTGGGTTTCAGGATGTGGTTGGCTTTCAGAAGGTGGTTGGGTTTCAGGATGTGGTTGGCTTTCAGAAGGTGGTTGGGTTTCAGGATGTGGTTGGCTTTCAGAAGGTGGTTGGGTTTCAGGATGTGGTTGGCTTTCAGAAGGTGGTTGGGTTTCAGGATGTGGTTGGCTTTCAGAAGGTGGTTGGGTTTCAGGATGTGGTTGGCTTTCAGAAGGTGGTTGGGTTTCAGGATGTGGTTGGCTTTCAGAAGGTGGTTGGGTTTCAGGATGTGGTTGGCTTTCAGAAGGTGGTTGGGTTTCAGGATGTGGTTGGCTTTCAGAAGGTGCTTGGGTTTCAGGATGTGGTTAGCTTTCAGAAGGTGGTTGGGTTTCAGGATGTGGTTGGCTTTCAGAAGGTGGTTGGGTTTCAGGATGTGGTTGGCTTTCAGAAGGTGGTTGGGTTTCAGGATGTGGTTGGCTTTCAGAAGGTGCTTGGGTTTCAGGATGTGGTTAGCTTTCAGAAGGTGGTTGGGTTTCAGGATGTGGTTGGCTTTCAGAAGGTGGTTGGGTTTCAGGATGTGGTTGGCTTTCAGAAGGTGGTTGGGTTTCAGGATGTGGTTGGCTTTCAGAAGGTGGTTGGGTTTCAGGATGTGGTTGGCTTTCAGAAGGTGCTTGGGTTTCAGGATGTGGTTAGCTTTCAGAAGGTGGTTGGGTTTCAGGATGTGGTTGGCTTTCAGAAGGTGGTTGGGTTTCAGGATGTGGTTGGCTTTCAGAAGGTGGTTGGGTTTCAGGATGTGGTTGGCTTTCAGAAGGTGGTTGGGTTTCAGGATGTGGTTGGCTTTCAGAAGGTGCTTGGGTTTCAGGATGTGGTTAGCTTTCAGAAGGTGGTTGGGTTTCAGGATGTGGTTGGCTTTCAGAAGGTGGTTGGGTTTCAGGATGTGGTTGGCTTTCAGAAGGTGGTTGGGTTTCAGGATGTGGTTGGCTTTCAGAAGGTGGTTGGGTTTCAGGATGTTGTTGGCTTTCAGAAGGTGCTTGGGTTTCAGGATGTGGTTAGCTTTCAGAAGGTGGTTGGGTTTCAGGATGTGGTTGGCTTTCAGAAGGTGGTTGGGTTTCAGGATGTGGTTGGCTTTCAGAAGGTGGTTGGGTTTCAGGATGTGGTTGGCTTTCAGAAGGTGGTTGGGTTTCAGGATGTGGTTGGCTTTCAGAAGGTGGTTGGGTTTCAGGATGTGGTTGGCTTTCAGAAGGTGGTTGGGTTTCAGGATGTTGTTGGCTTTCAGAAGGTGCTTGGGTTTCAGGATGTGGTTAGCTTTCAGAAGGTGGTTGGGTTTCAGGATGTGGTTGGCTTTCAGAAGGTGGTTGGGTTTCAGGATGTTGTTGACTAGTATTTATTGGTTTTTTCTGTCTTGGTTTTGGGATATGAGGAGGCCTGGTTCACTTGATGACACAAATGGTTCACTTTCTGGATATGGTTGGCTTTCAGAAGGTGCTTGGGTTTCAGGATGTGGTTGGCTTTCAGAAGGTGGTTGGGTTTCAGGATGTTGTTGACTAGTATTTATTGGTTTTTTCTGTCTTGGTTTTGGGATATGAGGAGGCCTGGTTCACTTGATGACACAAATGGTTCACTTTCTGGATATGGTTGGCTTTCAGAAGGTGCTTGGGTTTCAGGATGTGGTTGGCTTTCAGAAGGTGGTTGGGTTTCAAGATGTGGTTGGCTTTCAGAAGGTGGTTGGGTTTCAGGATGTTTTTGACTAGTATTTATGTGTTAATTTGGAATTTGTGGTTCATAAAGATGTGGTTCATCTTTATATGGAGATGCAATATCGAAAAACTATAAGTTTAATTATTGGTAATATCATAGTTTACTAACGCTAGATGAAGTTGACTATGAATGCAAGGCCACTTGTTTCATTTTTTATTTATTATAATTTGAACTTTTAAAATGGGTCGACTTAAAAAGAGTTGAAGCTATTTTTTAGCACAAAATTTAGGTTAGCTGGTATTCTTATTTTGAGAAAAATCCATGCCTCTATTGTTGTAAACATTTTGCTTATATCAGGATTTCAACTTAAAACCTCTAAATCTGAGGTCTTAATTACATTTAAATATCAATCAATTTATTGATGATTATGTTTAAGCTACGAGGATTGCACAATTGCGAATACCGATCATTGTCTACATCTCTTTAATATAGGATTGTTAGGATATATTGTATATTGAAAGTAACTTCAACTTCAACTTGTAATTATACTAGATGAATGCTCGTGTGATGTGGCGGCAATGGTGGTAGCGTCAATGTGATGGTGGGGGCAACAATTAATGTTGGTGGCGACGGTGCAAGTAGTGTAAGTTATTGATATAAAAGGAGGGTGTAATTATTTTAGTAATTAAAGGATGGATAATATATATTGACAGTCCACTTGTTTGCTTAACTTAGATTAATTAACTAGACAAGAATGTAAATAACAATAAGTAAAGAACAAGAACAAAGGTAGAATTCAAATACAAGAATCTATGCAAGTCTAATCATATGTATCATTGATTAAACAGTGAATACACGGTCGATATTACAACTTGTCTTACAAGAAAGTAAATGAAAAAAACAATTGTTAAATTTAGACTAACTAGAAACTTAAGCAAATATTACAAGAGAGAAAATAAGTGACACACACTTTATGGTGACAAACACAAAGTATTGTGTGCGGCTGTGTTGCCTTATATAGGGAAGGAATTAGGGCAACACAGCCTTGCTTTGATAGTGATAGGATGGTGGTTGTCGAGATACTATTGGCTTGAAGTACTTGCATCAGAAGCCTTTGTCTTCTTTACCAAATCGGGTATGAGAGAGAAACCGTTCTCTTTTGGATCCAACTGCAACTTTGCCATACAAGATATAATATAGTTGGAACAACCACCATGTGACTCTTGTCTTCTTCTTGTTTGAATTCTTCCCGCCTTGACTTACAATTTGGATAAGAATGCATTGTTGGCAAAGAGTCACTGGACTTGCTGAAGTCTCCGCTGATGACTTCTCACCAGCGACCAAGTGTTGTCAGTGAATCCTTGACTCAACAATCTCCTCCTATTCGATGAGAAGACTTGCTGAGTAGATAGTACTTAATATAATATTACAAGTGTGGAACAAGGATGTTTTATATAACAAAAGCAAGTGTTACATGCTGACATACAAGCATTAAAATTAAAACATCTATTGTCTTGCTGCTTGTTCCCAAATATCTTCATTCTTGATCAACCTCAGTGATGGGTCAGATTGTCTGTGAGGTAGAAGCAGCTCATGATCAATTATACCAATGAAGGTTCAGTTGTTTGTTGTGGCAGCACACCTTATTCTAATGGCCATCAAGTATCCCACTAACGCCTTTCCAATGTCACTCACTCTGAAGAAGAGTTGCTGATTTTGAAAGTTAGTATAGAACATACCAAATGGGTTTTCAATTACAAGTCCTTCTTGAAACACAAACCTTGTGGGCAATCTTGTGTCCAAGGTAGCATCTCCAGAGATAGGAGGGAGATCTACATGCACCATTTGGTCGTCCCTTTTCCTCTTCAGAATGGGCTTCTCCTTTGCTGTTGAAGGTGGTGTTGAAGGACGTCTTGCTGTGCTGACACCAAAGTAGTTCTTGAGGACTGGCAGCTTAGTCCTTAGCCTTCTTTCAAATTCTCTGGCCTTGGTGAAATAGCCATGAATCAAATTCTTGAGAGGTGAATAGCTGGGGGCTGTTTTCTCTTTTATCAGCTCATATACTTCAAACCATTCAGTGGCCCCCTGATTTGGCCTTTGGACATTCTTCAGACTTGAAGTGTGACCATCCTCTCTTTGGATTTTCAAGTTTATCTCAGCTCCTGACTTGGCTAAATTCACAGTTACTGAGACTATTTTCTGAGGCAAAGTTCTTCTCCACATGTTTCTTATGAACTTCTGCCTATCCTCAGTGAGCTTTCCCTTATTCTCCAGTAACCTTGCTTCAACATCAACTTGTTTCTTTTGATATACTGCTAGATGGCCAGAAGTCTGCAGTAATAGAAGCTCTTCAACATCAAGATCTTTTTGTTCTTCAACTACAAGCTCCTTGATGTATTCATAACTCTTTTGCTCTTCCTCCTTGTCCTTTTTCCTTTTAATTTGTGACCTCCACACCAGCTGGAGTCACTTCCTTTTCTGATCCAGTACCTCCGTTTCACCAGTGGAGTCACTTCACTTTCTTTTTCCTTTTAATTTGTGACCTCCACACCAGCTGGAGTAACTTCCTTTTCTGATCCAGCTACCTCCGTTTCACCAGTTGGAGGTACTTCACTTTCTTTTTCCTTTTAATTTGTGACCTCCACACCAGCTGGAGTCACTTCCTTTTCTGCTTCAGTTACCTCCTTTTCACCAGTTGGAGGTACTTCACTTTCTTTTTCCTTTTAATTTGTGACCTCCACACCAGCTGGAGTCACTTCCTTTTCTGATCCAGCTACCTCCGTTTCACCAGTTGGAGGTACTTCACTTTCTTTTTCCTTTTAATTTGTGACCTCCACACCAGCTGGAGTCACTTCCTTTTCTGCTTCAGTACCTCCGTTTCACCAGTTGGAGGTACTTCACTTTCTTTTTCCTTTTAATTTGTGACCTCCACACCAGCTGGAGTCACTTCCTTTTCTGCTTCAGTGACCTCCTTTTCACCAGTTGGAGGTACTTCACTTTCTTTTTCCTTTTAATTTGTGACCTCCACACCAGCTGGAGTCACTTCCTTTTCTGCTTCAGTGACCTCCTTTTCACCAGCAGGAGTCACAAGCACAACGGCTATTTTAGCATTTTCTACTGCCATCTCATCAGTTGTGGCAGTGGCGTCATCAGTTTTCTTGTTATTCTCCCCCTTGGAAGTTGCGTTATCAGTAGCAACATCCACCACATGCTTTTCCTTGTCAGCGGCAAGACCAACTAGCTCCTGAAGCAAGGTCTTTACTTCTCCCAACTCTTTCTCCATTCGTTCTTGCCTTTGTCGATCAAGTTCAGTGAAAGAGGCATACGACTTGGGGAGGTCTGCAACCTTCTTCTCTAGAGAGGTGATTGCAGAGGCTTGTTTCTCTATTTGAGTGGCCAGTGGAGCTATCAGTTCATGTATTTTTTGGATTTGCGAAGCAACTGCTGTGCTGGATGAAGCAGCTCTTCTGGCAGCATAAGTAGATAAACTGACAGCCCTTTGAATGGTTGTAGCCTTTGCCTTGAGAACCTGCTGATCACGATTGAGCACATTTTGAGCCAGCAGATATGCTCTGGTTTGATTCTTTGCCAGCGTTTCAGAATTGGACTTGATGGTGTCAATGTCCTGGCTGTTGGCCTCTTGCTTCTTATACCAGCTGGTTAATGTCTCAACCAGCTGATCACGGTAATTTTCTGTTTCTTTCAGATTCACGATTTCTTTTGCAGCCTTGGTGAGATCTGGCAGTCCATCTTCAACTTTCTTCAGCCTTTCACTAACTGAGAGAGGGATCGTAACAGGGATATCAGATTGTTCAGGTGGGGGAACAATTGTGGTAGGGACCTCTTCATTTGTAATTGGTTCCCCAGCACCTTGTGACTCATCAGCAGTATGGAGTTGATCTACTGTTTCAGTTCTATCTCCATATCACTGGCTTGTTGTTCTTCAGTGGCTGCCACCACATCAAAGTCATCAACATTCACCCCCTCCAAATCATACTCATACTCATCAGTGGACTCACCATCTTCCACATCCTCCATTTCAGCATGTTCACCAGCACCATCATCATCCTTTTCTCCTTCAGTATTTTTAACATTTTCAATGTTTCCACCAGCAACATCAATTTCTCTTTCACCTTCAATATTTTCAATCTGCTCATCCACATTATCAGCAACAACTATATTTTCACCAGCAGCAACTACTTCTGTTTCATTTTCACCTTCCCCACCAGCCACAATCATTTCCTCATCATCATCATCATCACCACCTTCATAATTGCATAGTGCATCAAGTGCTCCACAATCATCAGTGAACATTGTCGTTGTGGCAACACTGGTAGCAACAAGTTGTGTCTCAGTCCCTGATAAATCAATTTCTGAGACAGAGAAATAAATTGGGGTAGGGAAAGGGGTGCCTCAGGTTCAGTGTGTTATTGCACCAAACCATCATCGGCCGTAGACTTTGATGTCTCTAGCACAACCTGTGATCTGACCGGTGCTGACATCGACTCAGAGGGTATAGAAGAAGAAGAAGATGGAAGTATTTGTGGATTTGACTCACTACTCTATTGGGCTGGGGTAACCCTGTATCTTCACCAACCTCTCCTACAGAAATTTGAGGTGGCTGCTTCAGCACCCTGTTTTGAGGATGCTGATGGGTTGGCTGGCTGACTACTTTCTTTTGGCTGTGAGGACTCCCTAACCTTCATGGTTAAGCCCTTTGATACTCGATGGGATACAGCAGGAGGTGAAGTTGGAGCAGATGTAGTTTTAGATTTTGTCCTTGACTTTTTAGTCGGCTTGGGAGCTTTGGAGGTTGCTGGGGGGTTTACCAGCGAACCAGCTCTAGAGGAAAAGCTGGCATCTCTAGTGAGGGAACCAGCAACCACATTAGATTGTGGTGCTGATCCAGCACCATCTTTCGGGTATAAAGAGAGATAAGAAGAAGACAGTACCCCTTTCATTTGCTTGGTGAGTGTATCAAATTTAACATCAAAGAACTCAGCATCACAAGCAGGTTGCTTGTATACTGAGGGTCCTATTCTTAGTGCCTTGCCAATGGTAGCACCAAACTGATTGTAGTCAGCTTTTAGTTCATGTTTGAAGATCAGCAAGAGAAATCTTGCAAACAGAACTGTATGAGAACGGTTGTTGGCTTGTACATTTGACTTCAAGTCCTCGAAAATGACTTGAGCAAAATCAATGAATCTTCCATTTGCCAGCGCATGGATGATTTGCATGTTGGCTGCTGTTGCTTGGTCATAAGAACCAGTGTTGCCCCCTAAGCACTGAATGACATGTGCAAATAACAATCTCCATACTCCAGGGAGATGTTTCTTTGTAGGGTTGCTGGGTACTGGTTGAGGAGGAACTAGATCAGATCCATAGCCAATGGAAGTTAGCCATTCCTTCCATTGCTCAGCAGTTGTTGGGTCAACAAATGGTCTTTCAGCAGTTTGATTAGGAAGACCAAGAACGGTGCGAAGAGTGTCTGGGGTGATGTTGATAGTGTATTTCTTCTTCATGACCATTCCAGAAATAGCACCAGTTCCAACGTGGTAGTCACATGTCCAACAAAATTCCCTCAGAAGATAGACATATATATCTTCTGGGTCTAAGTAAATTGCATTCTTCACAGGACATGCTTTGATAAAATCAAGCATTGGCTTATACCCTTTTATACCTTCTGGCACTTCAAGCGAGCCAAGATAGTTATTAGATTTAATAGCTATCTTTTGGGGTTGGAATGCGACTTTGTTTGATGGAGCAATGGTTTCAGGATCAAACACATCGGAATGCATATAGAGTGGAACATTTTTCAAGGCTTCTTGGATTGCAAGATCCTCCGGTGAGATTTTGGGATCTTGATTTTATGTTTGTGTTGATGATTCAGGTTGAATATCAGAAGTGGAAGCCATTTTTTTGTATGAACAAAGAAGATGAAGATGATGAAGAAGATGAACAGTTGAGTGATATTTGAAATGGTTTGTGAATTTTAAGAGAGAATAAGAGTGTGAAGGTGAATAAGAAAGAAAGAAAATGAAAGCGTAAAGGACGGAAGTTGGAAGAAGATGGGTATATGTTATGGGTGAAATTTCAAGTACCAATATCTTGAAAGCCTAAGATCTTGACATATCAGGATCTTGACATTGATTAATATTCTGGTGACTTATTAATCTCTTTCTAAGGATATGAAATACTTGTTATTATTATTTCCACATGAGTTAAGGGTGAAGATTCCAGAATATTCGATATAAGGCTATGGAAAATATCTCTAACGGTACAAAAAGGAATTCGCACATGGGATTTATCATCAACACGCAAAGAAGACTTGGTCTCGCAACATAATCGGACTTCTAGTTGATTTCAGCATGAGGAGAAATACTTCAATGTTCACTTGACTGGTCAAGATACTCTCCAATGTTTTAATATTGAAGACCTGGAAGATCCCTGCTATTTCACATAGTTAGTTAGCATCTAGGTCTATAAATAACGAATGAGGCTGATCGATTTAGGATATACTTTACTCACTAGCAATATCTCTGATCACTTGTATTCACACACCACTCTCTACACTCTCATCTTTATTCTCACACTTAGCAATAATCGATCAACCGAATTCCACCATTGTAATCATTTTAACAATCATTAATAAGAGAACAAAGTCAGGGACGATTGCTTCCTCCCGGGGTTTTTATGCCGGCAATCCATAAGGATTAAGGGCTTTTCCTCGTCAACAAATCTCGGTGTTCTTGTTCCCTTATCTTTACTTTTTCTGAATTAATCTATCTAATTCGAATCTCGAATCTCGAATCTCGAATCTCGAATCTCGAATCTCGAATCTCGAATCTCGAATCTCGAATCTCGAATCTCGAATCTCGAATCTCGAATCTCGAATCTCGAATCTCGAATCTCGAATCTCGAATCTCGAATCTCGAATCTCGAATCTCGAATCTCGAATCTCGAATCTCGAATCTCGAATCTCGAATCTCGAATCTCGAATCTCGAATCTCGAATCTCGAATCTCGAATCTCGAATCTCGAATCTCGAATCTCGAATCTCGAATCTCGAATCTCGAATCTCGAATCTCGAATCTCGAATCTCGAATCTCGAATCTCGAATCTCGAATCTCGAATCTCGAATCTCGAATCTCGAATCTCGAATCTCGAATCTCGAATCTCGAATCTCGAATCTCGAATCTCGAATCTCGAATCTCGAATCTCGAATCTCGAATCTCGAATCTCGAATCTCGAATCTCGAATCTCGAATCTCGAATCTCGAATCTCGAATCTCGAATCTCGAATCTCGAATCTCGAATCTCGAATCTCGAATCTCGAATCTCGAATCTCGAATCTCGAATCTCGAATCTCGAATCTCGAATCTCGAATCTCGAATCTCGAATCTCGAATCTCGAATCTCGAATCTCGAATCTCGAATCTCGAATCTCGAATCTCGAATCTCGAATCTCGAATCTCGAATCTCGAATCTCGAATCTCGAATCTCGAATCTCGAATCTCGAATCTCGAATCTCGAATCTCGAATCTCGAATCTCGAATCTCGAATCTCGAATCTCGAATCTCGAATCTCGAATCTCGAATCTCGAATCTCGAATCTCGAATCTCGAATCTCGAATCTCGAATCTCGAATCTCGAATCTCGAATCTCGAATCTCGAATCTCGAATCTCGAATCTCGAATCTCGAATCTCGAATCTCGAATCTCGAATCTCGAATCTCGAATCTCGAATCTCGAATCTCGAATCTCGAATCTCGAATCTCGAATCTCGAATCTCGAATCTCGAATCTCGAATCTCGAATCTCGAATCTCGAATCTCGAATCTCGAATCTCGAATCTCGAATCTCGAATCTCGAATCTCGAATCTCGAATCTCGAATCTCGAATCTCGAATCTCGAATCTCGAATCTCGAATCTCGAATCTCGAATCTCGAATCTCGAATCTCGAATCTCGAATCTCGAATCTCGAATCTCGAATCTCGAATCTCGAATCTCGAATCTCGAATCTCGAATCTCGAATCTCGAATCTCGAATCTCGAATCTCGAATCTCGAATCTCGAATCTCGAATCTCGAATCTCGAATCTCGAATCTCGAATCTCGAATCTCGAATCTCGAATCTCGAATCTCGAATCTCGAATCTCGAATCTCGAATCTCGAATCTCGAATCTCGAATCTCGAATCTCGAATCTCGAATCTCGAATCTCGAATCTCGAATCTCGAATCTCGAATCTCGAATCTCGAATCTCGAATCTCGAATCTCGAATCTCGAATCTCGAATCTCGAATCTCGAATCTCGAATCTCGAATCTCGAATCTCGAATCTCGAATCTCGAATCTCGAATCTCGAATCTCGAATCTCGAATCTCGAATCTCGAATCTCGAATCTCGAATCTCGAATCTCGAATCTCGAATCTCGAATCTCGAATCTCGAATCTCGAATCTCGAATCTCGAATCTCGAATCTCGAATCTCGAATCTCGAATCTCGAATCTCGAATCTCGAATCTCGAATCTCGAATCTCGAATCTCGAATCTCGAATCTCGAATCTCGAATCTCGAATCTCGAATCTCGAATCTCGAATCTCGAATCTCGAATCTCGAATCTCGAATCTCGAATCTCGAATCTCGAATCTCGAATCTCGAATCTCGAATCTCGAATCTCGAATCTCGAATCTCGAATCTCGAATCTCGAATCTCGAATCTCGAATCTCGAATCTCGAATCTCGAATCTCGAATCTCGAATCTCGAATCTCGAATCTCGAATCTCGAATCTCGAATCTTCTCTATGATTGGTCATTCTGCAGGAAATAATTCATATCGAAGAAACAGGAACAATACGGTTCGAATCTCGAATCAAAACAAAGACAAAGGACCTGCTGATCAGGGCACTGACTTTAATGCTGCTGGAGACATTCCTGCGGGAAATTTGTCTCAATTCAACACTGGATCTGGCCTAGCAGGACGATCGAGCTTTTATAATACTGAAGGCTATCCAGACCCATTTAATATTGGATCTAGAGATTCTGCTCAAAATAATGATTCTGATAACATGCCTAACCTATTTACTATTTTGCAGAATCTTAACGACACAATTAAGACAAATCAGGAATTTAATCAGGCTCAGTTTAAGATCTTGGAGTCCAGGATTTCAGAGAATGGACCATCATTCACTCCAAGGAATCTATTTTCAACTCCAGGACCATCTGCAGCCCCTGGATCTGCACCTACAAGCACACCATTCCCAACTGCAACTTCGAATTTTGAAAGCAATATTCTACAAAATACTAATGCTGCTAGGGCATCTGCGTCTATGGGTGTAGGTTTACATAACGCTAATAATTTTTATGGTTCTTTTGGTTTTGCTAACTCATCGCAGGGTCAAACGACGAACGACTACATTGCAAGGGAGTTTCAAAGACTGAAAGACATGATCTCTACTGTTCCTGGGTTTTGTAATCGAATTCCAGAAGTCAACCCTGCATCTTATCTTATAAATAGATATGGTGACAGGATCGCCAATGTAGAGATCCCAAAGAAGTTTCATGTTCCAAATATGAAGCCATATGATGGAACAACAGATCCTCATGAACATATAGCACTATATTTGGAGAAGATGGAGACTGTGCCCATTCCCTCAAACCTAAAAGAAGCTTGCTTATGTAGAAGCTTTGGATCTACACTTTCTGGATCAGCCTTAAAATGGCTGCAGAGTTTGCCTCCTTTATCTATTAATTCTTTTGCGGATTTAACTAATTTATTTTATAGTCAATTTTCTTGTAGTAGAACTTTTGCAAAATTGACAGATGATCTTTATAAAGCTACTCAAAAATCTAGCGAATCCCTTAGAGATTTTATGACCAGGTTTACAAAGGAGTCACTTAATATTCCAAAATTGGATATGTTGACCGCTATCCAAGCTCTGCAGAGAGGCCTCAAACTGGGATCCAAATTCCAGGAAGATCTTATAATGACACCATGCAGAAATTTGGATGAAGCAAAAGCCCAAGCTGCAAGATTTATAAGGCTTGAAGAAAATGAATTGACTTCTTCAAAATTTGAAGCCTTATCATATGATCGTCGAAATCAGAAGGCGAAAACTCCAGTATTCAAGCCAAGAAGCAAACCTTACACAAGACATGTCGATAATCAAGTTAATACAGTTGAGAAAGATGATGGGGTTGATTATCCTGCTCTTTCAACATACTGTTTTCAGTTGACACGCCTGGTGTTATAATGGCTCTAAGAGAACTTGGAGATAAAGTAAGATGGCCACAAAAGAAGAATGATTCTTACTTCAAAAAGAAGGATCCTAGCCAATGGTGTGCCTATCACGAAGACTTTGGCCATCTCAAAGAAGATTGCAAGATGTTGAGAAGGGAGATCTCCACTCTTCTAGCTGAAGGGTATCTCACAGAACTCCTTGGAAGGAAGAAGGCTAAAGATGTTGAAGGCATGGATTTCTCAAAGCCTAAGCCAACTCAAAAGCTGATTCTCCACCACCAGATGCAAGAGTAATTAATACTATTTCTGGCGGATCAGAAGTATGTGGGACAACATATTCAGCAGCTAAAAGATTCGCTAAGCAAATCAAGACGGATAAAGGAGAAAGAAGCGTGAAGAAAGCATCAATTTCAGATTCAGATTTTGTCTCTTTTGAAGAAGACGACTTCGATGATATACTGGAACCTCATCATGACGGTTTGGTTGTCACTTTATTTATTGCTAACCATTATGTTCGCAGGATCTTAATAGATAACGAAAGCTCAGTGATTATTATCAAGCTGGAGACATTGAAAAGAATGGACATTTCGGAGGAAGATATCACTGGCAAGGCGTCACCTTTGATTGGATTCATTAGCGAAACCAAATATACTGTTGACGAAATTAAGCTGCCAGTGTATGTTGGTGGAAATAATTCCATGAAGAAATTTTGCGTCGTCGATTCTCTACCAGGCTGCAACATAATTTTGGGAAGGCCTTGGATTCATGAAATGAAGGCAGTGCCATCAACTTATCACCAATGTGTTAAATTACCAACACCTTGGGGAGTGGTCACTGTTAAAGGAGATCAACAAGAGGCTAAAGAATGCTATACCTCCACCATGAAGTCAGCAGCCAAGTCAACTTCACAATAGCAATTACAGAAGAGGATCTTCGATGTTATTGAGCCAGAGGAGCAGGATGTTAAAGAAATTATTCTGGTTCCTGAAGATCCCAACATTAAAGTGCTAGTGGGGGCAAAGATTTCAAAAGAATTAGAAGTCAAACTTACTGACTTTCTAAAAGCTAGAATGAAGACTTTTGCTTGGAAACAGGAAGATATGACAGGAATTTCTAAAGACTTTATTACACATAAGCTTGGAATTGATAAAAGTTTCAAGCCGATCCAACAAAAAAGGAGAAAATTTGCTCCAGAAAGAAATGCTATTATCCAAGAAGATGTAGAAAGATTATTGAAAGCAAAGATGATAAGGGAAGTAAAATTTCCTAAATGGCTAGCAAACGTGGTGGTAGTGCAAAAGAAAAATGGAAAATGGAGAGTTTGTGTAGACTTCA
This sequence comes from Erigeron breviscapus, assembly GCA_034093135.1. NCBI lineage: Eukaryota > Viridiplantae > Streptophyta > Magnoliopsida > Asterales > Asteraceae > Erigeron > Erigeron breviscapus. The sequence goes on along the minus strand of CM067175.1, from coordinate 21,343,164 downwards.
CAGATCTCAATAAAGCTTGCCCGAAAGATCCATTTCCACTACCACATATCGATGCCATGGTCGATGCAACTTCTGGTCACGAGATGCTCACATTTATGGATGCTTCTTCTGGATTTAAACAGATTCAAATGGAACCTGAAGATCAAGAAGCTACTGCCTTCATGACCCCAACATGTATCTATTGTTATATTGCTATGCCATTTGGTCTTAAAAATGCAGGTGCAACATATCAAAGACTAGTCAACATGATGTTCAAAGACCAACTAGGGGATACGATGGAAGTCTATATAGACGACATGGTGGTCAAATCCAAGAAAGCTGAAGATCACTTGAAAGATCTTGAAGTGGCATTCAATATCCTGGACAAGTATAATATGAAGCTGAATCCTGCAAAGTGCAATTTTGGAGTAGGCGCTGGAAAATTCCTGGGATATATGGTCACCAAAAGAGGAATAGAAGCAAGTCCAGAACAAATTAAAGCTATCTTGAACCTGAAGTCTCCATCGAATGCTAAAGATATTCAAAGGTTGACCGGGAGGTTGGCATCTTTGAATAGATTCATATCAAGATCTTCTGACAGGTGTAAAGAATTTTATGACATCTTGAAGAAGAACAAAAAATTCGAATGGGGAGAAAAACAAGAGGAAGCTTTTCAAGAATTAAAGAAGTATCTATCTACTCCACCATTGCTGGTGAAGCCTGAAGATGGTGAGCCTTTATATCTTTATATGGCAGTTTCATCAAATGCAGTGAGCGCCGTTTTGGTAAAAGAAGCAGAAGGACAACAACAACCGATTTACTATGTAAGTAAAAGTTTAATTGATGCTGAAACCATGTACTCTCATCTCGAAAAACTTATACTTGCATTAGTTATGGCATCTACTAAACTTAGACATTATTTTGAAACGCATGCTATACATGTTAAGACAAATTATCCTAATGGCTAGCAAATGTGGTGGTAGTGCAAAAGAAAAATGGAAAATGGAGAGTTTGTGTAGACTTCACAGATCTCAATAAAGCTTGCCCGAAAGATCCATTTCCACTACCACATATCGATGCCATGGTCGATGCAACTTCTGGTCACGAGATGCTCACATTTATGGATGCTTCTTCTGGATTTAAACAGATTCAAATGGAACCTGAAGATCAAGAAGCTACTGAAAAATGGACTCTATATACTGATGGTGCAGCTAATGTTAAAGGGATAGGATTAGGTATCATACTAAAATCGCCACAGGGGGATATCATACCCCAAGCAGTGAATTGTCATTTTTTAGCCACTAATAATGAGGCGGAATACGAAGCTTTAATTTATGGTATGCAATTAGCTAAGGATATGAACATTAGAAATCTTAAGGTATATGTAGATTCTTTACTCTTAGCTAATCATTTTAATGGAACTTAATGCAATATTTAGAAATAGTAAAGAAGCTAGCTGAGAATTTTGATTTGTTTGACATAGAACAAGTACCTAGAGAAGAAAATACTGAAACTAATGCCTTAGCAAATCTAGGATCAACACTTAAAATGTCACCGGATACTAAATTCCTATAATTCATGTATTATACCCCGCTATAGAAAACGAATCAACTAATATATTAGCTATTCAAAATGAGGAAGCTGTAAATTCTGGGGACAATCAACTTTCATGGATTACACCAATAATTGAATATATTAATAATGGGACAATTCCTAAAGAAGAAAACCCAAAGGCCTTTCGCATGAAAACAACACATTATTCTATGATCAATGGTATTTTGTATAGAAAATCTCTTGCATGACCATATCTTAGATGCTTAGAACATCCTGAGACCAATGAGGTTCTTAAGGATATACACGAAGGAGAATGTGGAAATCACACAGCTGGAAGATCTTTATATTCAAAGATCTTAAGAACAGGTTATTACTGGCCCACAATGAAGCAAGATGCTGAAGAATATGCGAAAAAATGCGATGCTTGTCAAAGGCATAGCAACATTTATCACCAGCCAGCAGAACCCATGTATCCAGTTCTATCACCTTGGCCATTCATGAAATGGGGAATGGATATTGTTGGGCCAATGACAGAATCTTCAGCTGGGAAGAAATATTTTTTGGCTATGACAGATTATTTCTCAAATTGGATTGAAGTTGAAGCATACGCCAAGATTCATGAATCATGTTAGGTCCAGTTTTACTGGACTCGCTCCAGACTTGAAGACTGGAGAGTCTCAGAAGACTTGTCCAGAAATAATATTTACTGGACACACTCCAGACTTGAAGACTAGAGCGACACTGAAGGTTTGTCCAGAAATAATAGAAGACCAGTGAGCTATTTACTTGTACAGAAAATCTGGAATCCTCCAGATTTGCTCACTGGACTTCACCCCAGTCCAGATCTATTCTACTGAAGACATTCTCACTGAAGTCAAAGACTGAAGTTAGAATAAAGAAGACTGACAAATGGCGGAGTCCACTGGAAGTCTTACCAGATCTACGACTGGAGCTTTGTCAGTGTTCTAGACCTTACAAGTCGAACACTGATTACGAGGAATTGACTTTTTGCCTTTACACACTTTTCAAAGAACATTCCACTTGTCTTTACAAAAGTACTTACGTGTGTAAAGGTGGTTGGTTAAAAGGATAATAAGTCATATTGATGTGACTTTATCCTTGTACTTTAACCAATGCATTTAATGACCTTGTCGGTTCATTAAATACATACAACCATATTTGTACGGCACAAATTCACTGGTGAATTTGTTTGCCTATAAATACAAAGTCATTTTCCTTGTTATAATTACTTTTTAGCAATTAGGTGAATTTGTCTAAATACTCTCGATCGTAACAGGGATACTTCACAACTTTAAGTATCTCGATCTAAAGAGTTTATTTAGCAAATATAGATCATTTGTAATTCATAGGTTGTTAGGATACTTACATATTTGTATTATCTTGATTCCGCACAACCTTGTATTTTATTTAACATCATAAATAAAATACACTTGAAACAATTACATTGTGTTCCACCTTTACTTTATTGCTTTAAGTCTTGTATTACTTTCTTTATATACTTGCATTTATATTCAAGTAATACTAGTCCAAATCTAGTGCATATTAGACTTGTTGTATTTTACACTATTGGGTTAAACCATCAACTGAGGGACTCTACAATTGGTATCAGAGCTGTAGGCTAAATAAACTTGCCTAGATCTGCTTCTTTGATGGCCAACCCAGAAAATACACAAGGAGGTTTTAATCTTGGTTCTGATCCTAATATTAATGATCAAAATAATGAACCACCACCTGTCATTAACACTAATCCACCCCCTCCTCCTCCTACTCCTGCTTCTCCATATGTGCATGTGCACTACTCAAACAATCATGTTCCTAAATTCAGTGGGAATAGTGATGAATTTGGTACGTGGAAAGTTAGGATGATATTGCATATCACTGGAATTGAGAGAAATATGATGAAAATTTTAAATGAGGGACCTTACGTCCCCACATCACCTCTCAATGCTCTTCTTGACCCAACTGGATCTAGAAGAGGTAGGAAAAAGAGGGAGGAACATTGGTCTGAAGAGGAGAGGAGATTGGTAAATTTAGATACCCTTCTCAAAAACATGATCCTCGGGGTTGTTCCAGAAACCCTAATTCCCACACTAGTTCTTTTTCCCAGTGCTAAAACCATGTGGGATGAACTAGTGAACCAGTATGAAGGAAGAGATGACACCATTATCACCAGAAAGGTCTCCTTAAACAAGAGGTATGAGTCATTTTTTGCTCAGCCCAATGAGTCTCTCACTGGTACTTACACCAGATTTATGAGCATTATTAACCAGTTGAGAGGACTGGGGGTTGAGAAAGACAAGGATATACTTTTGGAGAAATTTTGTGATATATTACCCACCAAATGGTCTCACATGATCCTGGTCTTAAGACAAGGTAAAACTCTGCACTCTCACACTCTTTCAACTTTATATGGAGCTTTCAGATACACTAAAGAAAATCAGGCTCAGAGAGTTGTGGTAGAACAAGATGCCTATAAACATGCCTCCAGTAGTTCTAGTGTGGTTAGTCATACTGAACCACAAGGTACATCACTGATATCTTCTGAGAATGTATTTTCTATGAAGAAGATGGTGTCTGAACTCATGGAATCTGGAGAATCAAGTCTTACCTCTCCAGACTGTGATGAATCTAAAAATGATGACCTGGTTGCAATGATTGCTAAAATGTTTAACCGTTTCAAAGCAAGTGCAAATAGGCCATCTGGACAATTTGCATCCAGTACTTCTACTGATAAGACCAATCTGACATGCTTTAAGTGTGGCAGAAAAGGTCATTTCATGAAAGATTGCAAGTCCAGTCAGTTTGTATCCCAGCTGGTCCATTTACTTCTAATAAAAAGCCTGATGATAGCTATAAATCTAAATATAAAAAGCTTAAGGCTCAAATTGCTCTCATGGCACAACAAATGGAAAATAATAAATGCATGATTGCAACAACTAAAGAGAAATGGGTTCCTTCTGATGATTCATCTATTGATGAAGAAGAGGAAAGAGATTGTTGTTACATGGCTCTGGCAGACGAAGAGCATCTGGTGAAGGAAGATGTCACATCTGGAAGATGGGTGGACATTGTTATCAAAAAGGTTAGTGATTATGATGTGGAAACTAACACTGAACTAAAATTGGACATTGCTGATGTAAAGTGAAGAATTTGAGCTTATGTGTGTGTTAGTGTGTGTAACAATGGTGGTTTGAAGAGAGAGAAAGTAGAGAGAGAAAGTATGTTTGGCAGGGAAGATTAGTTTGCATAAATGGGGTGAAAGGTTACAAAGTTCTTAATGGAGGGGGTTTATATACATATGAGCTATTTACACTATGCCCCCTTCCATATTAACAAGTTTACATTATAAGTACAAATTAACATAAAGGTACACAAATCAACTACTACATTTATATTTCTAACAATCTCCCCCTTAGTAGTGATTTGTGAAAAATATCTAGTCTTTGTCATTCTTCAAGCTCTTGTATTCGGTCTATCTTTGTTTGGATGCCAGAACCAATTATCTCCTTCAGGTCTGTCATCAGGAACAATCATGTTTGCTTCATAGTTTCTTGGTGGAATGTTTTGTGGACCTGGAAGATGACTTGGCTCGTACTTGATCCAACAACCTCCTCTTCGACGTACGACGTACTTAGACTTCTGAACATTCTTTGCCTCTCTCATCATTCTGATACTGTCTCTGTACTCAAGTCTTTGATTGATCTTGGAGATTACTTTATCAAATACTTCCTTTTTCTTTTCATCTTGATCATCTTCTTTCAAGAACAACAAAACATTCTTACAAAATTCTAATGTTCCATCTGAATAAGAAGCAAGTTCATCCATACGAATGAAAATCTTCTTCTTTCTGCTATTAAAAAAGACAACACCGAAGGATGGTTCTTCTATGACATGACCAATACTGAGCTGTTTGATGTCTCCGGTGTAAAGACTTTGATCTGGATATGGTACATTAATCTTTCTCTTAACAACTTCAAAACCAATTTGAAAGTCTTCCAATGAAGCGTATTGAATGCAGCTTGACATGTATCTTTTAACAGCTTCAAAGGCAATAACATCTTCTTTGTATCTTTGCATTGCATTCAAGAAATGGTTGTAGAGAAAGATAATGTCATCAACTGGCAGCAGCTTGAACTGAGCTTCTGTGAATCTGTACATCTTATTGTTATCTCTTTTCACATGAAAGCAAGGGACAGAGATAGAAACCCTTTTAACCAAGATTACTCTGACAAGCACCAAAATCATGTGGTTTTTTTGTTCTTCGAGAAGCTTTGGATTGTATTGCTTAGTGAGTTTAAGAAGGTCTTTGTATTCTTCAATTTGCCTTGCTTCCTTAAACTTGTACGTCGAATCCAACTCTGATCTCTTTGTTTTGGTCACTTTGGTAGCTCCACAAAAGATCGGATAAGCTCTTTCTTCCAGAAATCTAGACTTCTTAGCTGCCTCCTTTGGCTTAACACCCAGAGCAACCATTCTTTCTTTATCTCTCAAGAAGTATCCCCGATTAATAAACCTCCTTTGTTCTTCAGTCAATTCTGTTGGAAAGTAATCAGGAAGAACTTCCTCGGATATGATTGCTTCTTTCAACACTTGTTTATATGTTGACTTCTTGAAATTCTGAGATGCAGCTTCAGGAGTCTTTCTCAATTAATCAAAACTATTGAAGTCTTCAAAAGTGTAATGCTGTGGAGTTGTGCTAGCAGGAACAGAAGATTCTCCAACTTCAATTCTGCTTGAAGAACCTGTTTTAAAGTAGTCAAGATCTAGAAATTCTTCAAACATTGGTTCTTCATCAGCTTCTACATTTACTGGAGTCTCAACTATTTCTGGCTCATCCAAGATTATATTATCTTTTCTTGCCTCATCTTCTGCTTCGCCTTCAGCATATTCCATAACTTCATTTTCAATCACAAACCCTTCTTCTTCATCAACTACAACATTCTCATTCTCTTCTTCTTCTTCTTCATCACTATCAGCTCCAAACACTTCATAAAATTTTCTTTTTATTTCAGCAATTCTTTCAATCTCCTCTGGATCATCTTCATTATTTCTTTCATTCAATCTTTCAGTGAAATCTTTAACAATTTGATCAACTTCTCTTTGAGTTTCATCCTGGTTTCCACCCTCAGTTCTTTCTTCCATTACTACATCCTCAACATTCACATCAACTCTTGCCGAATAATTATCAATATTAGTTTGACCTTCTCCTTGGTTCTCCCCCTCGGGGTGATCATCAGAATCAGGATCATCCCATCGAGAAGCAACCGAGGCCGGTCGGCAAGATTCTAAAGCTAACAATCTTAATTCAAATGCAGCAAGTTTAGCATCGTATACAGCTTTCTGAGATTGAATTTGATCTTGTAGATCTTTAACTCTTCTTTCATTAGCAACTTCTCTTTCTCTCACCTCAAGAGCATTCAAAACCCCCCTCTCAGTCATAGTCAACAAATCTCCTTCAGAACGTAGAATGCCAAGTAAAACTTCACATGCTTGATCTTTGGTTGGAAGATTTGTTGTGGTTGATGATGTTTGAATAGGTGTTGGTGTTCTTTGTGTTTGGGTAGGAGGTGGAGTAGCCAACCCGGGGGTTGTTTGCACATTTGTGGTGTGACCTAAATTCAGCGAAGCTGATTCAGGATTTCCTGTGGATCCTCGGGTTATACCCTCACCAGCAGTTTCAGATTCATGGGCTTTGCAACCCGAATCAAGTTGTCTCCTAGACTGTGATAAATCACTGTTCGGGACTTGTTGTTGTTGGGCAACACCTCTCACAACACCGGGGTCACTGAGAATGCCCGTTAATACAGTCTCAGGTTGATCCTGAGGAACAGCAGTGTCACTACGGCGTTCATACTGTCCCCCAGTCTCGGTTTGAGAACTGTTACCTGTGGCTAAAGCTGGCGTGATGTTAGCTAAGGCAGGATTTCCAAGCTGTCCTTGAGGGTCACACAAAGTGGGTCCCCCTCCGCTTGTTCCGCCATCAGTACTCAACTGAGCTTGTGAATCCGTGTACCTAGGAGATCTAGACTCATGTGCACGAAATGAAGGCGAGAGGTGGGGCTGATCCTCTCTTATTTCAACACTCTCATCCTCCAAATGAGGAAAGTGTGGTGAACGTGGCTGTTCTCCGTGTGTTTGTGAGACTAACTCCTATTGTGAGGAGTCAGAATGGCGAGGAGAGTTCGGTGCAAGCGAGAATGGGGAGTTCTCGACTTCTACCCTAGGGTTGACATCCCGGCTAGACACATTGGTTTCAACTATCGGAGGGCCAACGTTTTCTTTATGCCCTTGTCCTAACCCGGACCTCTCAACCTCTCTGGTATTTTCAACTCCGCCCTCATTCCCTCCTTGTTCCTCCTGCACATCTGCATCTCCTGTGCTAACATTCTCAGATTGCAATTCAGATAAAACATTATCAACAATTCATGTTGCTTGCTCAACATCCACCTCTGCTGAGGCACCAATATGTTCAGATCTAGCAGACTTATGCTTTCTTTATTGATCAACTTCTCTTTGAGTTTCATCCTGGTTTCCACCCTCAGTTCTTTCTTCCATTACTACATCCTCAACATTCACATCAACTCTTGCCGAATAATTATCAATATTAGTTTGACCTTCTCCTTGGTTCTCCCCCTCGGGGTGATCATCAGAATCAGGATCATCCCGTCGAGAAGCAACCGAGGCCGGTCAGCAAGATTCTAAAGCTAACAATCTTAATTCAAATGCAGCAAGTTTAGCATCGTATACAGCTTTCTGAGATTGAATTTGATCTTGTAGATCTTTAACTCTTCTTTCATTACAACTTCTCTTTGAGTTTCATCCTGGTTTCCACCCTCAGTTCTTTCTTCCATTACTACATCCTCAACATTCACATCAACTCTTGCCGAATAATTATCAATATTAGTTTGACCTTCTCCTTGGTTCTCCCCCTCGGGGTGATCATCAGAATCAGGATCATCCCATCGAGAAGCAACCGAGGCCGGTCAGCAAGATTCTAAAGCTAACAATCTTAATTCAAATGCAGCAAGTTTAGCATCGTATACAGCTTTCTGAGATTGAATTTGATCTTGTAGATCTTTAACTCTTCTTTCATTATCAACTTCTCTTTGAGTTTCATCCTGGTTTCCACCCTCAGTTCTTTCTTCCATTACTACATCCTCAACATTCACATCAACTCTTGCCGAATAATTATCAATATTAGTTTGACCTTCTCCTTGGTTCTCCCCCTCGGGGTGATCATCAGAATCAGGATCATCCCGTCGAGAAGCAACCGAGGCCGGTCAGCAAGATTCTAAAGCTAACAATCTTAATTCAAATGCAGCAAGTTTAGCATCGTATACAGCTTTCTGAGATTGAATTTGATCTTGTAGATCTTTAACTCTTCTTTCATTAGCAACTTCTCTTTGAGTTTCATCCTGGTTTCCACCCTCAGTTCTTTCTTCCATTACTACATCCTCAACATTCACATCAACTCTTGCCGAATAATTATCAATATTAGTTTGACCTTCTCCTTGGTTCTCCCCCTCGGGGTGATCATCAGAATCAGGATCATCCCATCGAGAAGCAACCGAGGCCGGTCGGCAAGATTCTAAAGCTAACAATCTTAATTCAAATGCAGCAAGTTTAGCATCGTATACAGCTTTCTGAGATTGAATTTGATCTTGTAGATCTTTAACTCTTCTTTCATTAGCAACTTCTCTTTGAGTTTCATCCTGGTTTCCACCCTCAGTTCTTTCTTCCATTACTACATCCTCAACATTCACATCAACTCTTGCCGAATAATTATCAATATTAGTTTGACCTTCTCCTTGGTTCTCCCCCTCGGGGTGATCATCAGAATCAGGATCATCCCGTCGAGAAGCAACCGAGGCCGGTCAGCAAGATTCTAAAGCTAACAATCTTAATTCAAATGCAGCAAGTTTAGCATCGTATACAGCTTTCTGAGATTGAATTTGATCTTGTAGATCTTTAACTCTTCTTTCATTAGCAACTTCTCTTTGAGTTTCATCCTGGTTTCCACCCTCAGTTCTTTCTTCCATTACTACATCCTCAACATTCACATCAACTCTTGCCGAATAATTATCAATATTAGTTTGACCTTCTCCTTGGTTCTCCCCCTCGGGGTGATCATCAGAATCAGGATCATCCCGTCGAGAAGCAACCGAGGCCGGTCAGCAAGATTCTAAAGCTAACAATCTTAATTCAAATGCAGCAAGTTTAGCATCGTATACAGCTTTCTGAGATTGAATTTGATCTTGTAGATCTTTAACTCTTCTTTCATTAGCAACTTCTCTTTGAGTTTCATCCTGGTTTCCACCCTCAGTTCTTTCTTCCATTACTACATCCTCAACATTCACATCAACTCTTGCCGAATAATTATCAATATTAGTTTGACCTTCTCCTTGGTTCTCCCCCTCGGGGTGATCATCAGAATCAGGATCATCCCATCGAGAAGCAACCGAGGCCGGTCAGCAAGATTCTAAAGCTAACAATCTTAATTCAAATGCAGCAAGTTTAGCATCGTATACAGCTTTCTGAGATTGAATTTGATCTTGTAGATCTTTAACTCTTCTTTCAATTTGATCAACTTCTCTTTGAGTTTCATCCTGGTTTCCACCCTCAGTTCTTTCTTCCATTACTACATCCTCAACATTCACATCAACTCTTGCCGAATAATTATCAATATTAGTTTGACCTTCTCCTTGGTTCTCCCCCTCGGGGTGATCATCAGAATCAGGATCATCCCATCGAGAAGCAACCGAGGCCGGTCAGCAAGATTCTAAAGCTAACAATCTTAATTCAAATGCAGCAAGTTTAGCATCGTATACAGCTTTCTGAGATTGAATTTGATCTTGTAGATCTTTAACTCTTCTTTCATTAGCAACTTCTCTTTCTCTCACCTCAAGAGCATTCAAAACCCCCCTCTCAGTCATAGTCAACAAATCTCCTTCAGAACGTAGAATGCCAAGTAAAACTTCACATGCTTGATCTTTGGTTGGAAGATTTGTTGTGGTTGATGATGTTTGAATAGGTGTTGGTGTTCTTTGTGTTTGGGTAGGAGGTGGAGTAGCCAACCCGGGGGTTGTTTGCACATTTGTGGTGTGACCTAAATTCAGCGAAGCTGATTCAGGATTTCCTGCGGATCCTCGGGTTATACCCTCACCAGCAGTTTCAGATTCATGGGCTTTGCAACCCGAATCAAGTTGTCTCCTAGACTGTGATAAATCACTGTTCGGGACTTGTTGTTGTTGGGCAACACCTCTCACAACACCGGGGTCACTGAGAATGCCCGTTAATACAGTCTCAGGTTGATCCTGAGGAACAGCAGTGTCACTACGGCGTTCATACTGTCCCCCAGTCTCGGTTTGAGAACTGTTACCTGTGGCTAAAGCTGGCGTGATGTTAGCTAAGGCAGGATTTCCAAGCTGTCCTTGAGGGTCACACAAAGTGGGTCCCCCTCCGCTTGTTCCGCCATCAGTACTCAACTGAGCTTGTGAATCCGTGTACCTAGGAGATCTAGACTCATGTGCACGAAATGAAGGCGAGAGGTGGGGCTGATCCTCTCTTATTTCAACACTCTCATCCTCCAAATGAGGAAAGTGTGGTGAACGTGGCTGTTCTCCGTGTGTTTGTGAGACTAACTCCTATTGTGAGGAGTCAGAATGGCGAGGAGAGTTCGGTGCAAGCGAGAATGGGGAGTTCTCGACTTCTACCCTAGGGTTGACATCCCGGCTAGACACATTGGTTTCAACTATCGGAGGGCCAACGTTTTCTTTATGCCCTTGTCCTAACCCGGACCTCTCAACCTCTCTGGTATTTTCAACTCCGCCCTCATTCCCTCCTTGTTCCTCCTGCACATCTGCATCTCCTGTGCTAACATTCTCAGATTGCAATTCAGATAAAACATTATCAACAATTCGTGTTGCTTGCTCAACATCCACCTCTGCTGAGGCACCAATATGTTCAGATCTAGCAGACTTATGCTTTCTTTTGGACTTCTTCTTTGATTTCTTTGGTGACCTTCGAGCAATCATTTTTATTCGTCTACCAGGTATTACCGGTGGTTCATTTGGTAGTGCTGAAGCAAGCGGTGTAGGATTAAGTACGGGTGATAAACGAGGTGGTGTTAGTGTTGGTGGATTTGGTGAAACAACGGATGGTATTGGTGTAGATTGAGAAGGTGAAGATTGTGAAAATTGAACGGGTGGTGGAGATTGTGTTGTTTGAATGGGTGGTGTTGATTGAGAAACAGGTGAAGAAATAGGTTCAGGTGTAACGGCTTCTTGTTCAAACATAACTCTTTTCGATTTCCTTCTCCTCTGCTCAGAAGTCCCCTCACCACTATCCCCTCTTTTTCTTTTAGTTAACCTAGGACCCTCACTTGGCGACCTATGCACAGCTTGGGTAGGAGTCTGTCGGCTTTCAGACCCCATTGCTGTGGCTAACCACTCTCTATAAGTCCTAAGGTGGGGACTCTCAGCAGGAACCAGGTTTAGCAGGAATGGTGGAATTGGAAATGGTCTTGCCTCTTAAGTTGGATTTATACATGGCAATTACACACTTAAAGCTGTCATCCAATTTTGGAATTTCTTCTGCATTATCAAGAACGTCTTCGATAAGCAGTGTGAAGAATCTGATAAAGGGAATATATTTTCTTTCTTGTGCATCCTTTCCCTTGACAACTTGGATCATCTTATCCCATATTATCTTCGCAAAGTCGCACTGCACATTGTGAGTGACTGCATAGTAAATTGATAATGAATGCTTCGTCATGAGATCAATTCCTTTCTGTGATGGCATCAAAAAGTGCTTAGAACATTGTACATCGTATGCCAGAGAGTTGCTACATTCATTCGTCTAAAATCTCTCATCGTTGCCAACTCTCCTTCATAACCCAACGAATGAACTCCAGCCAACATTTCTTCAACTGATGGTAGTTCTTCGTATTCTTCATGTTCAGGAAATCCAATAATAGTTCTGAACTCATCGAGAGTGAATTTACAATTGAAAATTTCATCTTCTGACTGTAGAGAAAATTTGAAGTAGTCTGCTGTCTTATGCCTTTTACTTCCTTTTACATATTCAATTGATTCCCACAACTCAAATACATACTTTTCGGGAACAATTGCACCTCCAGTCAAAGCATTATTCAACGGATGATGGCTCAGAATCTCCGTTATGATCGGGAATTTGCAAGCAAATGGGATATGTAGTGCTTGATTGGCTTGCATTTTCATTGAATCTCCTTCTTTGAACATAGCCATCTTGGTAATTTATTATTTTTCTGTTAAGACAAACTGACCAAAGTTTGGACCAGAAAATACATTTTTAACACAGAAAAATAACAACACATACCAACATTTAAGAAACACATTTATTACACATAGACAATGTTTTGCATATATATTAAAAATGAGAAAACAAAGTAGTACACAAAGGCGTTCGATACCTTGCATCTCACCCAAATATATATACAAAACATGACAATATATAGGATCACATAAGTATTAAAAGATAAGAAAACAAGGTAGTACACAAAGGCGTTCGATACCTTGCCTCTCACCCCAAACACTTATGAAATACTATATATACAAACACAATACACATATACATTTATACATTTTAAAACACAACACAAATAATAATAAAAGAAACATAGAATAAAAATAATGGAAAGAAAAAAATTTAAAATTCTATTTGTACTGTTTGCCGAGCAAAAACCTCGGCAAATAGCACATTTTAAAAAATTTGCCCAGAAATTGACAAGGACCAAAAAATTGGTTTTGGCAAAATTTTGATGATTTGTATTGTTTGCCGAGCAAAGATCTCGGCAAACACGAGAAAGATCTTAAGTCTGGCACCAAGTCATCGTGTATGGGAGTTGAACCTCGTAAATGCCGAGCTCAAAGCTCTGCAAATGAGCAGTTCAGATTCACTCCTTTTAAATGTATGAAATTTCCTTTTATTGAACAACAATAATGTTGTCAATTGATAAAGAAAAATTTCAATGAAAATTTCAATTTGTACTTTTTGTCGAGCAAAATGCTCTGCAAACAGTTGGTTTAAAAACTTGGTGAAAGTTTACACTTTGTACTGTTTGCCGAGCAAAATGCTCTGCAAACAGTTGATTTGAAAACTTGGTGAAAAGTTTACACGCATTTGTCGAGCACAAAGCTCTGCAAATGCATGGTTCAAGTCTTGACAAATTTGAAAATCCAATTTATACTGTTTGCCGAGCAAAGTGCTCTGCAAACAGTTGTTCTAAGACTTGGAATCATTTTGAAAACCAAAATGCATTGTTTGCCGAGCAAATTGCTCTGCAAACAGTTGTCTTTAGACTTGGAAAACTTTTTTGAAGTAAAATGGTCTGTTTGCCGAGCAAAGAGCTCTGCAAACAGTTGTTTTAAGACTTGTAAAAATTTTGGAATTCAGAAAGGCCTGTTTGCCAAGCTCAAAGTTCTGCAAACAGTTGAGTTTAGACTTGAAATCATTTTGAAAACCAAAAAGCCTTGGATGCCGAGCAAAATGCTCTGCATCAAGTTGTTGAATGGACTTGGTGAAAAACAAATTTTGGTTTGTTAAAACAAGTATTTGCCGAGCTAAAAGCTCTGCAAATGACTCTTTTGATCCAAAAATTTGTTTGGGAAAAATATGAACTTGTTTTACCAGAATTTATGGTGATTTGAAGATTATCAAGAACAAACAATGCATTTGCCGAGCAAAATGCTCTGCAAACAGTTGGTTTAAAATTGGTGAAAGTTTACACTTTGTCCTGTTTGCCGAGCTCAAAGCTCTGCAAACAGTTGAGTTTAGACTTGAAATCATTTTGAAAACCAAAAAGCCTTGGATGCCGAGCAAAATGCTCTGCATCAAGTTGAGTTTAGACTTGAAATCATTTTGAAAACCACAATGCATTTGCCGAGCAAAATGCTCTGCAAATGGTACTTTTCATCAAAAACTCATGTTATTACCCAGCCCATCATCAAATCATACCCAGAAAACTAAAACTTGAGCAGATTAAGGTAAACAAAACAGATAAACAACAAGTATAGGCCCTAATCATGCAGTTAACATCATCTAAACACCAATCAAAACATCACATCAGGCATGAAGATCATATTATTTCATCTTGGCATTTAATCAAACAGTTAAAGTGCGCAAAGAAAACAAGAAATCTTACCTCAAAACTGATGATCTGATGAAGAAAGAAGATGATTTAATCCACAAAGATGATCACCAGATTAACCCCACTTTGATTATTATGAAATAGATGAAAATTTTTGATTGATTGATGTGATAGACAAATTGGTTTTGAGAGAAAAGATAAAAGAAACTGATTTGAATTTGAAAGTGAATGGTTTTGGCCCGCCCAAATTCTATTTAAAACACAAATTCGGGTTGCGGGTATGGGCATGACCCGCGTGTCAACCCGGATCCCAAACAAATTTGGGCTGCAATCACGTTGGGCTCAATATAAGGATTTGGGCTGAATTCTTTTTGGGTTTTTCACTAAACAGAATTAAAACAATTAAGAAAAATGAATAACAAATTCAATAAAAAAAAACTTATATAAAAAAATGAGAATAACAAAATTTTCTAATTTTGTATTTGGTTTTTCAGATTTAAGAACAAAGACACATAACATAAAATAAACAGATAACCAAACAGATTTAAAAAAAAAAAACAAATATTCACATGCATTTGCACACTCCCCCTCAAATTAAGCATATGTCAAGACAATAAATTTACAAACTCCCCCTTAAATCATGCATTCTACCCTTTTTCTCCCCCTCAAACATTGCATGTAATATCAAATAAAACACATCAATGTTTGAAACAAAAAATGAACATAGAATACATGGCATGAAAGCATTTAAGTTTGTAAATCTAGCATTCCCAATTTGGTTTTAAGAAAATTAAACCTTTGTTCATCCAGAGGTTTGGTGAAAAGGTCAGCAAGTTGGTAGTCTGTTGGGACAAAATAGAGTTCAATGTTACCTTTCTCGACATGATCTTTAAGAAAATGGTACCGAATATCTATATGCTTGGTCTTTGTGTGCTGCACCGGGTTGCAAGAAATAGCAATAGCACTCTTTGAGTCACAGTAAATGGGGATTCTGTTGAATTTAAATCCATAATCAGTCAACTGCGTCTTCATCCAAAGAACTTGTGAACAACAGCTTGCTGCAGCAACGTATTCAGCTTCTGCAGTAGATGTGGATACACAGTTTTGTTTCTTCGAAGACCAACTGCCTAATCTATCCCCTAAAAACTGTACGCTCCCAGAAGTACTCTTTCGATCAAGCTTACAACCTGCATGGTCAGCATCCGAATATGCAATCAACTGAAACCCAGTATCCCTTGGATACCAGAGACCAAGGTTCACAGTGCCTTTCAGGTATCAGAATATCCGTTTGACGGCCTGGATATGACTTTCCTTAGGATTGGCCTGGTACCTGGCACACATGCATGTGGCAAACATAATATCCGGGAGACTTGCAGTCAAATACATGAGTGACCCTATCATACTGCGATATTTCTTTTGATCAAAAGATTTTCCATTTAAGTCAGCATTAATCTTTGTTCGAGCTTCCATGGGTGTCCCAATTGTTTGACAATCCATCATATTAAACTTTTTCAACATGTCAAGAATGTACTTAGATTGACAAATAAAAGTACCATTTGACAACTGTTTTACTTGAAGACCAAGGAAAAAGTTTAATTCACCTAGCATGCTCATTTCAAATTTCTTGATCATTAAGGCTGAAAAATTCTTGCAGTATTTAGGGTTAGTTGACCCGAAAATTATGTCGTCAACATAAATCTGGATTAGAATGATGTCACTCCCTTGTCGTTTGATAAACAAGGTAGTGTCAATCGAACCTTTGCTAAAACCAGATTTCACAAGATAAGAAGATAGAGCATCGTACCATGCACGAGGCGCTTGTTTCAGACCATATAAAGCCTTGTCTAACCTGTAAACATAGTCCGGATATGTAGAATTCACAAAACCTTCTGGTTGTTCTACGTACACTTCTTCTTTGAGAATCCCATTCAAGAAGGCAGTTTTAACATCCATCTGGTAGACTGTGAAGTTCTTGTAGGCAGCATAGGCAAGAAACATCCGAATAGCCTCAATTCGTGCAACTGGTGCGAATGTCTCATCGTAGTCAATTCCATCTTGTTGGCAGTATCCCTTCGCAACCAATTGTGCTTTGTTACGTACAACAACTCCAGTTTCATCCTTTTTGTTCTTGAAGATCCATTTGGTTTTAATTGGCTCCTTATTCTTGTAAGGATTGGGAACCAATTTCCACACCTCAAGACGTTTGAACTGATTAAGTTCTTCTTGCATTGCTTTCTCCCAATCTGGACAACTTAGAGCTTCATTCACTGTCTTTGGTTCAACAATACTCAGAAAATTCACAAACAGACATTCATTCGCGGATGCGGATCTTGTCTGAACTCCAGTTGTTGGGTTACCAATGACTTGAGAAATTGGATGAGCTCTTGTCCATTTGGTTGTGTGAGGAACTGGATCAAGTGGATCACCAGATTCTTCAGAATCAATAAAATCAGAAGAATGTTGTTCTGTTAATTGTTCAAACGAAGTAGCAATTGGTTCAACAAAGTCGTCATGATTATAAACTTCAGGATTGGTTGAAAGATTTGTCACTTGAGAGAAATTATGAGGTTGAGTATGCAACTCTGAAATATCGGTAGGTGGAGGAGAATCAGATGATGAATTAACATCTGATGATTGTGATGGTGAAGACTCATTTGGATCCATCTCTTTTGAATTTGAACTGGATGGTTCATTTGCATTTACTTCAGATTCAGGAACTTTCTTCGGAACTTGGAAAAATTCTTCAAACAAGATATCCAAATCTTGTGTTGTTGGAGTAGAGAATGATGATTTGACATTTGAAGCAGTCTTTGTTGCGGAAGCTTGTGGACTTTGAAGTTCGGGTCTTGAACTGTGTTGTTCAAGAACCATTCCCGAGAGTTCATCAAATCTAACATTCATACTCTCTTCGATTCTCTTGGTTCTTCGGTTATATACTCGATAAGCAATGGATTCTCTTGAATAACCGATGAAATATGCCTCATTGCCTTTTGGTTCAAATTTGCCCAGATTATCTCGATCATTGAGAACATAACATACACATCCAAAAATGTGCAAGAAGTTCACATTGGGCTTTCGTTTGTTTATCACCTCATAAGGAGTTTTATCAAACCTCTTGTTAATGATTGATCTATTTTTAGTGAAACAAGCAGTAGCAACAGCTTCAGCCCATAAATTTGGAGGCAACTTAGAATAAGCAAGCATTGTTCTAGCTGCTTTAACAAGAGTTCGATTTCGACGTTCAACTACTCCATTCTGTTGAGGTGTCATGACAGCGGGAAATTGATGAGTAATACCCATGGACTTGAAGAAAGAATCAATTGTTGAATTCTAGAATTCAGTGCCATTGTCTGAGCGAACAATTCTAACTGATGATTTAAGATTTACTTGGGTCTTCTTTATGAAATCAATAATTGCATTCGGAGTGTCACTCTTTGCATGAAGAAAGAATACCCAAGTGTAACGAGAATAATCATCGACAATCACAAGAATGTATCGCTTGCCATGGATACTTTGAACTTTCATTGGGCCACATAAATCCATATGTATAAGGTGCAAAGGACCTTCAGTACTCAGATACTTCTTTGGTTTGTGTGAAGCTTTCTTCATCTTACCAATTGCACAAGCTGGACAAACATGTTCACTTTCATACTTGTAATCCGGAAGTCCTTCAACAAGTTGTTTATCCACGAGAGCATTAATTGTTTGAAAATTAAGATGAGAAAGACGGCGATGCCATAACCAAGAATTTTGTGCAGTTGCTTTAGAAAGAAGACAAATCTCTGAAGAGTTAGATGGAATGTTGTTGAGATCAATAGTGAACAAATTATTGTCTCTTGTTTCAGTAAGAATATCCACACCATCTTCAGTCTGCACTTTGCATTCATATCTCCTGAATAATACTTGAAGATCATTGTCACAAAATTGTCCAACACTAAAAAGATTATGTCCTAGGCCTTCAACATAAGAAACTCTCTTGATAGTGACACCATTTTTAACAATGTCTCCATAACCGAGAATAGGAGCGATATGATCATTTCCGAATCTGACGGTTCCCATGAACTTCTCGACAAAGTTTGTAAGAATAGACTTGTTTCCAGTCATATGACGAGAACATCCCGAGTCAACATACCATACACAAATGAGAAATTCCTGCAAGGACAAGGAATATGATTTAGGTACCCATGTAGATTGGGTCCTTGCAGGTTAGAGGGATAACATGCAAGTATACATAAAAATAAACATCAAGCAAAATAACACACAAACAAACTTTTTATTCAAATCACAAACAAACACACATAATCGTTCAAAGCACAGATATGAATTACAAACAATGAAAATTCAAGGTTTATACACAAGTTTTGGTACAAGCAGGATTAGTCCTAGATATATTTATTAGGTCGGAAATCGACCAAGTATAATTTGTTCAGAAATAGCTTGAAGTTTAGTGAAGACGTTTGTACAGAATTCTGAGATGTCTCAGAATTCCTTCACTGAAGCTTCACTTCAGTTCAGATCAAGACAAATCTGAAGCATTCATTCTGAAGTCAAAGACTGAAGTATGAAGAAGAGAATCATCTCAGAAGCGAGCAAAGAGTGATTCTACCAGATCGAAGACTGAAGCATCTCAGTGTAAAGTATTTACAACACTTTACACTGATTACGAGGAAGACTTTTTACTTTACATACCTTTACCCAGTTAATAGATTTTTCTATTAATAAAAGGTACAAGGTAAAAGTATAGGTATGGAACATAGTACTATAAGTCACATCAACTGACTTATATACTCTTCCTAGTATGAGCATGTAAGGAATTAGGTTTAATTCCTTAAATGCTCACAACCGCATTTGTACGATGTTGTCCACATCATCATGGACTTGGTCTATAAATACAAAGTCTTCTCACAACTTGCAAAAGGCTTGAAACTTTAGCATTGCAACTTGTGAGATATACTCTAACTAAAACTTACGAGTATTTCCAAGTTATTTAGATCACTTGTTTTTTTGGGATTGTTTAGATACTTACACTTGGGTGTTTATCTTTGTTCCGCAACAATCCTTGTATTTGTTTATATATCAATAAATCAAATACATTAGAAAGAAAACAACGTATCTCAATGCTACATACTTGATTATACTTATATATATCTTTATATAGTTTCTGCCAATTTAGTTATTGTTATTTACGATAAGTCAATTGTTTCTTGTTATCCATATCTGGATCGTAAACTGAACTTGTCCATCAAGATCAGTTGTACTTGCCAGTCGGGTTTAATTAACCATCTATATTTGGGACTCACAATTGGCTCAGAATCAGATTGATTCGCCTCCAATAATCCCTCGTCAAACTCAAAATCAGCAAGGAAATCGAGATTCCCCTGAGGTAGCTCATCGTCATCCCAGAAAGTATTCACTTTTACAATCTTGTCAGATATGCTCTGGTTTGGGTCACTAGTACCCGCACCAGTTTCTGGTTCAACATCTACAGAAGCAGGTGCATCGTTACCAGATTTAATGATTTGCTCAACCTTATCTTTAGGTCGACTAACGGGTCCCACATTCTTTTGTGGCCCACTTAGTGACCTTTCTGAACCAGCTAGTGTGGCTGAAACAGTTTTATTAAATACCTGAAGCATAGCAGAAGAGAGTTCAGGCTCATTCTCAGCAGTGGATGCCTTTGAGAAATCTCTGCTGTATTCTGGTACTGAAGTTTCAGGTCCAGCTTGATTATATTCTTCACCAAGAATATCCATGAAACACAAGCTCAGAAATCTTGGAAAGGCGATATGCAGACTTCTCTTTCCTTTTAATTTTGTAACCAGCTGAGAAAAGAGAATCTCAGCAAAGTCTGCCTGTATCCCATTCCAAATATAATACCCCATCTCAACTTGGGGTAATGAAAGTTGGTCCAACCCTCCATGGTTGCCACCAAGACTTTCCACAATTTGGGTCCAGAAGAACCTCCAGCAATTGCCAAATCCAGACATAAATATGTGTCCGGAGGTCTTCAGATTACCATCAGCATCCTCCATATCGCTATGACCGGTGGCGACTAGAACCTCCCTGAAATTGACTCCTTTGAGTCTTTTAGCAAACACCTGGGAAGGTTTGAGGTAGTTCAGATGAAGGGAATTTCTGAACCCCACAAGAGTGATAACACACTGCTTGGTGCCCTCATTGAGAGTGAAGGAGATGGATTGTTCATCTTTGCTCACCACAGCAGTATACCAGAATTCAAGCAAGTATCGATGATACAATGCCTGAGGATTAGCGGTCAGAGCATAATGAAAAGGGGATTTCTCCCAAAAATTATTGATTCTTCCCATTAGCGTTTTGGATTTCACATTTAATTGAGCCAAGAAATTGCTCATGTTAAATCGGATTTGTGAAGGAGTGAAATTCTTTGGCCATGTGGCAGATGTTTTCACATCATCTGATGGAGTATATTTGAAATTGATGAGCGATTTAGGTTGCGAAGAAGATGATGATTTAGACATTTTAAGAATCGAAAGATGAAAGTGAAAAGAATATGAAGAGTTAAGGAATTTTGAGAGTAAATATGAGAGAGATTGATGATTGGAAAGTAAATGAAAGAATGAAAAGGAATTTGAATTTAAGATGGAATATAAAATGATTTTCCAATTAAAAACAATTTCTGGGGTCAAGTCCGCATTTAATGCAGAGACGTTTGAGTGACCCCACCCTGCAACACTTTTTCAGAAAAAGTACTCATTTCTTTCTCTTTTACGGCGCAACTTGTGTGACACATAAGCATGACCAACGTAAGTTAAAAACATAGTATGCAGTAGGCCACGTGTACACACAATTGACCAAGTATCAAAAATATCTTGAAAGGATAGTTGTCTTTCAGTGATGACAAAAAAAATTCTGAGCATGGTCAGTTCCAAAGAGATCTGAACCATCTCAGTTAATAAAATTCAACTGAAATAACTTTGATTTTCTGAGGTGCTTCAGTTAAATACGTTTTTCTGAGAAGGTTGGTGCGGAGGTTAAAATGATGATTGCTGAACTGACCAAAGACACAAACGACAAAGTGGACAAGGCTGTAAATGAAGTAAAAGATTCAGTGTCCAAGCTTGAAGGTTCAGTTCAGAATCAGTCCAAACAGTTAGATGAAATTCTAACTCTTCTGAAGAAAGAAACTGGTATTGCTCCTCCTCCCCCTGCTTCTTTCACTGAAGAAGATAGAAAGATGTTGAAGGATATAAAAGATCAAGAAGCACTGAACCTTAATTCTTCATTCAGATTAAGGGCTCAGTTTGCTACAATGGCAAAGGGTATATGTGATTGCCTAGAACAACAAAGTTGGGAACCACTGAAGGCAATTAAAACTTCAATTGACCTTTATGCTAAAATGCCTTCAGAGATTCCCAAAGGGGGAAGTGTGCCTATTGGTTTGCTGGCCAGTACTCAAGAAATGATTGAAGCAACCAAAAAGCAAACTGAGGTACCATCTGGTAGTGCCTCAGTTCAGGGGGGACAAGTTCAGAAGAAAGACAAGGGCAAAGGCAAGGCTCAAGAAGTAGAAGAACCAAAGAAAAGTTCTAAGGGTTCTGGAATCATTGTTGGTGAAAATGTGGATGAGCATGGTTATCCCTTGCACGATCTTGAGGCTGATAGTAAGAAGTTGGAAGCATTGCAAAAGCAGGTTTCCAATCAATTTATTATGTGGAGGGAAAACAAAGAAAGAGAAAGGGAACAACATCTAAAGATGGGGACCCTTGATCATATAGATGCTGCAGCTCTTGGTTTATCATTGGAAAGATACTTGAAAATCAAAAATGATCCAAGAGTGCAAAAGGCTATTGTTGATATGCTTGAGTATGAGTGTGGGATGAACTACTCTCATCTAGAACAAAAGTTAGAAAGTCTGACCTTTAAGTTGTCCATTGAAGACTTAAAGAAAAATAGAGAAAAAGAAATGGCGATCAAAAGGAAGGAAATTCTGGCCGAAGTTCTGAAGGTTGAGAAAGAGTTGCTCAGACCAACCATTAAGCCCAAAGTGACTGGACCAAGATCATCAAGAAAGAATGTTCGAGATGCTGATCTTTCTACCTTCAAACCAATGTCTGATGATGCTATTGAAATTGAAAGAAAACATGAAAGGGATCAATATGAGCATTATATGAAGCATCGATCTCATTCAGCCAAAATAATTGATATGGAAGTAACAAAAGCTAATGGATTGAAGCTTTTTGACTTGGTTGTTAAAAGAGAAGGAAGGGCAGCTGAAGAATACCATCAGGTTTCAGTGCATGAGTTTGGGATTTCTGAGCATAGGGAGATGATCCAGATTCTGAAGGGGAAGCCTAAATCTACCTTGATTGGTGCATGGTTAGCAAGAATACAACAAAAGATGCAGGCCAAGGTAGAAATTGAAGGAAGGTTGTTTGGAAAGAAGGATCATTCTCCACTGAAGAGAAAACCTACTGAGTCACCTTCTGGTTCAGGGCCTGCCAAGAAGTAGTTTCTTTTCAGTTTATCATGTACTTGTAATATATTTACATTTGTAACAAACATTTCAGTTTGTATATATATGTTGCAAATTGTAACCAATAAGTAGATGGTAAGTTTAAGTTAGAAAACCACAAGTAAAATTCTGAGACATCAATGATCTATAAGATGTACTTAGAAAATTTTTACAACTTAAACAAAAACTTGCATTTCAGACTTACAAACATGTATAGATAGAAGTCTGAGATGCATGCACTATTTCAGAACAAATAGGGGGAATTTGTTAGGTCAGAAATCGACCAAGTATAATTTGTTCAGAAATAGCTTGAAGTTTAGTGAAGACGTTTGTACAGAATTCTGAGATGTCTCAGAATTCCTTCACTGAAGTTTCACTTCAGTTCAAATCAAGACAAATCTGAAGCATTCATTCTGAAGTCAAAGACTGAAGTATGAAGAAGAGAATCATCTCAGAAGCGAGCAAAGAGTGATTCTACCAGATCGAAGACTGAAGCATCTCAGTGTAAAGTATTTACAACACTTTACACTGATTACGAGGAAGACTTTTTACTTTACATACCTTTACCCAGTTAATAGATTTTTCTATTAATAAAAGGTACAAGGTAAAAGTATAGGTATGGAACATAGTACTATAAGTCACATCAACTGACTTATATACTCTTCCTGGTATGAGCATGTAAGGAATTAGGTTTAATTCCTTAAATGCTCACAACCGCATTTGTACGATCTTGTCCACATCATCATGGACTTGGTCTATAAATACAAAGTCTTCTCACAACTTGCAAAAGGCTTGAAACTTTAGCATTGCAACTTGTGAGATATACTCTAACTAAAACTTACGAGTATTTCCAAGTTATTTAGATCACTTGTTTTTTCGGGATTGTTTAGATACTTACACTTGGGTGTTTATCTTTGTTCCGCAACAATCCTTGTATTTGTTTATATATCAATAAATCAAATACATAGAAAGGAAACAACGTGTCTCAATGCTACATACTTGATTATACTTATATATATCTTTATATAGTTTCTGCCAATTTAGTTATTGTTATTTACGATAAGTCAATTGTTTCTTGTTATCCATATCTGGATCGTAAACTGAACTTGTCCATCAAGATCAGTTGTACTTGCCAGTCGGGTTTAATTAACCATCTATATTTGGGACTCACAGTATTGGCACTATTTTGTGAATTTGATCTACGGACAATCCACACTTGTTTCACATTTGTTGTATTCCCATCAAGCTTGACTTTACTAGAAGCATGCAAAAATCTATCCTTAGGAATCCATCTACTGCTACTAGTTAAGCACAAGTCACCTGAAACACGAACAGTCTTCTTGTTAGCAAACAATTTGTTATTTTCGGACTTAACAGGTTTCTTCTTGATGGTTTCTGTGATCTTGTTTACTTTCTTTATATTATTAGGTGACAACCAACCATATTGATCTTTGTACTTAGTCATTCCAGAAATAGTATCTCTAACCCTTTGTAAAGTGCACTTAGGATTGTTCTGAGAATACCTAGGAAATATAGAATACCTAACCTGCTGAGGTTGTTTGTTACCTAATGAGAAAGTTTCATTCTTGACAATCTTTGGACCACTTCTTGTTTTGACTTCTTTTTGGGACTGTGGTTCAGATTTAACCTTGTATATCTGTGGTTGCCTAGAAGTCTTTGAATTCTTAGATACTTTGGGTTCTTTGTTTGGTTCTTTGTATATCTTAGGTGAATGATTGAACTTTGGTTTTGAAACATTCTTTGGTGATGGTTTGGTCTTTGGTTTTGAATCAGTCTTGTGTGATGGGTTGGTCTTTGATTTTGAATCAGTCTTGGGTGATGGGTTGGTCTTTGATTTTGAATCAGTCTTGGGTGATGGGTTGGTCTTTGATTTTGAATCAGTCTTGGGTGATGGGTTGGTCTTTGATTTTGAATTAGTCTTGGGTGATGGGTTGGTCTTTGATTTTGAATCAGTCTTGGGTGATGGGTTGGTCTTTGATTTTGAATCAGTCTTGGGTGATGGGTTGGTCTTTGATTTTGAATCAGTCTTGGGTGATGGGTTGGTCTTTGATTTTTGGAACTTATCGAATTGGGAAGGTTGTGAAGAGTGTGACTTTGGAATCTTCTTTAGAAAAAATTCATGTTTTTCCTCTTTTTGAACAAAATGTTTTTCAAAATCAGGAGCAAAATCATAATTTCCTTCCAAATATGTTGAGAAATCATCCGTTTCCAATTTCACACTTGCTTCACTTATCTTAATTGGACAAGGACTTCTCTTGAGTGGAATTGATGCTTTTTCTTTTTCTTTAAAAAATTGAAGTGCTATTTTCTGAAATTGGAATTCAACTTTTAGATCATTAAGTTCCTTTAGCACATTTAACCTCTGTTCTCTTTCTTTTTCAAACTTTTGTTTGAAAGCATCAATTTCATTCAAGTATGATTGAGTTCCCTCAGAAAACTTGGTAAAGGACTCAGTTTCAAAAGTAGTCGGGAAGAAATAATCATCAACATCAAGAGCATCATCGAATTCATCTATATCACTATCAGTTTGAACAGACACATGAACAACTTCACACTCAGTTTGCACACATGCATTCACAATTTCAGAAATAGAGCATGCAGATTGTTAAGTTATCTCATTTTGACACACAGATTGGTTTGGTGGAGTTGGAGTGGCCATAACTTCACACACAGGACAATCGGGGTGATCACAATCATTTACATGATTCTTGGGTGGGTCAATGACATAGTGATTTTGAGTCTGCAAACTTTCTATCAAAGATTGCTTTTCATCAAGAGACTTTTTCAGATCCTCTATTACCTTTTCCAAAACGTTTTGTGGAACATACGGTCTCAAGTTTTCAGCTTTTGGAATTGGAAAAGTTTCTTCTAAAGGTTTTTCTTTAAAAAATTGAAGTGCTATTTTCTGAAATTGGAATTCAACTTTTAGATCATTAAGTTCCTTTAGCACATTTAACCTCTGTTCTCTTTCTTTTTCAAACTTTTGTTTGAAAGCATCAATTTCATTCAAGTATGATTGAGTTCCCTCAGAAAACTTGGTAAAGGACTCAGTTTCAAAAGTAGTCGGGAAGAAATAATCATCAACATCAAGAGCATCATCGAATTCATCTATATCACTATCAGTTTGAACAGACACATGAACAACTTCACACTCAGTTTGCACACATGCATTCACAATTTCAGAAATAGAGCATGCAGATTGTTAAGTTATCTCATTTTGACACACAGATTGGTTTGGTGGAGTTGGAGTGGCCATAACTTCACACACAGGACAATCGGGGTGATCACAATCATTTACATGATTCTTGGGTGGGTCAATGACATAGTGATTTTGAGTCTGCAAACTTTCTATCAAAGATTGCTTTTCATCAAGAGACTTTTTCAGATCCTCTATTACCTTTTCCAAAACGTTTTGTGGAACATACGGTCTCAAGTTTTCAGCTTTTGGAATTGGAAAAGTTTCTTCTAAAGGTTTTTCTTTAAAAAATTGAAGTGCTATTTTCTGAAATTGGAATTCAACTTTTAGATCATTAAGTTCCTTTAGCACATTTAACCTCTGTTCTCTTTCTTTTTCAAACTTTTGTTTGAAAGCATCAATTTCATTCAAGTATGATTGAGTTCCCTCAGAAAACTTGGTAAAGGACTCAGTTTCAAAAGTAGTCGGGAAGAAATAATCATCAACATCAAGAGCATCATCGAATTCATCTATATCACTATCAGTTTGAACAGACACATGAACAACTTCACACTCAGTTTGCACACATGCATTCACAATTTCAGAAATAGAGCATGCAGATTGTTAAGTTATCTCATTTTGACACACAGATTGGTTTGGTGGAGTTGGAGTGGCCATAACTTCACACACAGGACAATCGGGGTGATCACAATCATTTACATGATTCTTGGGTGGGTCAATGACATAGTGATTTTGAGTCTGCAAACTTTCTATCAAAGATTGCTTTTCATCAAGAGACTTTTTCAGATCCTCTATTACCTTTTCCAAAACGTTTTGTGGAACATACGGTCTCAAGTTTTCAGCTTTTGGAATTGGAAAAGTTTCTTCTAAAGGTTTTTCTTTAAAACACTCAAGAATTTCAGGAATTATAGCCTCATGATTATCTTTTTCATCATTTGTTTTTTACATTTTATGTGAAGGATGACTGAAAAAATCATATGACTCATCCATTAACTCATAGTTAAAATAGACTTTTGCACCCTTCTTTAGAAAATCATCAGCCTCAAAATCACTATCATTCGGTCTCACAAACTGGTCAGTCATCCCACATCTCAAATAAGATTCCTTATATAATGATGGGACTTCTTCTTGTGCTTTGAGCAAATGATTTGGATTGACATAACCTAACCCTGAAGTGAATATTGTTTCCGAATTTCTTGGCCTATTCAAAAAGATTTATTGATATGAACGATTAATCTTATACAACTTGTCTTGATAAGATTTGATTTCAGCTTTAAGCTCATCATTTTCTTTATCAAGTTTTTGTTTAAGATAATCTTTTATACAACACTCATATTTTAGGTCAGAAATTTTGTTTTCAAATTCCGTCAAATCAGGGATAGATTCTTTCAATTTCACATTTAAAGACTCAATGTCCTCAGCCAAAGCATTTGCTCGAAACATCTCATTGGACTTTTCGACTTGAAGTTGTCTGACGGTCTTGCTCAGTTCAAGAACTTTGGTTTCAAGTTCTTGTTTTTCAAGATGCAATTTGGAGTTCGGAGTAAACGTGACCGCAGCTTTTTCAGATTTCAAATTGTCAAAATCCTTTTGAAGTAAATCAAATTTATCTTTAGAATTTTGAAATTCGATTTCTTTGATTTCCAAAACTTTTGTTAATTTAGAAATCTGTTTACTCAATCCTCTCCCATATTTCATTGTTTCAGCACATTTATTCATATAATAATCTAAATCTGACTTAGTAAAAGTGATTACCTCATCCTCGACCTCAGAAGAACTTTCATCAACTTCCTCCAACTCCTTTGACTTCTTGATCTTCGTCATGAAGCACACGTTTGCTGCAAGTTCGTCTGTCTCCTCATCAGAAAGATGTAACCACTTGTCATCCTCAGCGAGAAGAGCAATTCCACTTTCCTCTTGTCTTGCCAGCAAAAGTTTGTACTTATAGTACTCGGAGTTCTTTTGTCGAGGTTTAGTGCAGTTGATGGCAAAATGTCCAGTAAGACCACAGTTGTAGCATTTCTTGTCTTCATTCCTTTTCTCCATGACCTTCTTCTCAAACTTTTTCTGATTATCAAATTTCTTCTCACCACCAACATATTCCTTCTTGACTTCAAACTTAGGAGCATTTGCATTCTTTGCATACGAAGAAACTGAGGAAGTCCTAAGCTGATTGTTGGTTGGTTTCTTCTTGAAGAATTTCTTCTTGAAAGCCTTCGTGAAATAAGCGAGTTCCTTGTACATCTCTTTTTGTCTTTCATCCAGATCAGAATCACTCATTTCACTTGAATCAGAATCAGTGTCATACTCAACAAAGCTTTGTCTTGACACTTTTGAAGTCTTCTTCTCAGCTACCAAGGCTAATGGATCGGAATGAGAACTTTCTTCTTTCTTCTTTTGGATCCTCTGAACATCCTCAACATTTAGCTTTAGCTTTTCATACAAGGTGTGAATGGTAAGTTTCCCAAAATCTGATTGTTGGTTGAGTTGGGTTCCATACACTTGCCATTCCTCTTCTAGATTTTTGATGAATTTGATGTTCAGTTCCATATTGGTTCTTTTCACATCATTCTTTCTAAGCTCATTGATGACATTACAGAATCTGATGTATACTTCGTTCAATGGTTCACCCTTCTGTTGCTTGAAAGTTTCATACATGTTCAGAACAGTCGACAATCTTATGATGTTTGACACATCAGATCCTTCCATCTGCTTCTCCACTTCATCCCATATGTCTTTTCCTGTTTCATAGGAATCCACATTGCAGAAAATGTCATCAGGAAGTGCTTGGTAAAGATAAGCAATTGACATTTGATCAGCTTCAACTCTATTTTTCTGATCTGTATTCCAACTCTATTCAGATAAAGCTTCTCCATTAACAGGGTTCTTTGGAATTTCAGGACCATCTTTGTATGATTTTCTCAGAAGTTTTCCATTCTTCTGTCTGTCTATCCAGTTCAGAAACCTTTTCTTCCATTGTGGATAAGAACCTCTGAATAACACAGGAGGTCTCCCTTCAGAACCGAGAGCTAGTGCTTCCCTTGAAGTCATTTCAAATAAATTCCAAAAGGATTGAAAATTTTCTATTTTAACTAGATGCAGAGCTTAGACCTCTGCAAATAGAACAAGTAGGAATTTTTAAAATTTTGATTTTCTTCCCACGTGAAGAATATTGATGAAAAGTGGTTTTGAATTAATTTTCTTGAAAAATTTTGATTTGAGAATTTCAAAAACAACTAAGTGTCGAGCTTAAACCTCTGCAAATAGTGTAAGTAGCCAAGTCACAACCCAAGTACACTGATCAACAACCAATTTCAATTGAATGTCGAGCTTAAATCTCTGCAAACAGCACAACTAATAAAATTACTTGGTCGAAGAATCAAATTCAACTATTTGCCGAGCAAATAACTCTGCAAATAGCACAAATAGAACTTGTACTTAGTCGCACCAACCAAAAACACTTGTTTGCCGAGCTTAAACCTCTGCAAACAATACAAGTAGCACCAGTCTCAAATCAAAAAATTCTCGAAACAACTATTTGCCGAGCAAAGAGCTCTGCAAATAGAACAAGTAGCCTCAACCCTTAACCAAAATTCTTAAAATAACTATTTGCCGAGCAATAAGCTCTGCAAATAGAACAAGTAGCACCAACACTTAACAAAAGTTTCTTGAAGCACCTATTTGCCGAGCAATAAGCTCTGCAAATAGAACAAGTAGCACCAACACTTAACAAAAGTTTCTTGAAGCACCTATTTGCCGAGCAGTGAGCTCTGCAAATAGAACAAGTAAGAGCAAGTCTTAGCCAACGATCTCTGCAAACACGAGTAATCACTAGGCGACAAAATAGACGGTTACTGGTCGTCTTCTTCGTTCAGCCAAACCCTCAAATGCAGAGCAGACTGTAAATCTTCAATTTCTCCTTCATTTTTGCGAATTAAAACTCGTATTTTATATCAAAATGATCAAAAAAACAATGCGCACAAATCCTTGAACAAATTAGATACTAATTTCAACTAGAATTCAAACCCACGCGAACATGCGATTTGCCGAGCTCGAGCAAAAACAACTCAAATGATGAAATTAACTTCTGAAATCGATAACGAAGGATGATATACAGATTATAAATCGATCGGTGAACAAAATTCTAACAAAAACACACTTAATTTGCAGAAATCACTCAAACAGTGATCTCGGCAAATGAACCTTTCATAAAATAAGCCAAATTCTGAAATTAAGCACAAATTAAGCTTGTATTAAGCTTGTGGATCGTTCAGCAACTCTGATTGTGCTCTGATACCAAATGTAAAGTGAAGAATTTGAGCTTATGTGTGTGTTAGTGTGTGTAACAATGGTGGTTTGAAGAGAGAGAAAGTAGAGAGAGAAAGTATGTTTGGCAGGGAAATCACTCAAACAGTGATCTCGGCAAATGAACCTTTCATAAAATAAGCCAAATTCTGAAATTAAGCACAAATTAAGCTTGTATTAAGCTTGTGGATCGTTCAGCAACTCTGATTGTGCTCTGATACCAAATGTAAAGTGAAGAATTTGAGCTTATGTGTGTGTTAGTGTGTGTAACAATGGTGGTTTGAAGGGAGAGAAAGTAGAGAGAGAAAGTATGTTTGGCAGGGAAGATTAGTTTGCATAAATGGGGTGAAAGGTTACAAAGTTCTTAATGGAGGGGGTTTATATACATATGAGCTATTTACACTATGCCCCCTTCCATATTAACAAGTTTACATTATAAGTACAAATTAACATAAAGGTACACAAATCAACTACTACATTTATATTTCTAACAGCTGAAGCTCTTAATTCTGATTTAATCTTTGTTGAAACTGTTAGATCTGACTGTGTAAATGGTCTAGAAACAGATTTTTCTGAAATTACAGTTTTAAAATCAAAATTAAAGGAACTTCAAGATATTGAACTGGCATTTCAAGCCCAAGTTCTGGTAACTGAACAACTGATTCAAGAAAAACAAGATCTTGAAATCATTTTAGAAAAAGAAAAACTGGTTATTAAATCATGGCTTGAAACCAAAAAGCCATATGATGCTGGAGTAAATCAATTTCCCACTCAAAAACGTGCTTATTTAGATGGAAATACTCATGTTGCATCATTAATACCAGTAATTGATCTTTTACCAGAGGGCTTCAGGCCCATTACCATTTATGATGAGCCTGTAACTCCTAAGGCCAATATTTTCCCAGTTCAATCCCCAGAGGTAAAAACTGGAGCACCTCAGGTGACTGCTCTAGTTAAAAAAGTCAATCTGAAGAAATCTTTGCCTCAGTCCTCCTCCAAGGAACCTTCTGTTCCAAAGAAGAAGAATGTCTCCCTACCTAAGCCTAGAGTCCAGTCAACTGGAAAGGCTCAGGTGTCATCTGATGAAAGTATTTTGTTAAGGTTAGAGAGCCAGTTTCAATTACTGACTCGTCAATTTCAAAGTTGTAATGCAAGATTAAACAGTTTTGGAGGTACTTCATCTGGCCCTAGACAAAATACCAAACCTTTTTCAAAGAAAGATAAATATATTTCTCCAGATGAGAAAAAGAAAAAGGTTTCAAAACTATCTATTCCAATTACATTTGCAGAAAAATCTGTTTTGGAAGAAAGTGAACTCAACCAGATACCTCCAGGGACCTATAAGGGAGGGTCCAGTGAACCCATCAGTCGATGGGTTCCCAAATCTAACTGATATATCTAATGGATGTGCAGGGCGGTCGAAAGAAACATACCTGGTATCTTGACAGTGCAGCTGGCAGGACAATGACCAGATGTAAGACCATACTGGAGGAGTTCACAATTTCTGATGGACCCTCCATTACTTTTGGAAATGATGGTTGTGGAAAAACTGAGGGGTATGGTGTTCTGAACAACGGACAAGTCAAATTCAGACGAGTTGCATATGTGAATGGTTTGAAATATAACCTGATCATTGTAAGCCAACTATGTGATGATGGGTATCAAGTATTGTTCAATATTGCTCAGGGCATTGTATTCAACAAGGACTGGAAGGTAGTATTGATTTCTCCCAGAAGAGGGAATGTGTATGTGATGGATATGGAAAGCTCTCCTTCAGAGCAGTGTTTCTATACTCAAGCTGATGAAGACACAAACTGGTTGTGGCACAAAAGGTTATCCCATTTAAATTTCAAAAATATTAATAAGTTGTCTAGAAAACAACTGGCAGATGGGATACCTTCAGTTTCCTTCAAAAGGAAAGGCCATGTCCAGGATATGAGATGGGAAAGCAGAAACGTGCCAGTTTCAAGACCAAGCAGAATTTCAGCATATCTGAACCACTTCACATGCTTCATATGGACCTCTTCGGTCCAGTAAATGTTCAGACTTGTGCTTGTAAAAGATACACTCTGGTAATAGTCGATGAATTCTCCAGATATTGTTGAGTTATCTTTCTCATGTCTAAAAATGAAGCTGCTGCTGAAATCATCAGTCTTATCAAGCAGATTGAACTCAAGTACAAGCAAAAAGTGTGTCAGTTAAGAAGTGACAATGGAACAGAATTCCAGAAAGCAACTCTAGAGTCATTCTGTACTGACAATGGCATCTCCCAGAATTTCTCATCAGCCCGCTCTCCAGAACAGAATGGAGTGGTGGAAAGGAAGAATCGAACGCTAACAGAAGCTGCCAGGAGTATGCTTGCTGAATCTAGTCTTTCTACCAGTTTCTGGGCTGAAGCAATTGCTACTGCTTGTCACACCCAGAACCGGTCTGTGTACATCAAAAGACACAAAAAGACAGCCTATGAAGTAGGGATGGGCATGGGACTGGTACCGTCCCGTACCGGTCCGTACCGATCCCGAATTTTACCAAATATCGGTACGATCCGGTACCGTCCCGTACCGGTCCCGGTACCGACGGTACCGATCCCGAATTTTACCAAATATCGGTACCGATCCCGATTGGTACCTCCCGAATTAAAATACGTACCGATCCGATTGGTAGGGATGGGCATGGGACTGGTACCGTCCCGTACCGGTCCCGGTACCGACGGTACCGATCCCGAATTTTACCAAATATCGGTACCGATCCCGTACCGGTCCCGGTACCGACGGTACCGATCCCGAATTTTACCAAATATCGGTACCGATCCCGTTGTACCCCCATTACCAAATCGGTACCGATCCCGAATTTTACCAAATATCGGTACCGATCCCGAATTTTACCAATATCTGGTACCGTCCCGTTACCGACGGTACCGATCCCGAATTTTACCAAATATGGTACCGATCCCGGTCCCAATATCGGTACCGTCCCGTACCGTCCCGGTACCGACGGTACCGATCCCGAATTTTACCAAATATCGGTACCGATCCCGTACCGGTCCCGGTACCGACGGTACCGATCCCGAATTTTACCAAATATGGTACCGATCCCGGTCCCATATAAATCGGTACCGCCGACTGGTACCGACATTTTACCAAGTAGGGATGGGCATGGGACTGGTACCGTCCCGTACCGGTCCCGGTACCGACGGTACCGATCCCGAATTTTACCAAATATCGGTACCGATCCCGGTCCCATATAAATCGGTACAGGTACCGACTGGTACCGACTCCGGGACCAAATGGATAACGGTACCATCCCGAATTTTACCAAATATCGGTACCGATCCCGAATTTTACCAAATATCGGTACCGATCCCGAATTTTACCAATATCTGGTACCGTCCCGTTACCGACGGTACCGATCCCGAATTTTACCAAATATGGTACCGATCCCGGTCCCATATAAATCGGTACGGACCGGTACCGACTCGGTACGCCGATACCAATCGGTACCTCCCGGTACCGACGGTACCGATCCCGAATTTTACCAAATATGGTACCGATCCCGGTCCCATATAAATCGGTACGGACCGGTACCGACTCGGTACCGTCCCGGTACCGACGGTACCGATCCCGAATTTTACCAAATATGGTACCGATCCCGGTCCCATATAAATCGGTACGGACTGGTACCGTCCCGTACCGGTCGGTACCGACGTGGTACCGATCCCGAATTTTACCAAATATCGGTACCGATCCCGGTCCCATATAAATCGGTACGGACCGGTACCGACTCGGTACGGACCGGGACTTCGGTACCAAATCCCACCTAGTACCAAATTTTTTAAAATCTCGCTAAGTTGGTTTCTTGAATGTGCGAATCATAAGTGATGTTTTGCATATTTGAGTATAATATAAGACTGATCAAATTTGATCAGTACCAGCAGATATAAAAGATTAATTTAACATCACTGTCATGATTAATTAGATATACTACTCTATTGTAATAGATACTATATCTTATTTGTTAGTATATGGTTCATTTGTCATTTAAATATAAAGGTTGAATTGGATGAAATTGAGAGATTAGGACAGAACTCAGATGATAATTAATGAATGGAATAACAAGTTGGTCGACATACATGAATAAGAATTAATTTAACATCACTGTCATGATTAATTAGATATACTACTCTATTGTAATAGATACTATATCTTATTTGTTAGTATATGGTTCATTTGTCATTTAAATATAAAGGTTGAATTGGATGAAATTGAGAGATTAGGACAGAACTCAGATGATAATTAATGAATGGAATAACAAGTTGGTCGACATACATGAATAAGAATTAAGGATTACAAACAGACACATATGTGCATATATATATAAGTTAACAATAAAGCATGTAAATAGAACTGATGGATGGATATAGCTACCGATTTACATAAAAGATGCAGATATAAGATGAAGATGTTTTGTTTTTCGGGACTAGATGGGACTAACGGGATTTGCTCGGTATTTCCCGGTACCGATCCCGATTGGTACCGATCCCGCGAACTTATAAAAGTGGGTACCGGTACCGATCCCGCTTGGGACTGATCCCGATTGGTACCGATCCCGCGAACTTATAAAAGTGGGTACCGGTACCGACAGGACCGGGACTTGGGACTTTTCGCTCATCCCTACTTTGAAGTCTTAAGAAATAGAAAACCAAATATTGGTTATTTTCACGTTTTTAGATGTCCAGTATACATTCTGAACGACTTCAGTCAGTTAGGCAAATTCGATGCCAAAGCTGATGAAGGGTATTTCTTAGGCTATTCAGCCATTCGCAAGGCCTTCAGAGTCTACAACAAGAGACTGGAGAAGGTCCATGAGTCAATACATGTCACATTTGATGAATCAAATGCAGCAATCAATAAAAATCCAATCCTTGATACTCCCCCAGTAACTCCAATTGTCTTCTGTGAATCTGATCCTATCAACTACAATAAAGATTCTTCAGAAGAAGTTTCCAGTCATCCTGATCTGGAACTTGTTCAGACTACGAAACCCTTCAGTAGTACTCCATTCTATCCTTCAATTATTTTCAAGCTACCCTCTGAAATTATTATTGGATCAGATGTTCGTACTACTCCCCCAGTATCAGTCCCAGTTGAGAATGAACCAATACTTCAAGAAATGCCTTCAAATGAAGAATTTCATGTTGCAAATCCTGATTTAAATGATTGAGATGAAGATGTTGAAGTAGTCTGGCAAGATCCTCCTCCTGAAGTAACACCAGAGGAGACTCAACTGAACTCTTGCACTGATATTGTTGTTTGTAACAATCCTGGTCAGTACTCCAGATGAACAAAAGCTCATCCTATCGATCAGATCATAGGTGACTCCAGTAGAGGAGTTCAGACCAGAAGAGCCTCCAGTGATCAATGCTTATATGTCAGTTTCTTATCACTGATAGAACCAAAGAAGATTGACGAGGCTATGGAAGATCCAAGTTGGGTGATAGCTATGCAAGAAGAGCTTCACCAGTTTGAAAGGAACAAGG
Organism: Erigeron breviscapus; assembly: GCA_034093135.1. NCBI lineage: Eukaryota > Viridiplantae > Streptophyta > Magnoliopsida > Asterales > Asteraceae > Erigeron > Erigeron breviscapus. The sequence goes on along the minus strand of CM067175.1, from coordinate 21,306,935 downwards.
TTTGGTACCTGGTTCCTTTTCCCAGTTGGAAAGAAAGAACCAATTGGAACCAGATGGGTCTTCAGGAACAAGGTAGATGAAGATGGCCGGTACCGGGACAGGACCGGGACTTGGGACTTTTCGCTCATCCCTACTTTGAAGTCTTAAGAAATAGAAAACCAAATATTGGTTATTTTCACGTTTTTAGATGTCCAGTATACATTCTGAACGACTTCAGTCAGTTAGGCAAATTCGATGCCAAAGCTGATGAAGGGTATTTCTTAGGCTATTCAGCCATTCGCAAGGCCTTCAGAGTCTACAACAAGAGACTGGAGAAGGTCCATGAGTCAATACATGTCACATTTGATGAATCATTTGCTCCAGTGGCTAGACTTGAAGCGATCAGAATATTCTTAGCATTTGCTGCTCATCATAAATTCAAGGTCTACCAGATGGACGTTAAAAGTGCATTTTTGAACGGAAAACTTGAAGAAGAAGTTTATGTCAGACAACCACCAGGCTTCATTGATGAAAAACATCCCCACTGGGTATATCGTCTGGACAAAGCACTTTATGGTCTCAGACAAGCTCCACGTGCCTGGTATGATACTCTGACTAAACATTTATTTAAAAATGGTTTTAAAAGAGGTGCAATTGACAATACCTTATTTATTCTTCATGAAAAAGGTAATCTTCTGATGGTACAAATTTATGTTGATGATATTATTTTTGGGTCTACTGATGACAAAATGTGCAAGAAATTTTCGAAAATAATGTCGACTGAATATGAGATGAGTTTAATGGGTGAATTAACATATTTTCTAGGACTCTAGATTAAACAGACCAGAGATGGTATTTTTATTAATCAAGAGAAATATGTTAGAGATCTTTTAAAGAAATATGATATGAACTCTTCACCGTCTAAACCCACTCCAATTTCTGTACCACTAACACTAGACTCAGATCAAGATGGTAAACCAGTGAACACCACTGTCTATAGAGGCATGGTTGGTTCACTGATGTATTTAACTTCCAATAGACCAGATATTATGTTTTCAACATGTTTATGTGCCAGATATCAGTCTAATCCAAAAGAATCTCATATGCTTGCTGTAAAGCGCATACTGAAATACCTTAAGGGTGTCCCCAGTTTGGGTCTTTGGTATCCCAAAGGCTCAGGCATGGATCTAATGGGTTATTCAGATTCAGATCATGCAGGTTGTAAGATAGAAAGGAAATCCACTACTGGTGGATGTCATTTCCTTGGTGACAAACTGGTCAGCTGGACCAGTAAGAAGCAAACTTCAGTTTCATTGTCCACTGCTGAAGCTGAATACGTGTCTGCAGCCAGTTGTTGTGTTCAGATACTCTGGATGAAGAACCAGTTGCTTGATTATGGTATTAAGTATTCAAAGACCCCAATCTTTTGTGATAATACCAGTGCCATTGCTATCTCGAACAATCCAGTCATGCACTCAAAGACGAAGCACATTGATCTCAGGTATCATTTTATTCGTGATCATATTATGAAAAATAATATTGAACTCCATTTTATTCCCACTGACAAACAACTTGCTGACATTTTTACTAAACCTCTGGATGTTAAAACTTTTGAATATCTTGTTGGTGAGTTGGGAATGTTAAACCCTTAAATCTGGAACCTTGGTATTGAACGCCTTTGTGTACTATCAGGGATCCTTGATTTAAAGATTTATAAATCTATGACTACTTAGATATCGAACGCCTTTGTGTACTATCTTTGCATTAATAGATTTCTGGATCAACATTCCAGGGGGAAGACTGAAAGATATATTTTTGTCCTTAAAAATGTTTTAATTTCAGGGGGAATTTATTAATTTATTTTCTCACTGGACAAAATTTTCTGGAAAATTTCACTGGTACCTTGTAAATGTGTCCCTCTCACTGGTAATTAGATAGGTTGAAGTGCATGTTTGAGGTAACTTTTGTCTCCTTGTAAATGTGTCCCTCTCACTTGTCTGTATTAGTTGATGTGCATGTTTGAGGTAACCTTGTAAATGTGTCCCTCTCATTGGTAATTAGATAGGTTGAAGTGCATGTTTGAGGTAACTTTTGTCTCCTTGTAAATGTGTCCCTCTCATTGGTAATTAGATAGGTTGAAGTGCATGTTTGAGGTAACTTTTGTCTCCTTGTAAATGTGTCCCTCTCATTGGTAATTAGATAGGTTGAAGTGCATGTTTGAGGTAACTTTTGTCTCCTTGTAAATGTGTCCCTCTCACTTGTCTGTATTAGTTGATGTGCATGTTTGAGGTAACTTTTGTCTCCTTGTAAATGTGTCCCTCTCACTTGTCAGTATTAGTTGATGTGCATGTTTGAGGTAACTTTTGTCTCCTTGTAAATGTGTCCCTCTCACTTGTCTGTATTAGTTGATGTGCATGTTTGAGGTTACCAGTCTCTTTCAAATGGTTTTCGTTGGTACTTTACTGGAGTGTCCAGTCAACCTCCAGATGCACTGGTATGTCAGTCATAATATTTTTTAATACTTGGTCTTTGTGCGTGCCACGTATGCAAAATCTTTGAAAAGATATTTATCTTATTATCCTACGTGGCATGTAAATTTTCAAACCTAATGATGGTATTTTTTACCTTGGGAAGACAAAAAGTGCAAGTTGGTTAATGTTTGTGGGCTGTAAACTGTCCCACATTTATGTGTGATGTGATGTACTTAATGCGGATTTCAAAATCCGATCAAAATTATATTTGATAATTTCAAAAATAACCGTTTGAGTTCCACACTCTCTCTCCTATATAAATACCCACATTCACTTTTATTTTCATTTACTTCGAAAATCATTTACTCCCAAATTCTTCAAATTCCTTCATTTACTCCATTTTTCATTCAATTTTCAATCATCAATCTCTCTCATATTTACTTCATAAAATCTTCATAAACCCTAATTTTCAGTTTCATATCATCTATCTACCAAATAAAATGGCTCCTCGACAAGCAACTTCTGTTAAAAATCTGCTCGCTGCTGAATATGCTCCCGTTGCCAATATAGTAAAAGCACCTCATATTACTTTAGAGGCAAAGACGATCAGAAATAACATGAATAATTGGATGGCTAGACTCACTAGCACCACTCATGCTCCTACTTCTCTCATTGGACGACTGAATGCCTTTTTCCTCAGTTATCCACTCTACGGTGCTCTTACTCTCAATCCCGGAAAAATGTATCACGATTACTTATGTGAGTTTTGGTACACTGCTGTGTATGTTGAAAACACTCAATCCATCAACTACACATTGAAACAAGGCACCAGGGCCTTCACTCTCACTGTTGACTCTCTTAGAGATACTCTTCAGATGAATTATTTGGCTGAAAATGAGATGGCTATTACTCTTCCTACTGGTCTAAATTACAGGGATGTGTGTAGACTGATGGGACATACTGATATACTGGATGAGCATGGCCAGTTATCAAGAAAAGGCACCATCTACATGAGCAGGCTTTCAGACTCATGGAGATACTTCTTCACTCATCTTGTTGAGTGTTTGGGTGGCAGTTCTGGAGGGTTGGACCAGATAAATCAAATGCAACTCCAGATTGCTTACTGCCTATGGTTTGGATACAAGGTCGACTTTGCTCAGATTTTCTTCGATGACCTTGTTGAGCGTCTAAAAGTGAAAGGTAGAAAACCTCATATTCCATATATTCATTTTCTGTCACTTGTTTTTCAAAGAGCTCTAGGTGATCAGTATGATTTCGATACAAACCATTTTTCTGTGTGTGACTATCTGAGGGAGTTGAGTTCATTAAAATCAATAGCTAGTGAGGTTGAAATTCCTGTAAATATGCTCAACCATTTTAGAAATGATGCACTCGATGCATCATCATCAGATGAGCAAGAAGAGGCTCCAGGTGGGAACCAAGTTGGTGAAGGACCCTCTGAAGTCCTTCGTGCTGAAATTATACAACCAGTAACCCAGGTGGCTCCTGACGTTCAGCAGACTGAAATTATTATTCGACCTAGAACTTCCAGACGTCTTAGGAAGGATGGAGTTCAGGTCAATCCAAATAGAGCCGAATCGAGCCATCCAGGTGATATCATGAATGAAGATGGGTCTCTTATTGTTAAGCAAGTCGAAAATGTTGTACAAGTTGTTGAGCAGGTGACTGGTGAGCAAGATGCTCAGTTGGACTTAAATAGAGAAGTGGATGATCAGACAGTTGGGACGGCTCCAGATTGGGATGAGGTAGATTCCCTAATGTATGAAGGTAATATGTTTGATGTTAATATGAATTTTCTGGGTGATGAAGTAGAAAATGTTGTTACCTCTGTTATTGCTTCAGTCACCCCACCACTTATCTCTACAGAAATGCCACCACCACCAGAATCCATTATTGCACCACCACCACCACTTTCAATACCACAAAACACTCCTTATTTCAATCCACCCTCTCTTCAAATTTCACAAAATCAACCACCACCACTTGAAGCTCCACTTAATTTTCCTGAACACCTTGTGCTGCACTCCACTATTGTAACATCCGAAACTTCCACTGAAGGGGTCCAGGCACAAGTATCTTTGGTGACCAGGATGGCTTCTGAACTGACACCTCCCAGTGGTCTCTCCACCTCTTCTCCAGCCGAGGTCCAAGGCCTTTTGACTAAGGTGGCAGACCTGGAGAGATCACTCCAGTCTTCATCCCAGGTTGTTTCTGATTTTAAGTCCTTATTATCAAATAATCTTGCATCAGAAATGAATGTTTTTGCTGGGAATGAGAAGCTAGTATTTGAGAAGCTTGATGAACTGGTACTGGCCACCAATCAAAACACTGAAAATATCAAAGTGGCAGTCCAGGGCTTGGAGGCAAGGCTGGTGAATTCTGTTCAGACTGCAGTGAAAACTGAAATCGCTCAACCACTGGCAGGTCTAACAGAAGAACTTCAGAAGTTGATCACCAGAATCAGTAATTTGGAAAGCAGACCAACTCTTGATCAGGCTGCTGTTGTTAGCACCCTCAGTGATGAATGCACCAAAAAGTTCAGACATGGCATGTTGAAAGAAATCACTGAAGAAATTTCTGGGTCAGTTCTTAGAACCATTCAAGATGGTTTATTGCCCCAGGTGGTGAAGATGATTAATACTGAGTTGCCCAGTCACTTGCCTCAAGAACTTGAAATTGTTAAGAAGGAAGTGATGACTCTCAGAAACACTGTGAATCTCACAACTCCAGTGGCAGGTAGAACATTCGGTGCTTCTGACCGTCAACATGTTGGAGCAGTTGTGGAAAGATCTTAAGTCCAGGACTGATGATCCTTCCAAGGGGGAAAATTATGAAAAGGCTGAGAATGTTATTGAAAAGAAGAAAGAAGTGGTTGCCAGTGCAATCAAAAAGGCCTTTGGCACTGAAGCCATTGTGCAACAAAAGGAAGTGACTGGTACTGATGCCAGTGCACAAGAAGCGCAGAAGGCACTTGGCACTGAAGCCATTGTGCAGGAAAAAGAGTGCTGGTACTGATGCTAGTGCACAAGAAGCTCAGAAGGCACTTGGCACTAAAGCCATTGTGCAACAAAAGGAAGTGCCTGGTACTGATGCCAGTGCACAAGAAGCTCAGAAGGCACTTGGCACTGAAGCCATTGTGCAGAAAAAGAGGCTGCTGGTACTGATGCCAGTGAGCCCCAGTTTGAAGCATTCCCAGATATCACAACTACTCTAAAGTCAGTTAAAAGAAAGCATCATGTGATATCTGGAGGAGAAATTGAAACTACTGGAAGTTCATCAGAATTTCCTACTACTGATGATGACACTTCAAAGAGACTGGAGCAAGAGTGCATAATGATTGAAATTTTTAAGAAAAGACAAAAGGATGAACTACAGGCCCACAAGATGGAAATGGTAAAAATGGGGACCTTTGATGAATATATTGCTGGCAGGTTGGGCATTCATATTGATGTATACAAAAAGATGAAGGAAGACCCCAGAGTTCATCAATGTCTGGATGCATTGGATGACGTCTATATTCGCTCCAGGTACTCTTTAGAAGAACAAACTTATGATGCAGTAACTTATGGTGTCAGTGTAGTTGAACTGATCAGACAAAGGAAGGAGGAACTGGTGAACCTCCAGAAGAAGATCAGAAAGAATGCTGGTGCTCTGGAGATAGAGTACAGAAAGAAGATAAAAGGCTTGCCCAAACTCACTGCCAAACAGTTGAAGGCAATTAGGGATGCAGATCTGAGCACTTTCATTCCCTTGGATACTTCACTAAGAATAAATCGTGAAGAAATCCAGTCTGCCTTGGAACAAGAAAAGGTATCCAGGGAAACTAAAGCATTGATCCAGGCTGCCAAATTGAAAGATAAGTATAATGAACTGATGACGTTCAGGGCTGATGCCAGAAGGATCATAGGTGCAGAGATTAAATTAGCTGAAAACCATGAAGGCATGACCAGGTTTGAAGTAAAGTTGACCAGAGAGGGTAACTTTACTGATGAAAGGAAGAATGCTTCAGTCCAAGCTTTTGGATGGACTGAACTGAAGGAGATAGGCTTGACTTTCAGGGGGAAAACTGATTTATCTTCTGATGTCAAAGCATTTATGAAGAGGATTGAGAAGGTCTGGAAGAGAATACAACAGATGGAAGCTGCTCTGGGTATGCGACCACCAGTTTCTGTACCATCCTCTCCATCTCCAAAGAGAAAGGCCACTGAAGATGCTCCAGGACAGACGTCAAAGAGAAGGGCACTGATCTCTCACATCTCCAAAGAGAAAGGCCACTGAAGATGCTCCAGGACAGACGTCAAAGAGAAAGGCCACTGAAGATGCTCCACAGACGTCAAAGAGAAAGGCCACTGAAGATGCTCCAGGACAGACGTCAAAGAGAAAGGCCACTGAAGATGCTCCAGGACAGACGTCAAAGAGAAAGGCCACTGAAGATGCTCCAGGACAGACGTCAAAGAGAAAGGCCACTGAAGATGCTCCAGGACAGACGTCAAAGAGAAAGGCCACTGAAGATGCTCCAGGACAGACGTCAAAGAGAAAGGCCACTGAAGATGCTCCAGGACAGACGTCAAAGAGAAAGGCCACTGAAGATGCTCCAGGACAGACGTCAAAGAGAAAGGCCACTGAAGATGCTCCAGGACAGACGTCAAAGAGAAAGGCCACTGAAGATGCTCCAGGACAGACGTCAAAGAGAAAGGCCACTGAAGATGCTCCAGGACAGACGTCAAAGAGAAAGGCCACTGAAGATGCTCCAGGACAGACGTCAAAGAGAAAGGCCACTGAAGATGCTCCAGGACAGACGTCAAAGAGAAAGGCCACTGAAGATGCTCCAGGACAGACGTCAAAGAGAAAGGCCACTGAAGATGCTCCAGGACAGACGTCAAAGAGAAAGGCCACTGAAGATGCTCCAGGACAGACGTCAAAGAGAAAGGCCACTGAAGATGCTCCAGGACAGACGTCAAAGAGAAAGGCCACTGAAGATGCTCCAGGACAGACGTCAAAGAGAAAGGCCACTGAAGATGCTCCAGGACAGACTCAAAGAGAAAGGCCACTGAAGAAGCTCAAGGACAGACGTCAAAGAGAAGGGCCTGACTCTTTATCATTTACTTGTACTTGTATTTATTTCCCAAAATTGTAACTTATTTTCTATTGATGGCTGTAAATATAGTTACATATTTTGATTCACAAGTAAGTGATCAGATTTAGTCTAAGTAAAAATTAAAAGATGAAACTGAACACTGATTACGAGGAATTGACTTTTTGCCTTTACACACTTTCAAAGAACATTCCACTTGTCTTTACAAAAGTACTTACGTGTGTAAAGGTGGTTGGTTAAAAGGATAATAAGTCATATTGATGTGACTTTATCCTTGTACTTTAACCAATGCATTTAATGACCTTGTCGGTTCATTAAATACATACAACCATATTTGTACGGCACAAATTCACTGGTGAATTTGTTTGCCTATAAATACAAAGTCATTTCCTTGTTATAATTACTTTTTAGCAATTAGGTGAATTTGTCTAAATACTCTCGATCGTAACAGGGATACTTCACAACTTTAAGTATCTCGATCTAAAGAGTTTATTTAGCAAATATAGATCATTTGTAATTCATAGGTTGTTAGGATACTTACATATTTGTATTATCTTGATTCCGCACAACCTTGTATTTATTTCCCAAAATTGTAACTTATTTTCTATTGATGGCTGTAAATATAGTTACATATTTTGATTCACAAGTAAGTGATCAGATTTAGTCTAAGTAAAAATTAAAAGATGAAACTGAACACTGATTACGAGGAATTGACTTTTTGCCTTTACACACTTTCAAAGAACATTCCACTTGTCTTTACAAAAGTACTTACGTGTGTAAAGGTGGTTGGTTAAAAGGATAATAAGTCATATTGATGTGACTTTATCCTTGTACTTTAACCAATGCATTTAATGACCTTGTCGGTTCATTAAATACATACAACCATATTTGTACGGCACAAATTCACTGGTGAATTTGTTTGCCTATAAATACAAAGTCATTTCCTTGTTATAATTACTTTTTAGCAATTAGGTGAATTTGTCTAAATACTCTCGATCGTAACAGGGATACTTCACAACTTTAAGTATCTCGATCTAAAGAGTTTATTTAGCAAATATAGATCATTTGTAATTCATAGGTTGTTAGGATACTTACATATTTGTATTATCTTGATTCCGCACAACCTTGTATTTATTTAACATCATAAATAAAATACACTTGAAAAAATTACATTGTGTTCCACCTTTACTTTATTGCTTTAAGTCTTGTATTACTTTGTTTATATACTTGCATTTATATTCAAGTAATACTAGTCCAAATCTAGTGCATATTAGACTTGTTGTATTTTACACTATTGGGTTAAACCATCAACTGAGGGACTCTACAAATCACATGTTATATCTTTCATTAAAAGGAACATATTGACAAGATTTGGAGTACCAGCGGAGATTATTTGTGATAATGGATCACAATTTATTGGAATGAAAACTACAAACTTCTGTAAGAGATGGGGCATCAAGATGATTACTTCTACTCCAGTCCATCCACAAGCTAATGGTCAGGCAGAATCGAGAAATAAAATTATTATGAATAATTTAAAGAAAAGACTGGGACAAGCGAAGGGAAAATGGGCTGAAGAATTACCATTTGTCTTGTGGGCTGATTGAACAACTTCGAAAAGTGCCACTGGACAAACACCATTTTCACTTGTCTTTGGAGCTGAGGCAGTCCTACCTACTGAAATGGATTTTCCTACTGCTAGAGTAAATTTATTAACTTATGAGAAAAATAAAGAACTACTGCTTGAAGATCTAGAAGCTGTAAATGAGATAAGAGAAAGTACCAAGATAAGGATAGCAGCTTATTAACAATGAATCACTAAGTCTTATAATAAAAATTTAAGATGAAGACGATTCCAAGTTGGTGATTTGGTTCTCAAGAAAGTCTTGGCTAAACCGGATGGTAAATTGAATCCAAAATGGGAAGGTCCTTATTTGATCGAGGCTGAGGCTGGAAAAGGATCTTATTGGCTTCAAGATCTACAAGGTACTTTAGTTCCAAGAGCTTGGAATGCCATACATCTCAAAACTTATCATGTGTAATTTATTTTGTCTTTAAGACGAAATCAGGTATGATTTCTTACTCTTTTTATTTTTTCTTTGTTTTATTCATTATTATTCTTTTCAAGATGATGATACTGACTTGAGCGTCGGAGTGGCGTTAGCCAAAGGGCTAACGCCAGTTTCTAAGAATTTATTTTGTAGAATTTGAAGAACTATCAACATCAACGAACACATGCATAACAACGTGGAACAAGGTCTTCACCTTTTGGCTTTCACGCCAACTTTTGGTTGTTGAAGGTTTTCACCTTCTCTAAAATTCGCCCGTGTCGCACGTTAATTAATTTCACGGTTGAAGGGTTAAATTCCAAGGTCGTCGAAATTAATTATATTGGTTGTCGATGTTACCATCGATCTCCCGAATTGGCTAACCACGCCACCCATTACACAAACACACGAAAATGGCTAACCACGCCATCCATGTAAGTTCAAGATATAGAGACACCCTCTAGATCTTGAACACCAACGTCCCTAAGTGAATCTTAAAATTAAGAATCCCCTTCTTTTTTTTAATCCCCTCCAAAAATCAATCCAGTCCCACACACACTATTTTTTAATGCATGAATAAGTGGAGACTGACAATCATTAAAGATACTGCAAGCTAGGGATCATAGCCTACAAGTGGAGTCTTAATTACGCATAAAAGGTGCATGTATCTTACCATTTAATTACTGCGTTGATTTGATTACTTACTGTTTAAGTGGTCAAATAAGTCAAGGGTAATAATTAACTGTCACATGACATTATCTCATTATTAGTCATTTACCATTTTACCCTTAATAACGTTTTTGATTTTCAAGTTTGAAATAAAATGGATCAAAAGATAGATTTCATTCAATAATAAAATAATTACATAAACTACTCGAAAGCAGTTTTTACAGCCATGATTAATCATACCAGACCAATCTCTCCCCTCCTAAGTAATTGTTGTTCTACGATACACATCCCCTACCGATTCATTTTCCTACAAATAAAAGAGTCTAAAAATATGGGCTCTGTCCTTGTCTTTATATCCTTCATCGCCCACAAAAACGTTTTAAGAAAAAGAGTCAGGCTTCAACTTTTTGGCAATCCTTGTGTAAACCAAGTCCACTCTTGCCACTTGGAGTTCTTCCTTGGTTTTAGCCAACTCCTCTTCCAGTTCTTTTATCCTTGCCCCCTGTGCCTTTCTCGATTCCAGGAGCCATTGAATGTATTGATTTTGACTCCTTATCTCTTCCTCCTTAATCCTGGCAACCTCCATATGTGCGTACCGCATTTGGGAAAAGCACTGTAGGAAAGAATAAAGGTGTTAGATTTTAAAAAGATAAGTAAATTTAAAATAATTTATTTTACCTGAAGCAATCTCTTTTCTGACTTGTTAACCCCCCAATCAACTCTTGGAGGGTCGTGGATTCTGAGATGAGATTTGCCACTAGTAACCTCAGACATAGTGATATTATGAGAATTGATCGAGATGGAAAATATTATTTGTAACTTCCTAAGCATAAGAAAACTGTTTGTGATTTACAAAGCGTAAAACTATTGGCTTATATAGAGGGGTAAAAGGATAGAAATTGAACCGTCAAGTTGTTACCTATCAAATCAAAACTCTTGGTTATCCAAGTTCCACGCGTCTTATCTTTAAGATGGTTTCAAAATTAACTGTTTGACTTCGGTCAAAGCTTTCTCTAGAAGTTTCAAAGTTATTTCAACAAAAATGTTTTTATTAAAATAACTTTGGGGACAATTGTTATGGGTGAAATTTCAAGTACCAATATCTTGAAAGCCTAAGATCTTGACATATCAGGATCTTGACATTGATGAATATTCTGATGACTTATTAATCTCTTGCTAAGGATATGAAATACTTGTTATTATTATTTCCACATGAGTTAAGTGTGCAGTTTCCAGAATATTCGATATAAGGCTATGGAAAGTATCTCTAACGGTACAAAAAGGAACTCGCACATGGGATTTATCATCAACACGCAAAGAAGACTTGGTCTCGCAACATAATCGGACTTCTAGTTGATTTCAGCATGAGGAGAAATACTTCAACGTTCACTTGACTGGTCAAGATACTCTCCAACGTTCTAATATTGAAGACCTGGAAGATCCCTACTATTTCGCATAGTTAGTTAGCATCTAGGTCTATAAATAACGAATGAGGCTGATCGATTTAGGATATACTTACTCACTAGCAATATCTCTGATCACTTGTATTCATACACCACTCTCTACACTCTCATCTTTATTCTCACACTTAGCAATAATCGATCAACCGAATTCCACCATTGTAATCATTTTAACAATCATTAATAAGAGAACAAAGGCAGGGACGATTGCTTCCTCCCGGGGTTTTTATGCCGGCAATCCATAAGGATTAAGGGCTTTTCCTCGTCAACAAATCTCGGTGTTCTTGTTCCCTTATGTTTACTTTTATTTTGTTAATTGCTAGATTCATACTTTAATTAGCATTACATACTGTTCTTTATATTATTTCGATACTTATTATTTTGTCCTTGATTACATTTGTATATATATATATATATATATATATATATATATATATATATATATATATATATATATATATATATATATATATATATATATATATATATATATATATATATATATATATATATATATATATATATATATATATATATATATATATATATATATATATATATATATATATATATATATATATATATATATATATATATATATATATATATATATATATATATATATATATATATATATATAGAAATATATATATATATATATATATATATATATATATATATATATATATATATAGTATATATATAGTGATTTATGTGTGTTGTATATATATATATATAGAAATATATATTTTATACTATATATATGAGAAAAATAATTTTATATATATAAAAAAATACGTTTAATTATACGTATGTGAGTAACGTATAAAAAGAATTTGATGTGACAACTTGTACCACATATTCAAAATTACTTGAGTAGTTACGCCGTATAAACAGTGCAAGTTGTCCATTAGGGTGGAAATCGAGGTAACCGTTTGAAATCCCAATAAAATATTAATAATTGTACTTGGTGGATATGCTCCCACGTAAAAATAGTTAAGATTGAAGTATATCCACTGAAGATTTAGAAAATCTGGTTACCTTATTTTGTTGATGCTTTTCAGTCAGCGACTTTACAACCCATGTTGGTCGCTGACAGACGATAAAAGCTTTGCAACCAATATGTCAAGAACCCCTGAAGTGTTAATCTACGTTGAAGACCTAGATTAATTATGTAACCAAACTTTTTTTCGTGAGGTTGTGTGCTTAAAGATCTTAAAAGTCAGTATGCTAAGATGTTGAAATAATTGCGAAAATGTAACATATTTGCTAAATATTGAATAATCACGTAAAGTAAAGCTAAAATAAATGTTTTTATCTAGAGAAGACTGTAAAAGTAAAGATCTACTTTTAAATTTTAACAAATGAACAAATAGAGTGCTAAGATCTAGAATAAAAAAGTTAAAACGTGATATTACTTAAGAATTCGTTAAGAAACAATATAAAAGCATAAAATATGATTAACTAAAGTACTTGAACGTAAATAAAAAGACTACTTTGGAAAATTTGATCAAAAGTGAGCAAAATGTAAAGATATGAGCGATAATCGTAAGGAAAATGTTATATAAAATAGAAATAAAGTAAAATGCATAAAAGGAATAAGAACACCGTGATTTGTTGACGAGGAAAAGCCCTTAATCCTTCTGGATTGCCGGCATAAAAACCCCAGGAGGAAGCAATCGTCCCTCAGTGCTATTTTTATTATTATAAATCGAAGTTAATTACAATTCGAGAGCCCAAGTGATTGATATAAGTGTTACAATGATGAAAAGTGTTAAGTTTAATGTGTTTACATAAGAAAATAGAGAGAAAGAAGTGTTTTTTCAGAGATAAGACGAAGTGCCTAAGCCTAGCAATCACTTCCCCCTTATATAGAGAAAATATCCAACTAACTATCCTAAAAATCCGGGATCTTGAGCTGGAAATCTGGGATTTGGAGATGATTCTTCTCTTTGACTTGATGACTTTGTAAATGGACGTTATGGAGCAATTTTAACACGTTCTCAGCTATAAAATTTCGACCTTGGGGCTAAATCTTCAACTTTGGGGGTAAGCCTTCCGTTTTACCCGTTCATGTACTACTAACTCAAAGTAATAACGGTCAGTTATCTTAGAACCCAAGATCTCGGACCCAAATATCTTGGAGGTGAAATTCTCAGGCGTAACAATATATTAAATAAACTTATAGATAGTATTAGTTATATTGGTAAGGACATATTGGGTATTTCAAAGGTAGATAGTAGAAAAGGAGATGGTGAGTTTACTTTATTAAGGTGTAATGATAATGATATACAAATTGTATGTTTAAATATATAAGATGAATAATATATATGGTTTTTTATTCCTTATGTTTCTTATTCTTTTTTATTATTTTTAGATTTATTGTTTTACAACGAGAAGCTCTAGAATCACCATCTTAAAAACAATTAAACAATTTAAATTCAAACAAAAAACATACATGCATGCAATGTTTTGTTCGTCGATCACCAAGTAGCCACCATATTTTGACCCGGCTAAGCCTAGTCCGACCCGGTTAGACCCATTTGGCAATTTTGGTCCGTTAAATGAGTTTGTTATATTTACAAATCAAGTTCAACTAGTGTTACATTACTCTAAATGTGCGACCAAAATAGATCGTATATAAATGGTCGTATATTTATGTTGAGATGTTCCCACAGTTCTAACACGAATCACTACAACAAAAAAAGCTTTTTAGGACCTTTCTCTGGGACGCTTTAAAAAGAGTGTCCTAAAAAACTATGTAATAGGACGGATGAGTGTTTGAGGTTATATTATGATATTAACAATTAAACGGGTGTCCTAAAAAGTTATGTAATAGGACGGATGAATGTTGGGGTCATATTATCATATAACTTAATAGGACACTTAACAATATAGATCCTAATAAAGTACATTATAGGACGTTTAGTGTGTTGATGTCTTATTATGTGGTAATGTAATAGGACTCTTGTTCATCAAGAGTCCTATTATAACATAACCAAATAGGACACTTGGAATTTCAGTCCTAAAATGTTAGTGTAATAGGACCCTTAATTGTCAAAGTCCTATTATAACATAACTTAATAGAACACTTGGTATTCAAGTCATAATAATTAGGATAATAGGACCTTTAATTGTCGGAGTCGTATTATAATATAATTTAATATGACATTTGGTTTTTAAGTCATAATAAGTTTAGTGTAATAGGACCCTTATTGTGTAGAATTGTATTATAACAAAACTTAAAATGATATTTGGGTCTTATGACTTTAACCTTTATAGTAAGCTTATTGATTGTGGTATCACCCGTAACATAATCCACCCATCTTGCTACGTTAAGCTATAAACAAATATTCTACACCTAAAAAGAGTTCTTACAAGTTTGTAATTGATACTTTTAGAGAATTTATAATGGTAGCCTTCACATTTTGCAAAGGAGTCAAATGGCTTGCAGATCACTGAGTCAGTGCCTCATAAAATATTTGGCCATTTTATGTTAGTTATGGTATCTATGACATCAAAAGGAGAGTTAGGTGCCCGATCTCGATCAATGATAAGTAACATCAAATTGAAAAGTATGTTTGCAAATGAGCTTAATTGAAACTCAATTAGTTTGAAACTCTTGCAACAGTTCCCAATATGGCATCAAGATAAGAATAGAGATGGATGATAATAAATTGATGCCATCTTTTTGAATCTCAGGTATTTCCTATATGCCAAGATAGACATAAAGATCCCCTGGAGCTCAAAGTTAAAGAAATCGGCTTTTAGGATCTCTTCAAGACTTCAACTCACATAGAATACTATAAAAAGAGCACAGGAGATGTTCAATGTACAATTATCACATTATTCTTCTGTCAATCTTAGCAAACTGCACACTTTGTCAATTAGGATCCAGGAGCAAACTAATCAAATAGTTCAATAATTATAAGGATTTTAATACTTTTAATCCGTGATTGAGAACATTGAAGACGATACCCTTTTGGACCAACATCACTTTCTCCGGTAACCTTGAGGATGCTTCCCTTGCTGACTCCAGGAGGAACTTTGACTTTAATATCTTCCATGACATGTTTGTATCCTTCACACGAGCACTTTCGATTTGGGCATACAGAAACCTGGACATAGAAGAAGAAAAAGCAATAAACAAATAGATAAAAAAAAATTTATATTTGTTGGTTAACTAGTGAGAACAAAAATCTCTTGATTACCTGTGAGAACATACCAAAAGGTGTTGCTCTGTCCTCATGACTTGGCCTCTGTAACCACAGGTAGAGCATATTCGCATCTTGAACCTACTTTTGCATCCGTCCCGGTACATACATCACATGTTTCAAGATGAGATAGTTCAAACTCCTTTTCCGTTCCAACTTCCAAATAAGGCAGCCAAAAATTCCAATATCACGTCATTTCTGCAATACATCAAATCATCAACCCACCCCTTCTTTTAGTACAAATATTCATAGAAGTACCAGGACGACTATCAAGTAATATAAACTCCAATACGGCTGCCTATTCATGTAACAAAAATATGTGTCTATGAAGTCTAAAATATTAACCAGTAAGAATAAATTGAATCCTTCTCTTTTCTGACTAAATAAATAAATATTCCTTAAAGCCTCTAGAACAACAATACAAGTCATGTAGCTAACCAGATATATTCTCCTCTTACAACAGTAGTGGCTTGACATCCTCCAAATCCAGTTGTGTTACCACAAGCAAAACCATCCTTGATTGTTCCAATAAACATCGAAAGAGATCAAATATTCGACTATGAAAAATTAAGAGTAGCATCAATCAAATGGAGGCACTGCCAAATGAATCAGGTATAGCTTAGAGACCTTCTTAACAAACATTTCACATAACAGAAGACAAGTATGATAGCTCACCAACACGTTCCTTCGACTCCTCATTGCTAGCTTAGAATCAGATTTCCAAAAGACGTTCCTCTTTTAGAGGCCTGAACGCACCCTTAGGTGTAGTAGATGTGGAAGTATTAGTTTGCTGTCCAGGGACCTTCTGGCCTTCAGAATTCCACCTGCGCTATTTCTTTGTTACCTCGCTGTTTGCTACTGCTGATTTGTCTGCAACGTCAGCAATATATAAAGGTGTACACTTTGTGGATTTATGCAATATGCATTTAAAGGATAGAGATCCTCTAAAGTTGGGAGGTGAAATTGCACAATCTTAACACCTCGGATTGAAATCAAGGGTTAAAATTCAAAGATCAAATTTGAATCTTGACATTTGATTTTAATCCAAAGGTTGAGATCCTTCTAACTTTACCTATAAAGTTGATCCGACGTTACGGGATCCTTATCCGTATTTAAAAGGATAACTGTGTTGATCCAAAAACTAGTTAAATGGTCGAAATTAGTTGTGATATTTATGCAATATGCATTTAAAAGGGTAACTTTGTTGACTCAATATGCAGTAGCCGACAGCCGTCTGTTGAAATATTTAAGATGAGTACAAGGAATTAGTTCTTATAGCTTCCAGTAATAGGTATGAAAATGTGTTAGGTTTGAATAAAAGATGTGCCACCGTACGTTTGGGGTCTCATATATATCTCGTCTCCTCTGTTCTTTTAAAGAGGCCATAGAAGATGCACTTGTTTTTAATAATCTAAGAAAGAAGCCATAGAAGATGCATTTAGTTATACTTTTAATAATTCCTATACAGTGTGTGCATATTTATGATTTCTAAGATTGGTTAATTATATCCTATAATCATATAAGCGCCAAAAATTGATAATTGAAATATACAAAGTAAATGCAAAATTAGCGAGTGCATTGTTGCTCACGTTATGATAATCGAATTCGATAAAGGCTTTGTGGGATGGTAGAAAAGATTGACAGCATAATTGCAGCACATAGAGACCAAAACGGCGATATAGAAGATGGCGATGAGTTTGTACAACAGGAGATGGAGATGATGATGATGAGTGTTTATTATTATTATTATTAAGGTCGTTTTGGGAGAAGTAATAGAAGCCATCGTTTGGTTTATGTGATTTGGATATTCCTTTTTGTGTTTTACAGGTGGGATGGCATGAGAAGGGGATGATTGTAATTGTGTTTCCGATATTTTTGTGTAGAATATCACGGGAGCGGGAGTTTGGAGCGGGAATTTGGAAATAAAACTTTTGATAAAGACATTGTGGGAGCGGGAACTTTCCCTCCATTGATTGATCGAGGTCTAAAATTGAGGTCTTATAGAGTTATAAGTTATACCGTAAGTAATTAGAGGTAACTGTAATTTTTCAGTTATCTTACTACTTCCGATGGATATCTACCAATAAACTAAAACAGGATTGAGATGTTCTTGAAACGACACATGACGTAATCCTTGATCGACATGTGTCCTTTTAATTTATTTATTTTATTAAATTAGCTTTTTTAATTGTATATGGATTACAATATACAACAACAACAACAACAACAACAACAACAACGGTACCCAATCCCGGCATAAGCCGGGGTAAGGGGGAGGTATGATGTAGACAGACCTTACCCCTACTCAAAAGTAGAGAGGCTGCTTCCAGATCCACCGAAGTGAAGGGACCTCTGGCCCGGGGGTGAAAAAAAGGGTTAGATCCACCGAAGTGGAAGGGACCTCCGGCCCGGGGGTGAAAAATAGGGTTAGATCCACCGGAGTGGAAGCCTAAACCGGAAATATTCTTCTCCTCCTCTCCTCCCTGGGAAAACCTCTAACGGCTCTCAACCAGAGAGAGAGCACTAACGGCTCTGTGTGAGAGAGAGAAAAAAGAAACTGTAATTCCATTTTTAATTGTATATGGATTCAATTT
>CM067175.1:21275884-21280884 GCA_034093135.1 Erigeron breviscapus | reverse complement strand
AAAATTAAACTGATCACATATATATGTATATATATTGTATTATATGTATTTTATATCAGTTTTTTTCACATATAGTATATATCTAAATAAAATAATTAATACGTTAGTGGAAAAGGGAAAAGACGGATGTGCCCTCACGTGTTTGGCACGAGCGATCGTTAACGGCCATTTTATAACACCGTCTGGCCTTAGGACCACGATTGAAAAATTTTGCCAAGTTTAAGGTCAAAATTGATATTTCTTAACTTTAAGGACGAAAAGTGTAATTTACTCTAATAAATATGCTATTGTGGTCGTGTTTTCACTCTAGTCCTTTACTTCCATCGTCTTATCTATCTCTACTACATTATAAAGCATTTGTTTCCGTCAAAATTTTTCAACTTTTCAACTAACTTTTTTAAAACCCTATAATGCCCCTATTATTTTTTCACTAATTTAAATATATTTACCTAAAATAACTATAATACCCTAAGAGAAATCTCAACCACTCATTTTCATCTCTCGATCTCCTCAAATTTCAACCACTCATTTTTTTCTCTCTCCTTCATAAATCATTTTATTCCTCTAATTCATTCAAAATAGTTTATCTCAAAAACCGTACATCGATAAATTATAAAAATTATATGGTTGTTTTTAAAATTTCATGCTCTTTCATTAGAGAAGTTATTCGATATATTTTTGACGAATTTTTAAATCCGAGGACGGATCCCGTACGGCTAAGGCATTTGGCTATCACACTCTATGACCTATCACACTTTATGACCTACTTACTTTGACACCTATTAGGACCCATTATTTGGTATTTATAAACATCATTATACAACACCTAAAACCGTCCTTGAAAGTCCCAAGTTTGCAACGATTATGTAATTTAAACAACTAATGTAAATTACACTAAGAGTGTAAGACAAGAAAGTAAACACGTTTAATCATATGTATCATTAATTAAACAGTGAATACATGGTCGGTTTACAAAGAAAGAAAAGAGAGAATATATGTTAAGTTTTTGACACACATAAAACTTAACAATTCTACAATAAGAGAAAAACACACAAAGTGACAATTGTAGAACTAAACCAACAGTTTTGCGGCTAGGTCAAGTGATGCTTTATATATGGGAGAAAAGACATCACATGACAACCCAATAGATGTTGACACATGAAGGTTGTCAACTATCTATTGGTGTGTAAGACTGGTCTTCAGGAATCTCTGGTTGCCATCTTGTTTCTTTCCCAAAACGGTATGAAAGAGAAACACCTTAGTACCATTTTGGTACAAGGTCACATGTCTTCATTCTGATTTATCAACACGTGTCCTTGGGGACCAGTCTTCTTATCTTCATCTTCCCGCCCATATTTGACTTACAAGACATGGCGGTGAGTCATTGAACTTATCCTTTAACTCGAAGATAATGATCGCTGAGAGCTCGCTGAAGAAGCCTCTCGCTGATTCTTTCAGCGAATACTTGACTCAGCAAGTCTTCAGCGAATCCATGACTCAATAATCTCCCCCTATTCGCTGAGGAGACTTAGCTGAGTATAAGTCGCTTGAACTTTTTAAGAGTAGCAGGTAGAATGAGGGAATGCTGATATTATTTATATGACAAACAACTTTACAATAATCAGCATTACATGAATTATATAAGACTACTTAATCCCATTGAGATTCTTGCTTGGCCTCGATAAATGCTCTATCTTGTTGTCTTTCAGGCTTCAGCAACTCTTGATCAATCATCTTTATAAACGTGGGATCATTGGAAGTCTGAGCACAATACTTCCTTATTTTTAGAAGGAAAGTAGATGGAGCAATTCCAATTTCGTTGGTCCTGAAGAAGAGTTCATGACCATGGACATTGCAGAAACAGAAACCTCCCAGCTTCTCATCATATGTACCTTCCATGAAAAGGGTTCTGGAAGGCATCTTCAAGTTTAGCAGCGGCTCCTCATCTATATCAGTCTTGGGAACCATTCTGAGTATAGTGGGGAGCTGAGAGACACTGGTTCCAGAAGCTGTTCTCTTTGATCCAACTCTGGGTAGCTGAGGTGGAGGAGTAGGGAATGGATGTCTTGCAGAGTTGAGCAGAGAGTCTTTGATTTTGTATTTTTGTTCCATTTTGCGAGTATGCTTTATCTGCTCACCTGCCATCTTGATCAGCGGTTCATAACTTATAGCTGTCTTGTCCTTGACCAGCTTGTAAATTTCGATCCATTCAGTTGGCCTAAGTGTATCTTTAGTAACATTTTTCAGAGTATACAACTTGGGCATTCCTTTTCTTTGTAGGGTAAGA
This sequence comes from Erigeron breviscapus, assembly GCA_034093135.1. NCBI lineage: Eukaryota > Viridiplantae > Streptophyta > Magnoliopsida > Asterales > Asteraceae > Erigeron > Erigeron breviscapus. Next base: position 21,278,597 of record CM067175.1, on the reverse strand, counting down.
TTCATCCCTTGTTGGGTTAGAGAGCCTTGACTGACATGATCTTCTCTTTCCTTTGCCTCACCTCTCTTGATTTGAGGTAGGTCGCCTGTCCTTCTTCAAAAGTTTTCGTTCTTTTGGCAAAGAACTTTTCTTCATTCTTTTTCAAGGCTGCCAATCCACCAGATTGCTGAGCCAATCTCTTTGTTTCATCATCAGCATCTTTCAACTCTTCACCAACAATCTGCTCACTTATAAATTTTTGAGTAAGCTCTTCTTCTCTTTTCTTCTGTTTTAGCTCCTCCTGAAGTACAACCTCTTCAGGAGTAAGTTCAGCAGTTGTCTTTTGAGATGGTGAAGGCTTAGGGAAAGCTCCAGCCATTAACTTTTCTTGTTGTTCTCTTGCTGTGGTTGGAACTTTGGGTGGCTTGCTTTGAGTAGCCACAACTGCTTTACCCTTATTAGCATATTTCTTTTCAAGGGCAGCGTGGAACTCAGCGGTAGGCTTGAAGATGGAGACATTGATTGGTTTTGCTGGCACATTCTCAGCAACAACTAGTTTTTCAACTCTCGCTGGCACCTTTTCTTTTTCAACTTCAGCTGCCGGTTCAATAACCTTCTCAGCTTGCTCCCCCTCAATACTTGCTGCCGGTTCAACAACCTTCTCAGCAATTGTTGTTTTTTTTGTTTGCTCCCCCTCAACGTTTGCTGCCGGTTCATCAACCATCTCAGCATTACCAATGTTTTCAGTGAGGGGAGCTTGGGGAACAGTTTCAACATTAGTTGCTGGATCCTCCTTAATATTTTTCTCCCCCTTGGAAGTAGCTGAGGAACTAGCTACTTCCACTTTATCTTTCTTGAGGAGGCCCAGCATTTCAACCATCATGCCCTTCAGATTTCCAACCTCTTTTTCAAGCTTCTTGGTACGGTTGACAGATTCTTCAAGTAGTTTTTTGTCAACAGCTACTTGGAAAGGAGTATGAGAGAAGAGTTTGTCTTTGAGAGAAGTAATGTCTTGGGTGATAGAAATTTGAAAATCATCTTGACGTTTTGAGAAGAAGGAAACGGTATGATTTAGTTGGCGGAGGTGAGCAGTGAAGAGGATATTTAATTGGGAGAGGTCTTGGAGCGCTGGTAAGAGTCCAGGCACCTCTGCAGATGTCTTCGCTGACTTGATTTCATCTTTCAACTTGTCAAGCGAAGCAGAGATAGAAGAATTAGAGATGCAGACCTTTTTCGTGCTTTCATTCAGCAATGTTTGATTTCTTCGAAATAATTATTCATGAGTCCTAGTGTCAGTAACTTGATTCTTGGTGATGCCAAACACCATGCCTTGAAGAGTGGCCAACTCATCTTTCAAAATTTCATTTCCAGCTGCTAGCTCTTGAAACTTGGCTAATGCATCAATGTTCAGTTCAGCTACCTTATCAACCAACCAGGCATATAAGTACCCATGCCTGTTCCATTGACTTTGGCAAATCTGCACCCTTCTCAATAATTCTTGCAACTGGTAAGTTTCAACATAATCTAGGCCAGGCAAGTTTATGGCAGTGAAAGTAGTGGTGGCTTCTTTGGGAGAGGGAACCTTGAGATCCTTTAGTGAAACAGGATATTTAGAGCAAGGAATCCCAAAGAAGTCAGGGTGATGTAATGGAGGCACTTCCATGATTATTTCATCATCAAGTTCTTCCACCTCAACATAAATTGCTGGCTTGATTCTTTGAAGGTGACAGTATTGCACCCTTCGCTGCAGCTCAACATTATTCAATTCAGGCACATACTCTCCAAAATGGCCAACTTGATCATGGGAAGCTGTGGGCCTTGGAGAGTAGCATAGTGGAGGAGGCATATCAGCTAATGACTCTGGGATATCCTCAAATTCAGTAGGAGGAGAGGAGATAAGCAAATATTCCTAGTCTTCTGCCAAGAAACCACTAACATTGGCCTCTTCTTCACTCTCTTCTGCGGCAGCGAGTGTGATTTCAGCGTCATCATCTTGGAGGTCAAACTCACTGCCCAGATCTTCATCAGTTTCATTTCAACTTCGTAAGATATTTGTCTCAGTCCATGCACAAACAGTTTCCAAGACAGTAGAAGGAGGAAGGGTAAGGGAACCTGGTGCCTCAGTCTCAGTGTATTGTTCCACCAAGACATCATCGGCCGAAGAACTTGTTGACTCTAGCATCACCTGTGATCTGGCTGCTGTCAACGACTCAGAGGGTATTTGAGAAGAAGAAGGGAATTATTTGGGGGTGGAGTTGGACTTTGACCTCTAGTGGGTTGGGGTGACCCAATATCTTCACCAACCTCGCCTACAGAAGTTTGAGGTGGCTGCCTGCTGTTCCCATTTAACTCATCATCAGCCTGTTGGGAGGCTGCTACAGTGTGTGACCTATTATTCATGCTGATCTTGTTCTTCATATCATTGAAGATCAGCAGGGCATAATCCACAAATCGTCCTTCAGCAAGAGCGTGGATTATGGGCATCGATGTAGATGATGCCTGATTGTAAGACCCAGAATTTCCACCCATGCATTGAATCACATGAGTGAACAGAACTCTCCAGATTCCAGGAAGATTGTGCTTTAAGGGATTGCTTGGAATCGCTGGAGGGTTCTTCAAGTTGTAATTATATCCAATGGAGGGCAACCATGCCTTCCCCACTTTCATTTGCTGGTTCCACAAACTTATTATCATTGGTTTCTTGTGGAAACCCAAGAGTGAGACGAAGAGAAGC
>CM067175.1:21257621-21274884 GCA_034093135.1 Erigeron breviscapus | reverse complement strand
TTGATAGGGGTTTTTTATCACAAAATGAACGCTTATCACCATAAAACCCAAATTGCAAATATAATTGAATCTTAAAATACAACACAAATCATCATCATCAGATGATTATCATCATCACCATCACAACTCTAGATAGGAAAAATGTAACTAAATAAGAATAAATTCATATCTACAATAAATTCAAATAAGAAACTTATATAATCTGGTTTCCATTAATTGGGTTTTGATCGGAAATCCATATATACAATAATTTCAAATACATATATAAATTTAATAGATGTGGAAATAAATCTAGGGTTTTCAAAACCCCCAATTCCAAACTAAATTCTATACAAATAAATCTAGTACACATACAATAGATCTGGAAATACATACCCCTGTTGATGATGATGATGAATCTGACCACTCACCGAAAAGTGATGATAAACTAGTAACACATGATGCTGATAATCCACGATGTTAGATGATGTTGCTGCCGCTGATGATGACGAATCCGACCACTCACCGGGAAGTGATGATAAACCCACGATGATGATGATGTTGCTGCTGATGATGATAAACCCTGTAACCCACGAATCCACGATGCTGATAACCCACTATGTTAGATGTTGTTGCTGTTGCTGATGATGGAAACAACCACGATGTTGTTGCTGCTGCTGCTGATGATGATAAACCAGTAACACATGATGCTGATAATCCACAATGTTAGATGAAGTTGCTGCTGTTGATGATCAAAACCTACGATGTTGATGGATGATTAAATGAATGGACTATTAGAAACACAAGATGATGAAAAGATGATGAATAACGATGCTTCTTTCCAAAAAAAAACTATACTGATGATGATGATGAGTGATTTATGGGTCTTTGTTGCTTTTGTCAAAATTAAACTGATCACATATATATGTATATATATGTATTTTATATCAGTTTTTCACATATAGTATATATCTAAATAAAATAATTAATACGTTAGTGGAAAAGGGAAAAGACGGATGTGCCCTCACGTGTTTGGCACGAGCGATCGTTAACGGCCATTTTATAACACCGTCTGGCCTTAGGACCACGATTGAAAATTTTGCCAAGTTTAAGGTCAAAATTGATATTTCTTAACTTTAAGGATCAAAAGTGAACAACGTGCCAACTTTAGGGACGAAAAGTGTAAATTACTCTAATAAATATGCTATTGTGGTCGTGTTTTCACTCTAGTCCTTTACTTCCATCGTCTTATCTATCTCTACTACATTATAAAGCATTTGTTTCCGTCAAAAATTTTTCAACTTTTCAACTAAGTTTTTTAAAACCCTATAATGCCCTTATTATTTCTTCACTAATTTAAATATATTTACCTAAAATAACTATAATACCCTTAGAGGAAATCTCAACCACTCATTTTCATCTCTCGATCTCCTCAAATTTCAACCACTCATTTTTTTCTCTCTCCTCATAAATCATTTTATTCCTCTAATTCATTCAAAATAGTTTATCTCAAAAACCGTACATCGATAAATTATAAAAATTATATGGTTGTTTTTAAAATTTCATGCACTTTCATTAGAGAGGTTATTCGATATATTTTTGACGAATTTTTAAATCCGAGGACAGATCTCGTACGGCTAAGGCATTTGGCTATCACACTCTATGACCTATCACACTTTATGACCTACTTACTTTGACACCTATTAGGACCCATTATTTGGTATTTATACACATCATTATACAACACCTAAAATCGTCCTATCATAACATTTTTTAGGACCCCATTATCTATTAGGACCCCTTTACATGAGACGCTTCTAGTATTGGTCCTATTAGAAGAAAGGTCCTATAAAGTCACATTTTAGGACACTTTTCTGTGTCCTAAAAACCCAGTTTTGTTTTAGTGAATATTTTCAAGATAATAAGTTTTAGGGATTCGTGTGCACGAAAATGTAATTAACCCAACCTTTTTTACGATTATGTTTATCCAACTTTAAGAACCTCTAGATAGTATATGTACCAAATTTTTTTTTTTTATGTTGAATGTACTTGATCACTTAGGTTTAAAAAGGATACATACAATAGCAAAACAAGTAAAAGTGGATATACATAACAGCAAAAGCATACAAATTGTTGGATACATAAAATAGCAAAAAGATCAAAGTTGAATAAATAAAGTAGCAAAACAAACTTTAGAGTAAAATTACACACAACATAGGTTGCAAGTTAGATACATAAATAATGAAAGAATTACAATTTAATGAAGGCTTTAGGGTTTCAGAATGTAATGAGCTATAATGAAGGTTTATGTTGTGAAATACCATGAACACCCGAGTTGTTCATTAAACAACATAAACATTCGTGTATAGTTGATTACATTAAGAGACCCTAAACTCTTTAATGTACATAACTGAAGTTTTAATATTTAAATACACACAATACCAAACCGAATAAAGTTTAATACACTTTCTCTAAAACGTAGATAGAAATGAAGCTAGGCTAAGTACAGGTCTTCGAGTCCTAGTCCAACTTGTCATCAATTTACCCGGCCTCACTTAAGCATCAGTTGTCATTCCTTCTTACTCTGTGAAACACAATCGACACAATTTTAAATCAAATGTTAGCAAATTTATATTATATACATGTTTATATATATATATACATATACATGTCTCATAAGCATGAACGCCACCATATGTGTTACGAATTACATCATGATATAATAGATTTATGATATATATATATATATTATATATATATATATATATTGATATATATATATAGGGTAAGGTTTATGCGAAAACTATTCAGATATGAACATAGGTAATTTTAAGTATAACTTGATAACGAATATATTCACATATGCCATTCGCGTATGAACATCAAGTTATAATTTAGAAGTTCTCATTAGTTCTTCCAATTCAAATGGTTTTCACGTGAATATTTTCCAATTCAAATTTAGCAAGTTCGTTTAAATTATTAAGTAGAAAAAATTATGGTGGATAAATGTTGAGTTGCATAAGAAGTGGATTATTCATACTATCTAGTGACTTCTATAATTAGAAGATAGATAGGTATGTACGACTACATTATTTTTAGTGTATCAGTAGTTTTAATATTCAATATGGATACGAGCATACCTTATTAAAGAGCTTGTACACAAATTCCCTCATTTCAGTGATAAGTTGATCATATTCTGGAAGTTCCGGAAAACTACAAAAATCATGAAACATGTTTGGGTAGTTCGCTAAGTGTACTTTTTTTCCAGACTCTTGCAGCCACTCGTAGTACTTTATCTGCCAATCTTTTAGAACATCAAACCCTCCTACAACTAACATGGTTTCTGGATAATCCAATTTTGTTATGTCTACTGCCCTCGGGCCACTAACGTTGATGCTTGGATGATCGCGGTTATATTCTTCACCTTCTGGCATCAACGCTTTCCAAAACAGATCCGTTCTTTGCGTGTTCAAGAAAGGTACTTTAAAATCAAGTTCAATTTCAGACTTTGTTCGCTCCTCTCCTCCAAAAAATGGTTGAATTGTCACCAAACCGACGGCCTTCAAATGGTAAACACATCATGTTAATTGTCATTTTATTTAATATATAATTGTTTATGTTATGATCATATATAATGTTAAACTTTAAAATTGGAGAAAGAGTCACTAGTTTTTAGATACATGGTCTTAATTAACTCTTAAGACCATTCTTTACCCTATAATTCTTTCTTTTTTTAACGACAACTAACATATTTTAATGTTTAAATTACACGAATGTTTTTGATGGAAGCTCAGCGCAAGATGAAAGACCCTACCAATGACCCACCAACCCCATCAGCTATCCTATAATTCTTCTGAAATACATATAAAATCACTAGCAAAACTAAAAAGTTTAAAGATGATGTTATATATATTATATATATATATACCTTGAGTTGTTCGAACTTGGTTAGGCAAGCACTTAGATTAACAGAATGAGCCAGGTTTCCACCTGAACTATCTCCAGCAATAAAGCAACGAGAAATATTCGCATTTTCAAGACCACATTTTGCGAGGTTCTCTGGATTGTCAAGAAATTTCAGCACTTCAATTCCATCCTGATATTGTGTAGGATATTTTTTCTCTGGGGCAAGACGATAATCAGCAGAAACAACAACACAAGGAAATTTTACAGCCAAATCTGTGCATAAATCATCATACATCTTCACATCAGCGGAAAGGAGGGAATATCCGCCTCCGTGAAAATATGCAAAAAGCGGCAGATCTTCAATTTTGTGCCCTTTAGGAATATATACACGGAACCAAATGTTGGAAGTTTTATTCACGACGACGTCGTATGAGTTGATAGTATCGTCTACGGGTGCGGGGTCCCTGGACGGAAATAAATTAGCGAGCCATCGGCGAACTGTTCCGTCTTTTTTCTGTGTTAAGTCGATATACATGCCTATAACAGCTAGGGATATTCTTGTTTGTAAAGGCAGGTCGAGTTTGGGAGTTGTGGGTGTAACTACCATTTTGAAATATAATGTTATTGAAAGAAAATGTTATTTGAAAGAAAATATTATGGAAAGAAATTTATGAATCGAAATGTAGGCAGAATGAGTTACTAATCAAGGTATAATCACCTCTTATTTATAGTAGCATCATCATCTTGGTTTTGAAGAAGTCATCACACGTTTGCTAACATACTATACGTACATTATATATTGCATGGCAATTTTTGCACATGGTAATACACCCACTTGAGGTAATAAATAAAGTGGGGGGGACCTTGCAGATAATATATATATATTTTTTTAATTTAGATGATATACATAAGAGGTGGTAGTTTTCTTGACTGTGCATGATCGGTCAATCGTGTCCATAATAATGGACCAGCATTCCATCAAGGACTCAATTTTATGTGCTCAAGGTCTCCGATAGCACCTGGTCAAAAAAGTAATTGTACATGTGAGGTTGGTTCTTTGAGATGTGCTTTGTTTTATGTATATATCATTTTATCTTTCACCTATATATATATATATACTAGTATTAATATCCATACAATATACGGATATTTAATATTTTCTTCTCAAAAATAATGGACCAGCATTCCATGAAGGACTCAATTTTATGTGCTCAAGGTCAAGCACCTGGTCAAAAAAGTTGAGATGTGCTTTTTTCGTATATATATCTTTTTCATATATAAAGTTGGAGTCCTAACCTAAAAAATAGCTTGAAAAAATCTGACTTGGCACATCTATTATCCTTTCATTCATTAATCTATTTTAAAAAACACATATTTATGACATCATGCATGTTATTAATGTCACTAAACAAATTAATTTGAACTAACAGTTCGTTCATCTCTCTGCATTATTTTGGATTAGTCTTTTTTTAATATATTTGCCCAAGCCAGTAAAATCATTAGTTGTGTTCCTAATTATCTTTTTAGTTTATTTAGGTGTCATCAACTGATTAACTTATTCAGCCGGGTTGATTAAATTCCGGGTTATATAGATCGGGTTATATAGGTTTTAACAATTATAGCATATCCTAGATCTTTTAGATCCGGTAAGAAAAAGTTGTCTCTATTCGACGATGAGAATGCATTGATGGTTTTCAAACTAATCTTGGAGACCTTAACACATTGAAATGTCTTAATTTTTATTGTTGTTTGATCAAAATATGATTTAATATTAGTATCATGTTCTATTTTGGACACTTTTCTATTGTTTTTTTTTTTTTCATTTTAGTGCAATAAACTTTTACTATAACGGTTACTTATTACGCAATCAACCATGTTGTCGCTTTTTTCATATTTAACATTCACATCATAATTGAAAAATTATTAATCAGTTAACTTAATACTACCCGGGTATCTACCCGGGTGCTTAAGCTAGTATATATATATAGGATGGCTGCTCCTACTATCAGCCAAGTAGCTGCACCCATTTACTATAATTAAAGACATTTCATATAATAAATATGCTATTTTGGTGGTGTATTTTCACTCTAGTCCTTTACTTCCATCGTCTTATCTATCTCTACTACATTATAATGGACCAGCATTCCATCAAGGACTCAATTTTATGTGCTCAAGGTCTCCGATAGCACCTGGTCAAAAAAGTAATTGTACATGTGAGGTTGGTTCTTTGAGATGTGCTTTGTTTTATGTATATATCATTTTATCTTTCACCTATATATATATATATACTAGTATTAATATCCGTACAATATACGAATATTTATATATATATATATATATATATATATATATATATATATATATATATATATATATATATATATATATATATATATATATATATATATATATATATATATATATATATATATATATATATATATATATATATATATATATATATATATATATATATATATATATATATATATATATATATATATATATATATATATATATATATATATATATATATATATATATATATATATATATATATATATATATATATATATATATATATATATATATATATATATATATATATATATATATATATATATATATATATATATATATATATATATATATATATATATATATATATATATATATATATATATATATATATATATATATATATATATATATATATATATATATATATATATATATATATATATATATATATATATATATATATATATATATATATATATATATATATATATATATATATATATATATATATATATATATATATATATATATATATATATATATATATATATATATATATATATATATATATATATATATATATATATATATATATATATATATATATATATATATATATATATATATATATATATATATATATATATATATATATATATATATATATATATATATATATATATATATATATATATATATATATATATATATATATATATATATATATATATATATATATATATATATATATATATATATATATATATATATATATATATATATATATATATATATATATATATATATATATATATATATATATATATATTATTATTTTGATATTTACCTTTGATATATATATATATATATATATATATATATATATATATTGAGATGTGCTTTTTTTTGTATATATATATAGGATGGCTGCTCCTACCATCAGCTAAGTAGCTGCACCCATTTACTATAATTAAAGACATTTCATATAATAAATATGCTATTTTGGTGGTGTATTTTCACTCTAGTCCTTTACTTCCATCGTCTTATCTATCTCTACTACATTATAAATCATTTGTTTCTGTCAATTTTTTCAACTTTTCAATTAAGTTTTTGAAAACCCTATAATGCCCTTATTATTTGTTCACTAATTTAAATATATTTACCTAAAATAACTATAATACCCTTATAGGAAATCTCAGTCACTCATTTTTATCTCTCTCCTCAAATCTCAACCACTCATTTTTTTCTCTCTCCTTCATAAATCATTTTATTCCTCTAATTCATTCAAAATAGTTTATCTCAAAAACCGTACATCGATAAATTATAAAAATGATGGTTGCGTTTTTTTAGTGTTTAAATTTATAAAAATGTTGTACAAGTAATTATCTCAAAACACACACACACCTTAACGGACAGGGGACCCGATTAGATGTAGTATAGGTAAGTGATAAGTACAGGATCGTTCGCAGGGACGCGTTGCTTTACCTAATCTAATAATACGTGTTATTCTAGCGGTTGGGGGTTGTCACGATTTCCTATTAAACTAATTAAAATACTGAAAAGTAAATAGAAGCCGCAACCGCTTATTCAGCGAGAGGCTTAGTCTAAAAATAGTTTGAAAAAGAAAATAACAGTAATAAAATTAAAATACTTGTTTGGCATCTCAGATCTCATGACACGACCGGATATTATCCTACCTACTTGCTAGACTGTTGGAAACTTAATCACGGCTCAGATTCTCGTTAGATTAATTTGCCTAAGTAACTAGTGCTGTACCTAGACTCACACTATTCTTTAAACAAATTTTCGTTAGATTCATTGTTTAAGCATTAATGACCTAAAGTTTGTGTTACTAATTCATCTTTAAGTTACCCGGCTCTTAAGCCATGACCAGATAATATATATATATATATATATATATAATTTAATGATGACAAATCTATATATATATATATATATATATATATATATATATATATATATATATATATATATATATATATATATATATATATATATATATATATATATATATATATATATATATATATATATATATATATATATATATATATATATATATATATATATATATATATATATATATATATATATATATATATATATATATATATATATATATATATATATATATATATATATATATATATATATATATATATATATATATATATATATATATATATATATATATATATATATATATATATATATATATATATATATATATATATATATATATATATATATATATATATATATATATATATATATATATATATATATATATATATATATATATATATATATATATATATATATATATATATATATATATATATATATATATATATATATATATATATATATATATATATATATATATATATATATATATATATATATATATATATATATATATATATATATATATATATATATATATATATATATATATATATATATATATATATATATATATATATATATATATATATATATATATATATATATATATATATATATATATATATATATATATATATATATATATATATATATATATATATATATATATATATATATATATATATATATATATATATATATATATATATATATATATATATATATATATATATATATATATATATATATATATATATATATATATATATATATATATATATATATATATATATATATATATATATATATATATATATATATATATATATATATATATATATATATATATATATATATATATATATATATATATATATATATATATATATATATATATATATATATATATATATATATATATATATATATATATATATATATATATATATATATATATATATATATATATATATATATATATATATATATATATATATATATATATATATATATATATATATATATATATATATATATATATATATATATATATATATATATATATATATATATATATATATATATATATATATATATATATATATATATATATATATATATATATATATATATATATATATATATATATATATATATATATATATATATATATATATATATATATATATATATATATATATATATATATATATATATATATATATATATATATATATATATATATATATATATATATATATATATATATATATATATATATATATATATATATATATATATATATATATATATATATATATATATATATATATATATATATATATATATATATATATATATATATATATATATATATATATATATATATATATATATATATATATATATATATATATATATATATATATATATATATATATATATATATATATATATATATATATATATATATATATATATATATATATATATATATATATATATATATATATATATATATATATATATATATATATATATATATATATATATATATATATATATATATATATATATATATATATATATATATATATATATATATATATATATATATATATATATATATATATATATATATATATATATATATATATATATATATATATATATATATATATATATATATATATATATATATATATATATATATATATATATATATATATATATATATATATATATATATATATATATATATATATATATATATATATATATATATATATATATATATATATATATATATATATATATATATATATATATATATATATATATATATATATATATATATATATATATATATATATATATATATATATATATATATATATATATATATATATATATATATATATATATATATATATATATATATATATATATATATATATATATATATATATATATATATATATATATATATATATATATATATATATATATATATATATATATATATATATATATATATATATATATATATATATATATATATATATATATATATAATGACCTAAAGTTTGTGTTACTAATTCATCTTTAAGTTACCCGGCTCTTAAGCCATGACCAGATAATAATTCCCTCCTATGACCACAGTGCACGTTTCCATGTCACTGGATCGCGTCTGACATTGTTAAACATCATATTCTATTCATCCTAATTACTATGGTTCTGGATCCCTCAGTTATAAGTGAATCACCTTTTACATCTAGTTATAGACTGACTAGTGTTTTCCATCCTTATGTATTAATCCTAGTGTATGATTATAGACCGATCATCAGAATTAAACTAATACACTCAGATATAGAACTGATATTAATATGAAGAACTAGTAAAACATGGATCTACGATAAACAGTAAAACACACTCCAACAGATCTAACAAATAAAGTAAAATAGATAAACGTCTACATGATCACATCGATCCAAACAAGTATTCAGCCTATTAGCCTACCATTATTAAAGGAATAGCAAAGTCTGAAAAGATGAAAGACATTGTTTACCAACTGAAAGTAAAATAAAAGAGTAGGTCTAGGTAGAAGATGAAGATCGGAAGGTGTTAGAAGCTCCAAAACCTCATTGGAATCTGCAAAGTCGACCTAGGGTTTGATTGTGGCGGCTAGGGCTGCTGAATCGGCTCTCTCCTAGGGTTTTGAGGGCTGCTTCGGCTTAATTAGGTGATAAAGTTGGTTGCTGAACTGGGCCGCCCAGCGGCGTTGGATGGGCTCTAGCGGCGCTGGGAATGGGCCAGCGGCGCTGGCAGCTCCTGCTGCTTCGCGTTTCGCTTCGTTCGACTCCCGAATCACCTTCTTGTGTCTTGTAACTCCATAGGCCTCCATCTTCAGTTATTTGATGTCATTTACCCTTACTCGCATCTTCTGTGAACCTGCATAAACATAGAATCCATTAAGTACCGGTAGTTCCGGAATATTAACTCATTTAAGACATTGAAATGAGGCCTTTTGATAGGGGTTTTTATCACAAAATGAACGCTGATCACCATAAAACCCAAATTGCAAATATAATTGAATCTTAAAATACAACACAAATCATCATCATCATCACGATCACAACTCTAGATAGGAAAAATGTAACTAAATAAGAATAAATTCATATCTACAATAAATTCAAATAAGAAACTTATATAATCTGGTTTCCATTAATTGGGTTTTGATCGAAAATCCATATATACAATAATTTCAAATACATATATAAATTTAATAGATGTGGAAATGAATCTAGAGTTTTCAAAACCCCCAATTCCAAACTAAATTCTATACAAATAAATCTAGTACACATACAATAGATCTGGAAATACATACCCCTGTTGATGATGATGATGATGATGAATCTGACCACTCACCGAAAAGTGATGATAAACTCACAATGTTGCTGCCGCTGATGATGACGAATCCGACCACTCACCGGGAAGTGATGATAAACCCACGATGATGATGATGTTGCTGCTGATGATGATAAACCCTGTAACCCACGAATCCACGATGCTGATAACCCACTATGTTAGATGTTGTTGCTGTTGCTGATGATGGAAACAACCACGATGTTGTTTGTTGCTGTTGATGGAAACAACCACGATGTTGTTGCTGTTGCTGATGATGGAAACAACCACGATGTTGTTGCTGTTGCTGATGATGGAAACAACCACGATGTTGTTGCTGTTGCTGATGATGGAAACAACCACGATGTTGTTGCTGCTGCTGATGATGAAAAGATGATGAATAACGATGCTTCTTTCCAAAAAAAAAAACTATACTGATGATGATGATGAGTGATTTATGGGTCTTTGTTGCTTTTGTATGAGTGATTTATGGGTCTTTGTTGCTTTTGTCAAAATTAAACTGATTACATATATATGTATATATATATGTATTATATGTATTTTATATCAGTTTTTTTCACATATATATATATCTAAATAATATATAATTAATTAGTTTTGATCGAAAATCCATATATACAATAATTTCAAATACATATATAAATTTACTTTTCAACTAAGTTTTTTAAAACCCTATAATGCCCCTATTATTTCTTCACTAATTTAAATATATTTACCTAAAATAACTATAATACCCTTAGAGGAAATCTCAACCACTCATTTTCATCTCTCGATCTCCTCAAATTTCAACCACTCATTTTTTTCTCTCTCCTCAAATTCAACCACTCATTTTCATCTCTTCTCCTCAAATTTCAACCACTCATTTTCATCTCTTCTCCTCAAATCTCAACCACTCATTTTCATCTCTCTCCTCAAATTCTCAACCACTCATTTTCATCTCTCTCCTCAAATCTCAACCACTCATTTTCATCTCTCTCCTCAAATCTCAACCACTCATTTTCATCTCTCTCCTCAAATTCTCAACCACTCATTTTCATCTCTCTCCTCAAATTCTCAACCACTCATTTTCATCTCTCTCCTCAAATCTCAACCACTCATTTTCATCTCTCTCCTCAAATTCTCAACCACTCATTTTCATCTCTCTCCTCAAATCTCAACCACTCATTTTCATCTCTTCTCCTCAAATTCTCAACCACTCATTTTCATCTCTTCTCCTCAAATTCTCAACCACTCATTTTCATCTCTTCTCCTCAAATTTCAACCACTCATTTTCATCTCTTCTCCTCAAATCTCAACCACTCATTTTCATCTCTTCTCCTCAAATTTCAACCACTCATTTTCATCTCTCTCCTCAAATTCTCAACCACTCATTTTCATCTCTCTCCTCAAATTCTCAACCACTCATTTTCATCTCTCTCCTCAAATCTCAACCACTCATTTTCATCTCTTCTCCTCAAATTTCAACCACTCATTTTCATCTCTTCTCCTCAAATTCTCAACCACTCATTTTCATCTCTTCTCCTCAAATTCTCAACCACTCATTTTCATCTCTTCTCCTCAAATTCTCAACCACTCATTTTCATCTCTTCTCCTCAAATTTCAACCACTCATTTTCATCTCTTCTCCTCAAATCTCAACCACTCATTTTCATCTCTTCTCCTCAAATTCTCAACCACTCATTTTCATCTCTCTCCTCAAATTCTCAACCACTCATTTTCATCTCTCTCCTCAAATTCTCAACCACTCATTTTCATCTCTCTCCTCAAATCTCAACCACTCATTTTCATCTCTTCTCCTCAAATTCTCAACCACTCATTTTCATCTCTCTCCTCAAATTCTCAACCACTCATTTTCATCTCTTCTCCTCAAATTCTCAACCACTCATTTTCATCTCTTCTCCTCAAATTTCAACCACTCATTTTCATCTCTCTCCTCAAATTCTCAACCACTCATTTTCATCTCTCTCCTCAAATCTCAACCACTCATTTTCATCTCTCTCCTCAAATTCTCAACCACTCATTTTCATCTCTCTCCTCAAATTCTCAACCACTCATTTTCATCTCTCTCCTCAAATTCTCAACCACTCATTTTCATCTCTCTCCTCAAATCTCAACCACTCATTTTCATCTCTTCTCCTCAAATTCTCAACCACTCATTTTCATCTCTCTCCTCAAATCTCAACCACTCATTTTCATCTCTTCTCCTAAATCTCAACCACTCATTTTCATCTCTCGATCTCCTCAAATTTCAACCACTCATTTTTTTCTCTCTCCTCCATAAATCATTTTATTCCTCTAATTCATTCAAAATAGTTTATCTCAAAAACCGTACATCGATAAATTATAAAAATTATATGGTTGTTTTTAAAATTTCATGCACTTTCATTAGAGAGGTTATTCGATATATTTTTGACGAATTTTTAAATCCGAGGACAGATCTCGTACGGCTAAGGCATTTGGCTATCACACTCTATGACCTATCACACTTTATGACCTACTTACTTTGACACCTATTAGGACCCATTATTTGGTATTTATACACATCATTATACAACACCTAAAATCGTCCTATCATAACATTTTTTAGGACCCCATTATCTATTAGGACCCCTTTACATGAGACGCTTCTAGTATTGGTCCTATTAGAAGAAAGGTCCTATAAAGTCACATTTTAGGACACTTTTCTGTGTCCTAAAAACCCAGTTTTGTTTTAGTGAATATTTTCAAGATAATAAGTTTTAGGGATTCGTGTGCACGAAAATGTAATTAACCCAACCTTTTTTACGATTATGTTTATCCAACTTTAAGAACCTCTAGATAGTATATGTACCAAATTTTTTTTTTTTATGTTGAATGTACTTGATCACTTAGGTTTAAAAAGGATACATAAAATAGCAAAAAGATCAAAGTTGAATAAATAAAGTAGCAAAACAAACTTTAGAGTAAAATTACACACAACATAGGTTGCAACTTAGATACATAAATAATGAAAGAATTACAATTTAATGAAGGCTTTAGGGTTTCAGAATGTAATGAGCTATAATGAAGGTTTATGTTGTGAAATACTATGAACACCCGAGTTGTTCATTAAACAACATAAACATTCGTGTATAGTTGATTACATTAAGAGACCCTAAACTCTTTAATGTACATAATTGAAGTTTTAATTATATTTAAATACACACAATACCAAACCGAATAAAGTTTAGTACACTTTCTCTAAAACGTAGATAGAAATGAAGCTAGGCTAAGTACAGGTCTTCGAGTCCTAGTCCAACTTGTCATCAATTTACCCGGCCTCACTTAAGCATCAGTTGTCATTCCTTCTTACTCTGTGAAACACAATCGACACAATTTTAAATCAAATGTTAGCAAATTTATATTATATACATGTTATATATATATATATACATATACATGTCTCATAAGCATGAACGCGACCATATGTGTTCCGAATTACATCATGATATAATAGATTTATGATATATATATATATATATATATATATATATATATATATATATATATATATATATATATATATATATATATATATATATATATATATATATATATATATATATATATATATATATATATATATATATATATATATATATATATATATATATATATATATATATATATATATATATATATATATATATATATATATATATATATATATATATATATATATATATATATATATATATATATATATATATATATATATATATATATATATATATATATATATATATATATATATATATATATATATATATATATATATATATATATATATATATATATATATATATATATATATATATATATATATATATATATATATATATATATATATATATATATATATATATATATATATATATATATATATATATATATATATATATATATATATATATATATATATATATATATATATATATATATATATATATATATATATATATATATATATATATATATATATATATATATATATATATATATATATATATATATATATATATATATATATATATATATATATATATATATATATATACATACATACAAATTGTTGGATACATAAAATAGCAAAAAGATCAAAGTTGAATAAATAAAGTAGCAAAACAAACTTTAGAGTAAAATTACACACAACATAGGTTGCAAGTTAGATACATAAATAATGAAAGAATTACAATTTAATGAAGGCTTTAGGGTTTCAGAATGTAATGAGCTATAATGAAGGTTTATGTTGTGAAATACTATGAACACCCGAGTTGTTCATTAAACAACATAAACATTCGTGTATAGTTGATTACATTAAGAGACCCTAAACTCTTTAATGTACATAATTGAAGTTTTAATTATATTTAAATACACACAATACCAAACCGAATAAAGTTTAGTACACTTTCTCTAAAACGTAGATAGAAATGAAGCTAGGCTAAGTACAGGTCTTCGAGTCCTAGTCCAACTTGTCATCAATTTACCCGGCCTCACTTAAGCATCAGTTGTCATTCCTTCTTACTCTGTGAAACACAATCGACACAATTTTAAATCAAATGTTAGCAAATTTATATTATATACATGTTTGGCTATCACACTCTATGACCTATCACACTTTATGACCTACTTACTTTGACACCTATTAGGACCCATTATTTGGTATTTATGTAACACCCCAATAAGGCGGAATCATGGGGTATCACTTAGAAAAGCACAGCACGATATGGAAATTATGTAGAGTCAAACTATATGCATTCATAGGATTGAAACAATCCACAAATTCACTCAAATGTATACAATAATCAGCATCAATCAAAGATACACACTCAATCAATATTAAATGGAAATGTTTAAATGATAGTAGTTGATCCTAAGCATAACCCATTAGAGGGAAATAAGGATCACGGATCTAGAAAGTCCAAAGCAAGTCCAATCCTAGTAATGCAAGCACACAATCATCCATTTTGTCTCTGATTAACCTGATTACCTGAAAAGTGTACTAAAATGCGTCAACATAAAGTTGGTGAGTTCGTAGGGACAAGTAACAAGGAATAACCGTATCGGATAACAACCGTTAACGATAAGCGAGGATTAGGATACCTAATCATGTCCAAAGAAAACCCTAAAAGGTTTCACATTAGCACAGTTCAATACCATCAACGTTTCAATATCAATATCATTATACAATACACCATTAAACGTTAACCAATACGCCTAACATGATATATCATTTACATGATAATCAAAGCGACAATCATCATTAACCAATACGCCTAACATGATATATCATTTACATGATAATCAAAGCGACAATCATCATTAACCAATACGCCTAACATGATATATCATTTACATGATAATCAAAGCGACAATCATCATTAACCAATACGCCTAACATGATATATCATTTACATGATAATCAAAGCGACAATCATCATTAACCAATACGCCTAACATGATATATCATTTACATGATAATCAAAGCGACAATCATCATTAACCAATACGCCTAACATGATATATCATTTACATGATAATCAAAGCGACAATCATCATTAACCAATACGCCTAACATGATATATCATTTACATGATAATCAAAGCGACAATCATCATTAACCAATACGCCTAACATGATATATCATTTACATGATAATCAAAGCGACAATCATCATTAACCAATACGCCTAACATGATATATCA
>CM067175.1:21247621-21252621 GCA_034093135.1 Erigeron breviscapus | reverse complement strand
ACTCAGCGGTAGGCTTGAAGATGGAGACATTGATTAGTTTTGCTGGCACATTCTCAGTAACAACTAGTTTTTCAACTCTCGCTGGCACCTTTTCTTTTTCAACTTCAGCTGCCGGTTCAATAACCTTCTCAGCTTGCTCCCCCTCAATACTTGTTGCCGGTTCAACAACCTTCTCAGCAATTGTTGTTTTTTTTATTTGCTCCCCCTCAACGTTTGCTGCCGGTTCATCAACCATCTAAGCATTACCAATGTTTTCAGTGAGGGGAGCTTGGGGAACAGTTTCAACATTAGTTGCTGGATCCTCCTCAATATTTTTCTCCCCCTTGGAAGTAGCTGAGGAACTAGCAACTTCCACTTTATCTTTCTTGAGGAGGCCCAACATTTCAACCATCATGCCCTTCAGATTTCCAACCTCTTTTTCAAGCTTCTTGGTACGGTTGACAGATTCTTCAAGTAGCTTTTTGTCAACAGCTACTTGGAAAGGAGTATGAGAGAAGAGTTTGTCTTTGAGAGAAGTAATGTCTTGGGTGATAGAAGTGTGAAAATCATCTTGACGTTTTGAGAAGAAGGAAACGGTATGATTTAGTTGGCGGAGGTGAGCAGTGAAGAGGATATTTGATTGGGAGAGGTCTTGGAGCGCTGGTAAGAGTCCAGGCACCTCTGCAGATGTCTTCGCTGACTTGATTTCATCTTTCAACTTGTCAAGCGAAGCAGAGATAGAAGAATTAGAGATGCAGACCTTTTTCATGCTTTGATTCAGAAATGTTTGATTTCTTCGAAATAATTGTTCATGAGTCCTAGTGTCAGTAACTTGATTCTTGGTGATGCCAAACACCATGCCTTGAAGAGTGGCCAACTCATCTTTCAAAATTTCATTTCCAGCTGCTAGCTCTTGAAACTTGGCTAATGCATCAATGTTCAGTTCAGCTACCTTATCAACCAACCAGGCATATAAGTACCCATGCCTGTTCCCTTGACTTTGGCAAATCTGCACCCTTCTCAATAATTCTTGCAACTGGTAAGTTTCAACATAATCTAGGCCAAGCAAGTTTATGGCAGTGAAAGCAGTGGTGGCTTCTTTGGGAGAGGGAACCTTGAGATCCTTTAGTGAAACAGGATATTTAGAGCAAGGAATCCCAAAGAAGTTAGGGTGATGTAATGGAGGCACTTCCATGATTATTTCATCATCAAGTTCTTCCACCTCAACATAAATTGCTGGCTTGATTCTTTGAAGGTGACAGTATTGCACCCTTCGCTGAAGCTCAACATTATTCAATTCAGGCACATACTCTCCAAAATGGCCAACTTGATCATGGGAAGCTGTAGGCCTTGGAGTGTAGCATAGTGGAGGAGGCATATCAGCTAATGACTCTGGGATATCCTCAAATTCAGTAGGAGGAGAGGAGATCAGCAAATATCCCAAGTCTTCTGCCAAGAAACCACTAACATTGGCCTCTTCTTCACTCTCTTCTGCGGCAGCGAGTGTGATTTTAACGTCATCATCTTGGAGGTCAAACTCACTGCCCAGATCTTCATCAGTTTCATTTCAACTTGGTAAGATATTTTTCTCATTCCATGCACAAACAGTTTCCAAGACAGTAGAAGGAGGAGGGGTAAGGGAACCTGGTGCCTCAGTCTCAGTGTGTTGTTCCACCAAGACATCATCGGCCGAAGAATTTGTTGACTCTAGCATCACCTGTGATCTGGCTGCTGTCAACGACTCAGAGGGTATTTGAGAAGAAGAAGGGGAATTATTTGGGGGTGGAGTTGGACTTTGACCTCTAGTGGGTTGGGGTGACCCAATATCTTCACCAACCTCGCCTACAGAAGTTTGAGGTGGCTGCCTGCTGTTCCCATTTAACTCATCATCAGCCTGTTGGGAGGCTGCTGATGGGGTGGCTTGGGTACTAGTGTCCATGGGCGCTGTGGACTTCTTAACCTTAGGGTTGCCCTTTGATACACTCCGCTTACATTTTGGGACGTCAGCGGAGGGTGAAGATTGTATATTTTGAGTTGAGGATGTTGCCTTGGATTTACTTTTGGTCTTTTTAGAGGCTTTGGAGGTCGCTGGGGGGTTTTCCAGCGAACCAGCCTCAGAAGCATTTGAGCATCCACAACGACCGTACCAGCCACTTCATCAGTAGGAAGTGCTGCCTCCAGTCGCTGTCTTTGGGGTATAAAGAAGAGTCAAGAGAGAAGAGTACCTCTTTTATATGTGGAGTGAGGCGAGCAACCAAGTGTTCAGCTGGTTGCTTGTAAATATTGTTTCCAACCCTTGCTGTTGGAATTGTTGAAGCATTTGGCAGCACATACTCATCACCGAGCGCCTCCTTGAAAATAACGGAGAAGAATCTTGTAAAGGGCACAGTATGTGACCTATTGTTCATGCTGATCTTGTTCTTCATATCATTGAAGATCAGCAGGGCATAATCCACAAATCGTCCTTCAGCAAGAGCGTGGATTATGGGCATCGATGTAGATGATGCCTGATTGTATGACCCAGAATTTCCACCCATGCATTGAATCACATGAGTGAACAGAACTCTCCAGATTCCAGGAAGATTGTGCTTTAAGGGATTGCTTGGAATGGCTGGAGGGTTCTTCAAGTTGTAATTATATCCAATGGAGGGCAACCATGCCTTCCATTCACTTTCATTTGCTGGTTCCACAAACTTATTATCATTGGTTTCTTGTGGAAACCCAAGAGTGAGACGAAGAGAAGCAGGAGTGATGGTGATTGTCTTCTCCCCCTGGCGGACAGACCCAGTGATGGACTTGTTTGTATCATTATATTCACAAGTCCACCAGAATTCTCTAAGAAGATGGACAAAAATATTTTCTAGGTCCGCCATGATGCAATGATTTGCAGGAGATGCATGGATGAAATCCAGCATTGGCTTATACCCTTTTGTACCTTTTGGTACGTCAAGCGAGCCAAGATGATTGTTGGGTTTAACAATCATCTTTGAGGGAGAAAAGGAAACTTTATAGGATTTATTTACATTTACAGGAGTAAAGACTAGAGAATTTAAATAAGTAATAGGAGTTTGTTCCTGAACTTGTGGTTCAGGAACAGGTGGATTTTGTACAGCGGGGGAAGAAGAAGAAGGAATTTCAACATTTTGAGGGATATCAGAGGAGGATGCCATTGATTTTGTTTTAAAGAAGATGAGGAGATTTATGAAAGAAGATGAACAGATGGAGAGAGATATTTGATTTGAGAGAAAGTGAATAGTTATATGGAAGCGTGAAAATAGGGTTGTGAGAGTGAGGTTGTATATATAGGGTATGGTGGTGAGCCACGGCCGTACAACATGATTTCTCTCTCCTCTTTTTCAAACTGTGGAACAGTTGTAATCAACAACTGTTTTGTATATATATACATATATACGCATACGATACGTACATATATATAATATAAAAAGATTTTGAGAGTAACGTTTAAATAAAAGGAAAAGAAATTTTATCCAAAAATACTTGAGCGTGCGCCGTATTGTGCAGTCGTAACCTGTCAATCAGACTGTCACATACAGACAAATGACGTGATCAGGGCAAAAATCGAGGTGACCTTTCAGTTTGAATTTATAAAACATGTGGTTCAAAATTTTGCCACGTCACCCACATAGTTACTTTGAAAACACTGGGTTTCGAAAATATCCTATGTTTTATTAAATGAGATTTTTAATTTTTTTAAGAAAGATATTTGGAAAGATCACATGCTGAAAGATGCTCAGCATGTTTAATGTTTTGTCAGCGACTTCACAACAAACGTTGGTCGCTGACTACAGTTTTTGGCAAACTGTCAGCCATCAACGGATTTAAGAAGTCTTTACCAGAGCCGTTTGCTACTGGACTAGATGAAGACTTTCAGCTCTCCATTGCTTTTATTTTGCTTTTTCCCAAAGCAACAGGGATCAACGGATTTAAGAAGTCTTTACCAGAGCCGTTTGCTACTGGACTAGATGAAGACTTTCAGCTCTCCATTGCTTTTATTTTGCTTTTTCCCAAAGCAACAGGGATCAACGGATTTAAGAAGTCTTTACCATATCCGTTTGCTAATAGACTAGATGAAGACTTTTAGCTCTCCATTGCTTTTATTTTGCTTTTTCCCAAAGCAACAGGGATAAACGGATTTGATATGTCTTTACCAGAGCCGTTTGCTGCTGGACTAGATGAAGACTTTAAGCTCTTCATTGCTTTGAGATCAGCGAGCAAGACAGACTTAAACTCGCTGAGCTAGCTAACATGATAAATCATGTTGCTGATTCCCCATTCAGCATTCCCAACTTGCTGACAAGCAGTTTGAATCTAGTTTCATCCAATGGTTTAGTAAAAATGTCAGCGATTTGATCATCAGTTGGAATGACATAGATTTCAATATCACCTTTCATGACATGATCACGAATAAAGTGATATCGAATATCAATATGCTTAGTTTTAGAGTGCTGAACTGGGTTGTGTGTAATAGCAATGGTACTTGTATTATCACACATGATTGGAATTTTGGAGTATTCCAAATCATAATCAGCAAGCTGATGATTCATCCAAAGAATTTGGGCACAACAGCTAGCTGCAGAGACGTATTCTGCCTCAGCGGTGGAGATGGAAACTGTGTGTTGCTTTTTACTAGTCCAACTAGTCAGCTTCCCCCCCAACAGTTGACATCCACCACTGGTGCTTTTGCGATCAAGCATGCACCCAGCATAGTCTGAGTTAGAATATCCAACAAGATCAAAGTTGGAGTCTTTTTGGTACCATAGACCCAGCGTGGGAGTACCCTTAAGATATTTAAAGATACGCTTGACAGCAAGAAGATGAGACTCACGAGGAGAGGCTTGATAGCGAGCACAGAGACATGTTGCAAACATGATGTCTGGACGACTCGCTGTGAGATACATTAAAGAGCCAATCATGCCTCTATAGTGAGTGGGATTCACATGCTTACCAGTTGGGTCAGCATGGAGATTATTAGGAGGGGACATGGGAGTTACCTTTGGAGT
>CM067175.1:21228604-21246621 GCA_034093135.1 Erigeron breviscapus | reverse complement strand
CCCCCCCCCTCCCATTAAAGATTCCTTTTATGAAAAATCTATAATACCATTTTAAGTAAAATTACTTAAAGTCAAAGAGTCAATGTCTTAAAATTATACCCATTCCTCTATTATATATAGTATAGATATATATATATTATTGTTTGTTACGTTTTAATAAACTATACATTTTGAAACTTTGTCCCTTATTTGTTTGACTTTTTAAGTACTAATAATATATAGTAACCAGTTTTGTTACCCGGGCAATGCATCGGGAGACATAACGTCATTTTCAGAAACCTTATATAACTGGGACATATATTTGTTTGTTTTTTATTTAAACGTGTGTCTGAAAATGAAGTGTTATTTACAAACATAAGATATACCAATAATTTATATAATCAGTGGTATAAAAAGTTGAAGGAATAAAAGAAAATGAATGTTAATCATGTACCAACTATATATGATTAATTGGAAAAAAAATGAAAACGTAACGAAACCGACAAAAAAAAATGAAACACACTAACATTATACTATTATATATGGAAACACAAAAATAAATGAAAAGTATCATACAAATCCTTGTAGAAAATAAAATAAAAAAGAACGCGGATAACATATTAAGTTTGTATGATAGATTGTAAAAAGCCAAAAACGCCTGAAAGAACGACAATTTTAGTTAAGATTATAAGGCAAAAATAAAAAGGTAAAACAAAAAAACCAAACGCACGCCCTTGTGTTAAATTGGGCGACCGATAAACAATACCAATTTCACACATATACTATTTACTCCAATACCCGTTAGAGAAATAGACCTAATTTGCATCAGTATATATAACTCTCGTTAGACACTCCAAAAACGTCTGCTGATCGTTAATACTCGTTATAAACAAGGACCTAACTCCCTGTTGGAAAAAATGACCTAATCTGCAGCCATTTTTTGTAATTTACGTTTAACACCCAAACAAAACTAAATGGCCATTAAAACGAGGACCATTGTTGTAAGAATATTAAACTGTAGAGACTATTTTTACCAAAAAGAGTGCTTGCAAAATTGATGCATGACTTTTATATGTATATATATATATATTTAGCGTAGGGATCCTGAAGAAGGTGTGCTTAAGGAGAGAGAAGGTTGATTTTAATTTTTTTTTACTTTTTTATTTTTATTTTTATATTTTTTTATATTTTTTTTAACATAAACCCATTCAAAAAAAATTAATTTTTTTAAAAATAAAAAAAATACACTTACACATGTGTAGATATTACACATGTGTAGATATTACACATGTGTAGACATGTGTAAGGTATAAAAACCTACACATGTGTAGGGAATTATTTTATTTTTTTTATTTTTAATTTTTTTTTTGGAATGGGTTTTCATTAAAAAAATGAAAAAAAGAAAAATATATATATATATATATATATATATATATATAGGGGTGAGTTAATTTAGGAACAATCTTAAATTAGGACCATTAGGACCAAATCTCAACAATTCATTTCTCTCTCTCTTCTCAAATCTCAAATTCCGTTTTCCAGAATCCGGCGACATCTCCGGCGACGGCGACGACATCTCGAGTGACATTTCCAGCGAGAATCAGTTTCATTTTCGGGTGGATACGGTACGGGCGTCGCCCTTATCCGTTCTAAAGGGCTTGTCACCAGACGCATATGGGAATCATATGGATTTGATGGGCGTCGATCCAAGAGATGGTGGCGATTTGATACGGTACGGGCGTAGCCCTTGCTGCCGGCGCCGACGTCATAGCTGGGGTGATCGGAGATGATGGTGGTGGCGGTGGTTGTCTCGCCAGAGAAGAAGGAAGAAGGAGGAGGAGGTGGTGGCCGGAGATGATGGTGGTGGACGGAGAGGAAGGAAGATGGAGGAGAGAGAGAAAAATGAATGATTGAGATTTGATCCTAATGGTCCTAATTTAAAATTGGTCCTTAAATAACTTTTCCATATATATATATATTGTTGAGTCATGGATTCGCTGAAGATTACTTGCTGAGTCAAGTAGTCGCTGACAGCCTCAGCGAGAAGTTTCATCAGCGAGCCTTCAGCGATCATTATTATCTTCGAGTTAAAGGATAAGTTCAATGACTCAGCGTCATATGTTGTAAGTCAAATATAGGCGGGAAAATGAAGATAAGAAGACTGGTCCCAAGGACACGTGTTGCAAGATCAAGATGGAGCCATGTGACCTTGTACCAAAATGGTACTAAGGTGTTTCTCTTTCATGCCGTTTTGGGAAAGAAACAAGATGGCAAACAGAGATGTCTGAAGACCAGTCTTACACACCAATAGATAGTTGACAACATTCATGTGTCAACATCTATTGGGTTGTCATGTGATGCCTTTTCTCCCCTATATAAAGCATCACTTGACCTAGCCGCAAAGTTGTTGGTTGATTCTACAATAGTCACTTATTGTGTTTTTTCTCTCATTGTAGAATTGTATAATTGTTAAGTTTTTGTGTGTGCAAAAATTTAACAATATTTCTTTCTTTCTTTCTTTGTAAACCAACCATGTATTCACCGTTTAATTAATACTACTTATGATTAAACGTGTTTACTTTCTTGTCTTGCTTTCTTAGTGTAATTTACATTAGTTGTTTAATTACATAATCGTTGCAAACTTGGGACTTTCAGTTGGTATCAGAGCGGTGGTTCGACACACCGAATCTGATCTGAGTAAAAGTTTGCAAGATTATCTTTCTTTCTTTCTTTCTTTCAGTTGGTATCAGAGCAGGTGGTTCGACACACCGAATCTGATCTGAGTAAAAGTTTGCAAGATTATCTTTCTTTCTTTCTGTACATAATTTTCTGCATCTAAAAACTTTTCTTTAAACTTCTGTCTATTTTTTCTTTTCTTACTATTATGTCTTCTGTTCCTTCTCTGGTTAATACCAGAGATTTTGGGTATGTCTCCATTCCACCCAGATTCGATTCACATGATTTCGGATCTTGGAAGGAGAGAATGCTCCTACACATCGTAGGAGTTGAACCCTATCTTATGACCATTCTAACCAAAGGGCCATATGTACCGGTTCTGGTTACCAGGACACCAGGAGCCACGGCTGATGCTCCTGAAGTTGTCACTGAGCTCATAAAACCAGAAGTACAATGGACAGATGACGAGCGTAGGCTTGTAAATCTGGATGCTCGGTTGAGAAATCTTATTATTACTACCCTTCCGGATGATATAATGAAATCTGTCATCAAACTTTCTTCATCTAAATTGGTGTGGGATAATCTGTGTACCAGATTCGATGGTACGGCAGATGTTCTTGCTACCAAGAAAATAGATCTGAAACGTGCCTATGAAGGATTTTTCTCTCTCCCTAATGAGAGTCTGGATGACACGTATAATAGCTTTAAGTGCCTTTTGAATGATATGACAAATGTGGGCATAGAGCATAATACGCTTGAAATATGCTACAAGTTCATTGACGTCTTGCCCATCAAATGGCAAGGCTTAAGGCAAATTCTTAGAACAACTAAGCAACTGAAGGAGCATGACTTAGAGTCACTCTATGGCACTCTTCAATTTGAAGAGAGAGCCCTCGCTCAAACTTTGAGAGCTAAGGCTGAGTCTAAGAGGCATGTTGGTTCATATGCTTCAACTTCTTCTTCTTCTTTATCTAGTGTCTCTAATGTTCATGACCCTCTTGCCCTGGTCTTTGCTGAAGTTAGTCATGTCCATCTTGACATGGACATCAGCAATTCTACCCCTCTAACGTCCAAGATCTTGTCAATGACCTCGATTTCGAGGAGAGACAAGAGATGTTCTCGGACTTCATGAACTTTGATCTTATCGCTGGTAAACGATATTCTAAAAAATGGAATGGTCGTAGGTCGACTCATTTCCAAAAACCAGTGGTAGACAAGTCTCAAGAAGAATGTTGGAGGTGTGGTCGGAAAGGCCATTACCAAAAGGAATGCAAAGTTCCTATTCCTTCTTTGCAGGCAGCGAAGCCCTCTTCATCATCAGCGAGTCCCTATTCAGTCAAGCCTGCTGATGAATACAAAAGAAGTATTATGAGCTTCGTGCCAAGATGGCTGATGTTGAAGAAGCCAAAGCTCCCGCCAAAGGTCTTGTTGCTGAAGAACATGACTGGGCTGATTCCAACGTTTCTGACAGTGAGGACTTTGTTGATGCCATCTGCTTTATGGCACTCGCTGATGACCAGGCGCTGACAAAAGATCAAGTGTGCTCCAGCCAGTGGGTCAATGTCACAATCAAGAAGGTATGCACTTTTTCCTCTGCCTCTGAAGAGGATAAACCTAAAATTCTTGAATCTCTTACTTGTGGTATTCAGTACGTCGAATCTATTCGTGCTGATCTTCAGTCTAAACTTAACTCAGTAAGTGCTGAGCTAAGTGATAAGACTGACAAGCTCAAGGATTTGAGAAATGTCCATGTTGAGCTTGAATCCCAAAAGCTTCTCAACCAAACTCTTCAAATCTCAAATGAGAAGCTGAAAAAGCAGGTCACAAACCTTGAAAAGATAGTCACCTCTTGGTCTAAAGCCTTTAGGCTTCACGACCAAATCTTCAGCTTGCAGGTTCCTGCTCAAATGAAAGCCATAATCGGTGGTGATTATGAGACTGCTGCTGTCATCACCAATATGTTCAGCGAGAGACCTTCTGCTGAAGAGAGGATTCCTTCCAGTGCTCTTACTTCTCGTGAGGAATTGCTTAAACATTACTTTGTTAAAGGCATGAATGACTATCATTCTGAACTGAATGATGAGTCTCCCTTACCCAGCACTTCCACTTCCACGTCACAAGCAGAAACTAGCTCATCAGCTAGCTTTGCTAAGACTGTCTTTCCAAACCATCCCATTATTGACATGATGCCAAATGAGGGTCGTGTTCAATATTCCTCTTCCCAAACATTTGAAGGGAATATTTGAAATGATGGTTTCAAGCCTCTTGCTCCTAAGGTTTTCACTATTAAGCCCAATGGTGGGTTCAATGTTGAACCCTTTAGAAGGAGCAAGGTCGCTGTCCCATATGACTACATCACCCCTCAGCGAGCTGTGCCTGTTAGTCAACCCGCTGAGAATTCCGTTCCCTCAGCAGTCGCTGAACGCCCTGCGTCTCAGCCCTCATCTTTTTCTAATACTTCTCCTGCTGGCAGAAAGGCTGTTATGCATGAGCACTTAATGAATAGACGAGCTAAGTTTGCTGATGCTCGTTATCAGCAACCTAATTTTGTCTATGTCCCAAAGGGAACTTTTGTCCCTCGACAAACAAAACCTGTTCAGCAGGTTAGACCTCCTCAGCCAGGAGGTCAGCAAGTTGCTCTAAGTCGACAAAGTTCTCAGCAACCCAGACCTATTCAACAAGTCAGACCTCCTCAGCAAGGAGGTCAGCGAGTTGTTCTGAATAATCATGCCCCTTCTTCTTCAAATGCTCAATCTAAGGGCAAGTCCATTCTTGGCCCTGTTCCCAAAACTCTTCCTGTTCGGTTTAGGGAGAAAAAGGCCCCTTCAGTAGCATCAACTTCTTCCTCCAATCATGAGATTTGTGAGTTGAATAAGCGTGTCAACGACTTGTCCTCACAACTCAAGGAATTTCTGATTCAAAATCAGAAGGCTGGAAGAAAATGTTATTTATGTGGCGAAAGAGGACACATCGCTGCTGACTGCAATGACAAAGACTCCAGGAATCCTCCTGAAGTAGTCATTCAGCCAAATCTACCCTCAGCTTCCGCCGCTCATCCCTCATCTGAAATCGCTGAGCGAACTCCCCCAGCTGAATCTAATATCAGCTTGGGTGAATATGTTGTTCTCACTGATGACAACATTGCTGAATACATTGCCGCTCAGCGAATCTCCTTTCCACAGTCTCATGAAATCATTACAATTGGTAGTGATAGTATACTGGCTGAATATGGAGAAAACAACCAAGTCACTAACATGGTTGTTCTAAACACTGGAAGCTCTGTCACTTTTACCTCTGAAGATCAATTCTTCACACGAGAGATTACTCATGACATGCTTGCTGCTCATCAGCTGGTTGATTTCCCAGTTGATCCAAATGCTGATCCTAGAGCCCCTCTTCCTCTCGTTTCAAATGATGATGACTTTGCTCATCTCCTTCTCACATCCTCTGCTGACGATACTATCAGCGAGGATGCTCATGATTCTTCCTAAATCCTTCTTATGTTATCCTGCATGCCTCGCTAGGAAAAGAAGTGTGGTATTTGGACAGTGGCTGTTCAAAACACATGACTGGATCCAAGGACCTGCTGGATAACTTCGTGGAGACCGATGGTCCCACAGTTGTGTTTGGTAACAATTCTACTGGCCAAACTGAAGGATATCGGTCTCTCTCAAATGGGCTGATCAAATTCACTAAGGTTGCTTATGTGAATGGATTGAAACACAATCTGATCAGCATCAGTCAATTGTGCGATGCAGACTACAAGGTTATCCTTGATAAGCATCAAGGCACAGTGATCAATGTCAATAAAGAAGTGGTCTTGGTCGCTCCAAGAAAAAGGGATATCTACTTGGTAGATTTCACTCCTGTCAAAACTGACAGCGTGACCTGCTTCTTCTCAAAATCTGCTTCTCAAATCAACTGGTTATGGCACAAGCGTATGTCGCATGTAACTTCAAAACCATAAACTCTTTGGCCAAGAAAAATCTAGTTCGAGGCCTTCCTCCTCTCACTTATGAGAAGGACAGCCTCTGTGGTGCTTGTGAAAAAGGTAAAAGCCACCGAGCCACCTTTAAAACCAAACAGGCCAACTCTATCAGTGGATGTTTCCATCTCCTTCACATGGACCTTTTTGGTCCAGTAAATGTCCAAAGTCTAAGGGGTAGCAGATACACCTTAGTTATTGTGGATGAATATTCACGATACACTTGGACAATCTTTCTTCATTCTAAGAGTGATGCTGCTGAGGAAATAATTAATTTCATTAAAAATATGGAAAACCTCAACAGCATACGTGTTAAAGAACTCAGAAGCGATCATGGCACTGAGTTCAGAAACCACACTCTTGAGACTTTTTGTGCTGATCAAGGGATTAGAAAAAATTTCTCTTCTGTTCGCACTCCTGAGCAAAATGGGGTAGCTGAAAGGAGAAATAGAACTCTTATTGAAGCTGCAAGAACCATGCTCAGTGAGTCCTCTCTTCCTAGTAAATTCTGGGCTGAAGCAGTCAGTACTGCTTGCCACACTCAAAATAGGTGTCTTATTGTCAAGCGACATGATAAGACTGCCTATGAAGTTCTCAAGGGCAAGAAACCTCAAATTGGATACTTCCATGTTTTTGGTTGCCCAGTTTTCATCCTAAATGATAAGGATCATTTAGGAAAGTTTGATCCCAAAGCTGATGATGGCTACTTTCTGGGATATTCTTCTATAAGCAAAGCTTTCAGAGTTTTCAATACTCGCACTCAAAAAGTAGATGAATCAATTCATGTTACTTTTAGCTGTTCAGCTTTAGGTGATCTCTCAAATGAGTCAGCTGCTGAAGTAATTCTCAGCGATCTATCTGACTCGTCTGAAGTATCAGCGACACATCATGATGTTGCTGAACAACCTATCGCTGAGTCTCCATGTCCTTCACCAAATGATGAGTACATTGCTGCTCACATTTATTCTATAGATCCAGTTGAGCCTCTTCTTCGAACTGTTAATGCCACTTCCATTAATGTTCCTCTCTCAACTGAACCTCTAGATGCTGACGGTGCCGCTGAGGAAACATTTCATGATGCCTCAGCGAATCCTCTTTCAGGAGACACTGAGGATGACCCTCCTCAGCAAGAGGTACCCGCTGCTCTCAGTGACCCTCCTGTCAGCAACCCTAAACCCTTGCAAACCATTGATCTCTCCTCCTATACTCCCACTCCTAGTGAAACTACCACCACAGTATCCGCTATGAATCATTCTTCTATTCACACACCAACACTCAAATGGACTGCTGATCACCCTCTTGACCATGTGATTGGTAATCCACACAATGGTGTCCAAACTCGCTCAGCGATAAGTAATACTTGTCTCTATGTCAATTTTCTATCTCAAATCGTGCCTGCCAATATTGGTGAAGCCATGGCTGATCCCTCATGGGTGGAAGCCATGCAAGAAGAACTGAGTATGATGGGTGAATTAACCTTCTTTTTGGGGTTACAAATCAAGCAGCTTCCCACTGGAATATTTATCAATCAAGAAAAATATATTCGGGATATGTTGCATAAATTTGACTTCACCCATGTCACTCCAAAGGGAACTCCAATGTCCCCTCCTAATAATCTTCACGCTGACCCTCATGGTAAGTATGTGAATCCTACTTACTATCGTGGCATGATTGGGTCACTCATGTATCTCACAGCGAGTCGCCCAGACATCATGTTTGCAACATGTCTCTGTGCTCGCTATCAAGCTTCTCCTAGAGAATCTCATCTCCTCGCTGTGAAGCGTATCTTCAAATATCTCAAGGGCACACCCACGCTGGGTCTTTGGTACCCAAAAGACTCCAACTTTGAGTTAGTTGGATATTCTGACTCCTACTATGCTGGTTGCATGCTTGATCGCAAAAGCACCAGTGGAGGATGTCAACTGTTGGGGAGGAAGCTGACTAGTTGGACTAGTAAAAAGCAACACACAGTTTCCATCTCCACAGCTGAGGCAGAATATGTCTCTGCAGCGAGCTGTTGTGCCCAAATGCTATGGATGAAACATCAGCTTGCTGACTATGATTTGGAATACTCTAAAATTCCAATCATGTGTGATAATACAAGTCCTATTGCTATTACACACAACCCAGTCAACTTTCCAAAACTAAGCATATTGATATTCGATATCACTTTATTCGTGATCATGTCATGAAAGGTGACATTGAGATCTACTTCATTCCAACTGATGATCAACTAGCTGACATCTTTACTAAACCATTGGATGAAACTAGATTCAAACTGCTTGTTAGGAAGTTAGGAATGTTGAATGGGGAATCAGCGACATGACTTGTCATGTATGCTAATTCAGCGAGCTTAAGTCAGTCTTATTCGCTGATCTCAAAGCAATGAAGAGCTTAAAGTCTTCATCTAGTCCAGTAGCAAACGGCTATTGGTAAAGACTTATAAAATCCGTTGATCCCTGTTGCTTTGGGAAAAAAGCAAATAATAGCAATGAAGAACTAAAAGTCTTCATCTAGTCCAATAGCAAACGGCTATTGGTAAAGACTTATAAAATCCGTTGATCCCTGTTGCTTTGGGAAAAAAGCAAATAATAGCAATGAAGAACTAAAAGTCTTCATCTAGTCCACTAGCAAACGGCTAGTGGTAAAGACTTATCAAATCCGTTAATGGCAGATAGTTTGCCAAAAACTGCAGTCAGC
Organism: Erigeron breviscapus; assembly: GCA_034093135.1. Taxonomy (NCBI): domain Eukaryota; kingdom Viridiplantae; phylum Streptophyta; class Magnoliopsida; order Asterales; family Asteraceae; genus Erigeron; species Erigeron breviscapus. Next base: position 21,237,281 of record CM067175.1, on the reverse strand, counting down.
AACCAACGTTAGTTGTGAAGTCGCTGACAAAAACTTTAAACATGCTGAGCATCCTTCAGCATGTAATCTTTCCAAATATCCTTCTTAAGAAATTAAAATTCTCAATTAATAAAACATAGGATATTTTCAAAACTAAGTGTTTTCAAAGTAACTATGTGGGTGACGTGGCAAAATCTTGAACCACATGATTTATATATTCAAGCTGAACACTTGGTTGCACGCCTCACTGCACATATAAAAGAGGTACTCTTCTCTCTAAACTCTTCTTTATACCCCAAAGACAACGACTGGGAGGCAGCACTTCTTTCTGATGAAGTGGCTGATACGGTCGCTGTGGATGCTGAAATGCCTTTAGAGGCTGGCTCGCTGGAAAACCCCCCAGCGACCTCCAAAGCCTCCAAAAAGACCAAAAATCCAAGGCAGCATCCTCAACTCAAATTTTACAATCTTCACCCTCCGCTGACGTCCCAAAACATAAGCGGAGTGTACCAAAGGGCAAAACCAAGATTAGGAAGTCCACAGCGCCCATGGACACTAGTACCCAAGCCACCCCATCAGCAGCCTCCCAACAGGCTGCTGACGAGACAAATGGGAACAGCAGGCAGCCACCTCAAACTTCTATAGGCGAGGTTGGTGAAGATATTGGGTCACCCCAGCACATTAGAGGTCAAAGTCCAACTCCTCCCCCAAATAATTCCCCTTCTTCTCAATTACCCTCTGAGTCGTTGACAGCAGCCAGATCACAGGTGATGCTAGAGTCAACACATTCTACGGCCGATGATGTCTTAGTGGAACAACACACTGAAACTGAGGCACAAGGTTCCCTTACCCCTCCTTCTTCTATTGTCTTGGAAACTGTCCGTGCAGGGACTGAGACAAATATCTTATCAAGTGAAATGGAAACTGATGAAAATCTGGGCAGCGAGTTTGACCTCCAAGATAATGATGTTGAAATCACACTCGCTGCCGCAGAAGAAAGTGAAGAAGAGGCTTATGTAAGTGGTTTCTTAGATGAAGACTTGGGATATATGTTGATCTCCTCTCCTCCTACTGAATCTGAGGTTATCCCAGAGTTGTTGGCCGATATGCCTCCTCCACCATGCTACTCTCAAAGACCCACAACTTCTCATTAACAAGTTGGTTTTTATGGAGACTATGTGCCTGAAGTGAATGATGCTGAGCTTCAGCGAAAGGTGGAATTATGTCACCTTTAAAGAATAAGGCCAGCTGTTTATGTTGAGGTGGAAGAAGTTGATGATGAAATAATCATGGAAGTGCCACCATTGCACCACCCAGATTTTTTCAGGGTTCCTTGCTCTAAGTATCCTGTCTCTCTAAAGGATTTCAAGGTCCCTTCTGCTGATGAAGAACTTACCACTGCTTTTACTGCTGTCAATGTACCTGGCCTGGATTATGTTGAAACTCGTCAGCTACAAGAATTGTTGAGAAGGGTGCAAATCTGCCAAAGTCAAGGGAATAGCCATGGATACTTGTATGCTTGGCTGGTAGACCAAGTAGCTCAGGTTCATATTGAGGCTCATGAAAACTTTCTAAAGTTGATAGCTGGAAATGTTGACTTGACTGATGAGCTAGCTGAGCTCAAAGGTATGGTGTTTGGGATCACCAAGAATCAAGTCATCCACACAAAGTCAAATGAGCAGTTGTTTAGAAGAAATCAAACCTTGCTGAATGCAAGCATGAAGAAGGTCAGCACCTCTAATTCTGCCATCTCTGCCTCATTGGACAAGCTGAAAAATGAAGTTTCTGAGTCAGCTCTTAAAGAAGTTGTGCCAGCACTTCTTGAACTCTCCCATACAAACATTCTCTTCACCGCCCATCTTCGCCAACTCTACAATAAAATTTCTTTCTCTTCTACATCTCAAGATGATTTGCACACTTCCATCACTCAAGAACTCAATTCTCTCAAAAACAAACTTTTCTCTCAAACTCCTTTTCAAGTTGCTGTTGACAAGAAGCTACTTAATGAATCTGTCACCAGGACAAAGAAACTTGAAGAGGAGGTTGCTGGTCTTAAAGGAATGATGGGTGAAATGTTGGGCCTCCTCAAAAAGGGTAATGTGGAAGTAGCTCGTACCTCAGCTGCTTCCAAGGGGAAGAAAAATGCTGAGGACCCAACACAAAAATCCAAGCCAGCTGAGAAGGTTGTAGAACCAGCAGCTGTGAATGTAAATGTTGAAAATGCTCCCCAAGTTCCCCCCACTGAAACTGGAAATGCTGAGAAGGTTAGTAAACCGGCAGCTAATGTTGAGGGGGAGCAAACCTTGAACGTCACTAAAGAAGCTGAGAAGGTTATTGAACCGGCAGCTGAGAAGGTTGTTGCTGAGAATGTGCCAGCAAAACCAATAAATGTTTCTATCTTCAAGCCAACTGCTGAGTTCCATGCTGCCCTTGAAAAGAGATATGCTGATAAGGGTAAAGTAGCAGTGGTTACTCAAAGCAAGCCACCAAAAGTTCCCACTTCAGCAAGGGAACAACAAGAAAAGTTAATGTCTGGAGCCTTTCCCAAATCCACAACTTCTACTGCTGAACTGTCTCCTGAGGAAGTTGTTCGTCAACATGAACGGTTAAGTAAGAAAAAAGAAGAGGAGTTGTCTCAGAAGTTTATAAGTGAGCAAATTGTTGGTGATGAACTTAAAGATGCTGATGATGAGCCAAAGAGGTTGGCTCAGCAATCTGGTGGATTGGCAGTCTTGAAAAAGAATAAAAAAAAGTTCTTTGCCAAAAGAATGAAAAATTTTGAAGAAGGTCAGGCGACCTATCTTGAATCAAGAGAGGTAAGGCAAAGGAAAGAAGAGATCACGTCGGTCAGGGTCTCGCTAACCCAACAAGGGATGAATCTTTCCCTATAAAGAAAAGGAGTGCCCAAGTTATATCCGCTGAAAAATGTTACTAAGGATACACTTGGGCCAACTGAATGGATCGAAATTTACAAGCTGATCAAGGACAAGACAGCTGTAAGTTATGAACCGCTGATCAAGATGGCAGGTGAGCAGATAAAACATATTCGCAAAATGGAACAAAAATACAAAGTCAAAGACTCTCTGCTCAGCGCTGCAAGACATCCATATCCTCCTCCTCCTCCTCAGCAACCAAGAAGTGGTGTGAAGAGAACAGCTTCTGGTCAAGTGATGTCTCAGCGTCCCTTCATTCTCAGAGCTGTTCCAAAGACTGATATAGATGAGGAGCCTCTGGTGAATCTAAGAATGCCTTCCAGGACCCTCTTTATGGATGGAGCTTATGATGACAAGCTGGGAGGTTTCTGCTTTTGCAATGTCCATGGTCATGAACTCTTCTTCAGGACCAATGAAATTGGAATTGCCCCCTCTACTTTTCTTTTGAAAATAAGAAAGTATTGTGCTCAGTCGTCCAACAATCCCGAATTTATAAAACTAATTGATCAAGAGCTGCTGAAGCCTGAAAGACAACAAAACAGAGCTTTCATCGTGGCCAAGCAAGAGTCGCAATGGGATTAAGGAGACTTGTAACCTTTGTAATGCTGTTTTTTATTGTAAAGTTGTTTGTCAAATAAATAAGATCAACATTCCTTCATTTCTATCTATTGTACTTCTAAGAAGTAACTTATACTCAGCTAAGTCTCCTCAGCGAATAGGGGGAGATTGTTGAGTCATGGATTCGCTGAAAATTACTTGTTGAGTCAAGTAGTCGCTGACAGCCTCAGCGAGAAGTTTCATCAGCGAGCCTTCAGCGATCATTATTATCTTCGAGTTAAAGGATAAGTTCAATGACTCACCGTCATATGTTGTAAGTCAAATATAGGCGGGAAAATGAAGATAAGAAGACTGGTCCTAAGGACACGTGTTGCAAGATCAAGATGGAGCCATGTGACCTTGTACCAAAATGGTACTAAGGTGTTTCTCTTTCATGCCGTTTTGGGAAAGAAACAAGATGGCAAACAGAGATGTCTGAAGACCAGTCTTACACACCAATAGATAGTTGACAACCTTCATGTGTCAACATCTATTGGGTTGTCATGTGATGCCTTTTATCCCCTATATAAAGCATCACTTGACCTAGCCGCAAAGTTGTTGGTTGATTCTACAATAGTCATTTAGTGTGTTTTTTCTCTCATTGTAGAATTGTATAACTGTTAAGTTTTTGTGTGTGCAAAAACTTAACAATATTTCTTTCTTTCTTTCTTTGTAAACCAACCATGTATTCACCGTTTAATTAATACTACTTATGATTAAACGTGTTTACTTTCTTGTCTTGCTTTCTTAGTGTAATTTACATTAGTTGTTTAATTACATAATCGTTGCAAACTTGGGACTTTCATATATATATATTATTTTATAACGGAATGACAGTTAGTTATGAGGATTGCATTGCATGTTACGAATTTTATCTCTTTTAGTATGGGATTGTTAGTAGATATATTACTTGAAAAGAATTTTAACTTGCAATTATATATACATGTTCAATTCATGAGATAAATAAGATTAACTTTGTATTCTCTTTACAATTCTTATTTTTCTTTATTAGTGTAACTTTTGAGTTTTATAACATGTTATCTGCTACTCAGAAATGTCCCTATAGCCTCAAGACCATGCCCGGCCTCTATGGCCCTATGCCACAATATTGAGGAAACAACGATGGAACATAGATGTTTTTTCGGGCTAAGACAACAAAGTTGGGAGGTGATCTAAATCAGTTCTCCAAGGTAGAAAGCAAACCTTCTTAGGCGCCCATATATTCCAAAAGAAACTATATTTGAGGACGGGTGGCGGCGGTGGTGTCGGTGACGGTGGCGGCAGTGGTGTCGGCGGTGGTGTCTGTCGCGGCAGCGACAACAACATTGGTGGCGGCAGTGGTGTCCGTGGCAGTGACGGATGGTGGGGACGGAAAAGATGGTGGATGTTAAAGTAATTGATGTTAAAGGTGTCGTTAAAATAAAAAAAACCGATGTTAACAGGTTGAAGTTTAGTTATTAAAGGTTGAAGGATCTATATTGTAAATTATTTCATTAAAGGTATTATAGGTATATTAGGTGGAAATGTTTACATTAATGAATAAAGGAGATATGTATTTTGAGTAATTCAAAGTTATAATTCAAGGAAAAAGAGAGGAGTTGATGTTTTATATAGTAATATAGATATAAACATAGTTAGACTTGGAAAATGAGACATCAAAAGTTCATTCTCAACCCAAGTATCCAACCAGAATTTTAAAGTAACACCATCCTCTAACTTTCCTTGAAGCAATGAGCACATATCTAGTCTCCGCTATGCAAAGGGCCGGTAACTTTAACAATATTGACCCTTAAGGCCCCGGAATGGACATTTTACTCGGAATAGGATGTCATGACCTTGAGTTGAGGTAAATTTTCCAAATGACTTGCTTCTAAAGAGGGCAAAATATGAATTTAAACCTACACCATCATTTTGATAGCATGGCTCGATTAATATCTTGCAAGGAACCAAGACCAATGCCACTATATTCTTTTGAAGAAATAACTTTTTCCCGCTATATCCAACTAACTTTCATGTGTTAATCATCTCCACCCCATAAAAATGTGCACACTAAACTATCACCATGGCAGGTGCACGGTACATAGAAAAATAATATGTTGGAATGGCATTTAACACCGATTTAATCACATTGATGCGCCCTCAATAAAAGAGCAACTTAGCTTTCCATATTGACAACCTTGACCTGAACAAAACAATCACCGGTGTTTAACTTTTTTGACAGGTTCTTATTCGCTCCCACCTGCATCCCTAAGCATTTGAAAGGGGACAATTGGGTTCATTCGCGTTTCAATATTAAAAAAAAATTACACATTAAGGAGTTGTACACAATTTTCAAAGAAAATTACTGCATGTAATCCGTTCATATATCCATTTCACTTTCAATTCATATATCCATTCAAAACATATTTAGCTTTACAACTCTCATACATTAATTCAATGGAGTTATTCGTTCATTGTTAAAATCTATTGTTGCATGTTTCTCGGTGACAAAAGCATTCTAGATGTGTTATGTATTTTATATTCAAGTCTTGTAATTTATCTTGTAAATTACCGTTTGTCAATGAAATTACCTTGGCATATATTGTGATCATATTAGGGTCTTTATATATATGTTTATATATCTGTTTATTATTTGTGTTTTTCAGGTACTTAACATAGATGTAGACAATACATATAAAGGGTGATTAAGTTAGTGTTGGTTCTGCGTTTACAACAGTAGGAACATTGACTGAGTTAATGTTGGTTCTGCGTTTACAACAGTAGGAACATTAACTCAAATATTTCTAAGTGTCATTTGAGAGTTCTTGGGAATAAGCAAAAGTTTGCTTGTTCATAAGAACACTCAAATAGTTTGAGAGTCTTGAGAAACAAGCAAAAGTTTGCTTGTTCACAAGAACACTCAAACAATATGCGTGTTCTGGGAAACACGCATATGGCCAAACCCTAATGGGCTTATGGGCTGACATGGAAACACGCAAACCCATAGGGTTTTACGTGTTCCTGCCCTTGCCTATATATATGGGTGTGTGTTTGCGTGGTATGAGGGACAAGAGGGCAGAGAGAGAAACGAGCAAAATCTTGAGAGAGAAACTACTAGAGCTAAGAACACACAAATCTAGTAATTCTTGTGGTGTCACTCGTCTCACGCACGAACCGCAAAACACACACTCGTGTTGGTTGGTTTAGGACTTAAGTTACCAAGTGGGTATTGTTTGTCCGGAAAGCCGCCTCACTATATTAACCAAATACGAGTGTTTATGTTCACGCATAGATATATATATATATATATAGTGATATATATATATATATATATATATCTTACAAAAGGTGATATAGAAACTGTGGGTCATGTTAAGAAAGTATCTGAGGATGTAGCCGAGAGACCTAGGGGAGTAGGTAAAGGATTGATGAGAGCACCGGTCGAGCCTTCAAGGACAAGAATCAGACTATCGGCAACAGGGTCTGCTTTCTCTTTATTTACCAGTGCTGCTTCAACATCAATGCCTCAAAGTTCAGTTACACTTCCGGTTGTTGGAACTTCTGCAATCCAGCAACCACATGCTTTTACATCAAGACCGTCAGTGTCCACTTCAACAATTCCACCGACTATCCCTCCTAGACCATCTGTGACTTCTTCTCAACCAAGCAGCTCAAGATCCGATGACGAAATTGTGTCAGGATTAGAGAAAGAACTTGAAGATATGAGAGTCATGGTTGCAAGCTTGACGGAAAGATTTTCCAAGCAAGAAGAGTCACACCATCAACAGCATGAAGAGTTGAAGACAGAGAGTGTCCAACTACAGATAAGGCATGAGGCTCTACAGAAGATTCAGTCTGAGACAACCGAGCATCTGAAAAGGGTTGTCAAGAAGCTGAACAAACACAAAGAAGCCATAGAGAACCAAATTGCGGGTCTAGCAAGCTTTGATGAAGATTATGAGAAGCTGAATGAGATTGTTGATAATCTTAGATCTCAGAGGGAGATAGATCCAACCTGTAGAGATAATGTCCTCAGGAAGCAAAGGAGAGAGGATGAGGATGATGATCAGAGCAGACAAGAAGAAGAGATATCCAGATTATCAAGGGGCTTTTGGATTGGCACTCCGATTGCTACATCTCAGGGGGAGCAAAGCCAGCATGATGTTGTCGGTACCTCTCAGGCTCGCACAGCTCAAGACAAAGGGAAGGGTATTGCTAAAGATACTTACCCATTACCGACTAGAGATGTAGATGTCGGTTTCCAGACTCATGCCTATGGCTCTGAGAGTGATGATGAGCTCATTGCCATCGATGCTATCAGGATCTTGGATGACATGGCCGAAGAAGATTCGAAAGGCTCAGAGGAGGGGGAATGGATACCTCACTCAGATTGCCAAGGAGTGATGGTATCGCCTGAGCATAGATTTGAATTTGAAGATGCACTTGCTACAAACCCGAATCTCTTTGAGTCTGAAGGTCAGAGGGAACGTAAAATCAAATCCTTTTATGAGCTTCCTGCTCAGGGTTTGAAATTTACAGTCTATTACAAGAAGGGTACAGGAAGAGATGCTGAGCTTATTGGTAGTAGCTTCACGAATGAACTAAGCAGAGATTAGTGATACGTTTGCTTCTGATGATGAAGATGAGTATTATCATGTCTTGCCGAATGTTTATCCTGGAGATCTAAATCATCCATACTTGCAATTGGATGTCACTCTTCCTCATAGGTATTTCGAATTTGTCAAAGATCCTTGTGCATCACGTCTACAAGAACTTATCCTTAGTTGGACTTTTGATGAGGAAAAGAGGCTTTACATGATGAAAAGACTTAATGGATGTCAGTACCTAGAGCCTAACTTTGAAGCTTTTAATTCAATGCCCAAGGTAGATTTATTTGGCCTTGCAGGGCTTAGACTGATTGGTAATCACAAGCGTGCGAAGTTGTTTGAGAGCTGGATCAAGAATGACAATCATCTCATGCAGAGTGGAGAGTCAGACTCAAGAAAGTTCAAGTTCAAACCAACTCCTAGAAAGAAGCGTGTCACTCAAGGACCGAACGGAGAAGAGATCATTGTTAGATTTAGGAACAAGATCAAGGATGTTCGTAAGGTTCCTCTGAAGAAATAGCCGCAGAACATGCTTGGTGACATGGATTATTGGAGAGTAGATGACTATAGTGCAGCAACAAT
>CM067175.1:21213604-21223604 GCA_034093135.1 Erigeron breviscapus | reverse complement strand
TAAATTCTTAGAAACTGGCGTTAGCCCTTTGGCTAACGCCACTCCGACGCTCAAGTCAGTATCATCATTTTGAAAAATAATAATGAAAGAAACAAAAGACATAAAAGAAATAAAGGAAAAAGTAAAAGAATAAAAAGTCATACCTGATTTTGTCTAAAGACAAAATAAATTACACGTGATAAGTTTTAAGATGTATAGTATTCCAAGCTCTTGGAACTAAAGTACCTTCCAAATCTTGAAGCCAATAAGACCCTTTACCAGCTCAACCTCAATCAAATAAGGATCTTCCCATTTTGGATTGAATTTACTGTTTGGGGTCAGATTTTTAATATTCTGATCCTGTTTAAAGATATCACTAACATAAATTTTTGTTGTACACGATAATGCTTTTATATTTTGCAGGATCCTGAATTAAGGATCATCATCCAGGATATTCAAGAATAAGCTAACGGTCAAAAATAAATATCAACAAATATCCAGCCTCTCAAGGAAGAAAAGAAACGTGTATTTCCTAGGATATCGGAACAAACTTGAAGAATAAACGTGTCAAAGAGGACTCAACGTTCACTTTCTCATCCTTTGCACGTTGAACAGCACCACACGGAAGATCCCAGATATTTTGGATAATTAGTTAGGGATTTCTATTATAAATAAGAGGTGATTGATCGAGATTAGGATAACTGCTCTCACACTTGTATTCGCACACACATACTCACTGCTTTCTTATTTACTTTTACGTTCATTAGCTCGATCAAATCACTCTCACCATTATTGTAATCACCCACGAATAATAATAAAAATACTGGAAAGGCTATTGAGGACACCTCATCAGGATATGATCCAAATCGCCCGATGCCTCCAGCGCCACGACCATATCCAGAACCATCTCTGGATTCACAGGTAAAAACCACACATCATGAATCTAGTGCTGACACAGATATTTTTTCTATGTTTAGGGTTCTTCAGGAACAAATGAAGAAAGCACAGAGAGAGAACATCTCTAGGTTCGATAGCTTGGAGTCAAGGATGATGGAAAGCAGGAGCCAAGAACCTAGGGCTCAAGAGATCAGAATCCAAGATCTTGAGAGACCAGAAAACTCTCCTTTAAATAATAGGAGTATCAATTTTGGAGGAACAGGAGTTCCAGAGACTCAGTCAATGGGTCACATGTTCTCTACTCCTCCTCCGAAGCCTGGATCTGGTTCCTTATTTCACGCAGGAAATAACTCAAAAAATAACGAACAAACCCCTCCATCATCTTCTGGGGTCCCAGGTTTCACTCCTCTCTCCTTTAATTATGAAAATAATGCTAACCAAATGCATGATAATATGGCAAATGCAGGATAATATGGCAAATGCATATGTCGCGAGAGAGTTGCAGAAAATCAAGGAATTGATTTCGACAGGATAATATGCTAACCAAATGCATGATAATATGGCAAATGCAGATAATATGGCAAATGCATAATATGGCAAATGCAATAATATGGCAAATGCAATAATATGGCAAATGCAATAATATGGCAAATGCAATAATATGGCAAATGCAATAATATGGCAAATGCAATAATATGGCAAATGCAATAATATGGCAAATGCAATAATATGGCAAATGCAATAATATGGCAAATGCAATAATATGGCAAATGCAATAATATGGCAAATGCAATAATATGGCAAATGCAATAATATGGCAAATGCAATAATATGGCAAATGCAATAATATGGCAAATGCAATAATATGGCAAATGCAATAATATGGCAAATGCAATAATATGGCAAATGCAATAATATGGCAAATGCAATAATATGGCAAATGCAATAATATGGCAAATGCAATAATATGGCAAATGCAATAATATGGCAAATGCAATAATATGGCAAATGCAATAATATGGCAAATGCAATAATATGGCAAATGCAATAATATGGCAAATGCAATAATATGGCAAATGCAATAATATGGCAAATGCAATAATATGGCAAATGCAATAATATGGCAAATGCAATAATATGGCAAATGCAATAATATGGCAAATGCAATAATATGGCAAATGCAATAATATGGCAAATGCAATAATATGGCAAATGCAATAATATGGCAAATGCAATAATATGGCAAATGCAATAATATGGCAAATGCAGATAATATGGCAAATGCAGAAATATGGCAAATGCAATATGTCGCGAGAGAGTTGCAAGGGTTTTTCCCCGTCAACAAAATTCTGGTGTCGTTGTTATTTTCATTTATCTTTAAGATCCTAGCTTTACATTTCATTACTTTAGTTTTATCTTCAACAGTTTTCTTAGATTCTCAAAGTATTTATGTCTCAAAGGCTTTCATAAAACTCTTTTTAGCAAAAACTCTTAGTTTAAATCGTTATCTTTAAGAAAACTTTACTTTTATTTGAAGATCCTAAAACACTGAATCCCACTTACAAATCTTCGGTTCTTAAATTATCTTTAATCCTTTCTAAAATTATCTTAGGTAATTTTTGTCCGAAAAAATTTGGCGCCCACCGTGGGGCAAAAAGGTGTTTTTTCAATTTAATCACACTCCTAGATATTCAGTTTCAAAAACTTTCTCAAACCGATCTACAAAAAATGTCGACTTCTCAAAATGCTTCCTCTGCTGCTTCTGGATCTGTAACTCTGAAGAATCTGATTAATAAGCCTCCAAATAATAATAATAATAAAAATACTGGAAAGGCTATTGAGGACACCTCATCAGGATATGATCCAAATCGCCCGATGCCTCCAGCGCCACGACCATATCCAGAACCATCTCTGGATTCACAGGTAAAAACCACACATCATGAATCTAGTGCTGACACAGATATTTTTTCTATGTTTAGGGTTCTTCAGGAACAAATGAAGAAAGCACAGAGAGAGAACATCTCTAGGTTCGATAGCTTGGAGTCAAGGATGATGGAAAGCAGGAGCCAAGAACCTAGGGCTCAAGAGATCAGAATCCAAGATCTTGAGAGACCAGAAAACTCTCCTTTAAATAATAGGAGTATCAATTTTGGAGGAACAGGAGTTCCAGAGACTCAGTCAATGGGTCACATGTTCTCTACTCCTCCTCCGAAGCCTGGATCTGGTTCCTTATTTCACGCAGGAAATAACTCAAAAAATAACGAACAAACCCCTCCATCATCTTCTGGGGTCCCAGGTTTCACTCCTCTCTCCTTTAATTATGAAAATAATGCTAACCAAATGCATGATAATATGGCAAATGCAGGATAATATGGCAAATGCATATGTCGCGAGAGAGTTGCAGAAAATCAAGGAATTGATTTCGACAGTTCTGGGATTTTGTCAATCGATTCCAGAAGCAGATCCATCTTCATACAGAATTTCCAGATTTGCACCCGCCATAGCTAATGTGGAAATTCCAAAATTAGATATGACCACTGCAGTTCAGGCCTTAAAGATGGGGTTAAGCAAGGATTCTCTATTCTATCAGGATCTTGTTATGACACCTTGCAAATCTTTAGATGAAGCAAGAAATCATGCTTTGAGGTTTATCAGACTCGAACAGGATGAATTGATGAGAAAGAGAATGGAAGCACCCTCAACATATGATCGTCCAAATCGAAGGGTAGAAACTCCAGTGTTCCGACCAAGCAAGAATAAACCCTATACAAGAGCTGTACAGCAGAGAACAGTTGTAGCAGAAAGACAGGGAAAACCTCAATATGCTGAATTATCAAAATATTGTTTCTCTGTTGATACTGCAGGGATAGTAGCAGCCATGAAGAATCTTGGGGACAAAGCCAGATGGCCACCTAGGAATCCAAAGCCTGATGCCAGCAAGGATAAATCAAGATGGTGTGTTTATCATGAAGATTTTGGGCATACTACAGAAGAATGTTATGCCTTTAGACGAGAGATCGGGATACTCCTTAGTAAAGGATATCTGACAGAACTCTTTGAAAAGAAGAAAGCTCAGGATACTGATGTCAAGGATTTGGGCAAGCAACAATAGCCACCCATACTCAAATCACCTCCAACTAACGCTCGAATCATTAATTATATTGCAGGAGGATCAGAGGTGTGTGGCACATCTTTTTCAGCAGCAAAGAGAAATGCAAAGGAAGCAAAATCTGAAAGAGGAGATAAGCCAATCCAGAGATCCAGTGTGCTACGCATGGATAAAGTAACATTTGAAGAAGATGATATGGATAGCATTCAGGATCCTCATCATGATGGTTTAGTTGTTACTTAATTTACCCACTGGATCTATATTTTCTTTTGCGCAACTTATTAATCAATTTAATTTACAGTTTTCATGTAGTATGGTTTTTGAGAAAATAACGGGTGATCTTTATCAAGTCACCCAAGGAATTAACGAATCTTTAAAAGAATATCTTAACAGGTTCACAAAGGAATCGTTGGAAATTCCAAAATTAGATATGACCACTGCAGTTCAGGCCTTAAAGATGGGGTTAAGCAAGGATTCTCTATTCTATCAGGATCTTGTTATGACACCTTGCAAATCTTTAGATGAAGCAAGAAATCATGCTTTGAGGTTTATCAGACTCGAACAGGATGAATTGATGAGAAAGAGAATGGAAGCACCCTCAACATATGATCGTCCAAATCGAAGGGTAGAAACTCCAGTGTTCCGACCAAGCAAGAATAAACCCTATACAAGAGCTGTACAGCAGAGAACAGTTGTAGCAGAAAGACAGGGAAAACCTCAATATGCTGAATTATCAAAATATTGTTTCTCTGTTGATACTGCAGGGATAGTAGCAGCCATGAAGAATCTTGGAGACAAAGCCAGATGGCCACATAGGAATCCAAAGCCTGATGCCAGAAAGGATAAATCAAGATGGTGTGTTTATCATGAAGATTTTGGGCATACTACAGAAGAATGTTATGCCTTTAGACGAGAGATCGGGATACTCCTTAGTAAAGGATATCTGACAGAACTCTTTGAAAAGAAGAAAGCTCAGGATACTGATGTCAAGGATTTGGGCAAGCAACAATAGCCACCCATACTCAAATCACCTCCAACTAACGCTCGAATCATTAATTATATTGCAGGAGGATCAGAGGTGTGTGGCACATCTTTTTCAGCAGCAAAGAGAAATGCAAAGGAAGCAAAATCTGAAAGAGGAGATAAGCCAATCCAGAGATCCAGTGTGCTACGCATGGATAAAGTAACATTTGAAGAAGATGATATGGATAGCATTCAGGATCCTCATCATGATGGTTTAGTTGTTACTTTATATGTTGCTAACCATTTTGTACGCAGGATCTTAATTGATAATGGCAGTTCAGTCAATATCATAAGGTTAGAAACGTTGAAGAGGATGGGGATCTCTGAAGAAGAAATTGGTGGAAAATCTACCGTCCTCGTTGGTTTCAGTGGTGAAACAAAGAACACCTATGGCGAAATCAAATTGCCAGTTTACGTCGAAGGGGTAAATTCAATGCAAAATTTTTGTGTAATTGATTCTTTACCTGGTTGCAATATTATTTTAGGTAGGCCATGGATACATGAGATGAGAGCTGTCCCTTCAACATACCATCAATGTGTGAAGATCCCAACTCCTTGGGGGGTGGTGAAGATAAAAGGAGATCAACGGGATGCTAAAGAATGCTATATGGCATCAATGAAATCTACAACCAAGCCTACTAAAGCATAGCAATCAAAGAAGAACATCTTTGATGTCTAGGAGTTTAAAGATCAAGACGTAAAAGAAGTGTCATTATCAGATGAAGATCCTGACATCAAGGTGTTCATTGGAAAAAAGATACCGGAAGATCTGGAACAAGATCTCATTGGATTTCTAAGCAAAAGAAGATCTACATTCGCTTGGAAACAAGAAGACATGACAGGTATCTCTAAAGATATTATTACTCATAAATTAGGAATTGATAAGAGTTTCAGGCTCATTCAACAAAAATGAAGAAAATTTGCACTGGAAAGAAATGCAATTATTCAAGAGGATGTTGAAAGACTCTTGAAGGCCAAGATGATCAGAGAGGTGAAATTCCCGGAATGGCTTGCGAATGTTGTAATCGTGCATTAGAAGAATGGGAAATGGAGGGTCTGTGTAGATTTTACAGATCTTAATAAAGCCTGTCCTAAGGATCCTTTCCCACTACCACACATAGATGCAATGGTAGATGCCACAGCTGGACACGAGATGCTGACGTTCATGGATGCATCTTCAGGATTTCAACAAATCCAAATGGAACCTGAAGATCAAGAAGCAACAGCTTTCATGACTCCCACATGTATATATTGTTATACTGCTATGCCATTTGAATTGTAAAATGCAGGTGCAACGTACCAGAGGTTGGTCAATATGATGTTTAAAGATCAACTGGGGGATACGATGGAAGTCTACATTGACGATATGGTGGTAAAATCAAAAAAGGCGGAGGATCACCTCAGAGATCTTGAAGTTGCCTTCGACATATTAGATCGCTACAATATGAAGCTGAATCCAGCAAAATGCAATTTTGGAGTAGGTGCAGGAAAATTCCTAGGCTACTTAGTAACTAAAAGAGGAATAGAAGCGAGTCCTGAACAGATAAAGGCGATAATGGAGTTGAAATCCCCTTCAAATGTCAAAGATATTCAAAGACTGACGGGCAGATTAGCAGATCTGAACAGATTCATATCAAGATCATCAGACAGATGCAAAGAATTTTATGATATGTTAAAGAAAAATAAGAAGTTTGAATGGGGTGAAAAACAGGAAGAAGCATTTAAAGCGTTAAAAACATACCTATCAACTCCACCTTTGTTGATGAAGCCAGAAAAGGGTGAGATACTCTTTTTGTATCTATCAGTATCTTCAGAGGCAGTAAGCGTTGTGCTTGTGAAAGAGCACGAAGGTAAACAACATCATGTCTATTATGTTAATAAAAGTTTATTAAATGCTGAAACTAGATATTCACACTTAGAAAAATTAATATTAACTTTAATAATGGCCTCTACTAAACTTAGGCATTATTTTGAAATACATCCTATTCATATAAAAACTAATTATCCTATAAAAAATGTACTTAGAAAACCAGAGTTATCGGGTAGAATGGCTAAATGGTCTGTAAAGTTAAGTGCATTTAATATAACTTACGAACCTAAAACTACTATTAAATCCCAAGCCTTAGCTGATTTTGTGGCTGATTTTACTAGTGATTTACAACCAGAAGCAAATTTAGAAGTAAAAATGTTAACTGAAAATACCGAAAAATGGACCTTACATACTGATGGTGCGGCTAATGTAACAGGAATAGGGTTAGGAATCATACTAAAATCGCCACACGGGGATATGCTACCTCAGTCTATTAATTGTGAATTTACAGCTTCTAATAATGAAACGGAGTATGAAGCTTTAATAGAAGGATTAGAACTAGCTAAAAATATGGGTATTAAATGCTTGGAAGTTTATGTAGATTCTTTGTTATTAGCTAATCACTTTAATGGATCTTATTCAGTTAAAGGTTAAAAATTAATGGCTTATTTAGATATTATGAAAATTTTAGCAGAAAATTTCGAATTCTTTAGTATAGAACAGGTCCCAAGACAGGAAAACATAGAAGCAGATGCCTTAGCTTATTTAGGATCCTCACTTAATATCCCACCTGGCACTAAAATACCAATTATACTCCGGCTATAGAAACCGGCTATAGAAACTTTGCAAGTTAAAGCAGTTGATGATCAAGGATCAGAAGAATCAAGCTCCGGGGACAATCCAAAATCTTGGATAGATCCAATAATGAAATATCTTCAAGAAGGAATAATCCCAGAACAAGAAAATCATAGATCTTTTAAAACAAAGGTATCATACTTTTCTATTATACAAAATAGATTGTACAGGAGATCGCTTGCAGGTCCATATTTAAGATGCTTAGAAAAAGAAGAAGCACAAGAAGTAATGAGAGAGATACATGATGGAGAATGTTGAAATCATTCTGAAGCCAGAGCATTACGCACTAAGATAGTCAGAACAGGATACTATTGGCCTACTATGGATAGAGATACAAAGGATTATGTGAAGAAATGCGATGGTTGTCAAAGGCATGGTAACATATATCATCAGCCAGCTGAACCAATGTATCCCATTGTTTCTTCTTGGCCCTTCATGAAGTGGGGGATGGATATAGTTGGACCAATGCCAAAGGCACCTTGTGGGAAGAGATTCATGTTAGCAATGACAGATTATTGTAAGTCCCCCGGGTCTTACCGAACCGAGATTGACTTAAGGATATGTCGAGGTGCGGAATTCCTCGAGATAACCCACGGTTTTTATATCTACCTTTTATGATATATATATATATATATATATATATATATATATATATATATATATATATATATATCTTTTGCGTGAATATAAACACTCGTATTTGGTTACTATAGTGAAACGGCTCTCCGGACAAACCTTACCAACCAACGTGGTAATCTAAGTCTACGAGCCGTCCAAACCGGGTGTGTGTTTGCGGTTCGTGCGTGAGTCGAGTACCACCCACAAGATCAACCGTGTGTGTTCTAGGTTTTCTCTCTCTAGGTTTTGCTCGTTTCTCTCTCTACCCTCTTGTCTGGAACACGCATAACACACACCACTATTTATAGGCAAGTGACAAGAACTCTCAAATCCAATGGATTTGAGTGTTCTCATGTCAAGCCCATTAGGGTTTTGGCCTGTTTGTGTGTTTCCCAGAACACACAAACTGTTTGAGAGTTCTTATGGACAAGCATGCTTTCGCTTGTTTCCACAGAAACTCTTAAACCATTTGAGAGTTCTTATGAACAAGCAAACTTTTGCTTGTTCCTCAGAAACTCTCAAATGACCATTTGAGTGTTCTTTCTACAAGCAACTATTTTGCTCGTTCCCAAGAACCCTCAAATAACACTTAGGAATATTTGAGTTAATGTTTCAACTGCTGTCAAGACGCAGAATCAACATTAACTCAGCCAATGTTTATACTGCTGTAAATATACGCAGAACCAACATTAGCTATGACAATGTTTCTACTGCTGTAAATACGCAGAAACAACATTGTCTATATTACCTATTGGAAGTATTGATTAAGTTAATGTTTCTCCTGCTGTTAATACGCAGAAACAACATTGTCTATATTACCTATTGGAAGTATTGATTAAGTTAATGTTTCTCCTGCTGTTAATACGCAGAAACAATATTAACTTAATGACTCTTTACATGTAATGTCTAGAACCTGTAAAACACAAATAATAATCAAACATATAAACATAAATGGATCCCAATATGATCAACAATATATGCCAAGGTAATATTATTGACAAACGGTAATTACAAAATAAATTACAAGACTTGAATATATATAAATATACATCACACATCTAGAATGCTAAGGTAATATTATTGACAAACGGTAATTACAAGATAAATTACAAGACTTGAATATATATAAATATACATCACACATCTAGAATGCTTTTGTCACTGAGAAACATGCACCAATAGTCTCCCCCTTGACACTAGCATCTAGATGTGACCTTCAAGTCTTCGTTTGTCATCCTAAGTGCTGGCCAAAAACCCTGTCATCAGGAACTTCAGGTGTTGCCTCCACTGGAATCCTGCTCTTCTTCTCAATCACCTCAGTAGTACCCAACTTCTGATTTGAGTCTAACTCTGATTGATTGTCTACCCCAACCTTGCCCTCTGCACCAGTTGTTTGTAGAGATAGCTCATTTGATCCCTTGTCTTGAGCTGAAGAAACAGATGGATCTTCAAACATGCTCCCACACTCATCAAAATTGAAGTATGCAGCAATGTCGTCCAGGAGTTCACTCCCAACTTCTTCCTCAGTAGTTGGTCTGACCAGAATGCCGACTCCTACTCCTCCAGTCGGTTGTTCCTGGATACCAGCCACTTCCTCTATGGCCGGTGGATTAGATGAAGGAGCATTAGCTTGGCCAGATTGACCTTGCTCCCCCTGAGCTGCATTGACGTTTGAGCCCTGAAATCTCTGAATCTCCTCCTGTTGTCTG
>CM067175.1:21138988-21206488 GCA_034093135.1 Erigeron breviscapus | reverse complement strand
ATCAAAGAATTCTGGCAATACGTATCCTTCATACTCATATGAAGTGAAATCATACGCAAAGCCTACAGAATGTCACGGTACTTATTATGATCGATTTGCTGGAAAAAGTGGTGATGATTTCAGATCAACATCTCAAAGTTACAATGTTGGTGAGTCATCTAATGCCTTTCGTAAGAAACAACATCAAGATTATTCAAATCAATTGAACAATATTTTGGGTAAAGGAGGATGGAGAGAATTTGCATATCGAGACGATTTGGGAAGAATCCGGACAAAGAAAGTCTGGATTCTTGACAAAGAAAACTAATTTCCCTTTATTCGTGCAGAGGACACAGTCAAGGAGAACCATGTTTTTTTTTGGTAATCGGTGACTGAGTCCTAGGCACATTTTCATTAGATAACAGAGTGGGTTATCGTACTTATATGGTGTTTACTTCATTGTAAATCATTGTGCAAGTCCTATGTATGTTATTTATAATTTGTTTATAAAGGAACGTATTGGGAAAAACGAGTATATATAAAGTGCTACTTTATTTTATGCTTGTTAATAAATCATTTGAGATAGCATGATTATTTATATAATAGTTGTTATCCGATGATGAATATGCAAAGTTGATTTTTTATGATGGTTACACTAAGGCCTTTGATCGATCATGTTTCAAGTTGCTAGTCCAGCTGACTGGAATGAGTAACCCTCAGTTACCATCTCTCAAGAACCATCTTTTATTCAGAAAATGCAACACAAAAATATAATAATGGTTTAAGGGGGAGTCGTTACTGCAAGAGAAATGAAGAAAACATGTGGCACTTAAGTTTACTCATCTGCTACATCCGATCTGTTTGTAAGTAATTACTCTTTCTAAAATTCACTCAAATATACCGGATTAAGCATGACTATTTTAAGATAGGTTAGAGTAATTTTGATTCTAAAATTACTGTGACCGATTTTTATATTTTATGCTTCGTAAGGTATATTGCAAGGACAGTATTAAGCATGATTATTACAAGATTTTTTAGAGTGATTTTGACTCTAAAGGATCTCCAAAGTGTATGAAAATTGGGTCTATCCAGTCCGGAATGGAGAAAACTCAAGCTTAAAGTGGAAGCAGAATATACTTACACGTCAACTCAGCAAAATTCAAACGGAGACGAAGATATAGATGGAGAGATTGTTTATCATGTTATTCAATCTTATGTCTCTATTTTTGTTGTATTTGAATTTATAAAATAGCATTGATTGTGTCCAATGTCTGTTAATGTCAAATACTTAACAATGGTACTTTGTAATTCATTAATTAGTGACATATCGGGTCTTAATTTAATGATCGTACATTGTATTTTTGTTTAAGTTGTGACATTCATCGAGAATCTCTTTATCGAGAAAAATACTAAGAATTGTGATATAGAATTTAAATTCGGTGTCTGTCTTATCGTTTTCTCTGAAGAATTCTCTTCGTTAATCATATCGGGTTCAAGAAAATTCTGTGTGAATTTTCAAAGTGTTAATCAAGTTTACGAAGATTGACTTTATTAGAAAGTCAAGGTTCATATGAATCGAAGACTAGGCTAAGTGAAAAATATGTGTGTTTAGCCAAGTGGACATCATATTTTCGGTTATAAAATCTCTAAATGGGACATTAAACACGTTTTGGATGGAGAAATGGAACTTAAAAACTGATAAATCGGACCTATAAGATATTATTCGTACCAGATTTAAGAGTTTTAGGGTTCAAAACGACTGGATTAAGTTTTGGATGATGAACAGTCATATGCGTGTTCTTGACCATATGCGTGTTCATATGAACCCAGTTCATCTTCAAAAAAGTTCCAGGATTTACGTGTTATGATGATGACGTCATCATGAAGAACACACAAATGACCAGATATGCGTGTTTCCAAGTAAAATACACCATTTGCGTGTTTTAATCACCATTTGCGTGTTGTTACTTATATGCGTGTTTCATGACTTGTAAAATTTTTAAATTGAAAAATTTTAAATAAGTAAAATATGAAACAAAACATGTATTATCTAGTCAAATCCGACACCATATGTGTGTAGTGTCACCATATGTGTGTCGTGTAATATTGTTAGGACTTGTTCTATTCAAAATGTAGACACCATATGTGTGTAGTGTCACCATATGTGTGTAGTGTCACCATATGTGTGTAGTGTCACCATATGTGTGTAGTGTCACCATATGTGTGTAGTGTCACCATATGTGTGTAGTGTCACCATATGTGTGTAGTGTCACCATATGTGTGTAGTGTCACCATATGTGTGTAGTGTCACCATATGTGTGTAGTGTCACCATATGTGTGTAGGAATTCACATATGTGTAGTGACACCATATGTGTGTAGTGTCACCATATGTGTGTGTATAAGGAATTCGTCTGTTCTAGGACTTCGGAAAATTTTCAAATGAGTCAAATTAGAAAATACGAATTGCCTTATAATATTGAACTTTAAAAATTTAAGAAAAACAAATGGTTTTAGTTAAATTTAGTAAAGTTCAAAGTGTCGGTTATTAAAACTAAATGTTTTAGAAGGTTATGAAACAAATGGTTTCTCGACCTTGGAAAACACAAGAAGTTTTAATTTCGACGTGTTGATTCGATAAAATTGGTATTGTTTTAGAGGATTATGAAACAAAGGGTTTCAATATCTTGGAAAACAGTAAGATTTTTATCGTTCAACTTGCTTGTCGATTGTTAAAGTTGATAACATTCTCGTAACCGATGAAACTATGAGTTTCAGGGATTTAAAAAATGTTAAGAGCTTTAAAGTTCGACTTTAATTGTTGCTGCTAATCTTTTTTTTGGTTGTTGTTTGTATCATTGTGCAGATGGCTGAGAGACACTTTCACAAAAATCATAATTACTTGATTGATTTGGACGTGAATCAAGCTAATGCTGGGAGATTTGTCAGGATTCTTGAATTTCTGCAGCAATCAAGGATCAGACATGTTCTCACTGCTGACCCAATTATCTATCTGACTTTATTAAGTCAATTCTGGGCATCTGCAAGATTGTTACCTGGTGCTGTCCCAAGTATTGAAGCAAGGGTGAACAATCAGACCTTCCAGTTCACTGCCTCTGACTTGATTGGTTTTCTTAACTTGGGAACTGAAGACCAAGAGGGAGGAGTGAATGGTCCAACCACATATCCCCAAGCACTTAGATTGGGAGCATTCAGAAGAATGGGGTATGTTGGTCCTGCAAATCGAAACACATTCCAGAAGAATTGTTTGATGGGCAGATGGAAATTCTTTTCACATGTGATTCTTGTTACTTTGAGCAATAAGAAGTCGGGTTACGATTCATTCAATGTTGAAACCCAATCACAAGTGATTTCTTTGGTGCTGAACAAGCCTTATAGCTTCTCTCGTTATATCTTTAATAAGATGTGTAGGCAGATAAGGGCAAGGGATGATGAGAGGTTTTTGATGTATCCGAGGTTCGTGATGCTGATCATTAATGCTCGACTACCCAATCTTGTTTCGGAGGGTCCTACTGAATCGGTGACGAAGATGCCTAATCGTATCTTTAATGAAAGTTTTAGATGCCGTGGAAATCTTCCACCACAGGCTCCACCGAGGGACAGAAACCTCTTTGGGGCGCTTGTTAATCCAAATTATGTTGCACCTGAATATGATGGATTTGCACACGAGGATTCTGATGTTGAAGGCGATGTTGTTGCTGCTCCACAACCTCCAGTGGCACCAGTGATACAACCACAACAACAACAACAACAACAACCAGAACAACCACCTCCAGCTGTAGGAGAGGCTCCTCAAGAGTTGTTGATCCAGGAAGAGGCTGCTCAAGCAAATCCTGAGATCGTTGTTGAACAAGTTAATGTACAGAACCAAGAAATCAACATGGATGTTGACGATAGGGGTTTGGGTGCAGAGCACGTCGACGATATGGTTATAGATAACCAAGACGATGGTGCTGATGACATTGGAGGAGATGTCAATCAAGGTGAAGGGGGAAACGGGGATGATGATGTAGATGATGACGGGGATGATGGTCAAGATAATGCTGCTGGCAGAGTACCCATAGGTCAAGGTGTCGGTAGTACGTCTGTAGCAGTTGATCTCCCCATGGCCGAAGCTGATTCCCGACCAGTTGTAGAAGAAGAAGATCCCTCTGGGTCAGGGCGAAGTCTCAGCAGAAAGAGACAACGTCAGGACACCGAGGTGTCTAATGTAAATGAGTCTCTCGGGCTCATTGCGGAGACATATTCTTCAGAGGTGGAAGAGACAAGACAAGATTTGGATGAACCGACACCAAGTGTTCAAGAGCCTGTGCAGGACTTGACGGAAACTATGACTGAAGGACCTCTCTATTCTGAAGATAGAGGTAAAGGATTAATGGGTGCATCTTCCTCGAGTTCAGCAGCACCATCAACTCCTCAAGTTCATGTCAGTCCTCCTGTCATCAAACCAGCTGTGATATCACTAGTTCGTGCAGAAGATGACCAATCACCTCCAAAGGTAATCAGACTTTTGGGAATCAAGATTGGAGATAGACCAGTCTTGATGACTGTAAGACCTCGCAGCTCTACAATCACACCAATCATATCTTCGTCAATGACTCCACCATCTACAACAAGACCATCAGTGACTTCTTCACAGCAAAGAGCTGCTCAGATTAACAAGGAAAGAGTATCCAAGTTAGCTGAAGACATCCAGCGGATGAGAGCTCTAGTTGCAGGCTTGTCTAACAAGCTAAAAGGAAAAGAAGAGTCACACCGAAGAGATGTTGACCTCATAAGACAAAGTCACCTAAAGCTGGAGAATAGCCAGTATGACCTGCAAGAAGCCCAGGAAGCAACAATCAACTCTGTCACTGGGATTGTTGATTCCATTGGGGTGCACCACAAATTGCTGAAAGGTCAGGCCAACCATCTCGAGAGCTTAGGTAAGAGGTCTGCTGACCTGCACAACAAGATTAAAAATATTGAATCTCAGGGGGAGAAGTCTGGATGCAAGGAGGACACTCTCAAACATCGTCGAAGGGATGATGAGGATGAGGATCCAAGCGGTTCCAGACAACAGAAGGAGATTCAGAGATTTACGACCTCAAATGTCAATGCAGCTCAGGGGGAGCAAGGTCAGCAAGGTCAATCTAGCCAAGCTGGTGCTCCTTCATCTAATCCACTGGCCGTAGAGGAAGTGGCTGGTATCCAGGAACAACCGACTAAAGGAGTAGGAGTCGGCGTTCGGGTTAGACCAACTAACAAGGAAGAAGTTAGGAGTGAACTCCTGGACGACATTGTTGCGTACTTTAATTTTGATGAGTATGGGAGCATGTTTGAAGATTCTTTTGTTTCTTCAGCTCAAGACAAGTGTTCATATCTTAATGCAATGCTTGATCTCCTTGATCCAAAAGTAAAGGGATCAAATGAGCTATCTCTACAAACAACTGTTGCAGAAGGCAAGGTTGGGGTAGACAATCAATCAGAGTAAGACTCAAATAGGGAGTTGGACACTTCTGAGGAGATTGAGAAGAAAAGCAGGATTCCAGTGGAGGCAACACCTGAATTTCCTGATGATAGGGTTTTTGGCCAGCACTTAGGATGACAAACGAAGACTTGAAGGTCACATCTAGATGCTAGTGTCAAGGGGGAGACTTTTGGTGCATGTTTCTCGGTGACAAAAGCATTCTAGATATGTGACGTATATTTACATATATTCAAGTCTTGTAATTTATCTTGTAATACCGTTTGTCAATAATATTACCTTGGCATATATTGTTGATCATATTGGGATCCATTTATGTTTATATGTTTGTTTATTATTTGTATTTTGCAGGTTCTAGACATAACATGTAAAGATTCATTAAGTTAATATTGTTTCTGCGTTTAACAACAGTTGAAATATTAACTTAATGTACTTCCAAAGGGAAGTTAAGTTAACTGTGTTTCTGCGTATCCACAGCAGTAGAAACATTGTCGTTAGCTAATGTTGGTTCTGCGTCTTGACAGCAGTTGAAACATTAACTCAAATATTCCTAAGTGTTATTTGAGTGTTCTCGGGAACTTGCAATTAGTTCCTTGTGGAGAGAACACTCAAAAGGTCATTTGAGGGTTCTTGGGAACGAGCAAAAGTTTGCTTGTGGAAAGAACACTCAAATGGTCATTTGAGAGTTTCTGGGAACAAGCAAAAGTTTGCTTGTGGAAAGAACACTCAAATGGTCATTTGAGAGTTTCTGAGGAACAACCAAAAGTTTGCTTGTTCATAAGAACTCTCAAATGGTCATTTGAGAGTTTCTGAGGAACGAGCAAAAGTTTGCTGGTGGAAAGAACACTCAAATGGTCATTTGAGAGTTTCTGAGGAACGAGCAAAAGTTTGCTGGTGGAAAGAACACTCAAATGGTCATTTGAGAGTTTCTGAGGAACGAGCAAAAGTTTGCTGGTGGAAAGAACACTCAAATGGTCATTTGAGAGTTTCTGAGGAACGAGCAAAAGTTTGCTGGTGGAAAGAACACTCAAATGGTCATTTGAGAGTTTCTGAGGAACGAGCAAAAGTTTGCTGGTGGAAAGAACACTCAAATGGTCATTTGAGAGTTTCTGAGGAACGAGCAAAAGTTTGCTGGTGGAAAGAACACTCAAATGGTCATTTGAGAGTTTCTGAGGAACGAGCAAAAGTTTGCTTGTGGAAAGAACACTCAAATGGTCATTTGAGAGTTTCTGAGGAACAACCAAAAGTTTGCTTGTTCATAAGAACTCTCAAATGGTTTGAGAGTTTCTGTGGAAACAAGCAAAAGTATGCTTGTACACAAGAACTCTCAAACCAGGCCAAAACCCTTATGGGCCTGACATGAGAACACTCAAACCCATTGGATTTGAGAGTTCTTGTCACTGGCCTATAAATAAAGGTGTGTGTTTGCGTGGTTCTCAACAAGAGTGTAGAGAGAGAAACGAGCAAAACCTAGAGAGAGAAAACCAAGAACACGCACGGTTTGATCTTGTGGTACTCGACTCACGCACGAACCGCAAACACACACCCGGTTTAGACGGCTCGTAGACTTAGATTACCACGTTGGTTGGTAAAGTTTGTCCGGAGAGCCGTTTCACTATAGTGACCAAATACGGGTGTTTATATTCACGCAAAAAGATATATATATATATATATATATATATAATATATATATAAAAATATATATATATATATATATATATAGTGATATATATATATCATAAAAGGTAGATATAGAAACCGTGGGTTATCTCGAGGAATTCCGCACCTCGACATATCCTTAAGTCAATCTCGGTTCAGTAAGACCCGGGGGACTTACACTTTGTCCCCCATGACTCCTTATCTCTCCGCCTATTTAAATCCTTTTACCCTAAACCGTCTCCACATAAATCTCATATTTCATCTTTTCAAAATATCTTCAAAACTTTTTCCTCTCTACTTCAAAAAACTTTTATCTTTAACAATGGCATCTTCATCTTCTGCTCCCGTTTGGAAAAACAAAGTAAAACTTTATTTTTTATTTACTGCCTTTTATAAAAGTTATTTTTTCTTTTCCCTTTAACCGTTCTTATTTTGCAGCATCTTGAAGAGATTATCCAGCGATATGAAGAACAATCAAAGCTAAATAACAAACTTCTTACAGACATCCTCCCCTGCTTCATGTCGTCCAAATCCATCTGTTCATCCCATCAAGAACTCACCACCGTGATTATCAGCAAATGGGGTGATGATCTCCAGGCCTATGAGGAGAGATCCTTCAAACCTATGATGAGATCAACCGTGCTCGTGAGGAACTGAGGGATGCCAAGAGCGACATGGCCTACTTGAAGTCGGTAGTGTTGATCTTGAAGAAGAAGTACCCTAACGTCAACGACAGCATTGCAGATGACATCCTCCGAGGCGGGTCGTATTTTTAGGGCTTCTAGGTTTTGGTGTGGACAATGATAGATGTGACGAAAAGGCTTGAGTCCACTAGTCTTAGTTTAGTAGTAGTTTGTACATATAAATATTTTGCAAACTGCTACTTATTTAGTACTAAATGAAATTAATCTTTTGTTTGTATATGCGTACCTTTACTTCCATTCGTTAAGCATATCCTACACATTTTACAAAGACTTAGAGTTTTTAAAACACATACCTTTGCGACAACCAACATTAAATGAATCTTATTTTCCTGTTTCAAGAAAAAAGACACTAAAAAGAAATTCATTTATTAATCCATTTGTTAGTTTATTGGCCAATTCGTTTGTCAATCGTTTGTATTTAATAGAGAGATTATCCCTATTCTTTTTGATGACCGTTTTTATCACTTGTGGTCATAACCAAATGAGTTGATTGCAAAATCAACAACCCTTTGAAAATTCCTAACCATGAGGGTCTACCCACAATCAAGAATTTTTTATGACGTGCATCCCGGGCGAAATGAGGTGTTAATGTTAACCTCGACGTTGGAGAAAGTGATCCCTTCAACCTAGGATTGAAGTTTTAGTTCAATCCACTATAGTCCGTTTAAGGACTTAGACTTAGGAGAAACTGCTCTTATTCAGGACCTATACCTTGGATATATGCTTGTGATCTTCATCCATCAAGATCCTAAATGTTGATAATCCTGCATAAGACCATAAAAAGAAAACGTATGCCAAGGGTTGACATTAGCCCTTTTGGCTAATGCCACTCCGACGCTCAAGTCAGTATTATTGCCATAAAAATTTAATAAGAATAGTAATTACTTATTGATAATATGCTTTAAGGTGAATCGCATTCCAAGCTCTTGGAATCATCCTACCATCTGGTTCTTGTAGCCAGTAGGATCCTTTACCTGCTTCTGCCTCTATAAAGTAGGGACCTTCCCATTTTGGAGCAAGCTTTCCATCAGATTTTTTAGTTGTATTCTTAAAAGCTTTTCTCAAAACTAAGTCTCCAACCTTAAACCTTCTAATCCTTATATTCTTATTATACGCCCTTGTCACTTGATGTTGATAAGCAGCTATGCGAATTTTAGCAGCTTCCCTCAATTCATCTACTAAATCAAGATCTTCAAATAATGCTTGATTATTCTCCTGAACTGTCTGCAAACTAGATCTTGCACTAGGCACCTTCATTTCTGCTGGAAGTACTGCTTCAGTTCCAAACACTAAAGAAAATGGTGTGTGTCCAGTAGCATGTTTGACAGTAGTTCTGTCAGCCCAAAGCACAAATGGCAACTCCTCTGCCCATAGTCCTTTTTTGCCTGTTAACCTTTTCTTAAGATTATTAACAATAATCTTATTGCTTGATTCTGCTTGACCATTAGCTTGAGGATGGACAGGAGTAGAGGTGATCATCTTTATACCATAGCTTTCACAAAATCCAGTTGTTCTTCTTCCAATAAATTGTGAGCCATTATCACAAATGATCTCATGAGCTATCTCTACAAACAACTGTTGCAGAGGGCAAGGTTGGGGTAGACAATCAATCAAAGTTAGACTCAAATCAGGAGTTGGGTATTACTGAGGTGATTGAGAAGAAGATCAGGATTCCAGTGGAGGCAACACCTGAAGTTCCTGATGACAGGGTTTTTGACCAGCACTTAGGATGACAAACGAAGACTTGAAGGTCTCATCTAGGTGCTAGTATCAAGGGGGAGACTGTTGGTGCATGTTTCTCAGTGAAAAAAGCATTCTAGAAGTGTGATGTATATTTATATATATTCAAGTCTTATAATTTATCTTGTAATTACCGTTTGTCACTAAAATTACCTTGGCATATATTGTTGATCATATTGGGATCCATTTATGTTTATATGTTTTTTTATTATCTGTGTTTTACAGGTCCTAGACATTACATGTAAAGAGTCATTAAGTTAATATTGTTTCTACGTTTAACAGCAGTTGAAATTATAACTTAATGTACTTCCAAATGAAAGTTAAGTTAATTGTGTTTCTGCGTATTAACAGCAGGAGAAACATTAACTTAATCAATACTTCCAATAGGTAATATAGACAATGTTGTTTCCGCGTATTTACAGCAGTAGAAACATTTTCGTAGCTAATGTTGGTTCTGTGTATATTTACAACAGTATAAACATTGGCTGAGTTAATGTTTGTTCTGCGTCTTGACAGCAGTTGAAACATTAACTCAAATATTTCTAAGTGTTATTTGAGGGTTCTTGGGAACGAGCAAAATAGTTGCTTGTGGAAAGAACACTCAAATGGTCATTTGAGAGTTTCTGAGGAACAAACAAAAGTTTGCTTTTTCATAAGAACTCTCAAATGGTTTGAGAGTTTCTGTAGAAACAAGCAAAAGCATGCTTGTCCATAAGAACTCTCAAACAGTTTCTATGTTTTGGGAAACACACAAACAGGCCAAAACCCTAATGGGCTTGACATGAGAACACTCAAATCCATTGGATTTGAGAGTTCTTGTCACTTGCCTATAAATAGTGGTGTGTGTTATGCGTGTTCCAGACAAGAGGGTAGAGAGAGAAACGAGCAAAACCTAGAGAGAGAAAACCTAGAACACACACGGTTGATCTTGTGGGTGGTACTCGACTCACGCACGAACCGCAAACACACACCCGGTTTGGACGACTCGTAGACTTAGATTACCACGTTGGTTGGTAAGGTTTGTCCAGAGAGCCATTTCACTATAGTAACCAAATACGAGTGTTTATATTCACGCAAAAGATATATATATAGTGATATATATATATATATAATAAATAGAATAAAAACCGTGGGTTATCTCGAGTGTTTATATTCACAAAAGTGATATATATATCATAAAAGGTAGATATAGAAACCGTGGGTTATCTCGAGGAATTCTGCACCTCGACATATCCTTAAGTCAATCTCGGTTCGGTAAGACCCGGGGGACTTACAACTGGTATCAGAGCCATAGGTTATCAACAACCTTGGTTCGAGATTGTTCACGGTTTGGATATCCCGTTTTTGCGTGTTTTTAGGTGGAGAAGTGTTTTCGGGTTCGTTTGAAATAAAGGTTTAAACTTGACACCAAAATAAGACATATCTCATTCCTAAAATCATTTTCTCAAGGTTTCATTGATCAAAGAACAATATCGGGTTCCGGATCTAAGAAATTGTGAGAAATTGGTGTTTTGCGTGTTCTTAGGTGTGTACTTGGCGTGTATGTAAGGTACAGTACCGTTTGTAGGATTTAGACTTAGGAGAAACTGTTCTGATTCAGGATTTGTACCTTGGATAATAGCTTGTGATCTTCATCCATCAAGATCCTAAATGCTGACAATCCTGCATAAGACCAATAAAACACATACCAAGGGTAGACATTAGCCCTTTTGGCTAATGCCACTCCGATGCTTAAGTCAGTATTATTGTCATAATAATTTAAATAAAACAACAACTATTTATTGATAATATGCTTTAAGATGAATCGCATTCCAAGCTCTTGGAATCATTCTACCTTCTGGCTCTTGAAGCCAATAGGATCCTTTACCGGCTTCTGAATGTATAAATGTTAGGACCAGTTTACTGGTAAACTGGCCAGTCTCCAGTTGCACCTGGAGACCCAGTGAAACTGGAGACCCAGAAGATTTGTCCAGAAATATATTGAAGTCCAGTTGCATCGTACAGTCAACGCAACTGAAGACTTCCTCCAGTTGAGAACTGACCAGTTGAAGAATCCTTCCAGTTGAAGTCGAAGACAACAAGTGGAAGATAGAGAATGACAATGGCAGCGAAGCCCAGTTGACATTCTAGTCAGTTACAAACTGGAGACCGTCAGTGGAAAGCTCTTACAAAGCTTTACACTGATTACGAGGAATTGACTTTTGTGCTTTATGTGCTTTTACCCAGATAATAAGATTTATCTTATTATTTAAGTACAAAAAGGTACATAAAGTTGGTTGAATAAAGTTGCTTTATACTGCAACTTTACACTGCATTTTAAGGAATTAAATGCTATTTCTTAAATGCTCTCAACCACATTTGTACGGCCAAAGTTAACATCCCAATGTTAACTTTGCCTATAAATACAAGTCATTGCACACCAAGAATATTACTTCTTCGAACACACTACGAAAGATTTCACACTTTGCATACCTGCAATATTCTTGGTGAACTAGTGCAATATTCTCTCAATCATAAAAAGGAACATTTCACAACTTTAAGTTTTTCGATTGTTTAGAGAAATTCCAAGTGTAGATCAATTGTAGTTCATAGGTTGTTAGGATATTTACATACTTTGTATTATCTTGGTTCCGCAACAACCTTGTAATTTATTTAAAGTTAATAAATAAATTACACTTGAAAATTACATATTGTCTCACCAATTTACTTTAAGTATTTTACTTTATTGCATTGTTCTTTACTTATTGTCACTTAATAAGTAATCTATCTAGAACTTGGTATATACTCTCTGTAACTGGTCGTCTCCAGTTCAGAGCTTATATTGCAAAGTAACTCCACCATCGACATTGAGGTGTCTTCAGGTAGTACCATCTATTGAGTTGGGACTTACAAGTGGTTTCAGAGCAGAAGGCTAATAAACTTGCCTAGATCTGCTAAGATGAACACTACTGAAGGTGGAGATGGTTCTGGTCAAGGTGAAAACCCTTTGAATACTAATACACCACCTCATCAAAATGCTAATTCTAACCCTCCTCCTCCTACTGCCCCAAACCACGTCCATGTACATTATTCTAACTCTCCTGTTCCAAAATTTGATGGAAACAGTGAGACCTTTGGTACATGGAAGGCCAGAATGCTTTTGCACTTCGGTGGGATAGAGAGGTATATGTTGAAAATCCTTAAGGATGGACCATATATACCCATGTCACTTGGGGTAAGTCCTCTTCTAGATCCAACTGGAAAAAGAGGTTCTAGAGAAAAGCTCGAAGACCATTGGTCTGATGAGGATCATAGACTTGTAGATCTGGACACCAGACTAAAGAACATGATCCTTGGAGCTGTTCCTGAAGATCTAATTCCAACACTTGTGTTGTTCCCCAGTGCAAAGTCAACGTGGGATGAATTAGTTATTCAGTTTGAAGGATGTGATGACACTATTGTCACCAGGAAAGTTGCCTTGAACAAGAATTATGAATCCTTCTTTGCTCTACCCAATGAAAGTCTAACTGGTACATACACCAGATTTTCTAGCCTCATTAATCAGCTGAGAGGCTTGGGTGTAGAGAAGGATAAGGATATTCTTCTTGAGAAGTTTTGTGATATTCTTCCTTACAAATGGGAAAACACGGTTCTTGTCTTAAGACAAGGTAAAACCTTGCACAGCCATACTCTTGCATCGCTCTTTGGAGCCTTCAGATTCACTGAAGATAACAATGCTGCAAGACTGGTGGCTGAGCAGGATGCCATGAACCATGCCCAGAGTCCCAAGGTTGCTAGTGTAACTGAGCGACCTTGTGCTGCTTTAATGTCTGCAGAGAGTGTCCAGGTACACTCAATGAAGGAGATGTTAAACAGTTTCTTGAACTCTGGCCTGACCACTGAAATCAGTGATGGTTGTGATGAAACTGACGATGATGATCATGGTAGCCATGATTGATAAAACCTTTAACAGGTTTAAGCATAAATCTAAAAGATTTAATGGCCCAAACAATGCTTCCAGCTCCCGCTCTCTGGATAAAACCAATATTACCTGCTATAAATGCGGTAAGAAAGGTCATTTTATGAAGGAATGCAGATCTAGTCAGATGAACAACCAAACTGGTCCCTCTGTCCCAAATTTCAATCGGCCTGATGATAGCTACAAAGCTAAATATAAAAAGCTTAAGGCCCAGATTGCCCTCCTGTCCATGGAAAAAGAAAAGGATCAGTGCTTAATGGCACAAACTGAGGGAAAATGGGAGTACTATGATGACTCATCAGCTGATGAAGAAGAGGAAAGGGACATGTGTTTCATGGCCTTGGAAGGTCAACAGCAGCATGTGGCAAAAGAAGATGTCATCACTGGAAGATGGGTGGACATCATTTTGAAAAAGGTATGTGATTATGACAACCAAGTTGACCCAGAACTGAAACTGGACCTGGCTGAATCATTAAGTGGTGATTTAGCTTTTGTGGAAACTGTTAAAGCAGATAGTGAAAGATATCTTGACACTATCTTAATTGAACTGAACAATGTTAAACCACAACTGAATGATTTACAAAGTGTCCAGTTGGCTCTCAAGGAGTCAGTTTTAAAGATAGAGGCTTTGGAACTTGATAATCAAAAATTATTTTCTGATCTTGAAAAAGAACAAAAGATTATCAAGTCATGGGTAAAAGCATTTGGTAAAAACTATGATGCATTTTCTAGAACTATCGATGCCCAGAAGAATGCATGGAAATTTGGAGATCTGGAGATGGCAGCTCTCATACCAGATCTTCATGCATTGCCTCCAGCTCTCAGGGTTGAAACTTCTTATGATCAACCTGAAGCTGTTGAAACTGAACCCATTGAGACCACCCCCATTGAGGTTAAAACTGGAGCCAAACAGGCTAAAGCTCCAGTCAAAAAGGCCACTGGTAACAAGCCTTTACCTCAAAAGTCTAAGGAGCCCAAGACCCGACAGACTAAAACTCCAGCTGAACCAAGGTCCAAGGTTCAGTTGCCTGATGAAAATGATATTTTGTTTAATCTCGAAAGTCAACTCCAACTTTTGTCTCGACAGGTTCAGAGTTGTACTGCCCGGATTAAAAATCTGGAAGGAGGTTCATCACCTCCAGTTTTTAAACAAAATATAAAAACCCCCCTTTCAAAACCTAAACAAAAGAATGTTCCATCTGGAACTAAATCTGGTAAAAATAAGGGGAGCAAGTATCAAGTACCAATCATTTTTACTCCTGCACCTGGATCTGGTGAAAAAGGTCCAGATGCAGCCTCCAGTTCAACACCACAACAATCAACTGTGACTTCTGTAGAGAAGTCCAGTGAACCCATCAAGAAAATATGGGTTCACAAAAATAACTGATGATATTTGTGGGTGTGCAGGGCGATCGAAAGAAGAATATCTGGTATCTGGACAGCGCTGCTGGCCGGACTATGACCGGATGTAAGCCCCTGCTTGAAGAGTTCACTGTCCAAGATGGACCGACAGTGACGTTTGGTAATGATCAAAGTGGAAAAACTGAAGGATATGGTGTGCTCAATAATGGACAAGTCGAATTCAAGAAAGTTGCATTTGTGAATGGTTTGAAATACAACCTGATCAGTGTCAGCCAACTTTGTGATGATGGCTTCAGAGTTTTGTTCGATATTGCTCAAGGCACCATATTTAACAAGGATTGGAAAGTGGTGATGGTTTCACCAAGAAAAGGTAATGTGTAAATCATGGAAATGGAACCAGCTCCAAAAGAGCAATGCTTCTATACCAAAGCTGATGAGGACACCAACTGGCTGTGGCATAAAAGATTATCCCATCTTAATTTCAAAAATATTAACAAGTTGTCTCGCAAACAACTGGTTGATGGGATACCACATATTTCTTTTAATAAAGAAAAGCCATGTCCAGGGTGTGAGATGGGCAAGCAGAAAAGGGCCAGTTTCAAAACTAGGCAAACTTTAGCATCACTGAACCTCTTCACATGCTACATATGGATCTCTTTGGTCCAGTGAATGTTCAAACTAGAGCTGGAAAGAAGTACACTCTAGTTGTGGTCGATATATTCACCAGATACTGTTGGGTGGGATTCCTCAGATCCAAAAGTGATGCACCTGCTGAAATCATCTTTCTCATCAAAAGAATTGAACTCAAGTATACTCGAATAGGCTGTCAGTTGCGAAGTGATAATGGTACTAAATTTCGAAATAAGGTACTTGAAACATTTTGCAATGACACTGGCATATCTCAAAACTTCTCATCAGCAAACTCTCCAGAGCAGAATGGAGTTGTGGAAAGAAAGAATCGCACACTGATAGAAGCAGCCAGAAGTATGCTATCTTAAACGATTCCAGTCAGCTTGGAAAGTTTGATGCAAAAGCTGATGAAGGGGTATTTTTAGGTTATTCAGATATTCGAAAGGCCTTTAGAGTTTATAATTATAGACTCCAAAAGGTTCATGAGACAATTCATGTCACATTCGACGAATCAACTGAAGCAATCAACAAGAGACCAAGCCTTGATATTACTCCAGTCGTTCCAATAAATTTTGGCAAAACTGACCAAGTTCATCAGTCAGTTGTTTCACCAAAAGATGTTTCCAGTTACAACAAATTGGAACCAGTTAAGAAGAAGAACACCACCAGTGACACATCATTCTATCCATCCATCAATTTCAACTTACCACAAGAATTGGTGATTGGATCTGATGTACGTGCCACTCCAATATCAGCACCAGTTCAAACTCCAACTTCTCCAGTTCTTCAAGAAATGCCCTTGAATGAAGAATTTCATGATGCAAATCGTGACCTCATTGACCCTGATGAGGATGTAGAAGTAGTGTGGACAGATCCTCCTCCAGAAGCTACTCCAACTGAAGAAGATCGCCTGGTGACTTGCACTGATATTGTTTTACACCAGCCTAGTCAATACACTAGATGGACTCGAGCACATCCAACTGAACAGATTGTGGAAGATCCAAATAGTGGGGTTCAGACTAGAAGAGCCACCAGTGAGCAATGCTTAAACGTCACCTTCTTATCTTTAATTGAACCAAGGAAGATTGACGAGGCTATGACAGACCCAAGCTGGGTGGAAGCTATGCAAGAAGAGCTCGTCCAGTTTGAAAGGAACAATGTTTGGGAGCTTGTTCCTTGTCCACCAGGGTTAAAGAAAGAACCTATTGGTACAAGATGGGTGTACCGAAACAAGATGGATGAAGATGGCCATGTTGTAAGAAACAAGGCCAGATTAGTTGCCCAGGGTTATTGTCAAGCAGAAGGCGTTGACTTTGATGAAACTTTTGCTCCAGTTGCAAGACTTGAAGCCATCAGAATATTTCTGGCTTATGCAGCCCATCTGCAGTTCAAGGTCTTCCAGATGGATGTCAAAAGTGCGTTCCTTAATAGAACATTGGAAGAAGTTGTGTATGTTAAGCAGACTGCAGGCTTCATCGATGAGAAGCATCCTCATTGGGTTTATATGGTCTAAGACAAGCCCCAAGAGCCTGGTATGATACTTTAACTAAATATCTTCTTAAAAATGGCTTTCAAAGAGGTGCAATAGATAATACCTTATCTATCTTGAAAGAAAGAGGTAATATCTTATTGGTACAAATTTATGTTGATGACATTATATTTGGTTCAACTGATGATGCAATGTGTAAAAAGTTTTCTAAAATCATGTCATCTGAGTATGAGATGAGTTTAATGGGAGAATTAACATTTTTCTTAGGTCTTCAGATTAAGCAAACTGAAAATGGAATTTTCATAAACCAAGGAAAATATGTCAGAGATTTGTTAAGAAAATACAAATATGATTCAATCCCATCGAAAAACACACCTATTGCAGCACCATTAAATTTGGACTCTGACCCAACTGGAAAACCAGTGAACATAACTGACTATCATGGTATGTTTGGTTCACTGATGTATTTAACTGCCAGTCGACCAGATATAATGTTTGCAACATGTCTATGTGCCAGGTTTCAGGCTAACCCAAAAGAATCACAGTTGCACCCTGTTAAGCGTATCTTTATATACCTGAAAGGGTGTCAGATTCAGACAACAAGTGGAAGATAGAGAATGACAATGGCAGCGAAGCCCAGTTGACATTCTAGTCAGTTACAAACTGGAGACCGTCAGTGGAAAGCTCTTACAAAGCTTTACACTGATTATGAGGAATTGACTTTTGTGCTTTACCATTGGCTTGAGGGTGGAAAGGAGTAGATGTGATCATTTTTATGCCATAACTTTTACAAAATCCAGTCGTTCTTCTCCCAATAAATTGTGACCCATTATCACAAATGATCTCAGCTGGTACTCCAAATCTGGTGAGTATATTGCGTTTTATGAAAGAGATTACTTCTGTTTCCTCAATTTGAACAAAAGCTTCTGCTTCTATCCATTTCGAGAAATAATCTGTTAATGCTAACATAAATCTCTTTCCACAAGGCGCTTTTGGCATTGGTCCAACTATATCCATCCCCCACTTCATGAAGGGCCAAGAAGAAACAATGGGATACATTGGTTCAACTGGCTGATGATATATGTTACCATGCCTTTGACAACCATCACATTTCTTCACATAATCCTTTGTATCTCTATCCATAGTGGGCCAGTAATATCCTGTTCTGACTATCTTGGTGCGTAATGCTCTGGCTCCAGAATGATTACCGCATTCTCCTTCATGTATTTCTCTCATTACTTTTTGAGCTTCTTCTTTTTCTAAACACCTTAAATATGGACCTGCAAGTGATCTCCTGTACAATCTATTTTGTATAATAGAGAAATATGATACCTTTGTTTTGAAAGCCCTGTGATTTTCTTGTTCTGGGATAATTCCTTCTTGTAAATATTTCATAATCGGATCAATCCAAGATTTTGAACTGTCCCCAGAACTAGACTCTTCTGACGCTTGGTCATCAACTGCTTTAACTTGCAAAGTTCCTATGGCCGGTTTTATTATCTTTATTATTGGTATTTTAGTGTCAGGTGGAATATTAAGTGAGGATCCTAAGTAAGCTAAGGCATCTGCTTCTATATTTTCCTGTCTTGGGACCTGTTCTATGCTAAAGAAATCGAAGTTCTTGGCTAAACTCTTTACTATTTCTAGATAAGCCATTAATTTTTCACCTTTTACTGCATAAGACCCATTAAAGTGATTTGCTAATAACAAAGAATCTACATAAACTTGCAAGCATTTAATACTCATATTTTTAACTAACTCTAATCCTGCTATTAAAGCTTCATATTCTGTTTCATTATTAGTAGCAGTAAATTCACAATTAATAGACTGAGGTAGCATATCCCCCTGTGGCGATTTTAGTATGATTCCTAACCCTATTCCTCTTACATTGGCTGCACCATCAGTATGTAAAGTCCATTTTTCATTATTTTCAGTTAACATTTTAACTTCTAAGTCTGCTTCTGGTTGTAAATCACTAGTAAAATCAGCCACAAAATCAGCTAAGGCTTGAGATTTAATAGCAGTTCTAGGTTTATAAGTTATGTTAAATGCACTTAACTTCACAGACCATTTAGCCATTCTACCTGATAATTTTGGTTTCCTAAGCACATTTTTTATTGGATAATTAGTTTTTATATGGATAGGGTGTGTTTCAAAATAATGCCTAAGTTTAGTAGAGGCCATTATTAAAGCTAAAATTAATTTTTCTAAGTGTGAATACCTAGTTTCAGCATTTAGCAGGCTTTTACTAACATAATAGACAGGAGGTTGTTTACTTTCGTGCTCTTTTACAAGCACAACGCTTACTGCCTCTCGAGATACTGAGAGATATAAAAAGAGTATCTCACCTTTCTCTGGCTTCATCAACAAAGGTGGAGTTGAGAGGTACGTCTTCAATGCTTGGAACGCTTCTTCCTGTTTTTCTCCCCATTCAAACTTCTTATTTTTCTTTAACATATCATAGAACTCCTTGCATCTGTCTGAGAATCTTGATATAAATCTGTTCAGAGCTGCTAATATGCCGGTCAATCTTTGAATATCTTTTACATTTGTAGGGGATTTCAGCTCCATGATTGCCTTTATCTGTTCTGGACTCGCCTCTATCCCTCTTTTGGTTACCAAGTAACCTAGGAATTTTCCTGCTCCTACTCCAAAATTGCATTTTGCTGGATTTAACTTCATATTGTAGCGATCCAGTATGTCAAAAGCAACTTCAAGATCCTTGAGATGATCTTCTGCCTTCTTCGATTTTACTACCATATCGTCGATGTAGACTTCCATCGTATCCCCCAGTTGGTCTTTGAACATCATATTGACTAACCTTTGATACGTCGCCCCTGCATTTTTCAATCCAAAGGGCATAGCAGTATAACAATATATACCTGTGGGAGTCATGAAAGCTGTTGCTTCTTGATCTTCAGGTTCCATTTGAATTTGTTGAAATCCTGAAGACGCATCCATGAATGTCAGCATTTCATGCCCAGCTGTAGCGTCTACCATTGCGTCTATGTGTGGCAGTGGGAAAGGATCCTTAGGACAGGCCTTGTTGAGATCTGTAAAATCTACACAGACCCTCCACTTTC
Source organism: Erigeron breviscapus (assembly GCA_034093135.1). NCBI lineage: Eukaryota > Viridiplantae > Streptophyta > Magnoliopsida > Asterales > Asteraceae > Erigeron > Erigeron breviscapus. The sequence goes on along the minus strand of CM067175.1, from coordinate 21,186,398 downwards.
CATTCTTCTTCTGCACGACTACAACATTTGCAAGCCATTCTGGAAACTTCACTTCTCTGATCATCTTCGCTTTCAAGAGTCTTTCAACATCTTCTTGAATAATCGCATTTCTTTCCGGTGCGAATTTTCTTCTTTTTTGTTGAATAGGCCTGAAACTTTTATCAAGTCCTAATTTATGAGTAATAATATCTTTAGAAATACCTGTCATATCTTCTTGTTTCCAAGCAAACGTATATTTCCTTCTGCTCAGAAACTCAATAAGATCCTTTTCAAGATCCTCTGTTATCTTTTTTCCAATGAACACCTTGATGTCAGGATCTTCATTTGATATTGGCATTTCTTTCACGTCTTGATCTTCAAATTCTTTGACATCAAGGATGTTCCTCTTTAATTGCTATGCTTCAGTAGGCTTGGTTGTAGGCTTCATTGATGCCATATAGCATTCTTTAGCATCCTGCTGATCTCCTTTTATCTTCACCACCCCCCAAGGAGTTGGGATCTTCACACATTGATGGTAAGTTGAGGGAACAGCTCTCATTTCATGTATCCACGGCCTACCTAAAATAATATTACAGCCAGGCAAAGAATCAATTACACAAAAAGTTTTGCATCGAATTTACCCCTTCGACATAAACTGGCAATTTAATTTCGCCATAAGTATTTTTCGTTTCACCACTGAAACCAACGAGAACTGTGGATTTCCCGCCGATTTCTTCTTCAGAGATCCCCATCCTTTTCAATGTCTCCAATCTTATGATATTGACTGAACTGCCATTATCGATCAAGATCCTGCGCACAAAATGGTTAGCCACATATAAAGTAACAACTAAACCATCATGATGAGGATCCTGAATGCTGTCCATATCATCTTCCTCAAATGTCACTTTATCCATGCGTAGCACACTGGATCTTTGGATTGGCTTATCTCCTCTTTCAGATTTTGCTTCCTTGGCGTTTCTCTTTGCTGCTGAAAAAGATGTGCCACACACCTCTGATCCTCCTGCAATATAATTGATTATTCGAGCATTAGCTGGAGGTGATTTGGGCCTTGGTGGTTGGCTTTGCTTGCCCAAATCCTTGATATCAACATCTTGAGCTTTCTTTTTGCCAAAGAGCTCTGTCAGATATCCTTTACTAAGGAGTATCCCAATCTCTCGCCTGAAGGCATAGCATTCTTCTGTGGTATGCCCAAATTCTTCATGGTAGGCACACCATCATGATTTGTCTTTGTTGGCATCTGGTTTTGGATTTCTGGGAGGCCATCTGGCTTTGTCCCCAAGATTTTTCATTGCCGCTACTATTCCTGCAACATCAACAGGAAAACAATATTTTGATAATTCAGGATATTGAGGATCTCCCTATCTTTCTTCTACAACTGCTCTCTACTGCACAGCTCTTGTATAGGGTTTATTTTTGCTTGGTCGGAACACTGGAGTTTCTGCCCTTCTATTTGGACGATCATATGTTGAGGGTGCTTCCATCCTCTTTCTTAGCAATTCGTCCTCTTCGAGTCTAATAAACCTTAAAGCACGATTCCTCGCTTCATCTAAAGATCTGCAAGGCGTCATAACGAGATCTTGATAGAATAGAGAATCCTTGCTTAGTCCCATCTTCAAAGCTTGGACTGCAGTGGTCATATCTAATTTCGGGATTTCTAAGGACTCTTTCGTAAACCTGTTAAGATATTCTTTTAAAGACTCATTAGTTCTTTGAGTGACTTGATAAAGATCACCCGTTATTTTCTCAAAAACCCTACTACATGAAAACTGTAAATTAAATTGATTAACTAATTGCGCAAAAGAAAATATAGATCCAGTGGGTAAATTAAGTAACCACTTTAGGGCTGCTCCTGATAATGTAGCCCCAAAACCTTTGCACAAGCATGCTTCTCTTAAGTTTGTCGGGGTTGGAACTGTCTCCATTTTCTCCAAGTATTGAGCCACATGTTCCTGAGGATATGTGGTTCCATCATATGTTTTCATATGAGGCGCTGAAAACTTCTTGGGAATTTCCACATTAGCAATGGCTGGTGCAAATCTGGAGATTCTGTATGAAGATGGATCTGCTTCTGGGATTGGCTGACAAAATCCCGGAACTGTCGAAATTAGTTCCTTGATTTTCTGCAACTCTCTCGCCAAATACGCATTCGCCACATTATCCTGCATTTGGTTAGCATTATTTTCGCAATTAAAGGAGGGAAGAGTAAAACCTGGAACCCCCGAAGATGATGGAGGGGTTTGCTCGTTATTATTATTATTTGAGTTATTTCCTGCGTGAAAGAAGGAAGCTGATCCAGGTTTTGAAGGGGGAGTAGAGAATATATGACCAATTGACTGAGTCCCTGGAGTCCCTTGGGTCCCTGTTCCTCCAAAATTAATGCTCCTGTTGTTCATGTGAGATTCTTCTAGCACCTCGAGATCGTGAATCCTGATTTCCCGAATTCTAGGCTCTTGATTCTTGCTTCCCATCATCCTTGATTCCAAGCTATCGAATCTAGAGAGGTTCTCTGATTGCGCTTTGGCCATTTGATCCTGCAAAACCTTGAACATAGAAAGAACATCCGTGACAGTATTGGATTCATTACGACTAGTTCTTAACTGCGAATCCGGAAATGGATTTTTATAAGGTTCTGGTGCTTTAGGCATTGGGCGATTTGGATCGTATCATGTAGACGAATCATCAATAGTCTTCCCAGCATTTTTGTTATTATTATTTTTTGGAGGCTTATTAATTAAATTCTTCAGAGTTACAGATCCAGAAGCAGCAGAGGAAGCATTTTGAGAAGTCGACATTTTTGCAGATTGATTTGAGAAAGTTTTTGAAACTGAAAATCTAGGAGTGTGATTGAATTGCAAAAACACCTTTTTTCCCCACGGTGGGCGCCAAATTGTTTCGGTCAAAAATTACCTAAGATAATTTTATAAAGGATTTTAGACAACTCAAGAACCGAAGATTTGTAAGTGGGGTTTGGTGTTCAAGGATCTTCAATTAAAAGTAAAGTTTTCTTAACAATAACGATTAAAACTAAGATTTTTAACTAAAAAGAGTTTTAAGAAAGCCTTTGAGACATAAATAATTTGAGTAATTAAGAAAACTGTTGAAGATAAAAGTAAAGCACTGCGAATTAAAGCTAGGATCTTAAAGAAAAACAGAAAAACACAACGACACCAGAATTTTGTTGACGAGGAAAAACCCTTGATCCAGTTAAGTGATCTTAGGTAAAAAAAAACCCGGGAGGATTCAATCGACCCTTCCTTAGTTCTTTTATTATTTTGGTTGATTACAATACAATGAGGGTGAGAGTGATTTGATCGAGCTAATGAATGAAAAAGAAAGTAAGTATGTAGTGAGTTTGTGTGTGAGAATACAAGTGTGAGAGCAGTTATCCTAATCTCGATCAATCACCTCTTATTTATAATGTAAATTCCTAACTAACTATCCGAAAAATCTGGGATCCTCCGTGTGATATTGTTCAACGTGCTGAAGTTGAAAACTGGATGTTGAGTCTTCCTTGACACGTTTATTCTTCAAGTTTGTTGCGATATCCTTGGGATTGCACGTTTATTTTCTTGCTTAATAGGCTGAATGAATGTAGACACTTATTTTCGACCGTTAGCTAATTCCTGAATATCCTGAATGATGATCCTTAGTTCAGGATCCTGCAAAACCTTGAACATAGAAAGAACATCGTGACAGTATTGGATTCATTACGACTAGTTCTTAACTGCGAATCCGGAAATGGATTTTTATAAGGTTCTGGTGCTTTAGGCATTGGGCGATTTGGATCGTATCCTGTAGACGAATCATCAATAGTCTTCCCAGCATTTTTGTTATTATTTTTTTTTGGAGGCTTATTAATTAAATTCTTCAGAGTTACAGATCAAGAAGCAGCAGAGGAAGCATTTTGAGAAGTCGACATTTTTGCAGATTGATTTGAGAAAGTTTTTGAAACTGAAAATCTAGGAGTGTGATTGAATTGCAAAAACACCTTTTTTCCCCACGGTGGGCGCCAAATTGTTTCGGTCAAAAATTACCTAAGATAATTTTATAAAGGATTTTAGACAACTCAAGAACCGAAGATTTGTAAGTGGGGTTTGGTGTTCAAGGATCTTCAATTAAAAGTAAAGTTTTCTTAACAATAACGATTAAAACTAAGATTTTTAACTAAAAAGAGTTTTAAGAAAGCCTTTGAGACATAAATAATTTGAGTAATTAAGAAAACTGTTGAAGATAAAAGTAAAGCACTGCGAATTAAAGCTAGGATCTTAAAGAAAAACAGAAAAACACAACGACACCAGAATTTTGTTGACGAGGACAAACTCTTGATCCAGTTAAGTGATCTTAGGTAAAAAAAAACCCGGGAGGATTCAATCGACCCTTCCTTAGTTCTTTTATTATTTTGGTTGATTACAATACAATGAGGGTGAGAGTGATTTGATCGAGCTAATGAATGAAAAAGAAAGTAAGTATGCAGTGAGTTTGTGTGTGAGAATACAAGTGTGAGAGCAGTTATCCTAATCTCGATCAATCACCTCTTATTTATAATGTAAATTCCTAACTAACTATCCGAAAAATCTGGGATCCTCCGTGTGATATTGTTCAACGTGCTGAAGTTGAAAAAGAAAGTAAGTATGTAGTGAGTTTGTGTGTGAGAATACAAGTGTGAGAGCAGTTATCCTAATCTCGATCAATCACCTCTTATTTATAATGTAAATTCCTAACTAACTATCCGAAAAATCTGGGATCCTCCGTGTGATATTGTTCAACGTGCTGAAGTTGAAAACTGGATGTTGAGTCTTCCTTGACACGTTTATTCTTCAAGTTTGTTGCGATATCCTTGGGATTGCACGTTTATTTTCTTGCTTAATAGGCTGAATGAATGTAGACACTTATTTTCGACCGTTAGCTAATTCCTGAATATCCTGAATGATGATCCTTAGTTCAGGATCCTGCAAAACATAAAAGCATTATCGTGTACCATAAAACCATGTGTTAGTAATACCTTTAATTAGGATCATAGTTATAGAAAATCTGACCCCAAACAGAGATCACTTGTGATTGGGTTTCGACATTCAAAGAGTCGTAACCCGACTTCTTATTGCTCAAAGCAACAAGAATCACATGTGAAAAAAATTTCCATCAGCCCATCAAACAATTCTTCTGGAATGTGTTTCGATTTGCAGGACCAACATACCCCATTCTTCTGAATGCTCCCAATCTAAGTGCTTGGGGATATGTGGTTGGACCATTCACTCCTCCCTCTTGGTCTTCAGTCCCCAAGTCAAGAATACCAATCAAGTCAGAGGCAGTGAACTGGAAGGTCTGATTGTTCACCCTCGCTTCAATGCTTGGGATAGCACCGGGTAACAATCTTGTAGATGCCCAGAATTGACTTAGAAAGTCAGATAGATAACTGGGTCAGCCGTGAGAACATGTCTGATTCTTGATTACTGCAGAAACTCAAGAATCCTAACAAATCTCTCAGCGTTGGCTTGATTCACATCCAAGTCGATCAAGTAGTTATGATTCTTGTGAAAGTGTCTCTCAGCCATCTGCAAAAGGATACAAACAACAACCAAATAATCGGTTAGCAACAACAAATAAAGCCGAACTTTAAAGCTCTTAACATTTTCTAAGCCCCTGAAACTCTTAGTTTCATCGTCTCTGAAAGTGTTATCAACTTTAACAATCGACAAACAAGTTGAACGATAAAAATCTTAGTGTTTTCCAAGATATTGAAACCCTTTGTTTCATAATCCTCTAAAACATTTAGTTTTAATAAACGACACTTTGAACTTTACTAAATTTAACTAAAACCATTTGTTTCATAACCTTCTAAAACATTTAGTTTTAATAAACGACACTTTGAACTTTACTAAATTTAACTAAAACCATTTGTTTCATAACCTTCTAAAACATTTAGTTTTAATAAACGACACTTTGAACTTTACTAAATTTAACTAAAACCATTTGTTTTTCTTAAATTTTTAAAGTTCAATATTATAAGGCAATTTTCACTTTCTAATTTGACTCATTTGATAATTTTCCTGTTTTGAAAATTTTCCGAAGTCCTAGAACAAACAAATTCCTTATACACACACATATGGTGACAATACACACATATGGTGTCAGGTTTGACTGGATAATACGTGTTTTGTTTCATTTTTTACTTATTTAAAAATTTTAAATATAAAAATTTTACAAGTCATGAAACACGCATATGGTGAAGAACACGCATACGATTGTTCATCATTCAAAACTTAATCCATTTGTTTTGAACCCTAAAACTCTTAAATCTGGTACGAATAGCATCTTATAAGTCCGATTTATCAGTTTATTGGTTCTATTTCTTTATCCATTTCACTTATAATGTCCCTTTTAGTGATTTTATTATCGAAAAATAAAAACCCCAAATTTTGACAATAACCCATGAAAAATGGATTAAGAAACCTTGTTAATCATATACCTTTCTTCGATATGTGTTAATGTAAGTGTTTCTTGTGTCTAAAACACGTATGGATCAAGCTTTATGAATCGATAGATGAACAGTGCACGGATATAGGAACATGCAAATGTGGAGGGCTTTTGAAAGGAACACGCAAATAATTTTGAAAATGAAATTAAATGCGAGATGTCAGCCTTTTATATCCACACAAACACGCAAACCCTAATGTGTCACTAGAACACGCATATGGTGAAGAACACGCATACGATTGTTCATCATTCAAAACTTAATCCATTTGTTTTGAACCCTAAAACTCTTAAATCTGGTACGAATAGCATCTTATAAGTCCGATTTATCAGTTTATTGGTTCTATTTCTTTATCCATTTCACTTATAATGTCCCTTTTAGTGATTTTATTATCGAAAAATAAAAACCCCAAATTTTGACAATAACCCATGAAAAATGGATTAAGAAACCTTGTTAATCATATACCTTTCTTCGATATGTGTTAATGTAAGTGTTTCTTGTGTCTAAAACACGTATGGATCAAGCTTTATGAATGATAGATGAACAGTGCACGGATATAGGAACACGCAAATGTGGAGGGCTTTTGAAAGGAACACGCAAATAATTTTGAAAATGAAATTAAATGCGAGATGTCAGCCTTTTATATCCACACAAACACGCAAACCCTAATGTGTCACTAGAACACGCATATGGTGAAGAACACGCATACGATTGTTCATCATTCAAAACTTAATCCATTTGTTTTGAACCCTAAAACTCTTAAATCTGGTACGAATAGCATCTTAAAAGTCCGATATATCACTAATTAATGAATTACAAAGCACCATTGTTAAGTATTTGACAATCACAGACATTGGACACAACAATGCTGTTAATTAAATTCAAATACAACAAAAATAAAGACATAAGATTGTATAACTTGATAAACAATCTCTCCATCTATATCTTCGTCTCCGTTTGACTTTTGTTGAGTTGTTGATGTGTAAGTATAATCTGCTTCCATTTTAAGCTTGAGTTTTCTCCATTCCGGACTGGATAGACCTAATTTTCATACACTTTGGAGATCCTTTATCTTAACGGTTGATACACATCCATTGAAGATAAATAATTCTGCGACCACATCAGTAAGCTCAAGAGATCCATACAACAAATGTATTCATCTCATTGGTAAATAATTGAACTTGAAAAACACTTAAACCGATATATAAAGATAATTAATGGCTGATTCTCCCAATTAAGATTAGAATCAAAGCCTTTATCATGTTAGCTCACACATTAAGTATTTTCGATTCAATTACTTAAAGTAAATTGCAAATCAAAATATCTGTCAAATACATCAACTCATTGACTCCGTTTGACCTATTTTGACCGAAACCTTAAGTATTTCACTTAATTTTTCGAGCAATTTACATGCAAGACTTAATTCAAGGTGTACCAAACACACTCAAATTAGTCTTTACTTACACTACACCCTTATTACGATACACATTTATTTAGTGTTCACACAGAACACAGCTAACTCCCCCTGAAAACCAGATGCCCTAAGTAACATTGTCTCTCGTGCAATAGAACCCCTTTTCTGAATAAAAACGGTTCTTGAGAAATGGTGACTAAGGATTACTCATTCCAGCCAATTGGACTAGCAACTCGAAAAGCGATCGATCAAAGGCCTTAGTGTAACCATCATAAATAAATCAACTTTGCATATTCATCATAGGATAACAACCATTATATGAATAATCATGTTATCTCAAATGATTTATTAACAAGCATAAAATAAAGTAGCACTTTATATATACTCGTTTTTCCCAAATACGTTCCTTTATAACATACATAGGACTTGCACAATGATTTATAATGAGGAAAATACAATAAACGTTTGATAACCCAATATGTTACCTAATAAAAATGTGCCTAGGACTCAGTCACCGATCACCGAAAGTGCATGGTCCTCCTTAACTGTGTCCTCCGCACGAAAGATAAGCGCTTAGTTGCGAAACGGTACCCAAGCCTCTGTAGACTTGAATTTACCGTCCTTATCTTTCACTGAGACATTTGTCCAATATCCATCACTCTCAGTGGGAGTCCTGGATTTTGATGTCTGTCTTCTGTTTCTCGGCACCCTCTTAGGAGATAGCTCAATCTTTCTCCTGGGACTATGCTTTTGAAACATTGAGGAACGACCAGTCTTTACCGTTCCTGTGAAGCGATCATAAAACATGTATCATCTTCACCAACACGATTAAAGACTCCTCGTCTTGGAGTGGGATTCCTCTTAGGATTTTTGCTACGAACTTGGCTACCATTTGAAGTCTTCTTTGGAGATACACTTCTTGGTTTTTCATGTTCCTTAGAAACATAACCTGAAGAATTTCCAGGAACTCCACTCCGTGCAGGTGAGTTCCCTTGAGAAAGTTTTTTAGGTGAAACACTCATTGATCTTTCTTCAATGTGTTTACCCTTGCTCTTTCTCAACTGAACATCTATATCTTCAACATATCTGTCACTTAGAGTCATTAGACTGCCTTGATCTGCTGGATTTACCCTTCTGTGGACACTTGCTTGCCACATGACCCTTTTCTCTGCATATGAAGCAAGAGATTCTGTTAATAGACTTCTTTGATCTACAAACTACAGACCCTTTTGTATTATCAAAGTGTGTTCTCTTAACAAGATTCTCTTGTTCAGGAGTTAATGTCTGAGGAACAGTCCTTTTTCGTGTAATCAGCTTTGGATTTAGCACTTCCTCTGTAAACTTTGAAAATGACTCCTTTTCTTCATATTGTTTAGTTGATTCTATGGTCAAAGATGATGTTCCTTTATCCTGTGAAAAATCCTCAAAAGTGTGCTCAAGGCCTTGATGATTGTTAGCACTTTGAGATTTTGATAGATAGTTTATCATGCATCTCATATCTCTCATTTTGTTGAGTTTCCCATTTAAGTGAGTTATCTCATTTTTAGCATCTGCCAGCTCCATTTGTTTCTCTGTGAGTTTCTTAGATATCTTTCCCGAATTTTCTTGACATAGCTCCTTTCTAAGAATCACTTCTCTGAGTTCCTCTTTCATGGCAGTCAATCTTCCTTGATCTGCTTTGACTTGTCTCTTCAACTCTCCTTCCTTTTGGGTCAACATAGCAACTTGTTGCCTGAGATATGATCTATCATTGACTGAATCATCGAGTAAGGCCTTTGTGTCTCTTGCACCATTCTGAAGATTGTTAACTTCTGATGATAGCATGTTGGTGAATTTACAAACTTTCACCAATGCATGAAGTGAAATCTCCACAAGTTGCTCAGGTACATCTAAATTAGAAATGAAATCAATAAGTTCATCTGTACTGAGTCTTTGAGGAATTTCCACCTTCTGACAGCCTTTATCTTCATCCAACTCCAATATCTCATCATCCTCTGAAAGAATACTCGTGTCAAGAATTTTCTCCTTGCATTGTTCTGTCTCTGTAGGATAATCTTGCTCTTGTCGAATATGAACGTTTGAGTCTTCAGATAAAAGAGTAAATTCAATGTCACTCATATCTTCCTCATTATCTTCTTGATGATAATTATCATTTTCGACTGTCATGGTGTAATCTTCCTTAGGGAGTTCATCATCTTCATTCATCATTGAATAGTCAACATTGTCTACATATTCATCATCTTGAAAGGAATCATTGAATAGTCAACATTGTCTACAACCTTTCGCCCTGTTCTCGCTAAGAACCGTTTAGTCCGAAGAGTCAACATGGCCATTTGCCGTTGTAAATCAATCTCTTCTAGGTCTAAAGGATCAATCTGCTCATAGTCTTCCTCTATAAGACTCGGATCTTGAACCTTTCCTTGGATAAACTGTTCATATGATGTCACAAATGACGCAAGAACGGATAAGTGACTTTCCGCACATTTGACACTTATAGGCACGGTGGAACTAGCAGTGGAGGTAGGATATCCACGATTGCCTAAATTGTCTCTCTGACTTGAAACAAGACATATGTTGCCCTCAGAGTCAAACAAGATCTTCTGTAAGTCAACATCTTCACTCAGGAATGCCCTAGTGCTTCCTTCAGGGGAAACTGGACTTACATTGATCATAGGCCTACCGTAAATAAAGCTCGGGAATCTGAGCATTATTATATCCTGCTTCCCTCCTTTTTAGTTTCATTTCTTGTCCCCTAAACTTAGAAACTATCTGAGCCAAAGACATATCGTAGAAATCTGCTTTTTCCTGCAAAGTGGTAATGTAATTACTCCACTTTTTCGGCAAGGAACTCAAAAATTTCTCGACTTTTTCTTCCTCAGAATAGGTAACTTCAAATGCTTTCAATTCTGCTAACAAATGATAATACCTTGTAATTAGTTGATCTAACTTTTCACTTTTTAACCCATTAAATACATTATACTGATGCTTTAGAAGCTCTCTACGATTCTTTTTAAGTGTTTCATCCCCTTCACAATGATTTTTTAATGATAGCCAAAGTTCTTTGATGTATTGAATCCATTAAATAAATGTAATATTTCTTGTGGCAATGACATTTTTAAACATGATAGTGCCTTTTTCTCTGCCTCATACAATTTTTTATTAGATTCAGTCATATCTTGGTAAGCATAAACTTTGTCAACACCGCTGTCCTCATATGTCGGGGCACTATATCCTTCATTTATACAAGTCCACATTCTAATATCTGTGAATTGCATAAAGGATTCGAATCGACCTTTCCAAGAAAAGTATTGGTCAATGATCATCAGTTTAGGTGGTGAATTACCCTTACCGGTCTCATGGTCCATTAGTATTAATTGGTTAAGATAGTTTGCTGCCATTGTGTATGAAGTTTAACTTATAAACACTTAAGTACACAAGAACACGCAAAAACAGGAACACTCAAATGAAACGAGCAAAAGTGTACTAAAGAAGCAAACCACAAGAACTCTCAAAATTTAAGAACTCTCAAATCCTCAAGAACTCTCAAATCCTCAAGAACTCTCAAAACCTCAAGAACACTCAAATGAAACGAGCAAAAGTGTACTAAACAAGCAAACCACAAGAACTCTCAAAATTTAAGAACTCTCAAATCCTCAAGAACTCTCAAAACCTCAAGAACACTCAAACAGAATGCGCAAATGAAACACGCAAACTGCCTAGGAAGTATCGAAACACGCAAAAGCTACTGTACCTTACAAACACGCAAAGTACACACCTAAGAAAACGCAAAACACCAATTTCTCACAATTTCTTAGATCCCGAACCCAATATTGTTCTTTGATCAATGAAACCTTGAGAAAATGATTTTAGGAATGAGATATGTCTTATTTTGGTGTCAAGTTTGAACCTTTATTTCAAACGAACCCGAAAACACTTCTCCACCTAAAAACACGCAAAAACGGGATATCCAAACCGTGATCAATCTCGAACCAAGGTTGTTGATAACCTATGGCTCTGATACCAGTTGTAAGTCCCCCGGGTCTTACCGAACCAAGATTTACTTAAGGATATGTTGAGGTGCAGAATTCCTCGAGATAACCCACAGTTTTTATATCTACCATTTATGATATATATCTTTTGCGTGAATATAAACACTCGTATTTGGTTACTATAGTGAAACGGCTCTCCGGACAAACCTTACCAACCAACGTGATAATCTAAGTCTACGAGCTGTCCAAACTGGGTGTAAGTTTGCGGTTCGTGCGTGAGTCGAGTACCACCACAAGATCAACCGTGTGTGTTCTAGGTTTTCTCTCTCTAGCTTTCGCTCGTTTCTCTCTCTACCCTCTTGTCTGGAACACGCATAACACACACCACTATTTATAGGCAAGTGACAAGAACTCTCAAATCCAATAGAACTCTCAAATCCTCAAGAACTCTCAAATCCTCAAGAACTCTCAAATCCTCAAGAACTCTCAAATCCTCAAGAACTCTCAAATCCTCAAGAACTCTCAAATCTTCAAGAACTCTCAAATCCTCAAGAACTCTCAAATCCTCAAGAACTCTCAAATCCTCAAGAACTCTCAAATCTTCAAGAACTCTCAAAACCTCAAGAACACACAAACTATTTGAGAGTTCTTATGGACAAGCATGCTTTTGCTTGTTCCTTAGAAACTCTCAAATGACCATTTGAGTGTTCTTTCCACAAGCAACTATTTTGCTCGTTCCCAAGAACCCTCAAATAACACTTAGAAATATTTGAGTTAATGTTTCAACTGCTGTCAAGACGCAGAACCAACATTAACTCAGCCAATGTTTATACTATTGTAAATATACGCAGAACCAACATTAGCTACGACAATGTTTCTACTGCTGTAAATATGCGGAAACAACATTGTCTATATTACCTATTGGAAGTATTGATTAAGTTAATGTTTCTCCTGCTATTAATATACAGAAACACAATTAACTTAACTTCCATTTGGAAGTACATTAAGTTAATATTTCAACTGCTGTTAAACGCAGAAACAATATTAACTTAATGACTCTTTACATGTAATGTCTAGAACCTATAAAACACAAATAATAAACAAACATATAAACATAAATGGATCCCAATATGATCAACAATATATGCCAAGGTAATATTATTGACAAACATTAATTACAAGATAAATTACAAGACTTGAATATATATAAATATACATCAAACATCTAGAATGCTTTTGTCACCGAGAAACAAGCACCAACAATTATTTCTCGAAATGGATAAAAGCAGAAGCTTTTGTTCAAATTGAGGAAACAGAAGTCATCTCTTTCATCAAACGCAATATACTGACCAGATTTGGAGTTCCAGCTGAGATCATTTGTGATAATGGCTCACAATTTATTGGAAGAAGAACAACTGGATTTTGTGAAAGCTATGGTATAAAGATGACCACCTCTACTCCTGTCCATCCTCAAGCTAATGGTCAAGCAGAATCAAGCAATAAGATTATTGTTAATAATCTTAAGAAAAGGTTAACAGGCAAAAAAGGACTATGGGCAGAGGAGTTGCCATTTGTGCTTTGGGCTGACAGAACTACTGTCAAACATGCTACTGGACACACACCATTTTCTTTAGTGTTTGGAACTGAAGCAGTACTTCCAGCAGAAATGAAGGTGCCAAGTGCAAGATCTAGTTTGCAGACAGTTCAGGAGAATAATCAAGCATTATTTGAAGATCTTGATTTAGTAGATGAATTGGGGGAAGCTGCTAAAATTCGCATAGCTACTTATCAACATCAAGTGACAAGGGCGTATAATAAGAATATAAGGATTAGAAGGTTTAAGGTTGGAGACTTAGTTTTGAGAAAAGCTTTTAAGAATACAACTAAAAAATCTGATGGAAAGCTTGCTCCAAAATGGGAAGGTCCCTACTTTATAGAGGCAGAAGCAGGTAAAGGATCCTACTGGCTACAAGAACCAGATGGTAGGATGATTCCAAGAGCTTGGAATGCGATTCACCTTAAAGCATATTATCAATAAGTAATTACTATTCTTATTAAATTTTTATGGCAATAATACTGACTTGAGCGTCGGAGTGGCATTAGCCAAAAGGGCTAATGTCAACCCTTGGCATACATTTTCTTTTTATGGTCTTATGCAGGATTATCAACATTTAGGATCTTGATGGATGAAGATCATAAGCATATATCCAAGGTATAGGTCCTGAATAAGAGCAGTTTCTCCTAAGTCTAAGTCCTTAAACGGACTACAGTGGATTGAACTAAAACTTCAATCCTAGGTTGAAGGGATCACCTTCTCGAACACCTTGGTTAACATTAACACCTCATTTTGCCCGGGGAGCACGTCATAAAAAATTCTTGATTGTGGGGAGACCCTCATGGTTGGGAATTTTCAAAGGGTTGTTGATTTTACAATCAACTCATTTGGTTTTGACTACTAATAAACAGTCATCAAAAAGAATAGGGATAATCTCTCTATTAAATACAACCGATTGACAAAAGAATTAGTTAATGGATTAACAAATGAGTTTCTTTTTAGTGTCTTTTTCTTGAAACAGGAAAATGAGAATTAATAAATATTGGTCATCACAAAGGTATGTGGTTCAAAACTCTAAATCTTTGTGGAATTTGCAGGTTTTGCTTGAGATACGGAAATAAAGGTACGCTTGTTTATAAAAGACTGATTTTATTTATCACCAAGAAAGTAGTAGCTTACAAAAGATATATATACAACTGCTACTAAGTTAGAACTAGTGGACTCAAGCCTTTTCGTTTTATCTATCATCGTCCACTGAAAAACCTAAAAAAGCTAGAAATAAGATCTGCCTTCAAGGATTTCATCTGCAATCTTGGAATTAACATCGGGATACTTCTTCTTCAAGATCGACACAACCGACATCAAGTTGACAAGATCAGTCTTAGCGGTGCTTAACTCTTCTTGAGCGTGGTTAAGTTCGTCATAAGCTTGAAGGATTTCCCCTTTCAAAGCTTGAAGATCATCGCCCCATTTGCTGATGACGTCCAGGGTGAGTTGTTGGTGAGATTTGCAGATATTCATTGAAGATGTGAAACAAGAGTTGATATTCATGAGAAGATTGTCGTTGAGTTTCGCCTGCTCCTCACACCGAGTGATAATTTCGTGCAAGTTCTGAAAAGATAAAAAGAACGATTAGGAGAAAACTTTTATAAAAAATAACTAAATAATAAGTTTTTACCTTGTTTTTCCAAACCGGTCCTGTGGATGAAGACATTGTTTTGAAAAGAAAAGTTTTTGAAAAGATTTCTTGAAAAGAGAGTGTATTTGAAAAATATAGAGAGAAGATCTGTTAAGAGATAAAGTGGAAGATATTTTGTGGAGGTGGTTGAGGATTTGAGGAGTTTAAATAGGCGAAGAGATAGAGAGTCATGGGGAGACAAAGTGATAGGTTAACTGTCTCATCAAGACGAGTAAATTAAATTTACTCATTATTTTCTGACTGATCCCACTGCAACGCGCCACCTGGATAGCAAATCAATTGGATACGCAATTAAGTCTAGATGTAATACTAGCTTGGATGCTTCTTGGTTACGATTTAAAAATTTATATTTGACTCATATGAGGTTAAATATAAATTTGGGGACAATTGTTTGGGGTCAGATTTTTAATATTATGATCCTGATTAAAGATATCACTAACATAAATTTTTGTTGTACACGATAATGCTTTTGTATTTTGCAGGATCCTGAATTAAGGATCATCATCCAGGATATTCAAGAATAAGCTAACGGTCGAAAATAAATATCAACAAATATCCAGCCTCTCAAGGAAGAAAAGAAACGTGTATTTCCTAGGATATCGGAACAAACTTGAAGAATAAACGTGTCAAAGAGGACTCAACGTTCACTTTCTCATCCTTTGCACGTTGAACAGCACCACACGGAAGATCCCAGATATTTCAGATAATTAGTTAGGGATTTCTATTATAAATAAGAGGTGATTGATCAAGATTAGGGGAACTGCTCTCACACTTGTATTCGTACACACATACTCACTGCTTTCTTATTTACTTTTACGTTCATTAGCTCGATCAAATCACTCTCACCATTATTGTAATCACCCACGAATAATAATAAAAGAACACAGGAAGGGTCGATTGAATCCTCCCGGGGTTTTTTACCTAAGATTTCTTAATTGAATCAAGGGTTTTTCCCCGTCAACAAAATTATGGTGTCGTTGTTCTTTTCATTTATCATTAACATCCTAGCTTTACATTTCATCTAGATTCTCAAAGTATTTCTGTCTCAAAGGCTTTCATAAAACTCTTTTTAGCAAAAACTCTTAGTTTAAATCGTTATCTTTAAGAAAACTTTACTTTTATTTGAAGATCCTAAAACACCGAATCCCACTTACAAATCTTCGGTTCTTAAATTATCTTTAATCCTTTCTAAAATTATCTTAGGTAATTTTTGCCCGAAACATTTACCATCTGGCTTGGTCAAGATTTTATTGAGAACTAAATCACCAACTTGGAATCGTCTAATCTTAAATTTTTATTATAAGACTTAGCGATTCGTTGTTGATAAGCTGCTATTCTTATCTTGGTCCTTTCTCTTATTTCATTTACAGCTTCTAGATCTTCAAGCAGTAGTTCTTTATTTTTCTCGTAAGTTAATAAATCAACTCTAGCGGTAGGAAAATCCATTTCAGTAGGTAGAACTGCTTCTGCTCCAAAGATAAGCGAAAATGGCGTTTGTCCAGTGGCACTTTTCGAAGTTGTTCGATCAGCCCATAAGACAAATGGCAATTCTTCAGCCCATTTTCCCTTTGCTTGTCCCGGTCTCTTCTTTAGGTTGTTGATGATAATCTTATTGCTTGATTCTGCCTTACCATTAGCTTGTGGATGGACTGGAGTAGATGTAATCATCTTTATCCCCCATCTCTCACAGAAGTTTGTAGTTTTCTTTCCAATGAATTGTGATCCATTATCACAAATAATTTCAGCTGGCACTCCAAATCTAGTCAATATATTCCTTTTAATGAAAGATATAACATGTGTTTCATGAATTTTGGCATATGCTTTAGCCTCAATCCATTTGGAAAAATAATATGTCATAGCTAGAACATACTTCTTTCCAGTGGAAGATTCAGTCATTGGTCCAACAATATCCATTCCCTATTTCATAAATGGCCATGGTGATAAGACTGGATACATAGGTTCTGCTGGCTGATGATAAGTGTTGCTACGCCTTTGACAAGCGTCTTATTTCTTTGCATACTCTTCAACATCTTGCTTCATGGTAGGCCAGTAGTATCCTGTTCTTAAGATCTTAGAATATAATGACTTTCCAGCTGTGTGATTTCCACATTCTCCTTAAGAACTTCATTAGTCTCAGGATGTTCTAAGCATCTAAGATATGGTCCTGCAAGAGACTTTCTATACAAAATACCATTGATCATAGAATAATGTGTTGTTTTCATACGAAAGGCCTTTGGGTTTTCATCTTTAGGAATTGTCACATTGTTAATGTATTATATTATTGGTGTGATCCATGAATTTCGATTGTTCCCAGAATTTTCAGGTTCGTCATTCTGAATTGCTAATATGTTGGTTGGTTCTTTCTCTATAGCTGGGTATAATACATGTACTATAGGAATTTTAGTATCTGGTGACATCTTAAGTGTTGATCCTAGATTTGCTAAAGCATCAGCCTCATTATTTTCTTCTCTAGGTACTTGTTCTATGTCAAACAAATCAAAATTTTCTGCTAGTTTCTTAACTATTTCCAAATATTGCATTAATTTTTCACCTTTTGCACCGTAAGTTCCATTAAAATTATTAGCTAAGAGTAAAGAATCCACATATACCTTAAGATTTCTAATGTTCATATCCTTAGCGAATTGTATACCAGAAATTAAAGCTTCATATTCTGCCTCATTATTAGTAGCTATAAAATGACAATTCACTGCTTGGGGTATGATATCCCCCTGTGGCGATTTTAGTATGATACCTAGTCCAATTCCTTTAACATTAGCTGCACCATCAGTATATAGTATCCATTTTTCAGTGGTTTCTTCTAACATTTTAACCTCTAAGTCTACTTCAGGTTGTAAATCACTACTAAAATCAGCCACAAAGTCTGCTAGAGCTTGGGATTTTATAGCAGTCCTAGGTTCATAAATTAATTAAAAGCACTTAATTTCACAGACCATTTAGCCATCCTACCAGATACTTCAGGTTTTCTTAGTACACATTTTTTTGGATAATTTGTCTTAATATGTATAGCATGCGTTTTGAAATAATGTCTAAGCTTAGTAGATGCCATAACTAATGCAAGTATAAGTTTTTCGAGATGGGAGTACCTGGTTTCAGCATCAATTAAACTCTTACTTACATAATAAACTGGCTGTTGATGTCCTTCTGATTCTTTAACTAAAACAACACTGAAATCTCTAAGAGATTCGTTAGGTTTTTGTGTAACTTTATAAAGATCATCTGTCAATTTTTCAAAAGTTCTACTACAAGAAAATTGACTATAAAATAAATTTGTTAAATCTGTAAAAGAATTAATGGATAAAGGAGGCAAACTATGCAGCCATTTTAAGGCTGATCTAGAAAGTGTAGATCCAAAGCTTCTGCATAAGCATGCTTCTTTTAGGTTGGAGGGAATTGCACTGTCTCCATCTTCTCTAAGTAGAGTGCTATATGCTCTTGAGGATCTGTGGTCCCATCATATGGCTTCATATTTGGAACTTGAAATTTCTTTGGGATCTCTACATTAGCGATCCTGTCACCATATCTATTGATAAGATAGGATGCAGGGTTGACTTCTGGAATTGGATTACAAAATCCAGGAACGGTAGAGATCATATCCTTCAGTTTCTGAAACTCTCTTGCAATGTAGTCGTTTGGTGTTTGACCCTGCGATGAGTTAGTAAAACCAAAAGAACCAGTAAAATTATTAGAATTATGTAAACTTGCACCCATGGACTTAGATGTCCCAGCAGCATGAGTATTTTGTGGAATATTGCTCCCAAAATTCAGAGTCGCAGTTGGGAATGGCATGCTTGATGGTGCAGATCCAGGGGCTACAGATGGTCCTGGGTTGAGAACAAGTTTCTTGGAGTGAATGGAGGTCCATTCTCTAAAATTTTGGACTCCAAGATCTTAAATTGAGCTTGATTATACTCCTGATTCATTTTAATCGTATCATTAAGATTCTGCAAAATAGTAAATAGGTTAGGGATATTATCAGAATCATTATTTTGAGCAGAAATTCCAGGCCCAATATTATATGGATCTGGGTTGCCATCGGCATCATAAAAGCCATTTCTCCTATTTGTCCAGATCCATTGTTGAATTGGGATGAATTCATGATAGGGATATCTCCAGTTGTATTGTAGTTTGCATTCTGATCAGCAGGTCCCTTGTCCTTGCTTTGATTCGGGATTCGAATCGTATTGTTCCTAGTCCTTCGATTCGAATTGTTTCCTGCAGAGTGAGTCATCATAGAAAAAGAAATAGCAGGAGCAGTTTGCGAAGAGTTAGTTGGTTGAGTCGACATTTTCGGAATTAATTTCGGAAAATTGGTTGTCTTTGTTAAAAATTGAAAATTATAATCGATTGAAAGCACCTTTGCCCCACGGTGGGAGCCAAATTGTTTTTGTCAAAAATTTACCTAAGATAATCTATGTTGAAGACCTAGATTAATTATGTAACCAAACTTTCGTTCGTGAGGTTAAGGGCTTGTTAAATAATAAGTTTCAAAGATGCGTATTAAATAAAAGACTTGTAAAAGATTTATGTCGACTAAACAAGGAATTAAAGGACAAATATAATCGTAAATAAAAGATGAAATAATTCAAAGAACAAGAGATAATGCGAATTAAAGTAAAGATCTAATAAAAACAAGATAAAAGTAAAGATTAAGGAACATGAACACCGAGATTTGTTATCGAGGAAAAGCCCTTAATCCTTTTGGATCGCCGGCATAAAAACCCCGGGAGGAAGCAATCGTCCCTGCCTTTGTTCTCTTATTAATTATTGTTAAAATGATTACAATGGTGGAACTTAGTTGATCGATTAATGCTAAGTGTGAGAATAAAGATGAGAGTTGTAGAGAATTGTGTGTGAATACAAGTGAGCAGAGAGATTAGATTAGATTAGATTAGATTAGATTAGATTAGATGTCCTATATCGATCAACCTTGTTCTTTTATATAGAGCTAGCATCTAACTAACTATCCGAAATACTAGGGATCTTCCGGGTCTTCATTATTGAGACGTTGGAGTGTATCTTGACTGGTTATACGAACGTTGAAGTCTTTTTCCCTCATGCTTATTTCCACTAGAAGTCCGATTATATAGCAAGACTAAGTCTTCTTTGCGTGTTGATGAATAATCCCATGTGTGAATTCCTTTTTGCACCGTTAGAGATATTTTCCAAAGCCAAATATCGATTATTCTAGAATTTGCACATATAACTCATGTGGAAATAATAATAACAAATATTTTGTAACGTTAGTAACATATAAGTAAGTCACAAGAATATATATCGATGTCAAGATCTTAACACGTAAAGATCTTAACTATTCAAGATATTGGTACCTGAAATTTCACCCATAACACTTCTCAAACAACTCATTCAATTTTGATTGCGTTACACAGTCTAGCATAACATCTGCAATCCGAGTCATTTGTTCAGCAACTCTAGACAGATTCTGATTAGCTCTAGCAGCTGAAGTCTCGGCCTTTGTAGCTTCACGACGAACCATGTCAAAGTTGGATATGAGAGTATTAACAAAATCTTGATGACTCTTCCTCTCATCATTAAGAGCTTTTGTTAACTTCTCAACTTCCTTTTGCTTTTTCTGCATTTCTTCTCATGGTTCTTCTTCTATTTCTCTAACTCATCAAATAAACTAGTAACTCTAGCCTCTAACATCGTCATCTTCCCTTTCATGTCAGCCATACCAAACACTGGTGGTAATATAGGAACTTGACGTGTAGTCGCTTCAGTTCTTGTTTCTGGATTAGGCACTGAATCCCTCATTCTATGAGTTGTAGACGGCCTTTCAAGATTAACAGTTGCCTTTTGAGATCTTCTTGGCATCACTGGCTCTGCATGTGACTCAACTGATCTCCTAGACCTCTGTTCAGGAAATCTGCTTGATGCTTCTGGAGCCTTGATCATCTCATCTACTCCACTAGCAATTGTTTCTCTCAAACTTTTAGCTTAATAACAGTTTTCTTCTTTGGAGCAGGTACCTCTTCAACTTCTGGCACCTCAGATTCCCTAGAAGACTCTGTTCTCTTCCTTTTCAGACCTTGATCAGACGGAACTTTCTTTGAAACAGTCTCAGAAGCACTAGCAGCATGATCAACAGTATCTTCATGTACTTCTGCTTCTTTTTCAAGAACCACATCTCCCTCAACCGTCACCCTTTATGTGCTCTGAACCTGTGGTTGTTCTATGTCGCCCATTGGCTCATCTGGCATCACCATCTGTAGAGTAACTGGGTTAGCAACCGTTCATGTGGAACAATCTCAGTCCTGATCTGGCAAATTCGTCAGCTGTTGGTGGGTTGAAGTTAATATCCACTAGAACTCCAAACAAAGGTATATCTTGAGCACCGGGATCACCATCAAAGCGATTCTTGAGCTCATCATATGCCCTTCTCACAATAGATGTCACTTTCAGGACCTTCTTAGTAGCAGGCAGATTAGGAATGTGATGATTGATAATCATCATAAGGAATCTAGGATAAACCATAAACCTATGCCCTTCCCTGGCAGTTGTCTGTTTCCTCAATTCGTTAAAGAAATACTTAGAAAACTAATTCGAAAATTTTGAAGTCTATTTTCTTGATTTTCTTGTTGCATGGATAACTATATTACGATCAGATAGTATACCTAGATTCAGTTTTTCGAGATGAACACAAAAATATCAATCAAAAACTCTGGATCTAAGTGTATGTATCGAATCTAAATCGGGCTAGCAAAGCTCAAAATCGGGGTCGTAATGCTCTAAATTTGATTTAATAATTGTGAGGTCGTATTAGGGTTATCTGGGTATATATACCCACTTGACCCGAATGGGCTTCGGGTTGAACCGGCCCAATTACGAGGTCGTAATTGCACTAGGCCCAATCGACCAATTGCGAGATCGCATTCTGCCTCTCGCCAATTACGAGGTCTTAATTCCCTCCTGCACACTAAAAATCAAAATTGATCAACGATTTTCGCGAACTGTAAAGAATAGAAATGAGCTTAATAGAGGTTTAATGGTGGATTTAGGGTTTAGTGTGTGAAAGTAGTGTGTGTGGAGGGAGGTTGAAGATGATGGAGAGGAGAGAGAAAATAGATAAGTTGTATGTGTTATTATGAAAAAGTTAGTTACAATGGTTATTACAAGGGGTATTTATTCCCTAAACATTACAAGTTTCATCTACACCCCTTGTACTTTAACAACTTAACACAAGTAACCATATTTACAATTAAACACCATATTTATATTTCTAACAATCTCTCCCTTGGTGTTGAATTGTAAAGATGTGAATTTGAGCTTTAGTGTGTGAAAGTAGTGTGTGTGGAGGGAGGTTGAAGATGATGGAGAGGAGAGAGAAAATAGATAAGTTGTATGTGTTATTATGAAAAAGTTAGTTACAATGGTTATTACAAGGGGTATTTATTCCCTAAACATTACAAGTTTCATCTACACCCCTTGTACTTTAACAACTTAACACAAGTAACCATATTTACAATTAAACACCATATTTATATTTCTAACAATCTCTCCCTTGGTGTTGAATTGTAAAGATGTGAATTTGAGCTTTAGTGTGTGAAAGTAGTGTGTGTGGAGGGAGGTTGAAGATGATGGAGAGGAGAGAGAAAATAGATAAGTTGTATGTGTTATTATGAAAAAGTTAGTTACAATGGTTATTACAAGGGGTATTTATTCCCTAAACATTACAAGTTTCATCTACACCCCTTGTACTTTAACAACTTAACACAAGTAACCATATTTACAATTAAACACCATATTTATATTTCTAACAATCTCTCCCTTGGTGTTGAATTGTAAAGATGTGAATTTGAGCTTTAGTGTGTGAAACTAGTGTGTGTGGAAGGAGATTGAAGATGATGGAGAGGAGAGAGAAAATAGATAAGTTTGTAGGTCGTAAACTGTACGAGGTCGTAAATCACAAGTCAAAATTAGGTCAACCAAACTCTAAAATACGAGGTCGTATTTTCCAATTTGGCATCGTATTTGGTTCAGGTCGTAAATCGGCATCGTATTTCGAAAGTCAACAAAGTCAAAATTAATTGACAAATGCGAGCGTCGCACTGTTCATCTTCCCCAACACGATTTCACGATTTACCCAACCAAAATTCATAAAAGTTGTTTCTATACACTCGTATTCAAACAACAAACATACCCCAACCCTTATTTTTACCCAAAACACATCAAAATCGAAGAAACTTAGAAAACCTAATTCGAAAATTTTGAAGTCTATTTTCTTGATTTTCTTGTTGCATGGATAACTATATTACGATCAGATAGTATACCTAGATTCAGTTTTTCGAGATGAACACAAAAATATCAATCAAAAACTCTGGATCTAAGTGTATGTATCGAATCTAAATCGGGCTAGCAAAGCTCAAAATCGGGGTCGTAATGCTCTAAATTTGATTTAATAATTGTGAGGTCGTATTAGGGTTATCTGGGTATATATACCCACTTGACCCGAATGGGCTTCGGGTTGAACCGGCCCAATTACGAGGTCGTAATTGCACTAGGCCCAATCGACCAATTGCGAGATCGCATTCTGCCTCTCGCCAATTACGAGGTCTTAATTGCACTAGGCCCAATCGACCAATTGCGAGGTCGCATTCTGCCTCTTGCCAATTACGAGGACGTAATTGCACTAGGCCCAATCGACCAATTGCGAGGTCGCATTCTGCCTCTTGCCAATTACGAGGACGTAATTGCACTAGGCCCAATCGACCAATTGCGAGGTCGCATTCTGCCTCTTGCCAATTATGAGGTCGTAATTGCACTAGGCCCAATCGACCAATTGCGAGATCGCATTCTGCCTCTCGCCAATTACGAGGTCTTAATTCCCTCCTGCACACTAAAAATCAAAATTGATCAACGATTTTCGCGAACTGTAAAGAATAGAAATGAGCTTAATAGAGGTTTAATGGTGGATTTAGGGTTTGGTGTGTGAAAGTAGTGTGTGTGGAGGGAGGTTGAAGATGATGGAGAGGAGAGAGAAAATAGATAAGTTGTATGTGTTATTATGAAAAAGTTAGTTACAATGGTTATTACAAGGGGTATTTATTCCCTAAACATTACAAGTTTCATCTACACCCCTTGTACTTTAACAACTTAACACAAGTAACCATATTTACAATTAAACACCATATTTATATTTCTAACAATCTCTCCCTTGGTGTTGAATTGTAAAGATGTGAATTTGAGCTTTAGTGTGTGAAACTAGTGTGTGTGGAAGGAGATTGAAGATGATGGAGAGGAGAGAGAAAATATGATTAAGTGTGTGTTTATTTCTCAAGGGTTACAAGGGTTAAGTCATAAATGACTTGTAGGAGGGGTATTTATACTAATTAACAACTTAACACTAATACCCCTTCCAATACTAGAATTTACAATTTAACACCACTAATTTAATTTCTAACAATCTCCCCCTTGGTGTTAAATTGTAAATGTTGCATCGTCTTCGGTCTTTAAATAACATGATGAGCCCATTTGTTGAAAATCTTCAATGTTGATTGGACTTTGAAGCTTTCTCATCGTCTTCAACGTCTTGTATCAACCTTGACTTTGAATCTTCTCAACAAACATATATTCTTGACGATGACTTTCTAAAACTTGATTTTCTCTTGCAACTTTGAATACTTTGGAAGCATCTTTGAAATCTTTGTAGCTCTTGAGCTTTGACAACTTGAACTTTTGAATGTTGATTTCAAATTGATGTTGCTTGGAGAAGTAACTTGAATCTTTGAGTAGCATGCGGAAGCTTGGTTTTGACTTTGAATTCCTTGAATTCTTTTGGTATTGCGAAAGCTTGATTTAACTTTGAATTCTTTTGGCTTTGCGGAAGCTTGGTTTTGGAATGCGGAAATTTGATTTGACTTTAAAACTTCAATTCTTGATCTAACTTGTCTCTGAATCAACAATTATCATGGAGCATTTTATCCTTGAATTCTTGATCTAACTTGTCTTTGATCACACAATTTTGCTCCCCCTCAAACAAACAATTATTTCGGAGCATATTTAACAATTCATGAGTTTACTCTTGCTCCCCCTCAAATGAACAATCTCTTTTAAACTATAAACGAACTTAATATCAAAAGAACAAACTTCATCTAATCTCAAACTTTTCGTCTTTTTTCAAAACATTATTCTAACTCAAACTCTTCTAATCATCAACCAATGGTCATATTTCTCAACATATCTTTCCGTTATCGACCATATACTTTCCACAACTAAAATCATCTTAAATATTCTCAATCTCGAAACTATCTTCCAACTTATCAAGATAATTATTCAATCCCTTCACCTAAACAAAACGATTATCCTCAATCAATCAAATTCTACCTAAAACCTTGAATTCCATCTATCAATCATTTAATCATTTCTCCCCCTTATGATGAATATGTGAAACGTGTTCATCATACAATAAGGATTGATAGCATAAACGGTAGATGAAAACAAACAACATGTAAGCAAATGAACCCAACCCAATTCCCAATTCCCAATGAACCTATTGGTGAACTAGAATTTGAGGTTGCGTTGTTGGAAAAAGATTTTATAATGGTGTTTGTGTTCTTTGTGTTTGTGTGAAGAGAAATGAAAACCGGATAAAAATGATCCGTTGACACAACCAAAAATCGAAAGGATTAATGGTGTGGCCTAAAAATACGATTACTATTTTTAGGGCTTCCCATTATCATCGAGAAATGCACAAAGCTTATCTCTAAATGGTTCGGTCTATGGCTTTTCAACCGATAGATTGCTTTAAAGAATGTAATCCATGGTCAGTGTCACAAAGGCGTTCGATAACCATGTCTTACTATCCTCAAAGACTTTTGGGTAAATAAATCCGAGGTCACATAGACTTCTCGTTAACTCAACAAATTCATAAAATGAAAATGTGAGACCTACGTTCAACGTTGGAAAAGATGTTAGCATTGGTAGGATTTCCATTCGATCATCGTGGAATATCAAAAATATGATATCACTACGAATGTTCCGGCAATATCACAAAGATATGCAATGTCACAAAGACATATAAAGACTCGATGTGTCCTAGTCAAATGAAATATATTTCAAGTACGCTCTAGACTCGATAAGTGATCAAATGAAGTCGGGGACCGGAGCAGAGTGTCTCCCTTTTTCAATATCAACATCTTCCAAATGAAGAGTCGATAGAAATGTGAAAATCTCCGTGAGAATAAAACAAGCATTTGTTAAGAAATACTTGAGTGGTTAGGAAAGATGTGCATTGCTTCACTGGGTCCATGAAGTCTTCTTCAATATCGAGAAATCAACAAATGAAATCCGATAGAAACGTGTTGACCCGGCTTTTTGAGAATTTTGGGGAGGGCTTTCATTTCTTTTAGCCCTTTCTCACATCATCATTTCACCGTAACCTCTCACTTTTCGACTACTCCCTCATGTCCTATTTGCACAAACATCATCACCACGCTCATAAACCCTCACAATCTAGAATAGAGAATTGAACTCCGGGGTTAGATCTCATCGGCGATGACAAGATCATGGAGTTTTTATGAGTGGCCTAAACTCTCATGTGCAAATCTAACACCGAACTTCTTTGAATATGATCGAAAATGGTTTTAAAATCTTCCAAAGTGTTTTAAGATGGAAAATGAGTTTAAACACTTGGAAGTTTTGGTTTTATAAACAAACTCCCCCTAAATATATGCATGATATAAACAAAGTTTTTGCATATAAAGGGTGAGTAAAGAGTTTAAAAGTTGCTCACAAATATTAAAAATGAGACTACAAAGGCAGTACACAAAGGCGTTCGATGCCTTGCATCTCATCCTAATACATTGTGAGAAACTCAAAGACAAAGTAAATAAAACAAATGATGAGAAGAGAAAATATTTTTGGATTTTTCAAAAATAGGAAAATGAAAATCTTTTTGGATTTTTCTAAAAGAAATGATGAAATTACAAAATCGGTTTTAGAACGGGTTATACACTGATGTGTGCATAAGCCACTTTTGGAACCCATTTGAGATTGGGTCCAATGGTTTTTGAATTCTTGAAATTCCAAATGTAAGTCTCATCGATTTGATGAATAGAAGTTGCATTCCACGGAGAACTAAAACCCGGTGGTTTAGTTGAAAAGAGTTTGCGTGGAAGCAACGGAGAAAAATCATTTTTGTTCTTGGAAAGAGAAGCAATCTTTTGAGATTGATTTGAAACATGATTTTTTGAAACAAAATCATTCACTTTTTGCACGACTGCTTTTGCAGGTTTTGGTGCAAGATCAAAAAGCTCAGAAAATGAATATTTGAATGATTTTGACTCAGTTGACTTATCTTTTGAAATCGGTTTCCATTTTGTTTTTGTCAACTGAGATTTGGCTTGAGAAATGTGTTCAGACTTATCCTCGAAGGATAGAAAAGACACTAAAGTAGTTGTTCCATCAAAGTTTGGTTTCTTAGTGTACTTCTTACCCTTTTGTAAGGAGTAATTAGTAAACCGAGAGACCTTTCTTTCAAAAGGTTTTGAAGATTTACCCGTATAAACCCTCTTTGTAACATCAACTTTAGGTTTAGTTTGACAACATGTTTTTGGTTTGGAAATGGTTTCATCATGACTTTCCTTGGAAATGGTTTCATCACCTTCACAATCAGTTTGCACAGAGGAATCACAAGTTCACATATAGGACTATCAGTTTGAATGCAAACTTTAACAACTTCACATAGAGAACAATCATTTTGAGAGCAAACTTTAACAACTTCTTTTGATGGGTCAGAAGAGACAGAACAATGATTTTCAGTTTGAAAAATTTTGGTTTGTGTTTGCAATTCAATCTCAAGGTCAGAAATTTTCTTGGTCAAAGATGTTTCGTTTGACTGAAGTTGCAAATACTTGTCTTCAAGACACTTGATTTGAGTACAAAGATTCGTTCTTTCTTTTTCAACCTTGCTCATATCAATTCGAAGTTGTTCAAAAACTTTGAAAAATTTTCGCTCTTTGCTCACAAAAATGGTGGACTTATTTTGCAACTCAAGGTTTAACTCAAAAATCTTTTGTTGCAAAACAAGTTCTTTTGATTGATTGTCCAAAACAATTTTATTGAGCTCTTTGGAAGAATTGTCCAACTCATTTGTTACTTTGAAAATCTTTGATTGCAAATGATCATTTTCTTTTTGAAGACTTTCCATGTTGGACAAAATGAGATCATTTGTAGATTTGAGCTCTTTATTCTCATATTTGAGTTGGTCAATTTCAAGTTTAAAACTTTGGTGTTCTCTCACAAGCGTTTTAAAAATATTCACATCGACTTTGTTTTCTTCAAAAACAACCACTGCACATTTATTCTTCCTGGTACACCAACAAATGTGATTATCATGACGACGTATTTCTTCCCAACTTGGCTCTTCACCCATTAAAAAATCTACCACCCTCGCAACAAACTCGTCCTTAACTTTAAGAGCCATTTTGAATCAAAACTTGATGACAATCTAATAAAAGAACAACCCAAGACAGGAACCTTAAAAAATTTAAACCAACAATTAAGATTTAGTCCAAAACGATGACACTTAAGCCCAAAACAAATTTTATCCAGCCCCAAAAACAAATTCTAAACACTTGAGCCCAAAACAAATTTTAGTCCAAAAAGAAATTTAAGATCAACAAAACTCTTATGATAAATTTTGGGCCAAAAAAAATTGTATCTCAAATGTTAAAAAATATAAAAGAAAAGAACAAATGGCTGACACGTGAATTGTGATGATTTTTGAAATATTGAACTAACGCATTTGTCTTTTCTAGACTTAAAATTTTTGATATTTTTCTAATTGTATTGAACGCCGAGCTCAGACCTCGGCAAATGGACCAAAATTTTTAAAAAAATTTAAATTTTGCACACGAGAAGAATATTGATCAAAAATGATTTTGAATCAATTTTCTTAATAATTTTAATTTGACAAATCTAATTTCAACTAAATGCCGAGCAGATACTTCGGCAAATGGTGCAAACAGAAATCGATCTCAAAACACTTAGTAGAATTTTGTTGAAATAACTATTTGCCGAGCTAATATCTCTGCAAATAGTGTAAATAGGATCAACACTTAACCAACTTCAGCCAACACAAGTATTTGCCGAGCTTAAATCTCTACAAACAGAACAAATAGCACCACTCTTGACCAAAATTTCTTCAAACAACTATTTGCCGAGCAATGAGCTCTGCAAATAGAACAAGTAGATCCAATACTTAACGAAAATTTCTTGAAACAACTATTTGCCGAGCAATGAGCTCTGCAAATAGAACAAGTAGATCCAATACTTAACGAAAATTTCTTGAAACAACTATTTGCCGAGCAATGAGCTCTGCAAATAGAACAAGTAGATCCAATACTTAACAAAAATTTCTTGAAACAACTATTTGCCGAGCAGTAAGCTCTGCAAATAGAACAAGTAGATCCAATACTTAACGAAAATTTCTTGAAACAACAATTTGCCGAGCAGTAAGCTCTGCAAATAGAACAAGTAGCTCCAACACTTAACAAAATTTCTTGAAACAACTATTTGCCGAGCAGTAAGCTCTGCAAATAGAACAAGTAGATCCAATACTTAACGAAAATTTCTTGAAACAACTATTTGCCGAGCAATAAGCTCTGCAAATAGAACAAATAGCTCAGACTTAACCAAAATTTCTGAAACACGTATTTTCCGAGCAGTAAGCTCTGCAAATAGAACAAATAGGGTCAACTCTAACCAACGACCTCTGCAAACACGAGAAACCACTAAAGGACAAAATACTCGCTTACTAGTCTTCTTCTTCGTTCAGCCAAACACCCAAACGCCGAGCTCACAGAAAATCATTGATTTCTCCTTCATTTTTGTGAATTAAATCTTCAAATTTGTATCAAAATACTCAGAATTTAATCCCGCACAAATCCTAAAACAAATTATCAACTAATTTCAACCAGAATTCAAACCCACTCGAACATGTCATTTGCCGAGCTCATTCAAAATCTGATCAAACGTTGGAATTAAGCTCTGAAAATGATAATGGAAGAAGATATACTAACAACAAAGTGATCGGTGAACAAATTTCGAAGAAAAACACACTAATTTTGCTGAAATAACTTGAACAGTTATCTCGGCAAATGGTACTTCAGAAAAACTCAAAATTCAGAAAAAATAAGCACAAAACAACTTCAAATAAGCTTGTGGATCGTTCAGATATGTTGATTGTGCTCTGATACCAAATGTAAAGATGTGAATTTGAGCTTTAGTGTGTGAAAGTAGTGTGTGTGGAGGGAGGTTGAAGATGATGGAGAGGAGAGAGAAAATATGATTAAGTGTGTGTTTATTTCTCAAGGGTTACAAGGGTTAAGTCATAAATGACTTGTAGGAGGGGTATTTATACTAATTAACAACTTAACACTAATACCCCTTCCAATACTAGAATTAACAATTTAACACCACTAATTTAATTTCTAACACGAACTTCCTGGAAATATGAAAAATTTAAATGAATAAACCTGTAGACATCAAATTACCATCTTTTCCTCGATCTTCGTCTTAAACCTGAAAAGTTAATAAACTTACGAAATATCTTTAACTTTTCCATGATCAATCTTTCCAAAACAATTTCAAAACGAGTTTTCCCGAGATCAATCTTTACAGATCGGAATGTAAACACTCAATAAAAAGTTATAAAATTGATTCATCATTCTTATACCTCCCCCTCAATTTTATGACTAGGATGTATAACTATGACTAATCAAGATAACAAAAGACATTCTTATGTACTCCCCCTCAATTTATGATTGGGATAGATAACTATGACTAATAATCATCCTTATGTACTCCCCCTCAATTTATGACTGGGATACATAACTATGACTAATCAAGATAACAAAAGACATTCTTATGTACTCCCCCTCAATTTATGATTGGGATAGATAACTATGACTAATAAATCACAAAACATTCTTATGAAAACATTTCATAACTATATGATCTAAATAATCAACATTTATTACGAATATTGTGACTTGTATGAAATTTACCTTCCACATTCATAAATACGTTGCTATATCTAAGGGTTCAAAAACACATTTGACATCCTTTCATATTCAAACGAAATATCTATGTCTAAGGTTAAAAATATTAACTCAATAGTCTTTCACATTCAAATATTACATTTCTATGTCTAAGTCTTTACATAAACGATAACCTTTCACATTCACATTATGTCTATGTCTAAGGTTTTACATAATCGATAACCTTCTACATTCACATTACGTCTATGTCTAAGGTTATATAAGTACAAAGTTGATAATCTTCCATATTCAAAATAACATTTCTATATCTAAGATCTTCAACTAACAAAAACTAGCTATCATCATCTGTTATACTGTATAAGTAATACTATAATAACCTGATGATCTTAGCATCTTTTCTTGAATACTTCAGATTTTTGCTTATACACCTTCTTTTAGATCGAAATCTTTGCAAATATTCTGAATGTCTCTTCTGATTACTTTCTTCATGAACCATGACCAAAATCTTCAGATTAGACATAATTGTTAAGTTTCTTGTGCCTTATTCCTGCACATAAAACTCATAACAAACACAAAATCAAGGTAATAATGTTATTCTTCATTATTTCATCACTACAATACATGATAGCAATGACTTAATTTAGAACTACATTTTTCATTTTCGTCTCCAAATTTTGTTATTCCTCACTATTATAAGTCATAAAAATCTGACATTATCTTAGTCTAGAACTACAAAATAATTAACAAACCTTGAGAACACTGTCTCATTGTTCAAATAAATGACCTACAAATCTAATGTTTGTTCGTCGACTATTATAACCTACAACCTTGAGATCTATGTCTCATTGTTCTATGGATAACGTACCTAAGATTAAGGTCTTCCATCTCCCACACATAAATCTGCCTCATCATGCAAATCTATACAGATTTCGTTTCCATTGTCACTAGGCTTTAACTCTGTAAAGCATATGAACAGAAAACCTAATCACTTATACTTTAGCACGATCAGATCTCGCGACAGAAGCAAAATCGCCTCCACCTCTCTGGATACCATATGTAAATACTCATAAGATTGTCTCATCGAACTAGTATACATCTTGGTTATGCTCAGGATGACCTAGTATAGGTATTGCTTGACAACCTACAAAATCAAACCTCTGTTCGTTCTCCTTCACATCTTAACAAAAACATGATTTCACAAAGATTTGATGTTTTTGTTGAATAAACCATAAATGAATTTACTTAACATTCTATTATTAGCCTAAGTCACTTTAAGGTCAAATAATTCACTGTAAGCACTTTCGAACATAAACAAAATAATTTAGAAATCCCTGTTTCAAATCTTTTTGAATTCAAACAAAAATCTTTTAAAGATCAAATTCAAACTATGAACAGCTATGTGTTCATTCTTATGAAAATCTTCTTTCTAAAGATCAATAAAAATAGGCATTAACTCAATATCTGTTTATTGAAATCAACAACTCTGTGTTCTTTTCCTTAAACTCATATTCTGTTAATTATAACACACTTTCTTTTAGCTTTTAATCACAACACTATCGCTTAACTACCCTACTCGTTTATTCAGTGTTCCTTATAGAACGTAGTTGAGTCCTCTTGAAAACTAGATTCTATTCTGACTCTGTCTCTCGTGCAATAAGAACTTTTATTTAAACAATAAAGTAACACGAAAAACACAACACACACACGCACACATACACTGAACATAAACGAATAACATAGTTACAAGAGTTAGAGTTACTGCAGATTAGATAAACTTAGCATGTTACAAAAGCCCACATGTGAGAAATAATTCTCTTATTATTAGTTATGAATAGTGATCCATCAACGATTACCAATATGTTTATCCTCTTAAACACTCGGTACTTCCAGTTTCCTTTTGGTTGTAACACTTTCAGCATACCCTGGCCAAGGACAGTCACCATGTAACCCGAGTAGCCTAATATGCCACTTAATCAAGTTTGCGAACTTAAGTGACCCACATTCAGATATACTCTCACAATCGACACAAGCACTAAGATTAAGACATTTGGTGAGTATAGGAAGAAAGCCTTTAAGAATCAAGTCAGCGGTGACAGGTCGGTGATTCCTCACACGCAAAACGACTTAACTTGACTCACGTACGGAAATATACCCAACATTGCATAATGCTAAGTACTTGCATATTTGTGACATCATTTTAAAGCGCTTATGAAAACCTGTGACTTTCGATGATACCCGTGTAGCGAACTTTCTGACAACCTATCCCAAGTTGGAAGCTTTAGGTAGGCTAGGTATACAAAGACACCCCAAGGACTTACTTGTTCGAATCTCAAAGGCCACATTAGCTCCATAATTTTCAAAAGATTAGTAAGATATTAGATATCTTGTCACAAATATATATCCAAAAAGCAATACATAGTTTTCTATGTACCCGAGACCTTCTATATAAAGACCAAATATACAAAATTACAATGCAAGATCTTTCGTAAGATTTAAGGACCATTCTCAATTCAAATACATGAAGAGCAGGCATTCTCAGCCATATATCTGAATATGTTTCCCATAAGAACATTGTATATGTTAAGTTCAGATTTAAGGAAACCTTGGTACTTTGTGCCTACCGATACATCATATAATGGTATCACTGAACTGAGCATTTTAAAGTACAATTAAGTAGGCTTAAAAGCTAAAGTATCGTCATGTCTAATCGTCTTGACGCAGTGACCTTACTCTATTTATTATTTTCTTTTTCTTTTCTGATTTTTCTGATTTTTATTTTGTTTTTCTGACACTATATGACACACATACATAACGACACAAAAACACATACACATTTTACAAAGTTCTATTTGAGAGACACTGTCACTATAGATTTCTCATTCCAATCAATTGGACTAACAACTCGAAACGAGTTCGGTCGAAAGCCTTAGTGAACAGATCAGCTAAATTAAAGTCACTTGGCACTTTTTCTAGGACTATTAATTTCTTTTCAGCACAATCACGAATAAAATGAAACCTTATGTCTATGTGCCTAGTCCTACTGTGCTTAACAAGATTATTGGTAATGGAAATAGTGGACTCATTGTGTATCTTTATGGGAGTACAAAGGAAATTCTGACCGTAATCACGCAGTTATTGCTGAATCCACAGAACCTGTGAACAACATCCACCAGCTGCCATGTATTCCGCCTCGCAAGACAAAATCGCAACGGATGTCTGCTTCTTACATTGCCATGACACCAATCTCCCCCCTAAGAACTAACATCCACCTGAAGTCGATTTCCTATCAAAGTTGCAGCCGCCATAGTCAGCATCTGTATAAGCCACGAACTCAAAGTCTCCCCCAATCGAATACCATAGACCCAGCACTGGTTGCCCTTTGAGGTAGCGAAGAATTTGCTTAATAGATTTCATATCGCTTTCCCTGAGACAAGACTGATAACGAGCACACAAACAAACCGTAAACATGATATCGATACATCAATGAACCTATCATGGCCCTGTAACGAGTAGGATCAACTTCTGGATCATTAAGAGAAAACATCCCAAGTTGATGGTTCTTTTGTATAGGAGTATCCATCGGTGGAGTATCTACCATTCCAAATCAATTCAAAATATCCTGAGCATACTTCGTCTGATGAATGAAGAATCCGTCCTTTTTCTGTTCAACTTGCAAACCCAAAAAGAAGTTCATCTCTCCCATAGCACTCATTTCAAAAGTCCCTTTCATAATCTGCTCAAACTTTGCACACCTTTTCGTCTAATGACCCAAAAAAATTGTCATCCACGTAAACTTGTACAATTAGGAACTCCTCTCCTTTCCATTTCGTAAACAACGTACTATCGATCAATCCTCTTTCAAATCCATTTTCCAGAAGATGCTTCGACAGCTTGTCGTACCATGCCCTGTGTGCTTGATGTAATGTAACATCCCAAATCTTATTTTCGTCTTCGTTGACTTGTGTCGGTAAGATGCTTCGTGATCACTTCGTATGTGTACAACTAATGTGTAGTAATTAATATGTGATTAATTGTGATAAGTAATATGTGTTACATGTGTAATGATATATTATGTGAATATGTCATAATTAATATGTCGTAAGTTAGCTAGTGGTGCTTAATTGCATAATTAGAGCCTTAAAGTGTGATATTAGAAACTCCGGGGATTAAAGTGTCGATTTGGTTAACCTTGTGGCTGGATAAAATGAGATTAGGTCAGTTTCTAATCATTCCTTAGCCTCTAATCACGAAATTAGAGCAGCCATAAATCTCCTTTGCTTCTCCATTCGATTTTGGGTGCTTTTTGGTAGGAAATCATTGTCTTTTTGCTTGATGGATCGTCCCTTAAGTAAGTACAGACCTAAGGTAATGATTCTATACTATTATTGTGTCAATTACAGGTCCTATAATGATAGGAGTCTCTACAATTAAGGTTAGGGTTTGATTAAACGATTTGATAATCGAAAACTCTCGTTTTGGGTCAATTGGTAAACCGTTTGTAATGTAAATGCTATGATTGAGTAAGGGTTGGTTTTGTATCATCAAAATGGTTATTTATATGTGTAAACACGATCTGCAAGTATATGTGGTTCTAGGTTTTGGTTTGAGGGTCAACTTGTTGTTAAAAAACCAAGGGTTTCGGATGTCTGGAATTTCAGTCATGTTGTAAAAATCATAGTAAATACATATGAACGAGATATATGATGAATCTTATGTTTTTAAAAATGTCTATGTGTTGGCTAAATCCGTCTAGAACAATGTGTTTCTTGATTTTGCCTACAAATGGT
Source organism: Erigeron breviscapus (assembly GCA_034093135.1). Taxonomy (NCBI): domain Eukaryota; kingdom Viridiplantae; phylum Streptophyta; class Magnoliopsida; order Asterales; family Asteraceae; genus Erigeron; species Erigeron breviscapus. The sequence goes on along the minus strand of CM067175.1, from coordinate 21,150,442 downwards.
TCGAAAATGTCGATTTCCAGAAAGGGTCAGATTTTGGACGAATGCTGATAGGGCTGGGTATGATAGACCTTTTGAGCAAGTTAAACTTATTGAAAAATTCTGGAAAAATTCAAGAATACTCTTAAGATATAGTGTCAGATGGTGCAAAAAGTTCATGTCTTGAATCACTTAAGATCCACACTAAAAAGCCTCTCAAGGGACCCTAGTTTTATGAACCGTGTCTTTGGGCTGCTGAGTTTTGGTCGCTGGCATGGTCACTGACCTAGTCAGTGACTAGTCGCTGCTGAGTTTTGGTCGCTGGCATGGTCACTGACCTAGTCAGTGACTAGTCGCTGCTGAGTTTATTCCATTACTGATCAGTCCCTGACCTGGTCGCTGAGCTAAAACATCAGTTCACATTCATTAGCGACTCTTTTGATCAGTAACTGAACTAGTCGCTATGCTGATTGCTTGATTGTTTGTCGAACATAAGCTTGTACGTTTTATTCATAGGATGTGGGAACATCTAGCAAGCTTTATTATCATTGTTTGCGTGTTCTTAAGCTGCTTTCGAGGTAAGATATCGGATTTCCCCTGTGAGACATAATCAAAATGTGTTTTCCTATTAAATGTGAATCGGATAATTGAACCCTTGTGTCCTTATATTTATGCGCTATGTTGGGAGGGTTCAGGTGGGTTTAATTGAAAGGGAAACGTATTATGTAAAGACTAAATGGGAGGTATTTGAGTTGTTGTCTTTTACCATATATCATCCTGTTTGTAGTTGATAGTGATTGCATGTATATAGCTACCCTTATGTCCAATTGATGCTTGGGTAATGTGGGAGGGTACTAAAGGGAATTAATTTATGAAAGTATACGGGATTGTGTTTGATAGTTGCCCATCTTATTGCTTTGACTTACCTTATGTTCAATCGTGGGTATTGAACTATGACGGGAGGGTGATTGTATTTGCTTGATATGCATAGTGTACTTGGGATTTGTTGTGCTATACCATAAATTGTGTTATTATGCTATATATACATTGACATTGATCGTGTAATTGTATGTCATTGAGCTTTAGTGATTGATTTGGTTGCTTGTAGTATCACTAGTAACCATAGGATCTCCACGATCACTTGTGCACGTGATAGGACCTGAAATGTGTATAGGTAGCTTGTGTTGTTGCTAGCCTATAGAAATGGTGATTTCTTGATGATGGATAGTGTGTTGATGTGTATACATATTTCCACATCGTTAATAAGCCGTTTTTAGAGTTAATTATGAGTTAAATGCATGAATATTCGATACTTTCATAGTGTTTGTGTGATTTCAGGTTCAAGGAGTGGAAAATGGTTAGAAATGGCTTTCAGATGACTTTTGGATACATAAAGAAGGTTTGAGGACAATTCGTGTGAAGACCGAGCGGAAAATACAAGTTTGATGATTTCTGGAGGTTTATGCGGCTCATGGATTATATATGCGGCGCACAAATAGTGTGAAATTGAGGCAGTAGCTCTGGACATCATTTCATGCGACGCATGGGAGAAGCATGCGGCGCATATCGGGCACCCAAATTCCAGAAACTTCAATCCATGCGGCGCATGGATATTACATGTGGCGCATAGATTAGGTCGGCAGAATCAAGACTTTCCTAAACCCTATAAATAGAAGACCAAAACCATACCATTCGACATCTTATCACTTGTTTACGAAATTAGGGTTATTTTCTAGGGTTTTGCAGCAGCTTTTACGTTCTCAAAGGCTACGGAGTTGTTCGTGAGATCCAAGACTTTCAATTACATTTTTCTTTGCTTTCTAGTTAGATCAAACACATTGGTACACTATGTTTCTCTTTTTAATTACTCTTTGTGTTCTGTTTTTGACTATGAGTAGCTAAATACTTCATCATCTACTGAGATGAAGTGATATTATTGAATGATGGTTGCATGATTTATAATATTCAAGACGATTTGATTTAACGTTGTGTCGTGATCTTAACTTATTAATTCTTTGTCATTTATCTCTTGATTTTGGATAGATCTTGCTTAATCTCAGTGGTAACTAGGGTTAGGTAAGAGATATTTTGATTGCTTAAGTATAAGTAATTGCTTTTATGACGGGTATGGTAAAAGGGAATAATTTGATAATAAGAATTAACGGGTTAATGATTGGGTACAATCAATAGGCATAATTGTTATCTTAATAATCAAAACAATTAGTTAATTAGTGAAGTTATAAGAGGCGTCTCGGGGTACCGGTCTTAAGTAATGGATCTAGTTGATTAAGGGGATTAAATAAAGTAACGAACTTGACGGGTACGGAGTGAGTCTTTGTTTGGTTCTCGATTATAAGTCGTCATATTTAAATTGGTCTTTCAATTAAAGTGCAACCTGAATTTGATGTATCATGGAGTCGAAGTAGATGACCTTTTAATATTATTGTTTCTGATAAATCTTTTCAAGTTTATTTAATTTTAGTTTAATTTTCAAATCAACTGACGAGGGTCATAAAACCTAAAAGCATTTTGAACTACTTAAAACTCGCTTATTTCTTATACAGTCCCTGTGGATTCGACCTGGACTTACCTTTAAACTATATTGCAAACAAACGGGTACACTGTCCGAGAGTGTGTAGTAATCAGTTAATCGGTATTTCTTGTTTATAAATTTTAAAACTAGATTTCACACATCATGTGTTGTGTGATTGATACTATCTTATCCCATAGTGTATCGTGTAATTGGCACTATGTTATCCCATAGTATATTGCGTAAGTGAAACTTAGCTATTCCGTAGTGTACCGTATAATTCACACTATGCTATATTGTGGTGCGACTGAGATAGGATTATTTTGTGTATAGGAACCCAAACGTGATGAAACAGATAGGCACATTCATAGGATTGTGAGCTAATCATGTATGTGGTTTATGTGCTAATAATTTGTCGCAGGTTATAAGAGTTAAGATAATATGAGGTGATGTATGTGTGATTAACAAATATAGGATTTCGTGTTGATCCTATTTGAAGTACATGTATTGTTGATTCGGGCGGGTTACATGAGTAGGGCGACCCATGATGAAATATATATAATATATAACATGTTTCAATTAACTGTTTTTGGGAATATAATTATAATAGCCTTTATCTTACTCAGCTTTATAAGCTGACACTTGTTTCTATTTTGTCGATTGTGTCTCACAAAGTAGCATGGATAGAGGATTGTGTGAGGAGTTGTGGGTAGACTAGTGCTTATAGTCTTACGGAGGCCTTAGCTACTAGTTATGCTTAGACATTTAGTTACTGTCTTTATTTCGGGCTTGTGTTGTGTAACATCCCAAAACTTAAACGTATATGTTGACTAACGTCGTTAGGTCAAATTATAAGTCCGTGATACGGTTGTGTGGAAATATGTGTTTATATGTTTATGTACCCTATATGTGAGATTTAATTATCTTTAATGAGTGACAATAAAGTAGATTTAAATGATGTGTAAAAGGCCTTTGTAGTGTGCGAAAGTGCTTTGGTGTGTAATATGTATCCCCAATAGGTGTTTTAATGTGAAATAAAGTCAATATGAAGTCCGGGGACTAGTTTTGCCAAAGGTGTAAAGTTAAAAACGGGATTAGGTTAAGATTAACCTAATCTAGGATCATTTTGTAATTAACCTAATTAATAACACCTGCACAGCTTCTCCAATTCCTTAACTGATTTCTAAAGCAATTGATCAAGTTTTGGTTGAATTGATTGAGTATTTTGGGTTACATTCAATTGGCTATCAAAGCAATCAGGTAATCAATGGGTTGTTATTTGTATTTTCAGATCAAAAGATGTTTTATATTGATCCAAAACTGATTTTAAAAAGGGTTTTGCAAATAATTAAAGTTTAAAAGATGTTTTGGTTAATTGATGTTCGTAATAGTGTTTAACGGGTCTATAATCGATCTTGATGATCAAAAGATGTTTAAAAATGTCAAAAACGTGTTTTGGAAGAAGCCATAGTCGATCGATTCCTGGAAAAATGAAGAACATAGCCGTTTTTGAATTCTGGACGAAGTTAGGCTTAAGTTCGTTTGAGCCATCTTCGTAAAGCCTAAATTCGTTTTCTGGAATCTAACTTCGTTTGACAAAACGAAGATCATCTTCGTTTGAAGCTAAAAACGAAGGTTAAGTTCGTTTGATGCTCAAATTCGTTTTCTAAATTCGTTTTAGGCTAAATTCGTGAGGTTTAATGCTGGACTTTTACTTGGTCAGTCTTATGGTCATGCGAGAGTCCAAATAATGTTCCAAATGACTTATACTTCATATGTTAATGAACGATAGGTGTCGGGGGATTACTATTAAGCACGGTTAGCTTTGTTTGCGCGCACATACTACTAACAGGTAAGATACACTACTTTTGTCACACTGAGGGTGCAACGAAAATGGTTCGTAAACTATAACCTCCATAACAGTAATGTATAACTCATAGGTGGTTGGGTTGATATGGGAGGTACTCGGGGATTAATGATGACGATGTTTATGCCTAAAATGTTTCCCCGTACATGTGGTTACGATATGAAATGTTATGATGAACGATGGTTAATGATATGTTTACGATATGATATGTTATGATGAACGGTGGTTAATGATATGTTGTAATGTTATTATGTGCATGTATATGTGGCTTGTTCATCTAGAACACTAGACCTTTTTAGGTTGCCATGACACGTGCACGTTTTAAGGGCCCTAACGTGAAAAGATGATAGTATGGATTAGTTTAGGTTAAAGGTGGAAATCTAAACTAAATATGATAAATGCTCGAGCTAATAGATGTTAAGTGTTATGCATAACCTGTGCCTTACGGTGGTAATAGGTACATAGTGCCTTACGGTGGTAATAGGTACATAGTGCCTTACGGTGGTAATAGGTACATAGTGCCTTACGGTGGTAATAGGTACATAGTGCCTTACGGTGGTAATAGGTACATAGTGCCTTACGGTGGTAATAGGTACTTAAGTGTTTTGGAAGGTTTCCATATTGAGTGAGCGTTTTAGGACCAAGTATTGATGGAAAAATGTGGAGATGGGAACACTTTTGATGAGGTACATTCACGATTAAGAGTGATCAACTTGGTTGCGAATGTATTATAACTTGGGTGTGCTTCGATGACCATATTTGTTTTGACCTGTATGAAGTGTGGAGAATATGACCTTGAGATGAGAAAATAAAAGATGGACCTATGAGAGAGAGATGGGAAAATGGTGATTATCCTAGTGTAAATAGTGATTCGGGATAAGCTCATTTTATAGTGCATCGTGTAATTGGCACTATATCATTCCATAGTGCATCGTGTAATTGGCACTATATCATTCCATAGTGCATCGTGTAATTGGCACTATATCATTCCATAGTGCATCGTGTAATTGGCACTATATCATTCCATAGTGCATCGTGTAATTGGCTCTATATTATCTAATAGTGCATCGTGTAATTGGCACTATATTTTCCAAAGTGCATCGTGTAATTGGCACTATATCATTCCATAGTGCATCGTGTAATTGGCACTATATCATTCCATAGTGCATCGTGTAATTGGCACTATATTATCTAATAGTGCATCGTGTAATTGGCACTATATTTTCCAATAGTGCATCGTGTAATTGGCACTATATCATTCCATAGTGCATCGTGTAATTGGCACTATATCATTCCATAGTGCATCGTGTAATTGGCACTATATTATCCAATAGTGCATCGTGTAATTGGCACTATATCATTCCATAGTGCATCGTGTAATTGGCACTATATCATTCCATAGTGCATCGTGTAATTGGCACTATATCATTCCATAGTGCATCGTGTAATTGGCACTATATCATTCCATAGTGCATCGTGTAATTGGCACTATATCTTTCCAAAGTGCATCGTGTAATTGGCACTATATCATTCCATAGTGCATCGTGTAATTGGCACTATATCATTCCATAGTGCATCGTGTAATTGGCACTATATCATTCCATAGTGCATCGTGTAATTGGCACTATATCATTCCATAGTGCATCGTGTAATTGGCACTATATCATTCCATAGTGCATCGTGTAATTGGCACTATATCATTCCATAGTGCATCGTGTAATTGGCACTATATCATTCCATAGTGCATCGTGTAATTGGCACTATATCTTTCCAAAGTGCATCGTGTAATTGGCACTATATCATTCCATAGTGCATCGTGTAATTGGCACTATATCATTCCATAGTGCATCGTGTAATTGGCACTATATCATCTAATAGTGCATCGTGTAATTGGCACTATATCATTCCATAGTGCATCGTGTAATTGGCACTATATCATTCCATAGTGCATCGTGTAATTGGCACTATATCATTCCATAGTGCATCGTGTAATTGGCACTATATGTAATGAGGTTGAGGTCGACAACGTTGTTGGTGATAAAGTAGTGAGATATTGGGTTCCACTTGACCTTATGCTTGTGACGAAGAGGAACGATGAGATGGATAGATGTTACCGATGGTATGTCGTGAGAAGATTCTGAGGACAGAATCCTTTAAGGAGGAGAGAATTGTAACATCCCAAATCTTATTTTTGTCTTCGTTGACTTGTGTCGGTTAGATGCTTCGTGATCACTTCGTATGTGTACAACTAATGTGTAGTAATTAATATGTGATTAATTGTGATAAGTAATATGTGTTACATGTGTAATGATATATTATGTGAATATGTCATAATTAATATGTCGTAAGTTAGCTAGTGGTGCTTAATTGCATAATTAGAGCCTTAAAGTGTGATATTAGAAACTCCGGGGATTAAAGTGTCGATTTGGTTAACCTTGTGGCTGGATAAAATGAGATTAGTTCAGTTTCTAATCATTCCTTAGCCTCTAATCACGAAATTAGAGCAGCCATAAATCTCCTTTGCTTCTCCATTCGATTTTGGGTGCTTTTTGGTAGGAAATCGTTGTCTTTTCGCTTGATGGATCGTCCCTTAAGTAAGTACAGACCTAAGGTAATGATTCTATACTATTATTGTGTCAATTACAGGTCCTATAATGATAGGAGTCTCTACAATTAAGGTTAGGGTTTGATTAAACGATTTGATAATCGAAAACTCTCGTTTTGGGTCAATTGGTAAACCGTTTGTAATGTAAATGCTATGATTGAGTAAGGGTTGGTTTTGTATCATCAAAATGGTCATTTATATGTGTAAACACGATCTGCAAGTATATGTGGTTCTAGGTTTTGGTTTGAGGGTCAACTTGTTGTTAAAAAACCAAGGGTTTCGGATGTCTGGAATTTCAGTCATGTTGTAAAAATCATAGTAAATACATATGAACGAGATAGATGATGAATCTTATGTTTTTGAAAAGGTCTATGTGTTGGCTAAATCCGTCTAGAACAATGTTTTCTTGATTTTGCCTACAAATGGTTCGAAAATGTCGATTTCCAGAAAGGGTCAGATTTTGGACGAATGCTGATAGGGCTGGGTATGATAGACCTTTTGAGCAAGTTAAACTTATTGAAAAATTCTGGAAAAATTCAAGAATACTCTTAAGATATAGTGTTAGATGGTGCAAAAAGTTCATGGCTTGAATCACTTAAGATCCACACTAAAAAGCCTCTCAAAGAGAGCCTAGTTTTATGAACCGTGTCTTTGGGCTGCTGAGTTTTGGTCGCTGGCCTGGTCACTGACCTAGTCAGTGACTAGTCGCTGCTGAGTTTATTCAGTTACTGATCAGTCACTGACCTGGTCGCTGAGCTGAACCATCAGTTCACATTCATTAGCGACTCTTTTGATCAGTCACTGAACTAGTCGCTATGCTGATTGCTTGAATGTTTGTCTAACGTAAGCTTGTAAGTTTTATTCATAGGCTATGGGAACATTTAGCAAGCTTTATTATCATTGTTTGTGTGTTCTTAAGCTGCTTTCAAGGTAAGATATTGGATTTCCCCTGTGAGACATAATCAAAATATGTTTTCCTATTAAATGTGAATCGGATAATTGAACCCTTGTGTCCTTATATTTATGCGCTATGTTGGGAGGGTTCAGGTGGGTTTAATTGAAAGGGAAACGTATTATGTAAAGACTAAATGGGAGGTATTTGAGTTGTTGTCTTTTACCATATATCATCCTGTTTGTAGTTGATAGTGATTGCATGTATATAGCTACCCTTATGTCCAATTGATGCTTGGGTAATGTGGGAGGGTACTAAAGGGTCATACCATTGATCAATGCACTGACAAGGCAAGATGTTATAAATGTGGGGACACCAAGCACCGTATTGCAGACTGCCCGCAGATGAAGAAAGATGAGGGAAAGAAGGCAGAAGCTTCCAAAGCCAAAGCCCGTGCTTTTCAGATGACGGCTGAGGAGGCAAAGACGATGATCAGGTAGTTACTACTACCCTTATTGTTAACTCCAAACCTGCTAATGTGTTATTTGATTCTGGTGCGAACAAATCTTTTGTGTCTACTCTGTTTGCTCCTAAGTTAGACATGACTACTAGTTCTTTACGGTGCCCTATAGAAGTAGAAGTGGCTAATGGTGCAACGTCTTTTATTCGGGAAGGTTACTCTGATTGTCCTTTAGAAATAGAGGGTCGTTTGTTTACTGCTAACCTGTTACCCGCTACCATTCCTAGTTTCGATGTTGTTCTCGGTATGGATTGGATGTCTAAGAATGATGCTGTCGTCCTATGTTCGAAAAAGATAGTCCGTATCGCTACTCCCGACGGTAAAGGTGTCTGTGTTTATGGTGACAAGAAGCCGGAAAATGTTAAGGTGATCTCGATGATGAAAGCACTTCGTTGTATACGACAAACTAAGTCACATTTTCTAGCTTATGTCATCGATTCTCGTATCGCGAAGCCTACAGTCTTTGATGTCGAAGTTGTTTCCGAGTTTCCTGATGTTTTCCTGAAGATCTTCCAGGTCTTCCTCCGGATCGTGAGGTTGAATTTTCTATTGACCTTATTCTGGTGCTACTCCTGTAGCCAAAGCTCCGTATCGATTAGCTCCGACAGAGATGAAGGAGCTGATGACTCAAATTCAGGAACTTTTAGATAAAGGTTTCATTCGTCCGAGTTCCTCTCCATGGGGTGCTCCTATCCTTTTCGTAAAGAAGAAAGACGGATCCATGCGCATGTGTATCGATTATTGCGAGCTGAATAAAAGAACGGTGAAGAATAAATATCCACTCCCTCGTATTGATGATTTATTCGATCAACTTCAAGGTGCTTCTTATTTTTCAAAGATTGACTTACGGTCTGGCTATCATCAATTAAGGTTGAAGAAGAAAGTGTAGCCAAAACAGCGTTCCGAACTCGTTATGGTCACTATGAGTTCCTTGTCATGCCATTCGGTTTGACAAATGCTCCGGCGAAGTTTATGGATTTGATGAACCGTGTCTGTCGACCGTTTTTGGATCATTTCGTTATTGTTTTTATCGACGACATTCTTGTGTATTCAAAGTCAGAAGAGGAACATAGAGAGCATTTGAGAGCTGTCCTTCAAGTCCTCAGAGAGAAAAAGCTATATGCTAAGTTCTCCAAGTGTGAGTTCTGGCTAAAGGAAGTTCATTTCCTCGGCCATGTCGTCTCCTCTGATGGTATAAAAGTGGATCCTGCAAAGATGGAAGCGGTGTCGAAGTGGGAGCAGCCTAAGTCTCCTACAGAAATAAAGAGTTTTCTCGGTTTGGCTGGCTACTATCGACGTTTTATTCAAGATTTCTCGCGCATTGCCAAGCCAATGACTGAATTAACGAAGAAAGGTGTGAAGTTTGTGTGGACCGATGCTCAAGAGAGCCTTCACAACGTTGAAAAAGAAGTTGTGTGAAGCTCCAGTCTTAGCCTTACCCGAAGGAACAGATGATTTAGTGGTCTATAGTGACGCATCCATCACGGGGTTAGGGTGTGTATTAATGCAACGAGACAAAGTTATCGCTTACGCCTCTCGACAGCTGAAGCCTCATGAGCGGAACTATCCTACTCATGACCTTGAGCTGGCGGCGGTTGTTTTTGCTCTGAAGTTGTGGCGACATTATCTGTATGGTACAAAGTGTACCCTTTATACGGATCATAAGAGCTTACAGTACGTGTTTACTCAGAAGGACATAAATGTTAGACAACGGCGGTGGATGGAGTTATTAAAGGATTACGATTGTGAAATTAAATATCACCCAGGCAAAGCTAATGTGGTTGCTGATGCCTTAAGCCGCAAAGGATATGCGAAGAGTAGATTATGTGCGATGATTACAAAGATTGAGTCAAATTTACTGGAACCTATCCGATTAGCTCAAATCGAAGCGTTAAAGGATGATAATGTGAAAGCGGAGTCTATTGGGAAAAAGAAGAAGAACAGACTCCAAATGAAAGAAAATAGTCGTGGCCTTCGAACTTACAAAGGTAGAATATGGGTTCCTCTCTATAGAGGCAATCGTGAGTTAGTAATGGATGAAGCTCACAAAACTAAGTATTCTGTACACCCTGGTGCCACAAAGATGCATGCAGATTTGAAGCCTATTTATTGGTGGCCCAGTATTAAGAACGATGTAATGACGTACGTACAGAAATGTTTGACGTGTGCGAAGGTGAAAGCTGAACATCAAAAGCCTTACGGGAAGTTTCAGCAACTCGAGATCCCTGAGTGGGAAATGGGATCGTATTACGATGGATTTTATAACCAAGCTTCCAAGAACGCCTCGTGGTCATGATATGATATGGGTTATTGTCGATCAATTAACGAAGAGTGCTCACTTTCTCCCAATTCGTGAGACTGCTCCTATGGAGAACTTCGCTACGTTGTATATTGATGAAGTGGTTACTAAACATGGTGTTCCGTTATCGATTGTGTCCGATCGTGATGCTCACTTTGTTTCCAAATTTTGGAAGAGTTTTCAACGGGAATTTGGTACTCAAGTTCGTCTGAGCACAGCCTATCATCCCGCAGACCGATGGGCAAAGTGAAAGGACTATTCAAACGCTCGAAGATATGCTCAAAGCTTGTGTAATGGATTATGGTGGTTCGTGGGATAAACACCTACCTCTTATTGAGTTTGCGTATAACAATAGTTATCATGCAAGTATAGGAATGCCACCTTATGAGATGTTATATGGTAGAAAGTGTCGGACTCCTAGTTGTTGGTTGGAGCCCGGGAAAAAGCAATTTGCTGGACCCGAAGTAGTACAAATTACGGCCGATAAAGTTAATGTTGCAAAGAAAGCCTTGCGTGTTGCTCGTGAAAGGCAAAAGTCATATGCTGATAAGAAAAGGAGGCCGTTTGATTTTAAAGAAGGTGAAATGGTTTTACTCAAGGTGTCGCCTTGGAAAGGTGTATTACGATTTGGCAAACGAGGAAAGCTAAGCCCTAGATTCATTGGACCTTTTAAGATCATTAAAAAAGTTAATGAACAGGCATTTCAACTGGAATTACCTCCAGAACTTCATGGAATTCACAGCACATTTCATGTGTGTTATCTAC
>CM067175.1:21048564-21137988 GCA_034093135.1 Erigeron breviscapus | reverse complement strand
TAGGTTATACATTACCGTTTGGAGGTTATAGTTTATGAAACTATTTTTGTTGCACCCTCAGCATGACAAAAGTAGTGTATCTTACCTGGTAGTAGTGTACGCGAGCAACCAAACAGCTAACAGTGCTTAACAGTAATCCCCGACACCTATCGTACGTTAATATATGAAATATAAGTCATTTGGGACCTTAAATGGACTTTAATACGAATTTAGTTTTGTTCTTACGAACTTAATTCCAGAAAACGAACTTAACTATCCTCCAACGAACTTAGGCCATCAAAAACGGACTTAGCTCACCCTTTTAAACGAATTTACAACCCAACGAAGTTTAACTTCGTTTGCCAAACGAAGATAACTTTGATCAAACGAATTTAGATCATTAGAAAACGAATTTAGCTTACTTTGGTGCAAAACGAATTTAAGCTTTCATAAAACGAATTTAGGCTTTACACTTCAAACGAAATTGGCTGCTTAAACCATCAAACGAACTTAAAATTCGTTTGCCCAACGAATTTAGCCATCCTTAAACGAATTTAGTCTTCAAAACCACTTCAAACGAATTTAAGTTCCAATTTCGGCCAGAATTCATAAAACGGCTTTGTTCTTCGATTTTTCCAGAAAACGAACTTAACTATCCTCCAACGAACTTAGGCCATCAAAAACGGACTTAGCTCACCCTTTTAAACGAATTTACAACCCAACGAAGTTTAACTTCGTTTGCCAAACGAAGATAACTTTGATCAAACGAATTTAGATCATTAGAAAACGAATTTAGCTTACTTTGGTGCAAAACGAATTTAAGCTTTCATAAAACGAATTTAGGCTTTACACTTCAAACGAAATTGGCTTTAAACCATCAAACGAACTTAAAATTCGTTTGCCAAACGAATTTAGCCATCCTTAAACGAATTTAGTCTTCAAAACCACTTCAAACGAATTTAAGTTCCAATTTCGGCCAGAATTCATAAAACGGCTTTGTTCTTCGATTTTTCCAGAAACGAACGACTTGGGCTGTTCCCAAAACATGTTTTTGACATATATAAACATCTTTTGATCATAATGATCGATTACAAACTCGTTTGATGTCGTTTTGATCATTAATTTGCTTAAACATATTATGAACCCTAATTTATTAAAACTCCTTTATAAAATCAGATTTAATCCTTTATAAAACATCATTAGATCTGAAAATATCGACAACAAATCATGGATTACCTGTAGCAAATGATGGTCGATCCAATTCAATACAAAACACTCGATTCGATTGACCAAAACTTGAAGATTTTGCTTAAGAAATCTATTAGGAAATTTAAGATACTTTGTATGTGTGTTCAATTAAGTTAATTGCTGCCAAATAACTCTAGATTAGGTTAATCCTAACCTAAACCCGTTTTTAACTTTACACCTTTGGCAAAACTAGTCCCTAGACTTCATATTGACTTTATTTCGCTTAAAAACACCTATTGGGGATACATATAACACACTAAAGCACTTTCGCACACTACAAAGGCCTTTTACACATCATTTAGTCCACTTTATTGTCACTCATTAAAGATAATTAAATCTCACATATAGGGCACATAAACATATAAACACGTATTTTTCACATAAACATATCACGGACTTAGAATTTGACCTAACGACGTTAGTCAACATATACGATTAAGTTTTGGGATGTTACAATATTCATGTTCTTCATGCACTATCTTTGCAAACACTTTGAATCTTAACTTTGCAGCATTTCTTGGATCATCTGGACTTTCTCTGATCGGATTAAGTCTGAAATGTTCCTCTTCAGCTATTGGTTCAACCAGAATGTCTCTATCTTCATTAAAGACACGATTGAAATCATAAGGTTCTTCCATCAACCTTAGTCTATCAGCTTCAGAAACAAATTCTCCTTCTTCCAGATCTTCATCAATGATACTATCAAAGTCATCATCAATATCGTCCAATGCACCTATTTGAAGCTTATCTGCAATTTAACATATTCAAACATACAAAGATAAAAGAACACAATATATAAGTCAAGACATAAAAAATAAGTATAAATACATAAAACATGATAAAATAAATAATACTATATCATAAATATAATGTAACAATTACATCAATATTTATCTTATAATCTTTATCTATTTTAACCAACAAAAATTAACAACATTAAGGTTGATAATCTGAGTCTTCAGGATCATCAGAACTAGAACCAGAGACAAACGGTAAACGATTTAAAATCATTAATCGTTTTCTCTCTTTCCTATGACGATCTGTATCTGACCATTGATCACTATCAAGATCAATATTGGCCTGATCAACCTCAAAGTTATGACTTTCCCATACTTTAGCTTCTGCCTCAACTCGAATATGAGGATCATTTCCAAATTTCTTTGCAATCTCCCATTCTATTCTATCTTCTTCTGATCTCACACTTCGTGGATTATGATAATCAGGACGTTTACTAGAATTAGAGTTACCTGAATTGGAATCTTCATCATCTGACGAGTTGTCTGAATCTTCAGGATCTGCATCTGGAGCAGCATCCATCACAGCTTTTCCTTTCTGAGTCCCAGATATACTAGCACCAGATGTACCAGCAATCTCTGACTCTCTCTGTCTTGGCAACTCCCCCTGAACATCTGCAGTCTCTGAATTAATCACAGCATCAGCATCAGTATCTTGACCTTGACCTTGATTCTCTGTCTAACCATCTTTTGGTTGGTTTCGATTTGGATCTTGAGCTGGATCTTGATCTTCATGATCATCATCTCTTTGCTTCTTAGCTAGCTCATCATCCTTACAACCATCTTTATCTCCTCCTTGAGACAAGAATCAGTCAATTTTATCACCAAGAGAATGAACAAGTGCTATCATAATGTCCATCTCTTCCTGATGTTTTGCAGCTTGGAGGTTCAACTGTTTCTCCAACGCTGTGACTCGCATATCTAATAACTTCTTCTCCGAAACAGTACGACTCAGCTGAACTTGTACTGGCAAAGCTGAATCTGAAGTAGAAGCAATGTGCGATGTAGAAGCAGGCGGTGGCATCGTAGTCTCAAAAGAAGGCATACGAGCATGAAAAGTTCCCGATGGAGGCATCTGTGGTCTTTGCAAAGGCAACAACAGACGATCCATAGCTGTAGCAACAGGAACTAACGCCTGAATAGGAGTAGAACGAGGCCTAGGAACAGGAACTATCGGCTCTGGCTCCTGACGAACTGACGACTCTGGAGCTCTAGTAGTCGTAACAGTCGTAGCCTCAGTAACAACTCTAGCATGAGAACCATCTAAACGAATCGTGAACTTGGTTCTCGGCCTTTTCTCTCCAACAGATATACCAACTGAAGTAGTAGACACCGAAACTGGAACTTCAGTAACAGAAGCTCTTAACGCAGCAACTGATGGTGTATCAACTGATCCGATGTATGAGACATACTCCATAGCAGAATGATACTCAGCAAACTCCCTATCAATCTCTGACTGAGGTCGCTGAAGGGCTTGAATCTTCTCAACAGCGTCAATCCCTTTCCCTTGTCTTCTTCTTCTCTTCAGTGGTCTGTCTTCAATTTCATCTTCAGTTTCTGAACCATCATCAGCATTAACAACAACAATATGTGGTTCAGAAGGACCAACAACATCTACTGGAGCAGAGGTAGAATTAGAAACCCTAGTAGTCGGAATCACAAGATTTGCTGGATCATCAATATCTTCCTCTAGAGCATCCGTTTCCGAATCATCTTCCGGAACATCAGTAAACAAAGGAACTTCATTCAATCCCTCAAACTGATCAGCTCTCTCTTCTTGAGGATCATCTTGATCTTGAGCATCATCAGCAGCAACAGGTTCTTCATCTTCCCAACCTTCTCTTGGAGCTACATAATCAGGATTAATCAAGTGCCCGAACAATGGTGGATTATCAACATCCCGAACAATGGTGGATTATCAACATCAGCCGGAACACCATTACCCCTTAAATGTTTCATCATATCATCAAACACTCGATGTGTAAGACGACCCAAATTAAACGTAGGACCATCAAAAGGTATATCAGCTGCTCTATGCCGAATGATTATCATAACAAATCTTGGAAATAGAAAGAATTTCTTCTCGTTTCCAATCGCTCTCAACTGCCTAACAAAACTGTCATATATGTACTGAGAAAAGCTGTAAGGCTTGTTCAATACAAGTGCAACCAACTGTGAAGCAGTCTGTATATTCATTTGATCATGACCTGCACTCCGATGACTTATGGACCTCAACAAGTAGTAGGCAAGCAATCTCCATTTGCCTCTAATGCGATTTTTAGGATATGGATGCTTGATTTCGTTCACATACCCCATACGTCTAATAACACCGTCAACAAAGCTTTCTTCAAACTCTGTAGGACCTTGTTCCATTTCGACGCTTCCTAAGTCCAAAATAGTCCTTAAGTCTCCTGCAGTAAACTCAATGTTACGTCCTTGAACCGTAGTACGAATTAAAGTATGATCACCAACTTGCACTAATCTTGCAGAGTTCCAGAACTGAGTAAGAAGACTTATGACCAAAGGAGGATTCTCGGTCAATGCAAAACGAATACGTGATCTTGCCAGATACTGTAAGACACCGTGAAATTCCGCTGTGCATCCTTGCTGAGTAATGCTGAGATCAATAGCAGCATTATGCTCCTTAACAAAAACACGAGCAGCAGCACCTTGGCTCGCCATACCTACACAAATCAAAAAGAAAACGAAAAGAAAACAAAACAAAAAGAAAATTAAAAAATTTCTGACCTGCTTTGTGGTGACGTCAGCACGAGGAGATTCCTCTTCGTGTGACGTCAGCACGAGCTGATCATCAAAAATCCAGAAAAAACATCTCCATTCGATACAAAATCGATTAAAATCAATGTTATGTATCCACTTGGACTTGTTTTAATGAATTTCATGCCCAGAAACATGATTTCAAAATCAAAAATGTGAACACGAGCAACTTCGTGTTCATCATGTTCTTCGTGTGAATAGTGACCGTGACATAAAAAATCTCAATTAATCTTGATTCAATACATGTAAATGTGAACTTTAGTTAGATTGAAGGTGTAATAACATCACTTAATCCAATTTTAAGTCCAATTTTAGCTTAAATCATCAGAAATTAAAGATTCAATACTCAGTTCGTCCAAATTACTGTTCACGCGAAGGGAAATTCAAAATTTGGGCATTATTACGGCTTAAATTCAATGAATTTCAAAGTCAAAACATCAATAAACTATCCAAGATTAGGATTATACCAACAATTCTGGATAATTAACATAAAAAGATAATGAAAAGATCGATTAAGGGGGGATGAACAATGCGCGCGAAGAGGTAAGTTCGTGTGGTGAAATTACAGGGTTAATTTTCGAATAATTGTAATTAAGTAAAAATAAAAACCCTATTTATATTAAGTTCGTGGGTTGTATGGGCCGGGCCGAAGACACACTTCGTGGGCTTTATGCTGACGTCAGCACGAGGCCTGATGACGTCAGCACGGCCTGATGACGTCAGCATGCACGAGCTTAAAAATTAAACACGAACGAGTTGCACACTTCAAATTTCGTCAATTTTTCATAACCTTTAACAAGGAAAAAAATTACAAAATTTCCAGAAAACATAAACCTGTAGATACTCGTTACCTGAAACTCGTATCTGCCCGAATATGCAATCTAACCAAAAATCATCCATACTAACATGTCATCAAAATAATGTATAAACTTAATCTTACATTATAATCTTGACATAAAATCAATCATTTTTCCATTGATGTTTAACTTCAACAAAAGCAAACTTACATCGAAATACATTCAATGTATAATGCCTTACAAATTATATATCATATCACCAACCTATCACAATACGTCTTAGGTTGTGATCTTGATAATACAAATATAAAATGATTTACATGAATACCAATGTTTCACGTAAATGTGTTTTCCCAGAAATTATATTACATGATGCATTCCACACTTTAGTAATCAAAGAAATCACGATTTAATCGGTCCAAAACCGCACTTTCGTAATGGAAATGAAATTTGATATCTGTAACCTGCACACTTAACAAACTTCATCAATGCATCAAAAACAACAATATAGTATAAGCATGCAAAAACAATCAAAATCTTAACCTAGCGATCAAAATAAGATCTAAGGCAAATCACATCTTTGTCAAGCATACTTATCATCCAAAAACAATTGAAATCTTAAAAATATACTGAAATTTATTCAAAAATATTTTGACTTTTCAATATTCAAAAACAAAAGCATTTTCTAATCATTAAACAACTTATGTTTATATTAGAAAATCTATCTTGTAAACATATACACTGTAAGCAACAAGACTCATATAATCCACAAAGGATCATATAACTTCTTATGGAATCGTCAAATGCTTATTAAATCTCTCGTGCAATAAGAACTAGTTTGACACTACAAACTGACACAAAAATAAGACATTAGAACAAAAATAATAAAAAAAAAAAATAAAAATAAAATAAAATAAAAATAAAAATAAAATTAAACACTTTAAATCTAAACTACATTATTTATATACAAGAAATTCTAAGTTTCTGCTGATTAGATCAGATTAGCAATTACATAAGCCTGCGGGTGAGAAATAATTCTCTTATTATTAGTTATGAACAATGACTCAACCACGATTACCGGTATGTTTGTCCTCTTAAACACTCGGTACTTCCAGTTTCCTTTAGGTTGTGGCACTTTCGTATTACTTGAGCCAAGGACAGTCACCATGTAACCTAGTAAGTTACTCATGCCACAATTTTAGTTTGCGAACTTATGTGACCCACATTCAGATACACTCTCACAATCGACACATGCACTAAAATTTAGATATTTGGTGAGTAAGGTAAGAAAGTCTTTAAGAATCAAGTCAGCGATGACAGGTCGGTGATTCCTCGCACGCAAAGCGACTTAACTTGACTCACGTACGGAAATATACTCAACATTGCATAATGCCAAGTACTTGCATATTTGTGACATTTATTTTAAGCACTTATGAAAACCCGTGACTTTCGATGAGACCCGTGTAGCGAACTTTCTGACAACCTATCCCAAGTTGGAAGCTTTAGGTAGGCTAGGTATACAAAGACACCCCGAGGACTTACTTGTTCGAATCTCAAAGGCCACATTAGCTTCATATTTCAACAAATTTATAGATTTCATTAGATATTTGCATATCTTGTCACAAATATACATAAAAAAAAGCAATACATACACATATATGTACCCGAGACCTTCTTTTTAAAGACCAAATATACATAATTACAATGCAAGATCTTTCATAAGATTTAAAGGACTTGTCTCTTTTAAGAACAAGCATTCTCAGCCATATATCTGAATACGTTTCCCATAAGAACATTGTATAAATTTAAGTTCAGATTGAAGGAAACCTTGGTACTTTGTGTCTACCGATACATCCTAAATTGTAATCACTGAACTAAGCAGTTATATTACGATTAAGCAGGCTTAAAAGCTAAGATTATCCTCACTTCTAATCATCTGAATGCATCAACTTAAATCTCTATCTTATTTATTTATTTTGTTTTTCTCATTTTTCAGCTTTTTATATTTTTATGACACTAAGTATATACAAACTTAAACTAGACACTCTTTTTGTATTTTTATGACTCTAGCTATTTACAAACTTAACTAAGACACAATATAAAATATACAAAAATAGTTCTTTGAGAGATCTAATATGAATCAGCATTCTTCATACCATTGAGAAGAATCAGCTTTTCAAAGCGAGTCTTATCAAATGCTTTAGTATACAAATCAGCTAGATTATCATCAGTTATAACCTCTTCCAAATGAATTAATTTCTTTTGGGCACAGTCACGTAAGAAATGATGTCTAATATCAATATGCTTGGTGACTTTATGCATGACAGGGTTATTAGTAATGTCTATAGCTGACTTATTGTCTATTCTAATAGGAGTATCAAGAAAATCCATACCGTAGTCACGTAGTTGTTGCTGAATCCACAATACCTGGGAACAACAGCTACCGGCAGCCATATACTCTGCCTCACATGAAGACTGAGCAACTGATGTCTGCTTCTTACACTGCCACGATACAAGTCTCCCTCCTAAGAACCGACATCCTCCAGTTGTAGACTTCCTGTCGTTGTTACAACCGCCAAAGTCCGAATCAGTATATGCAACAAACTCAAACGATCCTCCCATAGGATACCATAGACCAAGCCCTTGGTTTCCTTTCAAGTAACGTAGGATACGCTTTGCTGCAGCTAAATGTGACTCATTCGTACTAGCTTGGAATCTAGCGCAAAGACAAACAGCGAACATAATATCCGGCCGCGAAGCTGTCAGATACATCAATGAGCCAATGATAGCACGATAATAAGTTGCATCAACAGGCATATCTTTAGGATCAAGAACCCCTAAACCATGATTTAGCTGAATAGGAGTACCATATGTCTTGGATTCTAACATTTGAAACCTCTCCAAGATGTCATCGACATACTTAGACTGGTGAATGAAAAATCCATCTTTCCTCTGATCAACCTGCAGTCCAAGGAAGAATTGTAGTTCCCCCATAGCACTCATTTCAAGCTGCTTTTTCATGCTCATTTTAAATTCCTTGCACATCTTTACATTAGATGAACCAAAAATGATATCATCAAGGTAAACTTGTACAATCAAATAATCTTGCTTCCGCCATTTGATAAACAATGTGATGTCTATCGATCCTCTTGTAAAACCATTTGTCAACAAATGTGTCGACAACTTTTCATACCACACTCTGGGTGCTTGATGCAATCCATAAAGAGCCTTATCAAGTCGATATGCTCGTCTTGGATAACTAGGATCTTCAAACCCCGGTGGTTGAAAAACATACACTTCCTCTTTAACTTCACCATACAAGAAGGCACTCTTAACGTCCAACTGATACACCTTTATACCTTTAAAGCTTGCATAGGCTAAAAATAACCTTATAGCTTCAATCCGGGCAACTGGCGCAAAAGTTTCGTTATAGTCATATCCTTCTCGTTGTGCGAACCCCTGAACAACTAAACGTGCCTTATTCCTTGTAACGATCCCTTTGTCATCTCGCTTGCATTTGAATACCCAACGAGTTCCAATCGGTTCTTTACCTCTAGGCACATCTACTAACTCCCATACTCCAAGTTTCTCGAATTGAGCTAATTCTTCTTGCATAGCTGCAACCCAGAAAGGATCTTGAAGTGCGGCCTTAACATTCTTAGGTTCTTCTTGTGAAATGCAACAGGAATACAAACACTCAGTTATTCGTCCTGAATCCTTTACTTCACAAAATAAACTAGTCATCTCCTTATTTAACTGATTTCTAGTTCGAACAGGCTCTGAAGCATCACCAAAAATATTTTCTACAGGATGAGCCTTATTTATTCGATATTGAGGAACCAAATCAACATTTAGATTATCTCCTAAATTCGAACGAATTTGAAATTCTGGAGAACTAAAATCATCTTCCGATTCTTCAGAAATAGGATCATCATCTGGAAATGGAACCCTTAAAGGAGTAGTTGGAGTAGTGTTCTCAGGTTCATTAACATCTAAGTCTGATGTCATATCATTGTTCTTACTACTTTCGCCAACAACAGTAGTAGACTGAACTTTGGTTGGAGTAGTATCAACATTTTGAACAGGAGGAGATGTAGGAGTATAATCCATATGATCTCTTAAAATGATCACTTCATCAACTTTGTCAGGACCTGAATAAGAAACAGGACCGTGTAACAAACTAAACACACTATCATAATCGAAATTCTTGCCAGTTCCAGAATGAATAGCAGGTTTATGACTAACAATCTTGACATTAGTACCTAAGTCAACTTTGCCTGTCTGTTGATTGTAAACCCTTCGAATTGAAGTACCCGCTTTATAACCCATGAAAAATCCCTCTTCAACCTTTGGATCAAACTTTGACTGAGGAAGATATTTCAAGAAGGTACCCGGAACACCAAATGGTTCAACATTCTGTAAATTTGGTTTCTTCTTATGTAGAAGCTCATAACAAGTCTTATTATGACGCTTAACTACCAAAACCCGATTTAGAATATGACATGCTGTATTTACTGCTTCTGCCCAAAACATAGTAGGAAGCCCTGAATCTGCAAGCATTGTTCTGGCCGTTTCGATTAGAGTCCTATTCTTTCTTTCAGCAACTCCATTTTGTTGTGGTTCATACGGTGCACTGAAATTGATGTTGGATTCCCTTGGACATACAGAAGACTTCCAACGTTTTATTCTTGAATTCAGTTCCGTTATCACTCCTGATTCTCTTAACACGAGCTCCATAAATATTTTCAGTTTCAACAAAGAAATTTATCAAAATCTGTGGAGTTTCATCTTTCGAAAATGAATATGTCCCATTCTTCTATGCCATAACAAAGATTCAGATTCATTTGCTTTTGTTAATAAGCAAATTGGCTCCTTCGAATCATCAACACCTAACATAAGGCCATAGATGTCTTTTTTCCTAGGAGCTTTCAATAAGATCCAGTCTTCAGGAATAACATACCCCGGTTTCAAAATAAGTGCTTCCTTCTCAGTAAAATGCACATGATTCCCTCTGTCACAAATCTGAGAAACACTCATGAGATTATGAGATAGTTGTTCCACATAATTGACTTTATCCAATGTAATTTTCCCATTGACAACATCACCTTGGCCTGAGATATTGCCGCCCTTGGGACCAGCGAAACTAACATAAGAACCATTAATATCTACATAGTTGGACAATAATTTCTTGTCCCCTGTCATGTGCCGAGAGCATCCACTGTCAACATACCAAAGACTGATAGGCTTCCTTGGTTCTCCCTGCACAATGAACACAAATTAATGTTAATTTCTGAGGGGTACCCAAACCTTTTGAGGTTTAGGTTTGCCGAATTCATCTCTCAAAATTAATTCGGTCCAATATCCATCGCTCTCAGATGGAGCCTTGGATGTAGATGGTGTCATCGATTTTCTTTTAGAATGCGAAATGAAACGAATCTTAGGAGGAGAATTCTTAGATGAATGTGGACCAAACCTAGGAGGAGTTTCTAATCGATCATAGAACTTGGAAGCATTTCCATTTCTACGAGGAGGTGACCGATTCTGTTGAACTTGCTTATTCCTAGGTAAATTACTCCTCTGAGGTGTATGAGATCGACTCTGACTTCCACCTTCATGAATACTATTTGTATCATTTTGTGAATGTCCCTGTCGTTTGGGGGTCTTAGATCGATCTTCTCTAGGTGAGATACTCCTAGATTGAGGTGATAAATTCCTCAACTTTTGAGATGGTTTTCTATGTTCATTAACCTGACTAGAACTATTAGAACAACCATAAGATATGGATCTAAGAAATTTGACATAGTTCTGTGCATTTATATCATTTGGATGCCGCTTAGCGTAATCCTCATAATATTTCCTTTTATATGCACTCATAAACTGGCTAGAGCTAACTTGATCAACTAATCTACCTTTCCCATTAATCTTATGAGATCCAAACGTGTCCTTTGAAGATTCATTCTTAGGATCCTTGGACATCTTAAGTGGACACTTACTAGCTATATGACCCTTATTATGACAAGTATAACATAATTTATCCTGTTTTCTTTTAGGGTGATAATATGCTATTTCAGGGACTGGTATTCCATAAGCCTTCATTTCAGCAATTTCATCTAGTGATTGAATTGCTTCTTTCATGGTCTTTACAGGCTTTCTTGGAGCAAAATGTCTATTCTTATATGGAATTTGTTCTTCTAACCATTCTTCTTTATTTTTCACACACCAAACTTTATCAATTTTAGATTTAAGTTGAATCCTAGTTATATATACTTCTCTGTCAAAGAATACTGTATCACAGTCTTTCAGAGTATAGTATACAACTTCATCAGGATCAAAATCTAATTCAGTCTCTATCTCTTTTTGGTGATCTTTCTGTAGAAATAAATCAGAATCTTTAGACAAATTACTTTCCTTCTTAAGAATATCATTTTGAGTGTTTAAGTTAGCTACAATTTCACTTAGATTAGACACCTCAAGTTTCATTTCAGACACTATTTTGCAAACATTTACGATTGAAAGCAAAGAACATGATACCTTCTGATCTGCAGCCTTGCAGTCTGCCATGTATGCAACAAAATCTTCAGTTGTCATACCTTCAGGTATCACAAATTCTTTCATCTGGTCTTCAATGCTCTTCTCAACAACGTCATCAACTAGTTTAGTTGACTCAGTATTTCCTTCAGTAGCTTTAACAGCTATCATAGGTTCACTCTCAGATCTCACTATCTCAGCAACCTTCTTCATATTCTGCTTAAGTATCTCAGATGCTCTCTCTTCACTAGTGTATACAGCATAATCAATTGCTTCAGCAACTTCATTTGCAACATGCGTATAGTCATCATAAATCTCAACTAAAAATGCATGATTTGAAGTATCTTCATATTGTGTATCCCACTGATAAGTACCATCTGGATTTTGAACAACAACAGCCTTGGACTCCAGAAGCTGAGGAGAACCTTGCTGTTGAGGAGTAGCAGGAAAAGTAATCATTGCTTGAGTTTTCTGGTAATTGGGTGGAGTAATACCGCCTTGATTGTAGTTCTGTCTACCAGCAACGGTATTATCAGTCCTCTTTGGACGTTGACACTCTCTTGCAAAGTGACCAAATCCATCGCATTTATAACATTTTACCTTGGATTTGTCAAAACCTTTTGTGCCATTACCCAAAAATCTTCCAGTTCTCTGAGAAAACCTTCTGACTTTAATAGTTAACATTGCAAGCTGCCATTGTAGATCCATTTCTTCTAAATCATCAGGATCTATCTGATTGTAATCATCATCAATCAATGCAGGATCAGTAACTTTTCCACCAATATAAGCTTCATGAGCCAAACAGAAGGCTGAGTAAAGATTCATTCTTCCCTCTGCAGAGCACATACTCATGGGCATGGAAAGATATGACTGAGTGTTGCTCTTAACATTAGTTGTGGAATTGTCATAAGCAACATAACCTGCAATTCCATCTACATCAACTATTGGTGTAGCTTCAACACCACTTAGAAATGCATTGGTTCCCGAGCTAGTACTTGCCAAATGAACTGAAGAAGCATGATATAAAGATGGATCTTGAGTAAAATCCGCATGAGTATCCTTGATTCTTCTCTCCATTTCTCTATTCTTAAGTTTGGACACTACTGTTTCAAAATCCCATGAACTGTATTCCTTGTCATCTTGAAGATGATGAACATATTCAGTCCATATTTTTGGTAGTGAATCCAAAAACTTATCTACTAACTCAGTCTGAGGATAGACAACCTCAAAATACGATAACTCAGTTGTCAGATGACTGAATCGAGCAATTATCTCATCAAGAGATTCTCCTTTCAGTCCATTAAAGGCTTTATACTGACGTTTAAGAAGTTTAATACGATTTCTCTTCAAGGTAGCATCTCCCTCACAGTACTTTCCTAGAGCATCCCACAAATCCTTTGAAGTAGTGTACTTTTTGAACAAATGTACACTTTCTTGTGGTAAGGCCATAGTAAGAGTTGAAAGAGCCTTTCCTTCCACCACGTATTTCTTCTTTTCATCGTCTGGCATATCAGTATAAGTATATCTACCAATTACGCCATTTTTCTCATAAGTTGGCCAATCAAAACCTTGAGTTATCACCACCCACATATTAATATCATTCAGACGAACATAATCTTCAAATCGTCTTTTCCACATCCAATAGTTCTCCATACGGAAAAGCTTTGGAGGTGTGTTTCCACGACCAACCTCATGATCGTGCATGATAAGTTGATTGATAAGTGTGGCATTAGGAGAGTTTCCGGCAGTAGGTATAGTAGTCAATTTGAATCGTAAAACAAAAATGAGTTACTGTAGCAATTCAATTCGTGCAGACGTGGCACGAAGTCACATGAGAAGCACGTAACACGAAGTACTCCACACAAAGGACACTTGTCACGTATCTGAGTACGAAGATCACCTCGTGCTGATGTAAGCACGAGGTCGCGTGAAGACGATAACGAATTCAGTAAAAAACTTGAAATTCGAATTGTTTTTTTAATCAATAGCAAATCAAACGATCTTACACCTTCTGGTAATCAACCACTTGTAAGTCCCTACCGTTGAATGGATCGTAAATAAGACGTGATTCGTTATGTCAAGAGTGCGGAATCCTCTTGAGATAACTAGATTGCTACTGCCTTTTGTAGATTAATCAGTAATTAACCAACCTAAGGTCACACACAAAGTGCTAGTTCATGTTAGAGATCACACGAGCAACAATTCGACTTCTAAGTCCTTAATTCGTTACGAAACGCTTAAAATTACATGTATTTATACTACTAGGGTTTGTGTTCGTGTGGGCTTGGGCTTCACACGAAGTGAATCGAGCCCGATCCATCAAAATGCTCCTGCCCTCGCGCTGACGTCAGCACGAGGTGCGTCCTCTTGGATCCTTTATTTTGCATTTACATAACGTTCAGCCATCGTTTAAGTATTCTATGACACTTATAACCCTGGCTCTACATTCTTGTACCTGCAAAACAATTATATAACACACAAACATAACATGATCATATATTAAAGTTCAAACGTAATCATTAAATACAAACATAAGTCCTAATGACTTATTATTTAAACGATTACACAGATATTCATAAGAACAAAAACGTTAATCAAATCTACGTTGCTACTGTCACACAAATCTGCATCTACAGTCAGCAAAAGACATTTTTTTTGATGTTATACAGTAATCGTCACGTGTCCACACAAACAACCAAGTATCCAAAAGACATTACAAAGGACTGATTGATTTCAGAATTAACTCAACAAAATCTGAGCATGATCAGTTTAACGAATCTGAACCATCTCAGTTTAAAAACATATTCTGAAATCATTCAGAAAATCTGAATCATTTCAATCAAAATATTTTTCAAAAAGCAAAGTTCCTCCTTAGAGAAAAAAATTCTTTTAAGTACAAAAATATTTGACACTTCCCCCTGAGAAGATGCTACACAGGATTTAGCATGCCTAACTCACTGATGAGATGTTTAAATGTTTTGACATCCAAAGGTTTTCTAAAAACATCAGCGAGTTGTTTATCAGTGGGAATGAAATGAAGTTCAATATCACCTTTAATAATGTGATCTCTAATGAAATGATACCTGAGGTCGATATGCTTGGTTTTGGAGTGCATGACAGGATTGTGAGAGATGGCAATAGCACTGGTGTTATCACAAAAGATTGGAGTTTTTGTATAAGTAACACCATAATCAGTCAGTTGGTTCTTCATCCATAAAATCTGAGCACAACAACTTGTTGCAGAAATGTATTCAGCTTCAGCTGTGGAGAGTGACACTGCAGTTTGCTTTTTGCTTGTCCAACTAACCAATTTGCCACCTAGGAAATGACAACCACCTGTGGTACTTTTCCTATCTATTTTACAACCTGCATGGTCAGAATCTGAATAACCCATTAGATCTAGACTTGAGCCTTTGGGATACCAAAGACCAAGTCTGGGACACCTTTAAGGTATCTGAAAATCCTTTTCACAGCATTTAAGTGTGCTTCTCTGGGATCAGACTGAAAACGTGCACAAAGACATGTTGCAAACATTATGTCAGGTCTACTGGCAGTTAAATACATAAGTGATCCCACCATGCCACAATATTTTGTGGGATCCACTTGTTTTCCATTAGGACCAGAATCCAAAGTCAATGGAGCTGAAATAGGAGTATCTTTTGATGAGACTGAATCAAATTCATATTTCTTTAACAAATCTCTGACATACTTTTCTTGATTTATGAAAATACCATCACTGGTTTGTTTCACTTGAAGACCCAAGAAATATGTCAGTTCACCCTCATACTCTTTCATACTCAGAAGACATTATTTCAGAAAAGTTTTTACACATTTTGTCATTTGTAGACCCAAAGACAATATCATAAACATAAATTTGTACTAGTAAGATATCACCTTTATCATGTAAAATGAATAAAGTGTTATCTATTGCACCCCTTTTAAAACCATTTTTCAGAAGATGTTTAGTAAGAGTATCATACCAGGCTCTAGGTGCTTATCTCAGACCATATAATGCCTTGTTCAGTCTGTACACCCAGTGAGGTTTTTCTTTATTGATGAACCCTGGTGGCTGATAAACATACACAACTTCTTCCAATTCACCATTCAGAAATGCACTTTTAACATCCATCTGATAGACTTTGAACTCATGATGAGCTGCGAAAGCTAAGAAAATTCTGATAACTTCTAGTCTAGCAACTGGTGCAAAAGTTTCATCAAAGTCTACTCCTTCTTCTTGAGAGTAACCCTTTGCAACGAGTCTTGCCTTGTTTCGAATTACATGTCCATCTTCATCCATCTTGTTTCTGAAGACCCATCTTGTCCCTATTGGCTCCTTCTTCAGATTATTAGGACATGGAACAAGTTCCCACACATCATTCCTTTTAAACTGGTTAAGCTCATCTTGCATGGCTTCAACCCAGCTTGGGTCTTTCATAGCCTCGTCAATCTTCTTCGGTTCAATCAGTGATAAGAAGCTGACATATAAGCATTGATCGCTTGTGGCTCTTCTGGTCTGAACCCCTCTACTGGAATCTCCAATGATTTGATCAATTGGATGTGCTCTTGTCCACTTAGAGTATTGACCAGGATGAACAATGATATCAGTGCAAGAATTCCTCTGATTTACTTCAGGAGGAGTTTCAGAAAAGACTATTTCAGTCTTATCATCTTCCTCCTGCAGATCATGATTTGCAGCATGAAATTCTTCATATTGGGGTAATTCAGTGGAAGCTGATATCTGACTTGAAGCAACACGTACATCTGATCCAATAGTCAGTTCAGAAGGTAGTTTAAAACTGACTGAAGGATAAAATGGTATGTTGCTAGGCTGTATTTTAACTGGTTCTGAACTGAGATGATCAAAAGCAGGTTCAGGTGACTGATCAGATTGAACATTGAGATCAGATTCACCAAAACTGATTGGACTTTCTGAGGGTGGTACAGGAGTTGGTTTATTGAAGATTGCATAATTTGATTCATCAAAGGTAACATGAATTGACTCATCAACCTTGTCAAGTCTCTTATTATACACTCTGAAGGCTTTGCGAATTGTTAAATATCCTAGGAAGTATCCTTCATCAGCTTTTGCATCAAACATTCCAAGCTGACTGGAGTCATTCAGAATGTAAACTGGGCATCCAAAAACATGGAAATATCTAATATTTGGCTTTCTAATTATGAGAACTTCATAGGTTGTCTTCTTGTGTCTTTTCACATACACAGATCTGTTCTGAGTGTAGCAAGCAGTTTCAACAACTTCAGCCCAGAAACTTTTGGGAAGACCAGATTCATTTAGCATACTTCTAGCAGCTTCAATCAGCGTTCGATTCTTTCTTTCTACAACACCATTCTTCTCTGGTGTGTGAGCTGAGGAGAAGTTATGAGATATGTTAGTTTCAGTGCAGAAGGATTCTAGAGTGGCATTTCTGAATTCTGTGCCATTGTCACTTCTGAGCTGACAAACTTTTCGCTTGTGCTTGAGTTCAATTTGTTTGATGAGGGCAATGATTTTAGTAGCAACTTCACTCTTTGGTCTGAGGAAAATCACCCAGCAATATCTTGAAAATTTGTCAACGACAACAAGGGTGTACTTCTTTCCTGCTCTGGTCTGAACATTCACTGGTCCAAAAAGGTCGATGTGAAGAGGTTCAGTTATGCTGAAATTTTGCTTGGTCTTGAATGAAGCTCTTTTCTGCTTACCCATTTCACAACCTGGACATGGCTTGTCTTTATTAAAAGACATTGGAGGTATCTCTTCAGCAAGTTTTTTTCTTGACAACTTATTAATATTTTTGAAGTTCAGATGGCATAACCTTTTGTGTCACAACCAGTTTGTGTCCTCATCTGCCTTTGTATAGAAACATTGTTCACTGGGTGAACTTTCCATATCAATGATATAGATGTTTCCCTTCCTTGGTGCAACCAACACTACCTTCGAATCCCTGTTTAATATGGTGCCTTGACAAATATCAAATAAAACCTTGAAGCCATAATCACATAGTTGACTGACACTGATCAGGTTATATTTCAAGCCATTCACATATGCAACCCGTGTGAATTTGACTTGTCCATTTTTCAAAACACCATATCCCTCAGTTTGTCCATTTCCATCATTCCCAAATGTTATTGAGGGCCCCTCTTGCACCCTATATTCCTCCAGCAGGGTTTTGTCACCAGTCATGGTTCTGCTAGTTGCACTGTCAAGATACCATATATACTTCTTTCAGTCTCCCTGCACACAAAAAAAGATTAGTTCCTTTTGGGAACCCATCTTTTGATGGGTTCACTGGACTCTCCCTTAGACGTCTCAGATTTCTTTGGTTCAGGAGGAACTGAAGGATCAAAAGGGATCTCAGTCATGATCTTAGATGACACAAAAATAGTTGGCTTGATGGGGCTTTCAACCTTTTTCTTCTCGGATTTTTGCTTGATTTGCTTAGAAAAAGGTTTTGCATTTTGTTTAGGTTGAAGAGGAGTGCTTTCAACATTTTTCAAACGTGCATTACAACTCTGCACTTGTCTAGCCAACAACTGAAATTGACTCCCTAACCTTAACAAAATTGATTCTTCATTAGACACATGAGCCTTACCTGAATCTGAGGTAGAAGGCTTTGTGGGGGAGATATTTTTCTTCTTCTTTTGGCCTTTTGGAACCTTAGGTGAAGACTGAGGAGAAGGCTTTTTGGATTTAGCCTTCTTTTCTGACACAGTAGTCTGACCTGTTTCAGATTTGCCCTCAGGTTGTTCCTAGGCCTTTTCAGTCACAGTTTTTGAATTGCCAACTTCTTTAAAAATAATTTCTGGTTTCATTTCTTTTAGAAGAACATCAATATCAGTGATGATAGATGCTAAGTGAAGATCACCAGATTCATATGTTTTCCTTTGATTAGCAAAAGTGTTTTTAGTAGCAGCATCTGGATTTGGTGATTTCATCCAAGATTTAATTATTTTCTGTTCTTTTTCAAGGATGTTTTTCAATTCTTCCTTTTCCAATTCAAGAGTGGCAACCATAGACTGATAACTTTTCAGGGCCAACTGAACATCTTTCAGTTCTTTTAGTTTGGCTTGACTGGCATTCAGTTCAGAATTATCATTTTCAAACAGTTTTAAACTTTCTGAACGCACAGTTTTGACATATGATATGTCAGCCTCTAAAAGAACCAAAAGGTCCAGTTTATGTTCCTCATTACTTTCAAATCCAAAATCACTAACCTTTTTCATGATTATATCCACCCATCTTCCGGATTCAACATCAGACTTGACCAAATGACCTTGATCTTCACGAGCCATGAAACACATGTCCCTCACCTCTTCCTCATCATCAGATGATTCATCAGAATCTTCCCATTTTTCGGTTTTGGCAATCATACAACTGTTATTGCTTGAGTTGTCTTGTGCCATGAGAGCTATATGGGCTTTCAACTTTTTGTACTTAGCCTTATAACTTTCATCAGATTTCTGAAAAATAGAGTGGTTAGGACCAGATTGTGATGAAGAAGGTTGACTAGATCTGCATTCCTTCATGAAATGTCCTTTCTTGCCACACTTAAAGCATTCAAGATTGGACTTATCAATAGAAGCGCTGGAAGCAAATGGTTTGCCAGATCGATTAGATTTGGCCTTAAAACAATTGAACGTTTTAGCTAGCATGGCAACCAGATCATCATTGTCATCCTCATCACTACCATGAGTAACATTATCAGTAATACCAGTTTTTAACAAATCTGAAACTATCTTCTTCACAGAGTTAGAATGATCACTCTCAGAAGATAGCAGTGCAGTCCCATGTGGTTCAGAATAATGAACCATGACTGAACTGGTAGAACATGATTTTTCGCATCTTGCTCAGCCACAGCTCTCTCAGCTTTGTTCTCTTCACTGTATCTGAAGGCTCCATATAGGGATGCAAGAGTGTGACTGTGCAAGGTTTTTCCTTGTCTTAACACCAAGATCAAAATTTTCCCATTTGGAAGGTAAAATATCACAAAATGTTTCAATCAAAATTTCTTTGTCCTTCTCTACACCCAAGGCTTTCAGTTGGTTCACCAGATTTGTAAATCTGATGTAAATTTGAGTTAAAGTTTCACCAGGGAATGCAAAGAAAGATTCATATTTCTTATTCAAAGCAACTTTTCTTGTGACAATTGTCTCAGAAGTGCCTTCAAACTGAGTCATAAGTTCCTCCCACATTAATTTAGAATTTTCAAGTAAAACAAGAGTGGGCATGAGGGTTTCAGGAATAGCATCTAAAATCATATTTTGCAGCTTGGTATCAAGATCTACCAGCCTATGATCTTCTTTAGACCAATGATCCTTCTCCTTAGGTGTCATCCTAGGAGTCCCAACGGCAGTTCTGACAACAGTTGAAGCATTCATGGGGACAAAGGGTCCTTCTTTTAAAATGTTGGTCAAATGTCTTTCAACACCTGCAATATACTTAAGCATGCATGCTTCCCATGTGATAAAGTTTTAACTGTTCCCATCAAACTTGGAAACATGATTATTCGCATCTTGCTCAGCCACAGCTCTCTCAGCTTTGTTCTCTTCACTGTATCTGAAGGCTCCATATAGGGATGCAAGAGTGTGACTGTGCAAGGTTTTTCCTTGTCTTAACACCAAGATCAAAATTTTCCCATTTGGAAGGTAAAATATCACAAAATGTTTCAATCAAAATTTCTTTGTCCTTCTCTACACCCAAGGCTTTCAGTTGGTTCACCAGATTTGTAAATCTGATGTAAATTTGAGTTAAAGTTTCACCAGGGAATGCAAAGAAAGATTCATATTTCTTATTCAAAGCAACTTTTCTTGTGACAATTGTCTCAGAAGTGCCTTCAAACTGAGTCATAAGTTCCTCCCACATTAATTTAGAATTTTCAAGTAAAACAAGAGTGGGCATGAGGGTTTCAGGAATAGCATCTAAAATCATATTTTGCAGCTTGGTATCAAGATCTACCAGCCTATGATCTTCTTTAGACCAATGATCCTTCTCCTTAGGTGTCATCCTAGGAGTCCCAACGGCAGTTCTGACAACAGTTGAAGCATTCATGGGGACAAAGGGTCCTTCTTTTAAAATGTTGGTCAAATGTCTTTCAACACCTGCAATATACTTAAGCATGCATGCTTCCCATGTGATAAAGTTTTAACTGTTCCCATCAAACTTGGAAACATGATTATTTGGAAAGTGTACATGAACATTATGCAAGGGTATATTGTTGTTGATAACAGGGGGTGGGTTAGTACCATTAGGATTAGGGTTAGGTCCTTCATTGTTTTCGGGGTTAGCCATCACAGCAGATCTAGGTTAAGGAATATAATATTCAAACCTTCTGCTCTGATACCAAATGTAAGTCCCAAATAAGATGATTAACCCGAGTGGCAAGCAATTCTGATATGAAAGGAGACCAGTTCAGAATGCGATCCAGATATGGATGTAAACAATAAAGTAAAAATAGAAAGTAAATTGCAAGAACTAAAGTGCTGAAACTATATAAATAATATGTATAATCAAGTATGTGACATTGAGACACGATGTACTTTTCAATGTATTTTATTCATTGATATAAACAAAATACAAAGGTTGTTGCGGAACAAAGATATCACCCTAGTGAAGTATCTATACAACCTTGAAATATAAGTGATCTAAAATAACTTGGAAATACTCTTAAGAATTACTTAGAGTATATATCTCACAAGTTGCAATGTCAAAGTTTCGAGCACTTTGCAAATTGTGAGAAGTCTTGTATTTATAGGCAAAGTCCATGATGACGTGGACAATGGTCGTACAAATACGGTTGGGAGCATTTAAGGATTTGAAAGTCACATCCTTAACATGCTTATTTAAGGTTAGGTGTGAAAGTCACTTTGATGTGACTTAACACCCTTTATTCCCAACCTTTTACTCTATCTAGTACTTTACCAGGTATAATATTATTAACCGGGTAAAAGGAGATAAAGTACAAAAGGTTTCCTCGTAATCAGTGTAAAAGTGTTGTAAGTACTTTTACACTGAGATGCTTCAGTCTTCGATCAGGTAGAAACTCCTCAGGGCTCTGCTTCTGAGATGCTTCTCTTTCTTCAGTCTTCAGTCTTTGACTTCAGAATGAATGCTTTCAGTTTATGTTGATCTAAACTGAAGTGAAGCTTCAGTGAAGTGAAGTGATTCTGAAATGGTTCAGAATCCTGTACAAGTATTCTTCACTGAACTTCAACTATTTCTTGGATAAATTATACTTGGTCGATTTTCGACCCAACAATTTACCTTTAACTATACTCAGATCTGAAGCCAGTCACTGTGTTTTAATTTTCTCCAGTGGTTATAGTGCACGTTTCCATGTCACTAGATCGCGTCTGACATTGTTAAGCATCATGTTTAACTAATCCTAATTGTTTTGGTTCTCGATCCGTCCGTTAAAACTGAATCACTTTTTACAACTAATTATAGACCGATTAGTGTTTTTCATCATAATTATATTAGTCCTAGTGAATGATTATAGACCGATCATCAAAATTAAACTAATATATCAAGATATAAAACCAAAAACAATATGAAGAACTAATTAACCATGGATCTACGATAAACAGTAAACACAATCCAACATATCTAACAATAAAATAAGATAATAAAAGTCTACATGATCACATCAATCCAAACAAGTATTCAGCCTACTAGCCAGACATTATTAAAGGAATCACAAAGTCTGAAAAGATTAAAGACATTGTTTACCAACAATAATAATAAAGAAGATGAAGATCAAGAGGTGTTTGTAGCTCCAAATCCTCTTAGATGGCTGCAAATTCGACCTAGGGTTTATGTGTGACGTCTGGTGGCTGAAAAACTGTCTCTCTTGAGTTTGAGGGTTTATTAATCTATTTATAGGCTATAAAGTCGATTCTGGTCGCGGGCCGCCCAGTGGCACTGGAGATGGACTCCCAGCGGCACTCGGTGTCTTTTGTATTGCACCAGCGGCGCTGGTCAGGATGACCAGCGGCGTTGGATGCTCCACAACCTAGATGTTTTTCGCTGGTCAGGATGACCAGCGGCGCTGGTTGTCGTGCCAGCGGCGCTGGTTCCTGGAGGAGACCAGCGGCGCTGGTGTCTTATTGCACCATCGGCGCTGGTCAGGATGACCAGCGGCGCTGGTTGCTCCTGCAGCTCCAGATATTCTTCGTTTGACTTCCGTTTCGCCTTCTTGTGTCTTGTAAAGTCCATTGGCCTATAAGTTGAGTTGATAGATGTCATTTACCCTTGTTCGCATCTTCCATGAACTAGCGTTAATATTGAATCTCATGAAGTACCAAAAGTTCACAGGTAACATTTATGATTTTGCCGCTTTGACCTCGTGTGCAATTTGACTAATTATTTAGTTAACTAATATATTTTGAGAACAATTTGGAGTTCAATTATGTGCAATGTGTTCATATAGGTCGATTGACCGTTTAGTTTGAGTCTTGTATGCTAGACGAGGTCATATGATTGTGTTGTTCGATTATACGATTCAAGATAACATTTAAATTAACTAGGAAATTGAAATGGATCCTCCATGGGTTTTGCCCATGACCCATGACCTATCAAGATTACCCAACCCTATCCCAACCCCCATCCTCTCATCCACCAATTCAATACTCTTACAAACACACTCTCTCTCTCTCTCTAAAACTCTTGCAAGAACATAAGCTCAAATCTCACTTTCTCTCTACATTAATGCATCATTTATGACAAATTGAACAAGACTTACACTAGATTCGTCATCTTCTTCATCATCTAATCCTCATATCAAAAATTGAAATCTTTAAGTGTAAGGAATCCTCATATCTAGTCAAATTTCGGATTTAAATCAAGCAAGGAAGTTTTGGTAAGTAGTTCTTAACTCAAATTCTCCATTTTAAGTTGTTAAACAAGTCTTTTATCAAACCTAAGTGCTCATGGTCGAATTTGGGTCCAAAATCGATGTTAGGTCAAAATTAGGGTTCCATTAGGGTTAGTGTAAGCCATGAACGAATTTGAGCAAAGATTTGGTGTTTTGAAATGAGTTTCGATATGGGTTTCATCTATTTATATCCAAAAAATGAGTTTGGAAGTTGTCTCTTATCAATTTGAAGTCAAAAATCAAATTTTGGTGTTCTTGGGTTGTTCATGGCCGAATTTGGGCACAAATTTGGTAGTTTAATTCAAGTTTAAAAGTTGGATTATGTCTAATTAGGTTTAAACATGTTTGGTTGTGTTCAATATTGAGTAATTAAGCTGCCAAAAATGATTTAGAGACCAAAAATGAGTTTGGAAGTTGTCTCTTATCAATTTGAAGTCAAAAATCAAATTTTGGTGTTCTTGGGTTGTTCATGGCCGAATTTGGGCACAAAATCGATGTTAGGTCAAAATTAGGGTTCCATTAGGGTTAGTGTAAGCCATTATCAATTTGAAGTCAAAAATCAAATTTTGGTGTTCTTGGGTTGTTCATGGCCGAATTTGGGCACAAATTTGGTAGTTTAATTCAAGTTTAAAAGTTGGATTATGTCTAATTAGGTTTAAACATGTTTGGTTGTGTTCAATATTGAGTAATTAAGCTGCCAAAAACGATTTAGAGACCAAAAATGAGTTTTGGGTTGGACTTGGCTCGTGTTTGGCTCCTTGAACTGCTGTTGCTGCGCCTGGGTCTGTTTCAGCATCCCACACGCCAAGCCCAGCGTGTGAGACGGTGGCCTGCAAGTCCATTTCCATCCCCAAGTTGAGCCACCTCCTGCCTTACGCCGGGAAACGCCGAGCCAGACGTTGGAATTGCCAAAACTGGACCACCGTCTAAGACGGTGGTGTGCAACGTCCAAGACGCTGGGCTGGATCTTCCAGTTTTCTGATTTTCTAGCTTGAGGTTCAGTTCACTTGGATCGAGTCAAGCTAGCTTTTAAGCCCTTATTTTGTTCCTATAGTGTCTTATTTAGACCTCGGTTGTCATTCAAAGTTCATAGAACACGTTAAAACTCAAAGTAGGGTTTGATTACAAATGATAATGTGTATGTTATATATATAATTATAGGTTGTGGACACGTGGAGGTCGTTGAATGTTTATAACTACCTTTAACTCGATCTTATCTCGTAGTTGCCGAATCAAGGTGAGTTTTCGTAGTTCCCTTACTCGTATGAGAGTCTGGCTGAAAAGTGTAAGTATGTGCAAGATTACATTTGTTGTTTGAATGATCAATTAACTTAATCGTTTGACGTATGACTATTTGATTGCGATGTGGTTGTTGTATGTGATTGTTTAAGTGTAATTTAGGTTGATTGTGCATACATGGAAGACAGTAATGCCTTTGAAAGGTTATATATGTGGTGGGAAGGCTGCGGGTGACCCTATATATAAGCATCTATGATTTTTCAAAGGTAGCATCGTATGAAGTGTATGTACGTGGTGTCTTAGTGATGTGATGGACAATGATGGTCATTGACGAACAATTTGTGGTGTGTTGAGAACAATGATGGACATAACGGACACAATGACATATAAACGGGCACTTCAAGTGTTTGATGACATATAAACGGGTACTCTTAATACTTGATGGCATTACACGGGTATATTAGGTACTTGATGACATTTTGGATGACATGAGGACATTTGAGGGACATTGTGTACATGTGTGAAGCTATAGAACTTGTTAGATACTTATTATTATCAAATTTCTCGTTCTTTATACTTGTTTACGTTGTGGATGACATT
Source organism: Erigeron breviscapus (assembly GCA_034093135.1). Taxonomy (NCBI): domain Eukaryota; kingdom Viridiplantae; phylum Streptophyta; class Magnoliopsida; order Asterales; family Asteraceae; genus Erigeron; species Erigeron breviscapus. The sequence continues at coordinate 21,112,158 of CM067175.1, read as the reverse complement.
GGTATGTGTTCTTGTCGTTTCTTTCCTACGAACTCACCAACCTAGTGTTGACATTTTTTAGTACACTTTTCAGGTAAACAAGAGAACCCAAGAGCTTGATGTGCATTGCTAGAAGTTGGACTTGGACTATGGATCCGTGATTCATTACCCGATGATGGGACTTGCTTAGGATCATTAGCCATCTTTTGATATTATTTTTTATCTTTTGATGGTTGTATGCTCCTTGTGCTTTTGTGACGCTGTGTATTAAATGTTGGGTTCACGGAATCCTTTTAATTTCATATAGTTCGTTCTACGATAATTCCATCTTGTGTCATGCTTTTTGGTGCATTTCGAGCCTACATCGGGGTGTTACAGAATGGTGGCCCATTGCATGGTCGTAGAGAATTAGGTGGATTGACCTAGACTACGGCTTAAGTAAAACTCTTCATATAGCATGCATGATTAGGAATCTTGTATGCAACGTGAATTATATGAACATTATAAGTGTACGCTTGGAGTTCGTAGGAAGGTTCATTACATGTGATAACATGAGTATAATTGGTTTGATGTGGACAATGTGTTATTTGTGTGATGGTCAAGTACAGGTGGTCAATGTGGTTATTTGAAGTCAATAAGGTCATGCGCATGTTGTTGGATTGAGAAGATTTGATTTGATGTTGTTTGATGATTTAGGGCAAAATGAAGTTATGACATTAACTTAGTATAACATTGTGGCAACCCTAAAACAGCCTGATCAACTATTTTATGATCACCCGTGTTATATGCAAGTTAATGGCATCACGGATTACACATGCTTGGCTTAGGGTATAATGGAAAGCTGATATGTTTAATGGGAGTTGATCGGATGGAGGGAAAGCCGATGGTATCACCTGTATACAAACCCGATCAATAACTAGAGAGCATATCGGATTTGGATTATACGTTAAACCGCTTGTTTTAGTTGCTTGTTGTGTGATGTGTTGAACATGAGTATTTGGTTTTGATGAGGAGCAATTATTGTGAACTTAGCATGATGGCATGATAGATAACGATCCCCCCATAGAACATTAGTACTTTTGCCTTAGTGTAAAGATATGAATTATGTATGATATGTCGGTATGAGAGCATTAACTACTTGTGTGACTAACATGCGAGCATTTTGAGGCTAACTTTTCGAGTCGACGTGTTCCTTATTTTATAGTAATGGTGAGACCAAGAAGAGTCGGGAACACTTATAGGGAAAACTCTCAAGAAAGGTCCGATCCGGAAGTTCAAGGAAGAGGTCGTGGTGGTGGTAGAGGTAGAGGTGGTGGTAGAGGCCGAGGTAGGGGCCGAGGAAGAGGTCAAGAGAGAGTCCAAGGTGGTGGTGAAGCACCAACACCCGACTTGGCAACCGCGATCGCTCAAGCGGTCACAAACATCATGCCTACTATAGTTGCCCAAGTCACGACATCTCTCCAAGCACCCAACAATCCGGTGCCAAATGTTGAAGCTCAAGCTAATGTGAACAATGAAAGTGCTCAACCAGTAGTGGTGGAAGAAGAAGAGGCACCGATGGTGCAAGAAAACTATGTTCCAATGTTCAATCAACACGGAGTGTATCGTCAAGGGTGCACTTCAAAGATTTCAAGAGTTGTGGAGCCCCAGAGTTTGATGGGAGTGGGGGTCCCACGGCTTGTATAAGGTGGTTTGAAGAGATTGAAGCGGTAATTGCTAGGAGCCATTGTACTTATGATGACCAAGTTACTTATGCCACCGGCATGTTTAAGGGTGATGCCTTGAGTTGGTGGAACAAAGAAGCGGGTGCGGGCAATGCTATGCCTTGGGATCAATTCAAAGTTTTGGTGAAAGAGAGATTTTGTCCTCCCTATGAGCTCCAAACTCTAACATTGGAGTTCATTCAACTCCAAATGAATGGGGCGGATTATAAGGGGTACATTCGGCGATTTCAAGATTTGTCAACTCTTGTTCCACACTTGGTGTCTCCCGAGCCTCGTGCTATTGAAAAGTTTGTTATGGGCTTGACTCCAAAAGTCCGTCACTTGGTGAATAATATCATGCCTACCACTTTGTCGGAAGCCATTAATCGTGCCGGTAGTGTTACCGAGGATTTACTAAGAAGCGGTGAGTTGAGCAAGGCGTCAACAAAAGGAAAAGATGCACCGGAGTCTAATGAGGTGAAGAAAGCGGGTAGGTTTGACCCCAAACGCCCCAGTAAATGAAAAGTATTTGCGGTGGTCGAACCGACAAAGAAGGTTTATGTGGGTCCTCATCCACTTTGTGGGAGATGCTCCCGACATCATGCTCCCACCACTCCTTGTGGGACATGTTATAATTGTAATCAAACGGTCATCTTGCTAGAGATTGTAGGGCCCCGAGAGTGGCTCCTACACATGCGGTTCCTCTCCAAGCCCTTCCTCCCCAAGCTAACCATCAAAGGGGTTAACGGGGAAATTGTTATGAATGTGGAAGCCCCGATCATTACCGAAATACTTGTCCTCAATGGGTGAGACAACATGTGCAAGTGGCGGTTCATCCCAACCAACTTCAAATCGCCGGTCCTAACCAAAACCATGGCCAACAAGGCCATTAAGTGCAACCTCGGGGGAGAGCCTTTACGGTGAATGCTAATGAAGCCCGCAACGATCCAAATGTGGTGGCAGGTACATTTCTTCTTAATGGTCATTATGCCACGGTGTTATTTGATTCCGGAGCCTATTATAGCTTCGTGTCCCATAGTTTCGTTCCTTTGATAGATGTTCATCCTTGTGCCTTAAACTATGTGCTTGATATTGAAATGGTCAATGGTGCTCTAACTAGACTTAGTCAAGTACTTCGTGATTGTATCTTGACTTTAAACGACATCGAATTTTTCATTGACCTCATGCCTTTTGATATTGGGAGCTTTGACATCATTGTGGGTATGGATTGGATGACGGCGGTGAATGCGGTCATTGATTGTGGTGAAAGGGTGGTCAAAATACCGTTGTCTAATGGTAGAGTTCTTAGAGTCCAAGGTGAAACATCCGATTCCTCTAGTTCCAAGGTTTTTAGTGGTACCGTCACAAAGGTAGAATTGAAAAACCGTTCCTATTGTTCATGACTTTTCCGATGTCTTTCCGGATGATCTACCGGGTCTACCCCCATCTCGTCAACTTGACTTTCGTATCAATTTGATTCCCGAAGCCGCGCCCGTGGCTAAAGCTCCATATAGACTTGCCTTGACGGAAATGTAAGAAATAGAATCTCAACTCAAAGAGCTTCAATAGAAAGGGTTCATTCGTCCTAGTCAATCACCTTGGGGAGCTCCTATTTTGTTTGTGAAGAACAAGGATGGGTCTTTAGGATGTGTATCGATTACCGGGAATTGAACAAGCTCATGGTGAAGAACCGGTATCCACTTCCTAGAATCGATGACCTATTTGACCAATTGCAAGGTGCTAAATATTTCTCAAAAATCGATCTCCGTTCGGGTTATCATCAATTTAGAGTGCACGAAGATGACATACCAAAGACGGCGTTCCGTACAAGGTATGGTTATTTTGAATTTACCGTTATGTCGTTTGGGTTGACCAATGCACCGGCGGTGTTCATAGATTTGATGAACCGAGTGTGTCGACCATACTTGGACAAGTTTGTCATCGTCTTTATTGATGACATACTTGTTTATTCAAAAACAAAAGAAGATCATGCCGAACATTTGCGCGAAGTGCTAGAATTGCTTAGAAAAGAGAAGTTGTATGCGAAATTTTCTAAGTGCGAATTTTGGTTAGAAGAAGTTCATTTTCTCGGTCATGTGGTGAGCAAAGATGGAATTCATGTAGATCCTAGCAAGATTGAAGCGGTCAAGAATTGGAGGCGGCCCGAGACGCCATCCGAGATTCGACAATTTCTTGGGTTGGCGGGCTATTATCGAAGGTTCATTGAAAATTTCTCCAAGATTGCACAACCACTTACTTTTTTAACTCGAAAGGAGAGGAAGTTTGATTGGGGCGAGAAGCAAGAACTTGCCTTTCAAACTCTCAAAGACATGTTGTGTGATGCACCTATCTTGAGTCTTCCGGATGGAGTCGAGGATTTTGTGGTATATTGTGATGCTTCGGGTCAAGGATTGGGGTGTGTACTTATGCAATGGGGCAAGGTCATTTCTTATGCCTCCCGTCAACTTAAAGTGCACAGAGAAAAACTACCCCACTCATGATTTGGAATTGGGAGCGGTTGTTTTCGCTTTGAAGTGTTGGAGACATTACCTTTATGGCACCAAATGTGTGATCTACACCGATCATAAAAGTCTTCAACACATTTTTAATCAAAGTGAGTTGAATATGAGACAAAGAAGATGGATTATGATTGTGATATTCGCTACCATCCGGGCAAAGCTAATGTTGTAGCCGATGCATCGATTAGAAAGGAAAGAGTCAAGCCGAGAAGAGTGAGAGCCATGAGTCTCACGGTGGGGCAAAGCATTTCGGACCAGATCATAGAAGCTCAAGTACAAGCTACTTTACCGGAGAACTTTGGTAATGAAGAGTTATATGGAATGGAGCAACAACTTGATAAGAAAGAAGACAATGGGCTATATCTAGTTGAAAGGCTTTGGGTTCCCATTTTTGGTAGTTTGAGAACATTTCTTATGAATAAAGCCCACAAGTCGGCTTATTCGGTCCATCCGGGCTCGGATAAGATGTACTTTGATTTGAAGGACTTTTATTGGTGGCCGAGTATGAAACGTGATGTGGCTAAATATGTGAGTGAGTGTTTTACTTGCTTACAAGTGAAAGCCGATCATAAGAAGCCACCCAGATTATTGGTGCAACCGGTGACACCGGAATGGAAATGGGAACGGAATGCAATGGACTTCATCACGAAGTTACCGAAGACAAAGAGTGGTCGTGATACTATATGGGTGATTGTGGATCGACTGACAAAGTCGGCTCACTTCTTAGCCATTCGTGAGACCGATAAGGTTGACACCATGACGCGTTTGTACATTAAAGAGGCGGTTTCTAAGCATGGAGTTCCGGTTTCTATCATCTCCGATAGAGATACCCGGTTCAACTCAAATTTTTGGAAAGCCTTTCAACGAGCAATGGGTACTCAACTTGACATGAGTACGGCGTTTCATCCTCAAACGGATGGACAAAGTGAGAGAACCTTTCAAACGCTTGAAGACATGTTGAGGGCTTGTGCTATTGACTTTGGTGGAAGTTGGGAATATCATTTACCACTAGTTGAGTTCTCGTATAATAATAGTTACCATGAGAGTATTCAAATGGCTCCATTTAGGGCACTTTATGGTAGGAAGTGTCATTCTCCACTCGCTTGGGCGGAGATTGGTGAAAGCCAACTTATTGGGCCGGAAATAGTAGTTGAAACAACAAAGGTGATTTCTCAAATTAAGGAGAGATTACAAGTGGCCCATGAGAGGCAAAAGAAATATGCCGATGTGAGACGTAGACCATTGGAGTTCAATGTTGGTTGTGCTTTTGAAAGTCTCCCCGTGGAAAGGTGTTGTCCGTTTTGTAAAGAAGGGCAACCTTGGACCAAGATACATTGGGCCTTTTGAAATCACTGAACGAGTGGGCAAAGTGGCATACGGATTGAAGCTACCTCAAGAGCTTAGTGGTGTGCATGACGTGTTCCATATATGTAACTTAAGGAAGTGTTTGGCGGATCCTACACTGCATGTGCCTATGGATGAGATCTTGGATCGTGAGGTCAAGAAACTAAAGAACAAACGTTATACGATAGTCAAAGTCCGATGGCATGCTAGGCGTGGAGCCGAATTCACTTGGGAGCGGGAAGACCATATGAGGTCTAAATACCCGCATTTGTTTAGTGATTAGGGTTCTATTGGGTTAGTGTAAGCCATGACGAATTTGAGCAAAGATTTGGTGTTTTGAAATGAGTTTCGATATGGGTTTCATCTATTTATATCCAAAAAAAGAGTTTGGAAGTTGTCTCTTATCAATTTGAAGTCAAAAATCGAATTTTGGTGTTCTTGGGTTGTTCATGGCCGAATTTGGGCACAAATTTGGTTGTGATTTTGACTCTTTGACCTCGTGTGCAATTTGACTAATTATTTAGTTAACTAATATATTTTGAGAACAATTTGGAGTTCAATTATGTGCAATGTGTTCATATAGGTCGATTGACCGTTTAGTTTGAGTCTTGTATGCTAGACGAGGTCATATGATTGTGTTGTTCGATTATACGATTCAAGATAACATTTAAATTAACTAGGAATTTGAAATGGATCCTCCATGGGTTTTGCCCATGAGCCATGACCTATCAAGATTACCCAACCCTATCCCAACCCCCATCCTCTCATCCACCAATTCAATACTCTTACACTCTCTCTCTCTCTAAAACTCTTGCAAGAACACAAGCTCAAATTTCACTCTCTCTCTACATTAATGCATCATTTATGACAAATTGAACAAGATTTACACTAGATTCTTCATCTTCTTCATCATCTAATCCTCATATCAAAAGTTGAAGTCTTTAAGTGCAAGGAATCCTCATATCTAGTCAAATTTCGGATTTAAATCAAGCAAGGAAGTTTTGGTAAGTAGTTCTTAACTCAAATTCTCCATTTTAAGTTGTTAAACATGTCTTTTATCAAACCTAAGTGCTCATGGTCGAATTTGGGTCCAAAATCGATGTTAGGTCAAAATTAGGGTTCCATTAGGGTTAGTGTAAGCCATGAACGAATTTGAGCAAAGATTTGGTGTTTTGAAATGAGTTTCGATATGGGTTTCATCTATTTATATCCAAAAAAGAGTTTGGAAGTTGTCTCTTATCAATTTGAAGTCAAAAATCGAATTTTGGTGTTCTTGGGTTGTTCATGGCCGAATTTGGGCACAAATTTGGTAGTTTAATTCAAGTTTAAAAGTTGGATTATGTCTAGTTAGGTTTAAACATGTTTGGTTGTGTTCAATATTGAGTAATTAAGCTGCCAAAAACGATTTAGAGACCAAAAATGAGTTTTGGGTTGGACTTGTCTCGTGTTTGTGTCTTTGAGCTGCTGTTGCTGCGCCTGGGTCTGTTTCAGCGTCTCACACGCCAAGCCCAGCGTGTGAGACGGTGGCCTGCAAGTCCATTTCCATCCCCAAGTTGAGCCACCTCCTGCCTTACGTTGGGTAACGTCGAGCCAGACGCTGGAATCGCCAAAACTGGACCACCGTCTAAGACGGTGGTGTGCAGCGTCCAAGACGCTGGGCTGGATCTTCCAGTTTTCTGATTTTCTAGCTCGAAGTTTAGTTCACTTGGATCGAGTCGAGCTAGCTTATAAGCCCTTCCTTGGTTCCTATAGTGTCTTATTTAGGCCTCGGTTGTCATTCAAAGTTCATAGAACACGTTAAAACTCAAAGTAGGGTTTGATTACAAATGATAATGTGTACGTTATATATATAATTATATGTTGTGGACACGTGGAGGCCGTTGAACGTTTATAACTACCTTTAACTCGATCTTATCTCGTAGTTGCCGAATCAAGGTGACTTTTCGTAGTTCCCTTACTCGTATGAGAGTCTGGCTGAAAAGTGTAAGTATGTGCAAGATTACATTTGTTGTTTGAATGATCAATTAACTTAATCGTTTGACGTATGACTATTTGATTGCGATGTGGTTGTTGTATGTGATTGTTTAAGTGTAATTTAGGTTGATTGTGCATACATGGAAGACGGTAATGCCTTTGAAAGGTTATAGATGTAGTGGGAAGGCTGTGGATGACCCTATATATAAGCATCTATGAAATTTCAAAGGTAGCATCGTATGAAGTATATGTACGTGGTGTTTTAGTGATGTGATGGACAATGATGGTCATTGACGAACAATTTGTGGTGTGTTGAGAACAATGATGGACATAACGGACACGATGACATATAAACAGGCACTTCAAGTGTTTGATGACATATAAACGGGTACTCTAAGTACTTGATGGCATTACACTGGTATATTAGGTACTTGATGACATTGTGGATGACATGAGGACATTTGAGGGACATTGTGTACATGTGTGAAGCTATATAACTTGTTAAATACTTATTATTATCAAATTTCTCGTTCTTTATACTTGTTTACGTTGTGGATGACATTGGTATGTGTTCTTGTCGTTTCTTTCCTACGAACTCACCAACCTAGTGTTGACATTGTTTAGTACACTTTTCAGGTAACCAAGAGAACCCAAGAGCTTGATGTGCATTGCTAGAAGTTGGACTTGGACTATGGATCCGTGATTCATTACCCGATGATGGGACTTGCTTAGGATCATTAGCCATCTTTTGATATTATTTTGTAAACTTTTGATGGTTGTATGCTCCTTGTGCTTTTGTGACATTGTGTATTAAATGTTGGGTTCACGAAATCCTTTTAATTTCATATAGTTCGTTCTACGATAATTCCATCTTGTGTCATGTTTTTCGGTGCATTTCGAGCCTAGCTCGGGGTGTTACATCACATTTATAAACTCATTTAGACATTAAAATGTGGTCAAATGGTAGGGGAAATAATCACAAAATGGACGTTCATCAATCATTAGCACCTGTTAGAAAGAAGGAGCTAACTCCATGTTAGAGAAACAAACCTCATTTGCAGTTTTTATTGTAATTCTCGTTAAACACCCAAAGAGAACTTAACAGCCGTTACCGCTCGTTAGAGTTTTTTAATAATTTTTTAATGATATGGACCCTTATTGCAAAAAAAATTTAACGGCATAAACTATTTTCTTCCAAAAGTATAATTTTTACACCCCTCAATATGCTGTGTTTATCGCGATATAACCACTTTATAAGAAAAAATAGGATGGTCCCTATATTAGCAAAAATATACCAGTTGAGTACCTTTAAAATCGAAAAGTTACACACCATGATTTGGCAACATACAATCAGTGGATAATGTGGGTTGTTGTGGGGGTTGTGTATCAAGACACCTTTTACCTTTAAAACAAAACAAGGTCGAACCATTTTAAACCAAAAAAAGAAGATGCCTTCAATAGTCAACTATAATCTAACGTTAGTAAACTAATTAGATACTACCATTAATTAAGATTATAGTTTTTCGATATTGTATTCTTGATATAAAGATGAACCACATCTATATGAACCACAAATTCCAAAACATATCAATAACTCACAATAATTTACATTTGCATACTAAATATTTGATATATAATAAAATATATATCGAAACCATATACGTTTTGGTTTTGGATCCGTCCGCTAGAACTGAATCACATTTTACAACTAATAATAGACCGATTAGAGTTTTCCATCCTAGTAATATTATTCCTAGTAAATGATTATAGACAGATCATCAGAAATAAACTAATATATCAAGATATAGAACCAAGAACAATATGAAGAACTAATTAACCATGGATCTACGATAAACAGTAAACACAATCCAACAGATCTAACAATAAAATAAGATAAATAGATTATTGTCTCGCGTAATACGCGAGTGAACATATATAATATTATAATTTTCGTATAAAAAAAAACATAGATTAACATATTAACTGATTCCGTCAATTTTAATCTTAGGATAATAAGCAATATATTTATTTAAAGTATTATTAATACTATTAGCAAAAGTCAGTTATTAATTTTACATAATTCAATAGGTTTTATTTAATTATTACTTAGTTTTAGTTTTTTCAATTAAAATTTCGCTAATTGATTTTCATTTATTTATATCACAAACTCTATTTTTTTCATTGAATTAAGAATCTCAATTGTTCATCATAATTCAGTTTTACCAAAAGTCAGTCACGATCTTAATATCAACTGATATTTCGTTAACTAATATCAATCCATTTATTTGAATCTCAAACTCTATTATTTTCATTCGATCAAGAATCTAAAATATTGTTTCTCAATATTTAGTTTTAAATTTTTAGTTTAAGAATTCATATAATTTTTCTAACAATATTGAAATAATAAAATAAAGTAGATAGTGGTCATAAAAATTGTTATTAACTATTTTATCAATGGGTGGTTTGTAACTACAACATCATACAATTTGTTTTAATATTACCTAATCCTTGTATTAATACTCGTACTACAAAAGTTATATTACGAGGGTTGGGAATATGTGACTGTCATATATCTAACTTAGGTATGTAACCCATCACATGCTAATTTTTTAATACATAGAAAACATGGGAGGGGTCAATCATTTATTTATTATACATTAAATATTAATTAAAATATTAGTATATGAAAGGATTTCATACCTAGTTTAGATACATGGCAACCACACTCTCACTTTTCCCATATATTATTAAGGCATACTCAACGAACATATATAACGATCACATAAATTGAAATAGATAAATTTCCTAAATGATATTTTTACTGCATAAAACTATTATATTATTGACGTTTGAAAAATCACTATTAAATTAGTAGAACTATTAAACCGGTAATTTGTAAAAGGTGATCGTTTAACCCAATTCCTCAATATTCATATGTACGTACATGTTACAATTATACTGATTAAAATAGATGAATATATTTTGTAAAATAAAGTTGTAGTCAGTTATTTTAATCTCATCAATCAGGGCCGGTCCTAAAGAACTTTGGGTCTGGACGAGCCGAAATAAAAAGGATCTAGGTTAGGAGCAACGAATTTTACCCGACGACCTAAAAACCAATATACGTGCGTACGTAACGTCTTAATCATCCAATCAAAATGCTTATTATCGATTATTCTTGAGTCGACTCATTTTTGGTGTAAGTCGATTCGACTCGTAAGAGTTGATTCGTGACTCGTAAGAATTTATCAGCTATGTTTGAGTTTATATAACAATAATGTTAACACACTCAATACCATTCGGCTTTCTTTTAAACATTCTACCAAATTCACTTTTGCAAGCTCTAAATTATGTTTTTAATGCCTTCCATTAATATGTTTGAGCAAGCCACGTGAATGTATTGTTTAATATTAAAAATACATATGTAAGATGGATATATTTTAACTAATCATATAAAGTATAAGTATTAATATTGTCATTTAATAAAGATGAAATAATTAAATTTGATCTAATGGTTTTAAATCAAAGATGGAATTCATCCAAGGGTTCCTATTTGTTTAAGAATGAATTTAGGACTTTGTTATATATATATTGGTAGATTTATTTTTTACTAATTTGATTTAATATATTTATCAAAACCATATATATATATATATATATAATAATATATATATATATATATATATATATATATATAGAAAGTTATTTGTAGTACATGTACTTTTTATAGTACATGTGTAAGTTAACTTACACACTTCTTCTTCCTTCTTCCTTCCATCTCCGACCACCACCACCACCACCATGATCCTCCGGCGACGGCGACCATCTCCGGCGAGACTTACACATGTGTAAGTTAACTTACACATGTGTAAGTTAACTTACACATGTGTAAGTTAAGTTACACATGTGTAAGTTAACTTACACATGTGTAAGTTAACTTACACATGTGTAACTTAACTTACACATGTGTAAGTTAACTTACACATGTGTAAGTTAACTTACACATGTGTAAGTCTCGCCGGAGATGGTCGCCGTCGCCGGAGGATCATGGTGGTGGTCGGAGATGGAATGAAGAAGGAAAAAGAAGTGTGTAAGTTAACTTACACATGTGTAAGTTGTAAAACTTACACAAACTTACACATGTGTAAGTTAACTTACACATGTGTAAGTCTTACACATGTGTAATAACTTACACATGTGTAAGTTAACTTACACATGTGTCCGGAAAGTTAACTTACACATGTGTAAGTTAACTTACACATGTGTAAGTCTCGCCGGAGATGGTCGCCGTCGCCGGAGGATCATGGTGGTGGTCGGAGATGATCATGGTGGTGGTCGGAGATGGAATGAAGAAGGAAGAAGAAGTGTGTAAGTTAACTGTACACATGTACTTTTTGTACTTTTTTTCCCCCTTGTACTACAAATAACCCACCCCTATATATATATATATATATATATATATATAGGGGACCCTTATTTTGAGAACCCATTTTTAGTAAGAACCGTAAAAACTCCTAAATTTCATATTGGATCACATTTTTTTTTGTTCATTCACATGTGAAATGTCATAAAAACATATGTTGTAGAAGAAATTTTTTTTCAAAACCTTATATATAGCCGTTTATCACATGTGAACAAAAAACGTGAACAAATTCATTCACAAGTTCACAAAAGGCTATTTTGAAGGTTTCTTAAAAACGTTTCTTCTACAAATACATTTTATATTACTTTACATGTGCACATGTGAACAAAAAACGTGAACAAATTCATTCACAAGTTCACAAAAGGCTATTTTGAAGGTTTCTTAAAAACGTTTCTTCTACAACATACATTTTTATATTATTTCACATGTGAAAGAACAAAAAAAACATGTGAACAAATACATATTTTAAGAGTTCTCATGGTTCTTACAAAAAAAATGGTTCTCAAAATAAGGAAACTTTATATATATATATATATATAAATATATCATATATGTATATATATATATATAGGGTAGAGATCCAGATAGAAGGTGTGTTAAGGAGAGAAGGTCCTATGGGCCAATCAAAACGCGACATGTGTCAAAAATAAAAAAAAACGCCGGTGACATAATTGTAAATAAATTAAACTTTTGTGAAACGCGGCCAGCTTGGTCAGCTTGGGTTGGGTCAGCTTGGTCAGCTTGGGTTGGGTCAGCTTGGGTTGGGTCAGCTTGGTCAGCTTGGGTTGGGTCAGCTTGGGGTTGGGTTGGGTCAGCTTGGGGTTGGGTCAGCTTGGGGTTGGGTTGGGTCAGCTTGGGGTTGGGTCAGCTTGGGGTTAGGTCAACTTGGGGTTGGGTTGGGTCAGCTTGGGTTGGGTTGGGTCAGCTTGGGGTTGGGTCAGCTTGGGGTTGGGTCAGCTTGGTCAGCTTGGGTGGGTCAGCTTGGGGTGGGTCGGATTGGGTTGGGTCAGCTTGGGTTTGAAGTCAAAATATTTACAGATTTGCCACCGTGTTTTTTTTTAAAAAAGCCACATGTCAACTTCTGGTTGGTTAGAAAAACCTTCTCTCCCTTCTCTCCTTAACCCACCTTCTCATTTGATCTCTCTCCTATATCTACCAATATATTAAAACCGGATTGAAGGGTTCTTTAAATGACATGTGACGTACCCTTTAATCGACACGTGTCTTTTAAATATATTTAACAATTATAATTATATTTCTTTATCATTTTTTTATTATGGGATAACAATAGAGTCCTAATCAAACTATACATTTGTTATATATACAAATATATTACTCGTAATTTATAATAGGTGTTGAGTCATGGATTCGCTGAAAGACTCAGCGAGAGACTTCGTCAGCGAGCTGTCAGCGATCAACTATTATCTTCGAGTTAAAGGATAAGTTCAATGACTCACCGCCATGTTTTGTAAGTCAAATATGGGCGGGAAGATGAAGATAAGGAGACTGGTCCCCAAGGACACGTGTTGATAGATCAGAATGAAGACATGTGACCTTGTACCATTTTGGTACTAAGACGTTTCTCTTTCATACCATTTTGGGAAAGAAACAAGATGGTAACCAGAGATTCCTGAAGACCAGTCTTACACACCAATAGATGGTTGACAACCTTCATGTGTCAACATCTATTGGGTTGTCACGTGATTTCTTTTCTCTCCTATATAAAGCATCACTTGACCTAGCCACAAAATAGTTGGTGTGTGCCGTATTTACACTTAGTGTGTTTTTTCTCTCATTGTATAATTGTTAAGGTTTTAGTGTGTCAAAAACTTAACAATATTTTCTCTTTTCTTTCTTTGTAAACCGACCATGTATTCACTAGTTAATCAATACTACTTATGATTAAACTTCTTTACTTCTTGTCTTATGTTCTTAGTGTAATTTACATTAGTTGTTAAACTACATAATCTGTGCAAACTTGGGACTTTCAGTTGGTATCAGAGCAGTGTTTCGATACACTGAAACTGATCTGAAAAGTGTTTGTAAGATTATCTTTCTTTCTTTACTTTTAATTTTCTGCATCAAAAATCTTTTCTTTTCTTAAACTTTCTGTCTTTTTTTCTTTACTTTTTACATGGCTTCGGTTCCTACTCTGGTTAATACCAGAGACTTTGGGTATGTCTTGTAGAAACACGTGAATGACGTGTTCCCGGATCGTTTAACACGAGATCTACGATCATAGACAGGCGGAATCCGTCTATAATCGTCGTTAGGGTTTATATGATGAACACGAAGATAACAACAACAAAATAGCTACGAATTTATTGATGAATAGGAGATAAAAACAAAGAATTCATTTATCATTAGTCGAATGATTACAAGAATAAATCCGTTTAAAATACATCTCAATGATTCCGGATTACAATCAATCGAGACGACTCTTGGTAATGAATTACATGGTGGCGGAATGGCGGGGCATAGATCTCTACCCCGATCCCTATGGACGACCTCTGTTGCAACTAAAATCTCCTGTCAAATCTGAAACCTAAGTCCTATATTTATAGGTACAAAATGGGCTGGGCTGTCAAATTCGTACAAAATGGGTTGGGCTGTACGAACTTAAAGTTCGTAAGGCATATATGTACAGTTCTTACGAACTTAAAGTTCGTAAGGCATATATGTACGAATTTCTCAGCCTTTTAGAATTATTGCATCGGACAACAATTTGTGCACTTTATGTGCACCAACAAACTCCCCCTTGGCCGGTGCAATCAATTCTTCAAAATCCGATATTAGTTATAGAAAGTCTAAACAAATAGCCTCCCCCGTAACTAAAGATATCGGGTCTTCTTATGTTGAAACTCGATCTTCTGAAACTGCACTCTGATCTTCAACCTGTAAACTCTCTGTATCTTCATGACAATCAACTAACCCAACACCTCTCATTGTAGTTCTCCCCCTCAACAGTAACCACCTCCGAATTAAACATAAGCAATCATCCACTCGGATCTATTTGCATGTCGTGCTTAACCGGCATATAATAGAGAAGTAGAATTTCCAATAATCAGCATCAAATCAATCAGCTCCCATAAAAATAAGAAACTCTGCAAACTGAATCACAAAATGTAGTCGCATAAATTCTGTCTCAACTAGCAGTGTCTGACTCTGTCTTGTATCTTCACAAATCCACCAATCACTCGAAATCGTTCTTATCAGATCTCCTCTTCAGTTGTATACGCTGCCATAATATAAAGATCTTTATCTATGCAACTCCTCCGCAAGAATCACCTGATAATTCATCTCTACATCTTGGAATATGGATAAGATTCGATCTTCAAATACTGAACAATAAATAACCAGCTTCAATGATCCAATACTTCAACAAAGTTTCCACGACCGCTATATATGAAAATCATCCGTTGACATAAATCAATTTGAACATATAGTTCGATGATCTTCAAAACCTCGAGCATTAGAATACAATAATCACCAACAGAATAACCTTTGATCGTTATGTAACTTTGAAAATCAGCCCATCTGATTGTCTTCGGTTTCAAAAATCTCCCTTTCATGTGGTATATAGTGTTTCCTCTGATCAACTGCATGTATTCTTCAGACTGAAACATATTGAACCTCCATAGTAGCTTGAGAACATCTTCGTAGTCTGAACATCAACATATACGAACTTGTTCTTCTTCTTACGAACTTATTCTTATTATGAACTAGTTAAGTTCGTAACAACAATATCTTCGTAAAGGTTGATCACTAAGTTCATAAGACAAAAGGCTTGTTATTACGAACTTAATCTTCAGAAGGTGAATAATCTTCTTACGAACTTAGTAAGTTCGTAAGACCATTATATCAGCAAAGCTACTAACTTCGTAAGGCTATTAAATTCGTAAAGTGAAAGTTCACAATGAAGATAGCTAAGTTCGTAAGCTAAATTCGTTAGTTGAAATCTGAAAACGAAAAAGGCTATCTTCGTTTTCTATCTTCGTTAGGTGAGGTTCTGAACGAAGATAGCTTAAGTTCGTAAGCTATATTCGTTTGATGAAGATTCAAAACGAAAATTAGATAAATTCGTTTTCTATCTTCGTTTTGCTAAAGGAAAACGAACTTAGCCTTCTGTTCGAATTTTCATCAATAAAACCTAATTACCAGATCTTGTTTGAGGAAAAATCATCCTCCAAGGCTCACCTTACGAACTTAAGCTATCTTCGTTTCAACCCTCATTTTCGTTTAAACATTAACTTTCCAATATCTTTGTTCACTTATGGCTTCCTCATCTTCAACCAACAATGTTGTTGCCCAATACCTCAATTCTCTCGTTTATCATGATCATCTTGTAGGACGTACTAATTCTCCAACAAAGTTAGTTTCATTGGCTGACTTCTGGGCGTGGATAGGTCGATATGAAGATTTTATTCAACGAGAAGACTTAAACATGTGGCTCGTGATCACTGAAGGTTATGAGTGGCCCACTCTTACTGTGAATGGAGTTACTTCTACATACAAGGTGGAGAATTAACAGGTGAAGAAAAGGCTAACTATGCTATTGAAGTAAAGACTCTTTCTACTCTTCGTATGTGCATTCCTCAAGAGTTGGTGCACCTGTTTCCTAAACAGGAATACAAGACTTCAAAGCAACTGTTCGATGCTATTGAAGCTCACTGTGAAGGTGATCCACTATTGAAGCAAAATAGAATTAAAATGCTCAAGAAACAATTTGACTGCTTCAATGCTACAAAGAATGAACAAGTTGAGGATCTTAAACTGAGATATCAACATCTTCTTGCTGAATTAGCTTACTTTGACCTTAAATACACTCCTACTGAGATAGTGGATAAATTCCTGGATGGTTTGCCGAAAGCTTACAAAGAGTTTCGTCATGGATTGCAAGAAAGAGCTGATTATGCATCTCTTCGTATAGATGGAGTAATATCCACTCTAAGAAACAGAGAAATGAAGGATAAGGCAAAGGATCTTCAAGACAACTTCACACAAGATCCATCTCTCTATCATGCCACTATGAAAAATCCAACAGCTGATGTTAATGCCTTCTTTTCTGGAGTTGGTAATACTGGTGAGACAGACAATCGTGGTCCACTGATGGATGGAGATGATTCTTCCGGATTCATGGCTATTGATGCTGGTAATAGGGGTAAAAAGGCTGATGAAGGTGCAAAGACTCGAAATATGAAGTTCGATAACATTACATCCTCTTCTGCTGGTTACAAGTGTAACACCCGTTTCGTAAAAATATGGATTTCCAAAAATTTTGCCTAACGGCGTTAAATCTTGCGGAAACGATTTAGGAAAATACTCAACTAAGGAAAACAGTTGAGAAAACATAAGTGGTGTTACTAATAGCATCAAATCAGTAATAAAAGAAATCCATAAGATTGCCCAACATAAAGCAATCATAACATATCATTACATATATTACCACCGTAAGGCACGATGTACCTATTACCACCGTAAGGCACGATGTACCTATTACCACCGTAAGGCACGATTTATACGTACCTATTACCACCGTAAGGCACGATGTACCTATTACCACCGTAAGGCACGATTTATACGTACCTATTACCACCGTAAGGCACGATTTATACGTACCTATTACCACCGTAAGGCACGATTTATACGTACCTATTACCACCGTAAGGCACGATTTATACGTACCTATTACCACCGTAAGGCACGATGTACCTATTACCACCGTAAGGCACGATTTATACGTACCTATTACCACCGTAAGGCACGATTTATACGTACCTATTACCACCGTAAGGCACGATTTATACGTACCTATTACCACCGTAAGGCACGATTTATACGTACCTATTACCACCGTCAGGCACCATTTATACGTACCTATTACCACCGTAAGGCACGATTTATACGTACCTATTACCACCGTAAGGCACGATTTATACGTACCTATTACCACCGTAAGGCACGATTTATACGTACCTATTACCACCGTAAGGCACGATGTACCTATTACCACCGTAAGGCACGATGTACCTATTACCACCGTAAGGCACGATGTACCTATTACCACCGTCAGGCACCATTTATACGTACCTATTACCACCGTCAGGCACCATTTATACGTACCTATTACCACCGTAAGGCACGATGTACCTATTACCACCGTAAGGCACGATGTACCTATTACCACCGTAAGGCACGATTTATACGTACCTATTACCACCGTCAGGCACCATTTATACGTACCTATTACCACCGTAAGGCACGATGTACCTATTACCACCGTCAGGCACCATTTATACGTACCTATTACCACCGTCAGGCACGATGTACCTATTACCACCGTAAGGCACGATGTACCTATTACCACCGTCAGGCACCATTTATACGTACCTATTACCACCGTAAGGCACGATTTATACGTACCTATTACCACCGTAAGGCACGATGTACCTATTACCACCGTAAGGCACGATGTACCTATTACCACCGTAAGGCACGATTTATACGTACCTATTACCACCGTAAGGCACAGGTTATGCATAACACTTAACATCTAATTAGCTCGAGCATTTATCGTATTTAGTTTAGATTTCCACCTTTAACCTAAACTAATCCATACTATCATCTTTTCACGTTAGGGCCCTTAAAACGTGCACGTGTCATGGCAACCTAAAAAGGTCTAGTGTTCTAGATGAACAAGCCACATATACATGCACATAACAACATTACAACATATCATTAACCACCGTCATCATATCATATCATAAACATATCATTAACCACCGTCATCATATCATATCATAAACATATCATTAACCACCGTCATCATATCATATCATAAACATATCATTAACCACCGTTCAATCATAACATATCATAAACATATCATTAACCACCGTCATCATATCATATCATAAACATATCATTAACCACCGTCATCATATCATATCATAAACATATCATTAACCACCGTCATCATATCATATCATAAACATATCATTAACCACCGTAGGCACCATTTATACGTACCTATTACCACCGTAAGGCACGATTTATACGTACCTATTACCACCGTCAGGCACCATTTATACGTACCTATTACCACCGTAAGGCACGATTTATACGTACCTATTACCACCGTAAGGCACGATGTACCTATTACCACCGTAAGGCACGATGTACCTATTACCACCGTAAGGCACGATGTACCTATTACCACCGTAAGGCACGATTTATACGTACCTATTACCACCGTAAGGCACGATTTATACGTACCTATTACCACCGTCAGGCACCATTTATACGTACCTATTACCACCGTAAGGCACGATGTACCTATTACCACCGTCAGGCACCATTTATACGTACCTATTACCACCGTAAGGCACGATTTATACGTACCTATTACCACCGTAAGGCACGATTTATACGTACCTATTACCACCGTAAGGCACGATTTATACGTACCTATTACCACCGTAAGGCACGATTTATACGTACCTATTACCACCGTAAGGCACGATTTATACGTACCTATTACCACCGTAAGGCACGATTTATACGTACCTATTACCACCGTAAGGCACGATTTATACGTACCTATTACCACCGTAAGGCACGATGTACCTATTACCACCGTAAGGCACGATTTATACGTACCTATTACCACCGTAAGGCACGATTTATACGTACCTATTACCACCGTAAGGCACGATTTATACGTACCTATTACCACCGTAAGGCACGATGTACCTATTACCACCGTAAGGCACGATTTATACGTACCTATTACCACCGTAAGGCACGATGTACCTATTACCACCGTAAGGCACGATGTACCTATTACCACCGTAAGGCACGATGTACCTATTACCACCGTAAGGCACGATGTACCTATTACCACCGTAAGGCACGATGTACCTATTACCACCGTAAGGCACGATGTACCTATTACCACCGTAAGGCACGATGTACCTATTACCACCGTAAGGCACGATGTACCTATTACCACCGTAAGGCACGATGTACCTATTACCACCGTAAGGCACGATGTACCTATTACCACCGTAAGGCACGATGTACCTATTACCACCGTAAGGCACGATGTACCTATTACCACCGTAAGGCACGATGTACCTATTACCACCGTAAGGCACGATGTACCTATTACCACCGTAAGGCACGATGTACCTATTACCACCGTAAGGCACGATGTACCTATTACCACCGTAAGGCACGATGTACCTATTACCACCGTAAGGCACGATGTACCTATTACCACCGTAAGGCACGATGTACCTATTACCACCGTAAGGCACGATGTACCTATTACCACCGTAAGGCACGATGTACCTATTACCACCGTAAGGCACGATGTACCTATTACCACCGTAAGGCACGATGTACCTATTACCACCGTAAGGCACGATGTACCTATTACCACCGTAAGGCACGATGTACCTATTACCACCGTAAGGCACGATGTACCTATTACCACCGTAAGGCACGATGTACCTATTACCACCGTAAGGCACGATGTACCTATTACCACCGTAAGGCACGATGTACCTATTACCACCGTAAGGCACGATGTACCTATTACCACCGTAAGGCACGATGTACCTATTACCACCGTAAGGCACGATGTACCTATTACCACCGTAAGGCACGATGTACCTATTACCACCGTAAGGCACGATGTACCTATTACCACCGTAAGGCACGATGTACCTATTACCACCGTAAGGCACGATGTACCTATTACCACCGTAAGGCACGATGTACCTATTACCACCGTAAGGCACGATGTACCTATTACCACCGTAAGGCACGATGTACCTATTACCACCGTAAGGCACGATGTACCTATTACCACCGTAAGGCACGATGTACCTATTACCACCGTAAGGCACGATGTACCTATTACCACCGTAAGGCACGATGTACCTATTACCACCGTAAGGCACGATGTACCTATTACCACCGTAAGGCACGATGTACCTATTACCACCGTAAGGCACGATGTACCTATTACCACCGTAAGGCACGATGTACCTATTACCACCGTAAGGCACGATGTACCTATTACCACCGTAAGGCACGATGTACCTATTACCACCGTAAGGCACGATGTACCTATTACCACCGTAAGGCACGATGTACCTATTACCACCGTAAGGCACGATGTACCTATTACCACCGTAAGGCACGATGTACCTATTACCACCGTAAGGCACGATGTACCTATTACCACCGTAAGGCACGATGTACCTATTACCACCGTAAGGCACGATGTACCTATTACCACCGTAAGGCACGATGTACCTATTACCACCGTAAGGCACGATGTACCTATTACCACCGTAAGGCACGATGTACCTATTACCACCGTAAGGCACGATGTACCTATTACCACCGTAAGGCACGATGTACCTATTACCACCGTAAGGCA
The DNA here is from genome assembly GCA_034093135.1 of Erigeron breviscapus. Lineage (NCBI taxonomy): Eukaryota > Viridiplantae > Streptophyta > Magnoliopsida > Asterales > Asteraceae > Erigeron > Erigeron breviscapus. Next base: position 21,090,765 of record CM067175.1, on the reverse strand, counting down.
CGATGTACCTATTACCACCGTAAGGCACGATGTACCTATTACCACCGTAAGGCACGATGTACCTATTACCACCGTAAGGCACGATGTACCTATTACCACCGTAAGGCACGATGTACCTATTACCACCGTAAGGCACGATGTACCTATTACCACCGTAAGGCACGATGTACCTATTACCACCGTAAGGCACGATGTACCTATTACCACCGTAAGGCACGATGTACCTATTACCACCGTAAGGCACGATGTACCTATTACCACCGTAAGGCACGATGTACCTATTACCACCGTAAGGCACGATGTACCTATTACCACCGTAAGGCACGATGTACCTATTACCAGAAATCGATCGACAATGGCTTCTTCCAAAACACGTTTTTGACATAATTGAACATCTTTTGATCATCAAAATCAATTATAAACCCATTAAACACCTTTAGGAACATCAATTGACCAAAACATCTTTTAAACTCTAATAATTTGCCAAAACCCTTTTAAACCAGTTTTGAATCAATATTAAAACATCTTTTGATCTGAAAATACAATTAACAACCCATTGATTACCTGATTGCTTTGATAGCCAATTGAAAGTAACCCAAAATACTCAATCAATTCAACCAAAACTTGATCAATTGCTTTCGAATTTAGTTAAGGAATTGAAGCGGCTGTACAGGTGTGGTTAATTAGGTTAATTACTCCAAAATGATCCTAGATTAGGTTAATCTTAACTTAATCCCGTTTTTAACTTTTCTCCATTGGCAAAACTAGTCCCTGGACTTCATATCGACTTTATTTCACATTCAAACACCTATTGGGGATACATACAACACACTAAAGCACTTTCGCACACTACATAGGCCTTTTACACATCATTTAATCCACTTTATTGTCACTCATTAAAGATAATTAAATCTCACATATAGGGCACATAAACATATAAACACGTATTTCCACGTAAACATATCACGGACTTAGAATTTGACCTAACGACGTTAGTCAACATATACGTTTAAGTTTTGGGATGTTACAATTACCTCCCCCTTAAGAGGATTCCGTCCCCGGAATCACTTCAGCATCAAAAAGGTGGGGATAGGTCTCCCGCATTACGGACTCGGTCTCCCAAGTCATACTTTCGCCGTGATTGTGTTTCCACTTTATGAGAACTAGATCGATAGTCTTTCGTCGTAGCTTCTTTTGTTTCCTTCCCAATATAGCAACAGGTTCATCGACAATCTGCTTGTTGGGATTAATACTTACGTCCTCGAGTGGAATGACATCCGTTTCATTCGCATAGCACTTACGTAGATAACACACATGAAATGTGTTGTGAATTCCATTAAGTTCTGGAGGTAAGTCCAGCTTAAATGCCTGTTCATTAACCTTCTTAATGATCTTAAAAGGTCCAATGAATCTGGGGCTTAACTTTCCACGTTTTCCAAACCGTAATACACCTTTCCAAGGCGACACCTTGAGTAAAACCATTTCGCCTTCTTTAAAATCGAACGGCCTCCTTTTCTTATCAGCATATGACTTTTGCCTTTCACGAGCAACACGTAAGGCTTTCTTTGCTACGTTAACTTTATCGGCCGTAAGTTGTACCACTTCGGGTCCAGCAAATTGCTTTTCCCCGGGCTCCAACCAACAACTAGGAGTCCGACACTTTCTACCATATAACATCTCATAAGGTGGCATTCCAATGCTCGCATGATAACTATTGTTATACGCAAACTCAATAAGAGGTAGGTGTTTATCCCACGAACCACCATAATCCATTACACAAGCTCTGAGCATATCTTCGAGCGTTTGAATAGTCCTTTCACTTTGCCCATCGGTTTGCGGATGGTAGGCTGTGCTCAGACGAACTTGCGTACCAACTTCCCGTTGAAAACTCTTCCAAAAGTTGGAAACGAATCGAGCATCACGATCTGACACAATCGATATCGGAACACCATGTTTAGAAACCACTTCATCAATATACAACGTAGCGAAGTTCTCCATAGGAGCAGTCTCACGAACTGGGAGAAAGTGAGCACTCTTCGTTAATCGATCGACAATAACCCATATCATATCGTGACCACGAGGCGTCCTCGGAAGTTTGGTCACAAAATCCATCGTAATGTGATCCCATTTCCACTCAGGGATCTCAAGTTGCTGAAATTTCCCGTAAGGCTTTTGATGTTCAGCTTTCACTTTAGCACACGTCAAACATTTCTGCACATACATCATCACATCGTTCTTAATACTGGGCCACCAATAAATCGGCTTCAAATCCGCATGCATCTTTGTGGCACCAGGGTGTACAGAATACTTAGTTTTGTGAGCTTCATCCATTACTAACTCACGATTGCCTCCATAGAGAGGAACCCATATTCTACCTTTGTAGGTTCGAAGGCCACGACTATTTTCTTCCATTTGGAGTCTGTTCTTCTTCTTTTTCCCAATAGACTCCGCTTTCACATTAACATCCTTTAACGCTTCGATTTGAGCTAATCGAATAGGTTCCAGTAAATTCGACTCAATCTTTGTAATCATCGCACATAATCTACTTTTCGCATATCCTTTGCGGCTTAAGGCATCAGCAACCACATTAGCTTTGCCTGGGTGATATTTAATTTCACAATCATAATCCTTTAATAACTCCATCCACCGCCGTTGTCTAACATTCATGTCCTTCTGAGTGAACACGTACTGTAAGCTCTTATGATCCGTATAAAGGGTACACTTTGTACCATACAGATAATGTCGCCACAACTTCAGAGCAAAAACAACCGCAGCCAGCTCAAGGTCATGAGTAGGATAGTTCCGCTCATGAGGCTTCAGCTGTCGAGAGGCGTAAGCGATAACTTTGTCTCGTTGCATTAGTACACACCCTAACCCCGTGATGGATGCGTCACTATAAACCACTAAATCATCTGTTCCTTCGGGTAAAGCTAAGACTGGAGCTTCACACAACATCTTTTTCAATGTCGTGAAGGCTTTCTCTTGAGCGTCGGTCCACACAAACTTCACACCTTTCTTCGTTAATTCAGTCATTGGCTTGGCAATGCGCGAGAAATCCTTAATAAAACGTCGATAATAGCCAGCCAAACCGAGAAAACTCTTTATTTCAGTAGGAGACTTAGGCTGCTCCCACTTCGATACTGCTTCTATCTTCGAAGGATCTACTTTTATACCATCAGAGGAGACGACATGGCCGAGGAAATGAACTTCCTTTAGCCAGAACTCGCACTTGGAGAATTTAGCATATAGCTTTTTCTCTCTGAGGACTTGAAGGACAGCTCTCAAATGCTCTCTATGTTCCTCTTCCGACTTTGAATACACAAGAATGTCGTCGATAAAAACAATAACGAAATGATCCAAAAACGGTCGACAGACACGGTTCATCAAATCCATAAACTTCGCTGGAGCATTTGTCAAACCGAATGGCATGACAAGGAACTCATAATGACCATAACGAGTTCGGAACGCTGTTTTGGCTACACTTTCTTCTTCAACCTTCAATTGATGATAGCCAGACCGCAAATCAATCTTTGAGAAATAAGAAGCACCTTGAAGTTGATCGAATAAATCATCAATACGAGGGAGTGGATATTTATTCTTCACCGTTCTTTTATTCAGCTCGCGATAATCGATACACATGCGCATGGATCCGTCTTTCTTCTTTACGAAAAGGATAGGAGCACCCCAAGGAGAGGAACTCGGACGAATGAAACCTTTATCTAAAAGTTCCTGAATTTGCGTCATTAACTCCTTCATCTCCGTCGGAGCCAATCGATAGGGAGCTTTGGCTACAGGAGTAGCACCAGGAATGAGATCAATAGAAAATTCAACCTCACGATCCGGAGGAAGACCTGGAAGATCTTCAGGGAAAACATCAGGAAACTCGGAAACAACTTCGACATCAGAGACTGTAGGCTTCGCGATACGAGAATCGATGACATAAGCTAGGAAATGTGACTTAGTTTGCCGTATACAACGAAGTGCTTTCATCATCGAGATCACCTTAACATTTCCCGGCTTCTTGTCACCATAAACACAAACACCTTTACCGTCAGGAGTAGCGATACGGACTATCTTTTTCGAACATAGGACGACAGCATCATTCTTAGACATCCAATCCATACCGAGAACAACATCGAAACTAGGAATAGTAGCGGGTAACAGGTTAGCAGTAAATGAACGACCCTCTATTTCTATCGGACAATCAGAATAACCTTCCCGAATAATAGACGTCGCACCATTAGCCACCTCTACTTCTATAGGGCACCGTAAAGAACTAGTAGTCATGTCTAACTTAGGAGCAAACAGAGTAGACACAAAAGATTTGTTCGCACCAGAATCAAATAACACATTAGCAGGTTTGGAGTTAACAATAAGGGTAGCAGTAACTACCTGATCATCGTCTTTTGCCTCCTCAGCCGTCATCTGAAAAGCACGGGCTTTGGCTTTGGAAGCTTCTGCCTTCTTTCCCTCATCTTTCTTCATCTGCGGGCAGTCTGCAATACGGTGCTTGGTGTCTCCACATTTATAACATCTAGCCTTGTCAGTGCATTGATCAATGGTATGACCCTGAGTTCCACACCTATTGCACCTGCGGGTCTTTGTAGAACACTGACCAGAATGGATAGATTTGCAGCCAGGGCACCATTTTCCATCCTTGTCTGCCCTTCCCTTGTCAGAGGACGATGAAGAACCCTTAAATTTCTTACCAAAACGATTTGACCCACCAAACCTCCGTTTGTTGCCAGACTTCTTCTCATCTTCTTTCTTTTCAACTTTCTTATCTGCAGCAAAATCATCATCAAGCTTTTTGGATTCCTTGATTGCTTCCGTTAGGGTCTTATGCTGCCTACAAATACCTCGATAACTTGGAGGTAAACCATCGACATAGCAGGCGACTTGATCTGCATCAGTTCTGAATAGATGACCCACAAATTTCATCTTTTCCATAAAGGAACGAGCATAGTCATTAATTTTGCCAACTTCAGCTGTCAAAGCACGGAACTCTTTTTCCATTTTGCGCTGTTCATGAGTCCCGATATACTCCTCAATAAACTTCTGCTTGAAGGTAGCCCATGTGATAGCGGATACCACACCTGGAGTCATCGAAATAGTAATGCTCTTCCACCAATCTCGAGCACCTTCTTTCAACATTCTACTCGCACACAACACCTTTTTATCCTCTGGACAGTCACAAGCTTCAAAGACCATCTCAGTATCATCAAGCCATTCCATACAGCCTACTGCGTTAAGTGTTCCATTGAATTTCTGAGCTCCACACTTCTGAAAACTTTCGAACTTGAATCGAGGAGCTTGAACTACATTAGGAGGAGCCACATCAACATTAACAGGGGGAACAACAACATTATCCACCGGTGGCGCAATGTGGTGAGATGGCACTGAGTAATTGCCATCAGTTCCTTCAGCATTCTCAGCAAGAGCGTTGTTCAGTTGTTCTTGAGTCTGTGCCAACTGGGCTTGGAGAGTCAGCACAAGATTGTACAGTTCAGCTGCATTAGGGATTTGCTCCACCACTGCTTCGTTAACTCTAGATGGATTGCCGGGAGGTGGAGGCATTGGACCTAGTGGGCTTGGCTGATTTACTTGCTGGGGGTTTCCTTGATTTCTATTCGTATTAGCTGCATCAGCAGCAGCATTGGCAGCATTACTAGCACCGGCACCTGGATGGACAGGTGGGGTAACGCTGGCAGTTGCTCCGTCACGTTGGATGTTGCGGTTGCGAGTGTTAACCATTTTCCTTCAATAAAATGGTGGAGTCGATAAGCGCGAAATAAAACAAAAGTTCGTTGGGATAAGGCTAAATCATATCATCGTAACATAAACATCTCATAAGCCTTATCATACTCGCACTCATCCCAACCCATCCTACATCACATGTCATCACTAGCTAAGGCATCCTACAAATACCTAGCATACGCATCTTAAGTTTAAGTCCAAATCCTATGGTCAATAGGCCTTGGTTCACTTAAACTACTTCTCTGATACCAACTTGTAACACCCGTTTCGTAAAAATATGGATTTCCAAAAATTTTTGCCTAACGGCGTTAAATCATGCGGAAACGATTTAGGAAAATACTCAACTAAGGAAAACAGTTGAGAAAACATAAGTGGTGTTACTAATAGCATCAAATCAGTAATAAAAGAAATCCATAAGATTGCCCAACATAAAGCAATCATAACATAGTCATTACATAAGTTCCATAAAGGAAATCAATAACATAAGGTTTATGCGAAGCTATTGGGTAAACTAAAGCCAGCTCGATCATCTACCCATCTCTCGCCAAAGCTTCACACGTCATCTCAATGCCTAACCTGAGGGGTGTCAACACATTAAAAGAAACAAGTGTTAGCTATAAAGCTAAGTAAGATAACACCAGGTTTAAGCAAACATTTCATCCATTTAAATCGTCACTTTAAAACATTACGTCATTTTAATTAGGCATTCATACCACCGTATAAACATATCCACATCACATATAAGCATAGAGTTCATGACCCTAAGCGTGCCTAATCAATTTCGTCATCTCATCTCATCTCATTAAGTTGTGACTAAGTCACCGTTAAGTTGTAACCGAAGTTACCGTTACCACCGTTTCACCTCATTTCATTAAGTTGTGACTAAGTCATCTCATTTTACATACCTATAACCACCGTCAGGCATGCAGTACCTATTACCACCGTCAGGCACCATTTATACGTACCTATTACCACCGTCAGGCACCATTTATACGTACCTATTACCACCGTCAGGCACCATTTATACGTACCTATTACCACCGTAAGGCACGATTTATACGTACCTATTACCACCGTAAGGCACGATTTATACGTACCTATTACCACCGTAAGGCACAGGTTATGCATAACACTTAACATCTAATTAGCTCGAGCATTTATCGTATTTAGTTTAGATTTCCACCTTTAACCTAAACTAATCCATACTATCATCTTTTCACGTTAGGGCCCTTAAAACGTGCACGTGTCATGGCAACCTAAAAAGGTCTAATGTTCTAGATGAACAAGCCACATATACATGCACATAACAACATTACAACATATCATTAACCACCGTCATCATATCATATCATAAACATATCATTAACCACCGTCATCATATCATATCATAAACATATCATTAACCACCGTCATCATATCATATCATAAACATATCATTAACCACCGTCATCATATCATATCATAAACATATCATTAACCACCGTCATCATATCATATCATAAACATATCATTAACCACCGTTCAATCATAACATATCATAAACATATTTACGGGGAAACATTTTAAGCATAAGCACCGTCATCTTTAATCCCCGCTTACCTCCCATATCAACCCAACCACAATATAGGTTATACTTTACCGTTTTGGAGGTTATAGTTTATGAAACCATTTTTGTTGCACCCTCAGCGTGACAAAAGTAGTGTATCTTACCTCGTAGTAGTATGTGCGCGCAATCAAAAGCTAACAGTGCTTAATAGTAATCCCCGACACCTATCGTACATTAACATATGAAATATAAGTCATTTGGGACCTTAATTAACTTGAAAACGAACTTAGGTTTTGAATCGAACGAATTTAGCTTAAAAACGAATTTAGAAAACGAACTTAAGCATCAAACGAACTTAGCCTTCGTTTTTAGCTTCAAACGAAGATGATCTTCGTTTTGTCAAACGAAGTTAGATTTCAGAAACGAATTTAGGCTTTACGAAGATGACTCAAACGAACTTAAGCTTAACTTCGTCCAGAAAACGAATTTAGCATCAGAAACGAATTTGAACCCAGAAAACGAACTTAATACTTAACTTCGTCCAGAATTTAGAAAATAACTCTGTTCTTCATTTTTTCCAGAAATCGATCGACAATGGCTTCTTCCAAAACACGTTTTTGACATAATTGAACATCTTTTGATCATCAAAATCAATTATAAACCCATTAAACACCTTTAGGAACATCAATTGACCAAAACATCTTTTAAACTCTAATAATTTGCCAAAACCCTTTTAAACCAGTTTTGAATCAATATTAAAACATCTTTTGATCTGAAAATAAAATTAACAATCCATTGATTACCTGATTGCTTTGATAGCCAATTGAAAGTAACCCAAAATACTCAATCAATTCAACCAAAACTTGATCAATTGCTTTCGAATTTAGTTAAGGAATTGAAGCGGCTGTACAGGTGTGGTTAATTAGGTTAATTACTCCAAAATGATCCTAGATTAGGTTAATCTTAACTTAATCCCGTTTTTAACTTTTCTCCATTGGCAAAACTAGTCCCTGGACTTCATATCGACTTTATTTCACATTCAAACACCTATTGGGGATACATACAACACACTAAAGCACTTTCGCACACTACATAGGCCTTTTACACATCATTTAATCCACTTTATTGTCACTCATTAAAGATAATTAAATCTCACATATAGGGCACATAACATATAAACACGTATTTCCACGTAAACATATCACGGATTTAGAATTTGACCCAACGACGTTAGTCAACATATACGTTTAAGTTTTGGGATGTTACAACAAGTCCATGCCAATGAATATGAAATCAGCTGAGGGTAGGATGAATGTATTTTCTGCCATGTGTGCTGCACATGAAGCTTTTGTTGCGGGTAGAATCACAGATCCAGCACTCATTGATGAAGATTATGACCAGATAGATCCAGATGATGTTGAAGAAATGGATCTGAAATGGCAACTGGCCATGATCACCAGGAGAGTGCAAAAGTTTATGCAAAGAATAGGCAGACAGCTTACTGGAGGTACTCAGGGCTTTGACAAGTCAAAGGTGAAGTGGTATAACTGCGAAGGTTTTGGACATTTTGCCAGAGAGTGTCAACGGCCTAAGAGAGAGGCCAATGTTACCTCTACACGTCAAGATAGAGGTGGTAATCGTCCGTTCAATCAAAATTCAACTAGAGCTCTTTTGTTGACTGGTGATCCTACTGCAATTGTCAACGGCAATGACAAGGCTATAGTAGCTGTTCAACCCGATGGTTCTTATGTTTGGAATCTTCCACATGATGAGACCAATAACGCTTATTTGGCTGAAATCCTTGATGATATGGCTCAAATAGTTGATTCTCCTGATGACTTCTTGGACACCACAGTTTACCACAGTGAAGAGCAATTGTATGAAAATACTAAAAGTTCGAAATTGGAATCTGTTGCTACTGGTGTACATGATTCTGATTCTGAATCTGACGTTGAGTTAGAAAATGTCAAGAACCTTGATGAAGTGAAAGCTACTGAAGAAGTGAAAGCTGCTGAGGTTAAAGAAGATTCTGCTTCAGAAAAGGGTAAAAAGACAATTGAAGAGCAGATGCAAGAGTTTGAGATTCCGACTGGCATGACTGTGGATGACTTTGTTGCTTACATGGCAGATTGCAATGAGGCAGACCAACAGGTATCTTATTCTCTACATACTATTGTTCATGTTTGCAAAATTGTTAATCGAATGTTTGATGAAATTGAACAAAAGAATGAACAAATTAAGAAATTAGAATCTGCTGTCAATGCTGCTCATGATGAAAGAGATAAGTTAATTAAAAAGGGTCTAACTGTAAATGATAAAGAAAAATTCTTCAAGGAAAAGATTAGATCTTTAGAGTCTGACATTAGAGCTATGAAAGATAAAGTCAATCAGTCTGTGGCCGTAGAAAGAGTAGGTAGTGAAGCTTACTCCTTGTTAGCTAGAAAGTGTGCTACCATTGAAAAGGAACTTGCTGATGCTAGGATAGAAATCTTGGAATTAAATGCTAAATCTGATTCTGCTAGACATGCTGAGCTTTTAATGCATATGACAAAGTTTGAGGATTCTTCCTCTAAGAGTCTTGACACTGCTAAGATCTCTTATAAAGACGTGCCTCCTCCTTTCAATAATAACTATACTTCTGTTGAACTTAATATTCCTGAAATCCTACTTCAACCTAGTGTTGTAGATGGTAATCCAAAAGACTCAATTCCTGAGGCAAAGATGCCTGAGGGATCAAAAGAGTCTAAAGACGTTTCTTCTCAACCTAACAAGGAAGAGAAATTGAAAGGTGTTGTCCTAAACCAGTCTACTACTAATGGTCAGAAAGACAGTATTGTACACTTTACACTTCATAAGAGTAATAGGGTCTATACTGAGTTAGAATTCCCATTAGAATCTATTGACCCTAAGAGGATTGATAAAGTCTGGGATGTAGCTATTGAGGATATGAAGAAATTAAGTCAGTTGCGTCTCACTCCGTTACCTAAGCAGTCTAGGATTAGAAAATCTGAAGACGAATTAGCCATTAATGAAGAAGCAACTAAGGCTTTAAAGCACATCTTAATGCATGCACTTAAGAAATCTCCAAGTAAAGGTAAACATGAGAAAGATGGTGCTAGAAAGTCTAAAATATCACCAACTAAACGAGACCCTGAAAAAGAAGATCAAAGAAAAACAAGTAAATCATTGGACACTAGTGCTAACAATGAATCTGTAGGTACCGATGAAAAGGTAGATACAAACAAAAAGTTCAAGGTCCTCTCTTGCTTTGCTTGTCATGAAAAGGGTCATGTTTATAGTGTATGTCCAAATAGACCTCGAAGATCAGGTTCTCCTTCAAAGGATTCCACCTCGGAAGGAAAGAGGGGGTTGGGTAATGATAAACAGGTCGATGAGGCTAAAGTTCAATCTTCTCCAAAACCGTTTACTATACCTCAAAGACGTGAATCTCCACTGAAAGGTTCATCAGGAAATGTTCATGAGAATTCAAATCGTTTTCAAACACCTCCACGACCTGCTCGTTCTGCTCCTAGAAATCAAAATTTATATTATGACCAAATTCATTCAACTGTTCGACCTTCTTATGGCCCTCATTCTCCTAGACCTTCTCCGACGAGAGGTCAGAAGTCTCCTCCAGTGAGAAGACGAGACGAGAATCATGTCCTACCCACGGCTTCGAGCAATGGATATTGGACTGAACTGATTCTCAGGGATGAAAAGGGTCGACCCAAACCTAAGAAGGTTTGGGTCCCCAATGAAAACTAATTTTTCTCATTTTATGTGCAGGGAGTTCCTAGGAAACCAATTCATTTATGGTACCTTGATAGTGGATGCTCCAGGCACATGACAGGGGACAGGAAGCTCTTGTCCAATTATACTGGTATAAATGGGTCGTACGTTAGTTTTGCTGGATCCAAGGGAGGCAACATCACCGGTCAAGGAGATGTCGTCAATGGACAACTTACTCTAGAAAGAGTAAACTATATGGAACAACTTACTCATAATCTAATGAGTGTCTCACAGATCTATGACAAGGGCAACAATGTTCATTTCACAGAAAAGGAGGCATTCATCTTGAAGCCGGATTTCGTTATTCCAGCGGAATGGATAATGCTCAGAGCTCCTAGGAAGAGAGACATCTATGGCTTAGTATTAGGTGTTGATAATCCAACGGAGCCCCTCTGTTTGTTAAGCAAAGCAAATGAGTCTGAATCTCTCCTCTGGCATCGTAGAATGGGACATATCAACTTTCGGAAGATGAATGAACTTGTTAGTCTTGGATTAGTTGAAGGTGTTCCAGTTAAGAAGTTTGGGATGGAAGATAAATGTGTACCGTGTTTGAAAGGAAAGCAACATAAGAATCCTCATAAACCAAAGGTGCACAACACTATATTCAAACTATTCGAATTACTTCATATGGATCTCTTTGGTCCTGTGAACGTAAGAAGTATTGGGGGGATGTCCTACTATTTGGTGATCACTGATGATTACTCAAGGTACTCATGGGTATTTTTCTTGAAGACAAAGGACGAGACCGCAAACCGGTTTATGGATTTTGTTAGACAAGTTGAGAATGTCCATGAAGTTAAAGTTAAGAGAATCAGGAATGACAATGGCACTGAGTTCAAGAATAATACTATTACTGTTTTCTGCTTGACCAAGGGTATTCAACATCAATTCAGTGCACCGCATGAGCCACAGCAGAATGGAGTAGCTGAAAGGAAAAACAGGACATTGATAGAAACAGCTAGGACGATGCTTGCTGATTCAGTGCTTCCTGTTACTTTCTGGGGGGAGGCAGTGAATACAGTTAAACGGTTTAAGAAAACTTGTTATGAACTTTTGCACAACACAAAGCCCAATTTGCAAAATGTTGAGCCGTTTGGTGTTCCTTGTACTTTTCTTAAAGTTCTTCCTCAGGGAAAATTTGATCCTAAATCTGAGGAGGGTTTCCTTTTAGGTTATATACCTAGTACACCAATTCGGCGTGTGTACAATCAGAAAACTGGCAAAGTTAATTTTGGTACAAATGTGGTAATTGTCAGTCATAAACCTGTTGTACACATTGGTCCTGCTAATGACTTCGATTATGATGGTGTCTTCACCTCTTTTCGTGGTCCTGTTTCTTTTACAGGTGTTCCGACTGTGGAGGATGTAGTTACTCTTCATGATCCACTTGATGGTGGGCCGGTTCCTGTTTCTTCTCCGGTTTCCTCACCATTCATTGAGCCTACTTCCAAATCTGGAGAATCAAGTGGGACCAAAGAAGCAGATTCTACCTTAGAGACCGCTCCTAAAGATCCTAATGATCCTTTACATATACCTCTACCTGATACTCCCTTCTATGATACTGACGACACGAAAGGTGAAAATCAGGAGGAGCCTAAAACTCCAGAGCAACATGTGCAGACTAACTTGGGAAATGATCTTACAGTCGATACGGTTCCTCAAACAAGAGTCAACAAGGATCATCCAGTAGAGCAAATCATTGGTGATGCTTCTGCCTCTGTTCGCACGAGAAATCAAAATAGGAAAAATTTGTCAAGTATGTTTGCTGAAATTAAGGATACTGGGGCAATTACTTGGTACTTGTACTTTTGCTTCATCTCTCAGGTTGAGCCTAAAAATGTTGGAATGGCTCTTAAAGATCCGTCATGGGTTGAGGCGATGCAAGAAGAATTGGCTCAGTTTAGGAAGCTTGAAGTATGGAAGTTAGTTGACTTACCTCAGGGTGAATCTCCTTTATCAACGCGATGGGTTTTTCGTTGTAAAAAGGATGACAAAGGTGTAGTCACTCGCAATAAGGCTCGGTTGGTGGTTAGAGGTTTTGAGCAACAAGAAGGCTTCGATTACGATGAGACATTTGCACCAGTAGCTAGACTTGAAGCTATTCGATTATTTCTGGCATATGCTAGTTATAAAGGTATAAAGGTGTATCAACTTGACGTAAAGAGTGCCTTTTTGATTGGGGAAATAAGAGAAGAAGTGTATGTAGATCGACCTCCCGGGTTTGAGGATCCAGACTTCCCTAATAGAGTATATCGTCTTGATAAGGCTCTATATGGTTTACATCAGGCTCCTCGATCATGGTATGAAAAACTGTCTACTCATTTGAATGAAAATGGTTTTACTAGAGGTTCTATTGACAGCACGTTGTTTATCAAATGGAAAGGGAAGGACTACTTGCTTGTACAGGTTTACGTCGATGATATTATTTTTGGTTCATCTGATGAGAATATGTGCAAGGAATTTGAGCATAGCATGAAGGCTAAGTTCGAAATGAGTGCTATGGGGGAATTAACTTTCTTTCTTGGACTACAGGTGGATCAACTGAAGGATGGGTTCTTTATTCATCAGACCAAGTATGTTCAAGATCTTCTTACTAGGTTTCGAATGACCGATGCTAAAGATGCTATTACTTCCATTCAGACTAATCATGGGCTGTGTCCTGATAAGACTAATGATCTAGACGTCGATGCAACTCAATATCGGGCTATCATTGGTTCCTTGATGTATCTAACGGCTTCACCTCCAGATATTACCTTTGCTGTTTGTATGTGTGTTAGATATCAGGCTTATCCGAAAGAGTCACATTTGAAAGCTGCGAAAAGGATTCTTCGTTATGTGAAGGCCAAGCCTCGTCTAGGGCTTTGGTATCCCATGCATGGTTCCTTTGAATTCAAAGCTTATACTGATTCGGATTATGGTGGCTGCAGTTCGGATAGGAAATCAACATCAAGTGGATGTCAGCTTTTAGGGGGGAGAATTATATCGTGGCAGTGCAAGAAGCAGACATCTGTTGCGCAGTCTACCTGTGAAGCAGAGTACATAGCTGCTGGTCAATGCTGTTCTCAGGTACTTTGGATACAGCAACAATTGCGCGACTATGGTATGGATATCTCAGACTCTCCTATTTGTATCGATAATAAGTTTGCCATAGATATTACTAAGAATCCGAAAAACTTTAAAGTCACCAAGCACATAGATATAAAGCATCACTTTTTACGTGATTGTTTTGAGAAAAAGCTTATTCATTTAGAAAAGGTTATTACTGATGATAACCTTGCTGATCTATACACTAAAGCTTTTGATAGACCTCGTCATGAGTTGTTATATCAACTCAATGGTATGAAGAATGCCGAGTAGTTTCTCTCAAAGAACTTAAATTTTCTTTTCGAGTCTTAGTAGTTTAAGTCGTATATAGATAGTGTCATATAAAATATATATTAAAAAAAAAAAAAAAAAAAATTAATATATATATATAAATAAAGTAAGGTTACTGCACTACATGATTAGACGTGACGATACTTTAGCTTTTAAGCCTACTTAATTGTACTTTAAAATGCTCAGTTCAGTGATACCATTATATGATATATCGATAGACACAAAGTACCAAGGTTTCCTTTTAATCTGAACTTAAATGTATACAATGTTCTTATGGGAAACGTATTCAGATATATGGCTGAGAATGTTTGTTCTTAAAAAAGACAAGTCCTTTAAATCTTATGAAAGATCTTGCATTATAATTATGTATATTTGGTCTTTATAAAGAAGGTCTCGGGTACATATATGTGTATGTATTGCTTTTGTGGATGTATATTTGTGACAAGATATACAAATATCAAATAAATCTGTTGAAAATATGAAGCTAATGTGGCCTTTGAGATTCGAACAAGTAAGTCCTTGGGGTGTCTTTGTATACCTAGCCTACCTAAAGCTTCCAACTTGGGATAGGTTGTCAGAAAGTTCGCTACACGGGTCTCATCGAAAGTCACGGGTTTTCATAAGTGCTTTAATAAAAAAATAATGTCACAAATATGCAAGTACTTGGCATTATGCAATGTTGAGTATATTTCCGTACGTGAGTCAAGTTAAGTCGCTTTACGCGTGAGGAATCACCGACCTGTCACCGCTGACTTGATTCTTAAAGACTTTCTCACTTTACTCACCAAATGTCTTAATCTTAGTGCTTGTTTCGATTGTGAGAGTGTATCTGAATATGGGGCACATAAGTTCGCAAACTAAAATTGTGGCATGAGTAACTTACTAGGTTACATGGTGACTGTCCTTGGCTCAAGTAATACGAAAGTGTCACAAACCAAAAAGGAGACTGGAAGTACCGAGTGTTTAAGAGGACAAACATATTGGTAATCGTTTTTGGATCACTGTTCATAACATAATAATAAAAGAATTCATTTCTCAAATTTTCGGCTTATGTAAATGCTAATCTGATATGATCAGTAGTAACCAAGTAATATGTGAATAATTAATAAATTAAGTTAACTAGTGTTTAGATTAGTTTATTATTCTGTATTTTTTATTCTGATTTATTTTCCATTTTATTGAGTCAAAATAGTATTTTCATAAGTTCTTATTGCACGAGAGATCCTACTTAAATTCTGATGAGTATATGTTTTGCTGAATTCATTCATATGAATTCTTGATGAGGTTATGTGATTTGTACAAAAGAAGATTTTCTGATATGGACATTAATTTGTTTAAGTTTAGAAAATGATCTTTTAAGTGTTATGTGAAAAGTCAAAGTTATTTGAAATCTCACAAGTTTAAGTTGTCACTAGTTACGAATTCAATTAATACCTTGGTGACATTTTAGGGTTTGACAATGGAATGACCTCCCTTGATCTTTTGTTAGAATCTTTGTTATTTCGTATCTGTTAACCCCAATTTTGTGTGTTTTTAGCTTGAATTTTCTGCATTATTATGCTTTTGCTCTTAATGCGTTAATGAGTTTTTAGTAAGTGTGTAGTGTTCAGGTTAAGAAGATAAAGTTGGAGTGCTGATTTTTGCAAATACAGTGTTATTCATACGGATGATATTGTGGAGACAACATATTTGGTGTGAAGTGACAATATTGTGATGCAGATATGAGCACGTGAAGAAAGAATACATGAACTTGCTTTTGGAGTATTTATTTACTTTACAATTCATGTATTTAGTGAAAATAATCAGATTTGATACTTGTTTCTTTTGAATTTCGAAAACTTTACAAAGTTCTTCATTGGATTTTTGGACTATTCATTGTTTGTTTGTTTTGTAGACGGCTTCTAATATGGGACTTAAGTGTTTCAAGATGGTTTGCCGTCAAGCATCTCAATGATTAGAGAAATGTTCTCCGTATCATGGTCATGATTGGTAACGCTGTTAATATGACAATTGATTATTTTCAGGTTTGTTGATGGTTGGTTTTACACTTTGGGGTTTTTTATTCAAGATTATAATGTTTGTCAAATACTTACATTATAATGATGATTTTGGTTGATGGAACTTCTTGGTACAAGGCATGAACAAGTTGCTTTTAACGAGTTTTTGCTATGTACAGGATTAGGTAAACAGTCACGTCGTGGAAAATTTCGTGATGGAAAATCTGGAAATTTCCTGAGCTTGAAATGATTTCTCACGAACTTAGCTGTATCTGGAAATTTCCTAGCTTGAAATGATTTCTCACGAACTTAGCTGTATCTGGAAATTTCCTGAGCTTGAAATGATTTCTCACGAACTTACTGTATCTGGAAATTTCCTGAGCTTGAAATGATTTCTCACGAACTTACTGTATCTGGAAATTTCCTGAGCTTGAAATGATTTCTCACGAACTTAGCTGTATCTGGAAATTTCCTGAGCTTGAAATGATTTCTCACGAACTTAACTGTATCTGGAAATTTCCTGAGCTTGAAATGATTTCTCACGAACTTACTGTATCTGGAAATTTCCTGAGCTTGAAATGATTTCTCACGAACTTACTGTATCTGGAAATTTCCTGAGCTTGAAATGATTTCTCACGAACTTACTGTATCTGGAAATTTCCTGAGCTTGAAATGATTTCTCACGAACTTAGCTGTATCTGGAAATTTCCTGAGCTTGAAATGATTTCTCACGAACTTAACTGTATCTGGAAATTTCCTGAGCTTGAAATGATTTCTCACGAACTTACTGTATCTGGAAATTTCCTGAGCTTGAAATGATTTCTCACGAACTTACTGTATCTGGAAATTTCCTGAGCTTGAAATGATTTCTCACGAACTTACTGTATCTGGAAATTTCCTGAGCTTGAAATGATTTCTCACGAACTTAGCTGTATCTGGAAATTTCCTGAGCTTGAAATGATTTCTCACGAACTTAACTGTATCTGGAAATTTCCTGAGCTTGAAATGATTTCTACGATAGCGAAAATCTGGAAATTTCCTGAGCTTGAAATGATTTCTCACGAACTTAGCTGTATCTGGAAATTTCAAAGTCCTCTAACGAAGTTAGCAAATCTATTTTCGTTTTGTTCTGTTTTAACGAAGATAACTTCTATCTTCGTTCAAAAAGTTAGAATTTGTTTTGTTCCAGTTGTTCTTACGAAGGCTAACTTCGTTCGAACATATTTGTGACCGATTACCTAACCGACCTGTTTTAACCCGTTTTTACCAACTATATAAATACAAGGTTAATTTCGTTTTATTTTTTTTACACTTTCATAATTATTCAAGAAAACGAATTTAATCCTCTTCTTCTGCAAAAACCCCTTCCCTATTATCACTCAAATCACTTGATTTCACTCGATCTTCTGCTTGTTGTTTCGATTAGTGTTGAAATTAGTGATTCAGGTATATTATCGAGTGTTTTCATTCACAAAACCCCAATTCTAATTTGTTATTTTGGCCAATTATTGCAAGAACTTACCGGTTTTTATAGAAATTTAGATTTTTAGGGTTTAATTTCGTTTTGAGATTTTAACCCATTATATCTTTAATTCCTCTGTCAAATCGAAGTGGGTTGTGCTTCAATTCATTGATACAAAAGTTTTGTAATTTATTTCGGGCAGATCAAATGTTAATCAATTGTTTTTCAAATCGAATGTTCGATTTTGAGATGGGCTGTTGTTCAGAGTGCTCTTATGAACTTATTCTTCGTTTAGTATCTACGAACTTAGGTTCTGAGCAATGCTTACGAAATTAGTCCCTATTTCCTACTTACGAACTTAGAAGTTATTGATAACAAACGAATTTAGTTATGTTTTTATTTTAGCATGCTATCTTCGTTTAGTATCTACGAACTTAGGTTCTGAGCAATGCTTACGAAATTAGTCCCTATTTCCTACTTACGAACTTAGAAGTTATTGATAACAAACGAATTTAGTTATGTTTTTATTTTTTTACACTTTCATAATTATTCAAGAAAACGAATTTAATCCTCTTCTTCTGCAAAAACCCCTTCCCTATTATCACTCAAATCACTTGATTTCACTCGATCTTCTGCTTGTTGTTTCGATTAGTGTTGAAATTAGTGATTCAGGTATATTATCGAGTGTTTTCATTCACAAAACCCCAATTCTAATTTGTTATTTTGGCCAATTATTGCAAGAACTTACCGGTTTTTATAGAAATTTAGATTTTTAGGGTTTAATTTCGTTTTGAGATTTTAACCCATTATATCTTTAATTCCTCTGTCAAATCGAAGTGGGTTGTGCTTCAATTCATTGATACAAAAGTTTTGTAATTTATTTCGGGCAGATCAAATGTTAATCAATTGTTTTTCAAATCGAATGTTCGATTTTGAGATGGGCTGTTGTTCAGAGTGCTCTTATGAACTTATTCTTCGTTTAGTATCTACGAACTTAGGTTCTGAGCAATGCTTACGAAATTAGTCCCTATTTCCTACTTACGAACTTAGAAGTTATTGATAACAAACGAATTTAGTTATGTTTTTATTTTAGCATGCTATCTTCGTTTATTGATAACTAACGAACTTAAGACTCATTTTCGTACAGTTTCTTCTAACGAACTTAAAGAGTAATGTCGTACAGTTTTAACTTACGAAATTATTGATTAAGCTCATCCAAGTCTGCAACTCATTTATTGTGCTAATCTCATAATTGTTTTATCTTGTGATTTAGTTTGCAGAAATGGCTCTTGCTCCGCGTCAATTCATTAAGAATCGCAATCTTGGCCTAAATCTTGATCCAGATCAACATAATTGCGACCATTATCATGAGATGTTTGATTATATCGCTCGCTCAAGGCTTTCTTTTGCATTTTGTGAGGCACCAAGACTCATTAGGCAGTATATCGATGCTTTCTGGAGGACTGCTCATGTGGTTATGGTTAATGGTCATAGTTTTGTTCGTGCTACTGTCGAAGGAATCACATTTGATTTCAATGCTGCAATGCTTCGTGATATTCTGCATTTAGGTGAAGAACCAGACGAAGCAGTGGAATTGGCTTATGAGTTTGAACTTATTCGTTGATGTTTTCAGAGGATGGGCTATGTTGGTGAAATTAAACTTCCTTTTGACAAAAGTGGATTTCAAGGACGATGGAGATATCTTGCTTATGCCTTGTTGGTTTGTCTGAGCAATCGTAAGGCTGGATTTGATCAGCTTTCTGCTCAGATTTCTTCGCAGATGGTTGCCTTGGTCTATAATCGACCTTATCCTTTTTCAGCATACTTCTATCAAGAATTTATTGATCAAATCAATGCCAAAGCGAAAAAGAGATTTCTTTTATATCCTCGCTTTGTTATGGCAATCGTTAGCCATTTTTGTCCGAACTTGGTATTTGATCAAGGTCCTCGCTATATACCACATGCTTGGCCTTTACGTCTATTTGCTGATCTAGAAGCCAACACTCGAAACGTGGCTGGTCTTAATGATCCACCACTTTTTGGTCATTTGATTGATCCAAACTATCGATCCCGTCTTGAGGATGATATGTTAGTGGATGATGTTGACGATTCTGATCATGATGATGAAGAGGGTTCTGATGATGATTCTGGTGGTGATTCTGATTCTGATGACTCTGATCATGGAAATGATGATGGTGTGGAAGCTGGTTCTGATGGTTCTCATGCTGGTGATGATGCAGTTGAGGAAGACACAGATGAATATGATAGTGTCGCTGCTGATTCTAGTAATGAGCATCGAACTAAGATGGCTCATGATGTCCATGCTGATTCAGGAAGTGATCATTCACATCACTATTCTCGAGAAGGTGTACCTGGTGCTTTACGTCGAGAGCGTCAGAGTAAGGCATGTCATTCTTATCCTGCACAGTCTGATACGGATCAATCTGTTCATGATGAACATGATATTCAAGTTAATCAGGATGGTGGTGCTGGACAAGAAGATGTACTTCATAATCATGAAGAAATGGAACATAGAGATATGGCACCAAGTCCAATTCATGGAGGTACAAGTACTGTTGATCCTAAGAGGACATTGAATGCTCCTCTTACTTATACCAGAGCTAAACGTGCACGACTTACTAAGGTTACTTCAGTATCTACAGCTGCTGCTGCTATTCCTGCTGTCTCTACAGCACAGGTTTCTTCTGTTGCTGGTAGTGTAACGTTGCATCCACTGGTGCCTCCTGCTTTACCTGTATTGCCCAGATTGCCTATCATTCCTACTCTTCCTTCAGATTACTCACTAGTTCGGCGTATCGATATTCTTCAGGCTCATGTTGATACATTAGAGTCTGATCTTAAGGATGCTCGAGTTGCTTTGACCTTTTTAATAAACTGGGTCAAGAATCAAGGGGGAGATGTTCCTGAAGAAGTTTGCAGATTGTCAGTAGTTCAGCCAAGACATCAGAATGATGATGATGATGCTGATAATGCTGGTAACAGGATTGATTCTCGCCCAGTTTCTGACAAAGGAAAAGGTGTTGAGACTCAGGGGGAGACAGGAGGGGATACTACCCAGGTTGGTACTTCTGGTGTGGGTGGATCAAGTGCTCCTCGTGATGCTGAAGTTGTTGAAGCACTTGACTCAGGTAATTCTTCGAAATCGATTGATTATTTAAGTAATGATCAAGTTGAAGCTGAAACTGAACGATTAAAGCGTGAAGTTAAGGCAAAATTTGGACATGACTGTAATACTGAAGAAAATGCTTTTCATTCTGTATTTGATACCTTATTAGATAAACAGCAAAAAGCAGAAACTGAAAGAGAAAAAGAATTACAGATTCAAAAGCAAACAGCCTTGGAATCTGATTCTGATTCTGATTCTGATTCAACTTATGATTCTGATAAAGATTGATAAAGTGTATATTAGGTTGCATGTAATAAGTTTACGACATGTAAATGTAATCTATCTTATTTCAATGCAATTATATTTCATCTTTATTATTATTATCATGATTATTCATTGTATTCTGGTGTTCATTTTGTGTAATCTTAATAGATGATACAGATGATGCAGAATTATTCTTTGATGGTGATGAACTTGAGGAAGGTGAGTTTGTTCCTGAACCGGATCTAAACATATTCAAGAAACCTTATGGGTTTGATGATGTTTGGGACTCAGTTCCTGAAGATCCATCTATAGAAGAAAGAAAAGTGTTAGAGTTAAAGAGAAAAGAAGTTAAGGAAAGAATGCTTCAAGCTTCAATTAGTAGCACCGCTAAAGTTTTAAACTTTGTGGTATATGCTAAGGTTGATGATGCATTAATTCCTTTTCACTGGGAAATTAACTTGACAAGACTTTTTGATCCAAATGATTATCCAGTTCCTCTCAGAGAAGATGATCCACTGCAAGAGATTGATCGACTTGTGCCTGGGCAAAGAATTAATGAATATATATTCACATGGGATACTATGAAACCCATTATGTATTGGACTCACATCTCAGATAAAGATGCTGCAAAATATAAGACGATAATCTGGAGTTGGTTCTATGATGAAGAATTGAAGCTGTTCGTTCTTAAAAGACCAGAAGGTTGTCAGTATTTAGCGTGGCGTGAGAGACACTTCAGAAGTTTGTGTGAAGAAGATTTACATGAACTCGGAAATAACTGGATTATCAATCCAAGTGGTTATGGTCTTGCTGATGTGGTTGGTAAGAATCTTCATGAAGATTTCAAGTTGAGATTGAATATAAAAGATTCAGAGAAACCAAAGTTTCATATTGAACCAAGACGGAAGAAGAAGGTGGTTAAGCCAGATAAAAGCGTTGAGTATATTCAACATGATATCAAGTGTATGATCAAAGTCCCTGCCAAGAAGTGGGCACAAGATGTCTTGGATAAGATGGATAATTGGGAGATTGATCGAAATTCTGGTGAAGCCAAAATGTATGCAGACTCGAAGAAGAAGATGTTGTTGAGAAGGATGTATGATCCAATGCAGTTGGTTAACTTCTCAAGAAATGATCAGAGAAAATTATACGATACTGAATGTTCATTTTTACCATTTTGGAAGAATGAAGAGGGTCGATATCGTAAGATTCTCCAAGTCTGCTTAAACGAAAATATCCATGCAAATAGCAAACGATTGTTATTTGATGGATGATAAAGATTTTTTTTTGAAGACTGAAGAAATCGAAGATGCTGCTGTCAAGGGGGAGTTTGTTGATGCATGTTGATGTGACAACAACAACTTAGATTTGATTAGTCTTTTAGATTAAGACATTATGTTATTTTATGTCTTATTTATATATGTGTAATTGATAGATTATGGACTTCATGTTTTGATAATGATCGATTACATGTTTTGGTGTTATATATATGTTTATATATGATGTTTATTATGTGTGTTATACAAGTACAAACAGAATATACGTTAGGTTCCTTGTACATGAAATACTTGGAAAATAACTAGGCATAGATGCTGATGGAAATTAGTACTAACGAAGATAATCTTCGTTAGGAACAAACGAAGATAATCTTCGTTATATGGGCTGGGCACTGAAGATATCTTCGTTAGGAACAAACGAAGATAATCTTCGTTAGGAACAAACGAAGATAATCTTCGTTAGGAACAAACGAAGATAATCTTCGTTAGGAAAAACGAAGATAATCTTCGTTAGGAACTAACGAAGATAATCTTCGTTAGGAACAAACGAAGATAATCTTCGTTTTATGGGCTGGGCTGCTAAGTTCGTAAGAACAAAGCCCAGCAGGCCCAATATCGATCAGAAACATATATATATGAATGGAAACCCTAAATTGAAATAATCCGTTCAACTCACACACATCTCCAGCGACTAAGTTCGTTTCTAACATTTAGAAAACGAAGAAAGGTTACATACGGCTGATGATATACTTATAATTAGCAATATATTCGATAACTAATCAAACTAGTTATCTCGTGAGGATTCCGCACTCACGACATAACAATAGACGATCTCGAGAGCGATCTGTAGTTATCGAGGGATTCACAAGTAGAAACACGTGAATGACGTGTTCCCAGATCGTTTAACACGAGATCTACGATCATAGACAGGCGGAATCCGTCTATAATCGTCGTTAGGGTTTATATGATGAACACGAAGATAACAACAACAAAATAGCTACGAATTTACTGATGAATAGGAGATAAAAACAAAGAATTCATTTATCATTAGTCGAATGATTACAAGAATAAATCCGTTTAAAATACATCTCAATGATTCCGGATTACAATCAATCGAGACGACTCTTGGTAATGAATTACATGGTGGCGGAATGGCGGGGCATAGATCTCTACCCCGATCCCTATGGACGACCTCTGTTGCAACTAAAATCTCCTCTCAAATCTGAAACCTAAGTCCTATATTTATAGGTACAAAATGGGTTGGGCTGTCAAATTCGTACAAAATGGGTTGGGCTGTCAAATTCGTACAAAATGGGCTGGGCTGTACGAACTTATTAGTTCTTACGAACTTAAAGTTCGAAGACATATATGTACGAACTTATTAGTTCTTACGAACTTAAAGTTCGTAAGGCATATATGTACGAATTTCTCAGCCTTTTAGAATTATTGCATCGGACAACAATTTGTGCACTTTATGTACACCAACATGTCTCAATCCCACCAAGATTCGAAACTCATGATTTCGGATCTTGGAAAGAGAGAATGCTCCTACACATAGTAGGAGTTGAACCTTACTTGATGACTATTCTGACCAGAGGGCCATATGTACCGATTCTGGTTTCCAGGACACCAGGAGCTACTACTGATGCTCCTGAAGTTGTTACTGAGATTATTAAACCGGAAGTACAATGGACAGATGATGAGCGTAGACTTGTCAATCTGGATGCTCGGTTAAGAAACCTTATTATCAACACCCTTCCAGATGACATAATGAAATCTGTCATCAAACTTTCTTCTGCTAAAAAGGTGTGGGATAATCTTTGTACCAGATTTGATGGTACTGAATATGTTCTTGCTACCAAAAAGATAGATCTGAAACGTGCCTATGAAGGATTCTTTTCTCTTCCCAATGAGAATCTGGATGGCACCTATAATCGTTTCAAATGTCTTCTAAATGATATGACCAACGCTGGCATAGAGCATGATATGCTTGAAGTATGCCACAAGTTCATTGACAGATTGCCTATCAAGTGGCAAGGTCTAAGATAAATTCTTAGAACCACCAAGCTGCTGAAACAACATGACTTGGAATCACTCTATGGCACTCTTCAATTTAAAGAGAGAGCCCTAGCTCAAAACTTGAGAGCTGAGGTTGATTCCAAAAGACATGCTGGGTCATCTATTTTATCTTCTTATTCTTTATCTAATTCTCCTCATATTCATGACCCCCTTGCACTAGTTTCTGCTGAAGTTAGCACTATCTATGTTAACGACAACCATACTACCCCCTACCACATCCAGGATCTTGTCAATGACCTCGATCTCGAGGAGAGACAAGAGATGTTCTCAGACTTCATGCAGTTTGCCTTCATCGCTGGTAAACGATATTCTAAAAAATGGAACAGTCGTAGGTCGACTCCCTTCCAAAAACCAGCGGTGGACAAATCGCAAGAAGAATGCTGGAGATGTGGTCGAAGGGGCCACTATCAAAAGGAATGCAAAGTTTATATTCCTTCTTTGCAGGTAGCGAAGCCCTCTTCTTCATCAGCAAGGCCTTCATCTGTCAAGCCTGCTGATGAGTATAAAAAGAAGTATTATGAGCTTCGTGCTAAGATGGCTGATGTGGAATAAGCCAAAGCTCCAGCCAAAGGTCTTGTTGCTGAAGAACACGACTGGGCTGAATCTGACATTTCTGACAGCGAGGACTTCGAAGATGTCATTTGCTTCATGGAACTCGCTGATGATCAGGTGCTGACAAAGGATCAAGTATGCTCTAGTCAGTGGGTGAATGTCACAATCAAGAAGGTATGCATTTTTTCCTCTGCCTCTGAAGAGGACAAACCTAAAATTCTTGAATCTCTTACTTGTGACATTCAATACGTCGAGTTAATTCGTGCTGACCTTCAGTCTAAACTTAACTCAGTTAGTGCTGAGTCAAGTGATAAAACTGACAAGCTCAAGGACTTAAGAAATGTCCATGTTGAGCTTGAGTCTCAAAAGCTTCTTAACCAAACTCTTCAAGTATCCAATGAGAAGCTGAAAAATCAGGTCGCTGACCTTGAAAAGATTGTCACCTCATGGTCTAAAGCCTCCAGGCTCAAATGAAAGCCATCATTGGTAGTGATTATGAAACTGTCGTTGTCATTACAAATATGTTCAGCGACGGTCCTGCTCCTGAAGAGAGGATTCCTCCAAGTGCTGTGGCATCTCCTGAGGAAATGCTGAAATATTATTTTATCAAAGGCATGAATGACTATCACTCTGAACTGAATGATGAGTCACCCTCTCCCAGCACTTCTTTTTCCCAAACATTTGAAGGAAATCCTTCAAGTGATGGTTTCAAGCCTCTTGCTCCTCAGCTTTTAACTGATAAGTCTAAAGCTGTTGAACCTTTTAGAAGGAGCAAGGTCGCTATTCCATATGACTGCAGTACGCCTCAGCGAGCTGAGTCTGTTAGTCAACCTGCTGGATAACTTCGTGGAGGCTGATGGTCCCACAGTTGTGTTTGGTGACAATTCTACTGGCCAAACTGAAGGATATGGGTCTCTCTCTAATGGGCTGATCAAATTCACAAAGGTTGCCTATGTGAATGGTTTAAAACATAATCTGATCAGCATCAGTCAATTGTGTGATGCTGACTACAAGGTTATCCTTGATAAGCATCAAGGCACAGTAATTGACATCAATAAAGAGGTAGTTCTGATTGCTCCTAGAAAAAGGGATATCTACTTGGTAGATTTCACTCCTGTCAAGACTGACAGCGAGACCTGCTTCTTTTCCAGAGCTGCCTCACAAATCAATTGGTTGTGGCACAAGCGTATGTCGCATGTGAACTTTAAGACAATTAATTCTCTTGCCAAGAAAAATCTTGTTTGAGGCCTTCCTCCTCTCACTTATGAGAAGGACAGACTTTGTGGTGCTTGTGAAAAGGGAAAAAGTCACAGGGCCACATTCAAAACCAAACAAGCCAATTCAATCAATGGCTGCTTCCATCTACTTCACATGGACCTTTTTGGTCCAGTGAATGTCCAAAGTCTAAGGGGGTAGCAGATACACCTTAGTTATTGTGGATGAATATTCACGATATACTTGGACAATATTTCTTCACTCCAAGAGTGATGCTGCTGAGGAAATAATAAATTTAATCAAAAAGATGGAAAACCTCAACAACATAAGGGTTAAAGAACTCAGAAGCGATCATGGCACTGAGTTCAGAAACCACACTCTTGTGAACTTTTGTGCTGATCAAGGGATTAGACAAAACGTCTCTTCTGTTAGAACTCCTGAGCAAAATGGAGTAGCTGAAAGGAGAAACATAACTCTCATTGAAGCTGCTCGAACTATGCTCAGTGAGTCCTCCCTTCCTAGTAAGTTCTGAGTTGAAGCAGTTAGTACTGCTTGCCATACTCAAAATAGGTGTCTTATTGTCAAGAGATATGACAAGACTGCATATGAAATTCTTAAGGGCAAGAAACCTCAAATTGGATATTTCCATGTCTTTGGATGTCCAGTTTTCATCCTGAATGATAAGGATCATTTGGGTAAGTTTGATCCCAAAGCTGATGATGGCTATTTTCTGGGATATTCTTCTATTAGTAAGGCTTTCAGAGTTTTCAATACTCGCACTCAAAAAGTAGATGAATCAATTCATGTTACTTTTGATGAAAGCTGTTCAGCTCTAGGTTATCTTTCAAGTGAGTCATCTGCTGAAGTAATCCTCAGCGATCTTGCTGATCCTTCGGTAGAGTCAGCGACACATAATGATGTTGTTGCCTCATCTGCTGCTGATACTTCAAGCCTCTCAACAAATGATGAGTATGTGGCAGCTCACATTTACTCTATTGATCCAGTTGAGCCTCTCCCGAGGACAGTTAATGCCACTTCCATTAACGTTACTCCCTCAGCTGAACCTCAAGCTGCTGACAATGTCGCTGAGGAAATCATTCATGATGCTTCAGCGAATCCTATTTCTAGAGACGCTGATGATGACACATCTCAGCAAGAGGTACCCACTGCTCTCAGTGACCCTTCTGTCAGCAACTCTGAACCTTCTCTAACCATTGATCTTTCCACTTATTCTCTTACACCAAATGATCCTACCACCACCTTATCCGCTGTCACTCACTCTTCTTCTATCCATACACCAACACTCAAATGGACTGCTGATCACCCTCTTGACCACGTAATTGGTAATCCACACAATGGTGTCCAAACCCGCTCAGCGAAAAGTAATACTTGTCTCTATGTCAATTTCTTATCTCAAATTGTACCTGCCAATATTGGCGAAGCCATGGCTGATCCTTCTTGGGTGGAAGCCATGCAAGAAGAATTGACACAATTTGAAAGAAATCACGTTTGGTTTCTTGTTCCTCCTCCCTATAAGGAACCCATTCGCACTAAATGGGTTTATAGGAATAAGATGGATGAAGCTGGTGTAGTTATTCGAAATAAGGCAAGACTGGTTGCTCAAGGTTATACTCAAGCTGAAGGCATTGATTATGATGAAACCTTTGCTCCAGTCGCTCGCCTTGAAGCTATTCGTCTCTTTCTTGCTCACGCTGCCTACAAAGGCTTCACTGTTTATCAAATGGACGTCAAGAGTGCCTTTCTAAATGGTGCTCTTGATGAGGAAGTCTATGTTAAGCAGCCTCCTGGCTTTGAGGATTCAAAGCCTCCTCACTATGTTTACAAGTTAAATAAAGCCTTATATGGTCTTAAACAAGCTCCTAGAGCTTGGTATGACACTTTGTCTACCTTCCTTCTTGACCATGGCTTTCGCAGAGGAACCATAGACAACACTCTCTTCATGTACAAGAAGAAAGCTGATGTTCTGTATGTTCAGATTTATGTCGATGACATCATATTTGGTTCCTTATCTACCAAACTCTGTTAAAAGTTTAGCGCTCTTATGTCTAGCACTTTTGAAATGAGTATGATGGGTGAGTTAACCTTCTTTTTGGGGTTACAAATTAAGCGGTTTCCCACTGGAATATTTATCAATCAAGAAAAATATATTCGGGATATGTTGCATAAATTTGACTTCACCCATGTTACTCCAAAAAGAACTCCCATGTCCTCTCCTAATAATCTCCATGCTGACCCAAATGGTAAGTATGTGAATCCCACTCACTATAGAGGCATGATTGGTTCGCTGATGTATCTCACAGCGAGTCGCCCAGACATTATGTTTGCAACATGCCTCTGTGCTCGCTATCAAGCCTCTCCTCGTGAGTCTCATCTTCTCGCTGTCAAGCGCATCTTTAAATATCTTAAGGGTACACCCACGCTGGGTCTATGGTACCCCAAAGATTCCAACTTTGAATTAGTTGGTTATTCTGACTCTAACTATGCTGGGTGCATGCTTGATCGCAAAAGCACCAGTGGAGGATGTCAACTGTTGGGGGAAGTTGACTAGTTGGACTAGTAAAAAGCAACACATAGTTTCCATCTCCACCACTGAGGCAGAATATGTCTCTGCAGCGAGCTGTTGTGCCCAAATTCTTTGGATGAAACATCAGCTTGTTGACTATGATTTGGAATATTCCAAAATTCCAATCATGTGTGATAATACAAGTGCTATTGCTATTACACACAACCCTGTTCAGCACTCTAAAACTAAGCATATTGATATTCGATATCACTTTATTCGTGATCATGTCATGAAACGTGATATTGAAATCTATTTCATCCCAACTGATGATCAAATCGCTGATATTTTCACTAAACCATTGGATGAAACTAGATTCAAATTGCTTGTCAGCAAATTAGGAATGCTGAATGGGGAATCAGTGACATGATTTGACATGTATGCTAACTCAGCGAGTTTAAGTCTGTCTTACTCGTTGAACCTAAAGCAATGAAGAGCTTAAAGTCTTCATCTAGTCCAGTAGCAAACGGCTCTGGTAAAGACTTCTTAAATCCGTTGATCCCTGTTGCTTTGGGAAAAAGCAAAATAAAGCAATGGAGAGCTAAAAGTCTTCATCTTGTCCATTAGCAAACGGCTCTGGTAAAGACTTCTTAAATCCGTTGATCCCTGTTGCTTTAGGAAAAAGCAAAATAAAAGCAATGGAGAGCTAAAAGTCTTCATCTAGTCCAATAGCAA
Organism: Erigeron breviscapus; assembly: GCA_034093135.1. Classification (NCBI taxonomy): domain Eukaryota; kingdom Viridiplantae; phylum Streptophyta; class Magnoliopsida; order Asterales; family Asteraceae; genus Erigeron; species Erigeron breviscapus. Next base: position 21,061,069 of record CM067175.1, on the reverse strand, counting down.
ACGGCTATGGTAAAGACTTCTTAAATCCGTTGATCCCTGTTGCTTTGGGAAAAAGAAAAATAAAGCAATGGAGAGCTAAAAGTCTTCATCTAGTCCAGTAGCAAACGGCTCTGGTAAAGACTTCTTAAATCCGTTGATGGCTGACAGTTTGCTAAAAACTGTAGTCAGCGACCAACGTTAGTTGTGAAATTGCTGACAAAACATTAGACATGCTGAGCATATCCCAACATGTGGTCTTTCTTAATCTTAAAATGTTTTCAGCATCCAACCTTCTTTTCTTAAAAAGGGTGCTGAAGTAAAAGGCATTTAATATTATTAAATGTCTTCCTTAACATTATTTTCATACTTAATAAAACATAGGACAATTTTGAAACTAAGTGTTTTCAAAGTAACTATATGGGTGACGTGGCAAACTTTTGAGCCACATATTTTAAATTCAAATTGAAAAGTCATCCAAATTTTCTCTTGATCACGTCACTTGTCTGCATGTGACAGTCTCTGCGCGTCTGATTGACAGGTTACGTCTGTCAATACGGCGCACACTCAAGTATTTTTGAATAAAATTTCTTTTCCTTTTATTTAAACGTTACTCACATCTAATTTTATATATTATATATATATATATACCATTTTATTTATAAAACAGTTGTTGATTACAACTGTTATTCAAAAGGAAGAGAGAGAAAATCCCTTTTGTCCTTTCACTCAACCAATCATACCCTATATATACAGCCTCACTTTCACACACCTATTTTCACGCTTCCATAAACTATTCATTTTCTCTCTAATCAAATATCTCTCTCTCCTTCTGTTCAACTTCCTTCATAAATATCTCATCTTCTTCGATCAATTTCTCAAATATATCAATGGCATCTTCATCCGAAATTCCTCAATCTACTGAAGGTGTTGAAATTCCTTCTTCTTCAACACCTACTGTTCAAAAACCCTCAGTTCCTGAACAACCTATTCAAGAACCAGTCACTTATCTAAACTCTCATGAATATGTGCCAGTAAACGTGACCAAATCTTCTAAAGTCTCATTTCCTCCCTCAAAGATGATTGTCAAATCCAACAATCATCTTGGCACGTCTGAAGTACCAAAAGGTACAAAAGGATATACGCCAATGCTGGATTTCATCCACGCATTTCCTGCAAACTATTGCATCATGGCGGACCCAGAACAAATTTTTGTCCATCTTTTTCGTGAGTTCTGGTGGACTTGTGAGTATGATGATAACTCAAAGTCCATTACTGGCACAGTCCGCCAGGGGGAGAAAACTATTACAATCACTCCGACATCTCTTCGCCAAACCCTAAGGTTTCCACAAGAAACAGATGAAAATAAATTTGTGGAGCCAGTTGGTGAGAATGAATGGAAGGCTTGGTTGCCATCCATTGGATATAATTATAATTTGATTAATCCTCCAGCGATCCCAAGCAATCTTTTAAAGCAAAATTTACCTGGGATCTGGAGGGTACTATTCACTCATGTGATTCATTGTATGGGAGGTAATTCTGGTTCCTACAATCAAGCATCATCTACTTCGATGCCAATAATTCATGCTCTCGCTGAAGGGAGATTTGTGGATTATGGACAGCTGATCTTCAATGATATGAAGAATAAGATCAGCATGAACAACAGATCACATACAGTGCCTTTTACAAGAATCTTTTCTCTTATCTTCAAGGAGGCGCTGGGTGCTGAATATGTGCTGCCAACTGCCACCACTATTCCAACAGCAAGGGTTGGAAACAATATTTACAAGCAGCCTGCTGAACACTTGGTTGCTCGCCTCACTTCTCATATGAAAGAGGTACTCTTCTCTTTTAACTCTTCTTTATACCCGAAAGACAGCGACTGGGAGGCAACACTTCCTTCTGATGAAGTGGCTGGTACGGTCGCTGTGGATGCTAGAATGCCTTCTAAGGCTGGTTCGCTGGAAAACCCCCAGCGACCTCCCAAGCCTCCAAAAAGACCAAAAGCAAATCCAAGGCAGCATCCTCAACACAAAATTTACAATCTTCATCCTCCGCTGACGTCCCAAAACGTAAGCGGAGTGTATCAAAGGGCAAACCCAAGGTTAGGAAGTCCTCAGCGCCCACGGACATTAGTACCCCAGCCACCCCATCAGCAGCCTCCCAACAGGTTGTTGACGAGTTAAATGGGAACAGCAGGCAGCCACCTCAAACTTCTGTAAGCGAGGTTGGTGAAGATATTGGGTCACCCTAACCCACTAGAGGTCTAAGTCCAACCCCATTAAATAATTCCCCTTCTTCTCTAAACCCTTCTGAGTCGTTGTCAGCAGCCAGATCACAAGTGATGCTAGAGACAACAAATTCTACGGCCGATGAGGTCTTGGTGGAACAACACACTGAGACTGAGGCACTCATTAACCCTTCCCCATTTCTATAGATGTCTCGGAAACTGCTTGTGCAGGGACCGAGACCAATGTTGTTATGTCAGAGGCTGAGACTGATGAAGATCTGGGCAGCGAGTTTAGCCAACAGGATGATGAAGCTGAAATTACACTCGCTGCCACAGCAGAAATAGAAGAAGAAGAAGGAGTGATCAGTGGGTATCTTGATGCTGAAAGGGGTTATCTATTGATTTCCTCTCCTCCCACTGAATTTGATGATTCTCCAGCTCCTTTGCCAGATATGCCTCCTCCTCCTTCTTTCTCTCCAAGGCCCACTATTTACCATGAGCCCATTGGATTCTTTGGAGAACACTTTTTTGCACCACCTTCCGGGCAAGAAGCCACTACTCTCCAAATGCCTTCTCCCGAGGAAGAACTGCTTCAAAGAATTAAACTTTGTCAAGATCAAGGACGAAGAAATGATGTTTATGATGAAAATGAAGAAATTGATGATGATATTATCATGGAAGTTCCTCCATTGCATCACCCTGACTTCTTTGGGATTCCTTGCTCTAAGTATCCTGTTTCACTGAAGGATCTCAAGGTTCCCTCTCCTAACAAAGCTTCCACTGCTTTCACTGCTATCAACTTGCCTGGTCTTGATTATGTTGAAACATACCAGTTGCAAGAAATTCTGAGAAGGGTGCAGATTTGTCAAAGCCAAGGAAATAGACATGGTTACTTGTATGCATGGCTGGTTGACAAAATGGCTGAAATGAATTTTGGTGCTTTGGCCAAGTTTCAAGAGTTGGCAGCTGGAAATGAAGACTTAAAAGATGAACTGGCCACTCTTCAAGGAATGGTGTTTGGAATTACAAATAATCAAGTCACCAACACCAGGTCCAATGAGCAGCTGTTTAGAAGAAATCAAACTCTGTTACATGAAAGTATGAAGAAGGTCAGCACCTCCAATTCTCAAATCTCTGCCTCGCTGGACAGGTTAAAAGAGGAAGTAGCTAAGTCAACGACGGTCCCTGAATTGCCTGGACCTATACCAGTACTCCAAGAACTTTCCCAATCAAATATTCTATTCATTGCATAACTTCATAAGCTCACTCACACCGTTTCCTTCTTCTCCAAACAACAAGATTATTTTCTCACCACTCTCACCAAAGAAATCTCATCACTCAAAACTCAATCTTCTCAATCTACAACTCCTTCCTTAGCCGCTGCTGACAGAAAACTCTTAGAAGAATCTATCAGCAGGCGGAAGAAACTCGAAGAAGAGGTTGGCAACCTCAAAGGAATGCTGACAGAAATGTTGGGTCTCCTCAAGAAAGACAAAGTAGAAGTAGCTAGTTCCTCAGCTGCTTCCAAGGGGTGAATGAAGTTGAGGAGGGCCCAGCAACACAAAATGATGTACAAGCTGAGAAGGTTGTGGAACCGGCAGCTGAGAATTTAAATGTTACAAGTACTTATGCTCCCCAAGATGAAAATATTGATATAGCTGAGAAGGTTGTTGAACCGGCAGCCACTGTTGAGGGGGAGCAAGCTGAGAAGGTCAATGAGCCGACAGCTGAAGTTGAAAAGGAAAAGATTGAAGCTGAAGTTGCTAAGGTTGTGCCAGCAAAACCAATGAATGTTTCTTCTTTCAAGCCTACTCCTGAATTCCATGCTGCTCTTGAAAAGAAATATGCTGATAAGGGTAAGGCAGCGATTGCTGAAAAGAGTAAGCCACCCAAAGTTCCCACCACAGCAAGGGAACAGCAAGAAAAGCTAATGGCTGGAGCTTTCCCCAAGCCAACAGCATCTCAAAAGACAACTGCTGAACTTACTCCTGAAGAGGTTGTACTTCAGGAGGAGCTAAAAATGAAAAAGAGAGAAGAGGAGCTCTCTCAAAAATTTATAATTGAGCAGGTTGTGGGTGAAGAGTTAAAGGATGCTGATGGTGAATTTAAGATGTTGGCTCAGCAGACAAGTGGAATTGAAGCGTTAAGGAAAAAGGAGGAAGAGTTCTATGCCAGAAAAGCTCAGTTGAAGAAAAATTTTGACGAAGGCAAAGAACGTTACCTTAAGTCAAGGGAGATAAGGCAAAGGAAAGAGGAGATCTTGTTAGTCAAGGTTACTCTGACCAATCAAGGAATGAACCTTCATCTCCAAAGACAAGGAGTGGGCAAGCTGTATACACTGAAGGCTGTTACTAAAGACACTCTTGGCCCAACTGAGTGGATCGAAATTTATAAGCTGATAAAAGATAAGACTGCAGTCAGCTACAAGCCACTCATTGAGCTAGCAGGAGAGCAAATAAAGAAAGTGCGTGCTATGGAAAAGAAGTATAAAATTAAAGACTCTCTGCTCAGCTCAGCTAGACATCCATTCCCTCCTCCTCCTCCTCAGCAACCAAGATCTGGAGTCAAGAGATCAGCTTCTGGATCCCAGGTTTCTCAGCTCCCCACTATACTCAGAATGGTTCCCAAGACTGATATAGATGAGGAGCCACTGCTAAATTTAAAGATGCCTTCCAGAACTCTTTTTATGGAAGGTACTTATGATGAGAAGCTGGGAGGTTTTTGTTTTTGCAATGTCCATGGTCATGAGCTGTTCTTCAGGACCAATGAGATTGGAATTGCTCCCTCTTCCTTCCTTCTAAAAATAAAGAAGTATTGTGCTCAAACTTCCAATGATCCCAATTTCATAAAGCTGATCGATCAAGAGCTGTTGAAGCCTGAAAGACAAAAAGATGAAGCATTCATCAAGGCCAAGCAAGAGTCTCAGTGAGATTAAGTAGTCTTATAATTTTTGTGATGCTGTTTATTGTAAAGGTGTTTGTCATATATATAATATCAGCATTCCCTCATTCTACTTGTTATACTTGTAAGTTCAAGTCACTTTTACTCAGCTAAGTCTCCTCAGCGAATAGGGGGAGATTGTTGAGTCATGGATTCGCTGAAAGACACAGTGAGAGATTTCGTCAGCGAGCTGTCAGCGATCAACTATTAACTTTGAGTTAAAGGATAAGTTCAATGACTCACCGCCATGTTTTGTAAGTCAAATATGGGCGGGAAGATGAAGATAAGGAGACTGGTCCCCAAGGACACGTGTTGATAGATCAGAATGAAGACATGTGACCTTGTACCATTTTGGTACTAAGACATTTCTCTTTCATACCGTTTTGGGAAAGAAACAAGATGGTAACCAGAGATTCCTGAAGACCAGTCTTACACACCAATAGATGGTTGACAACCTTCATGTGTTAACATCTATTGGGTTGTCACGTGATGTCTTTTCTCTCCTATATAAAGCATCACTTGACCTAGCCGCAAAATAGTTGGTGTGTGCCATATTTACACTTAGTGTGTTTTTTCTCTCATTGTATAACTGTTAAGTTTTTAGTGTGTCAAAAACTTAACAATATTTTCTCTTTTCTTTCTTTGTAAACCGACCATGTATTCACCGTTTAATCAATACTACTTATGATTAAACTTCTTTACTTCTTGTCTTATGTTCTTAGTGTAATTTACATTAGTTGTTAAACTACATAATCTGTGCAAATTTGGGACTTTCAATAGGTAATGACTATAATACCCTTAGCTTATTTCCTAAGCTATATGTACACTATATAAGGGTAAAACCCTATTGGATTATACATACATTTTTACATCTTCCTCTTCTATATTTCTATCATCTTGTATTGCTATCATTTATATTGTTGTGATTGTGATTATTGATTCAAGATCATCCAATTTCTAACACGTTATTAGTACGAATGCTTTTGCAATTTTGTTTCTTGGATTGATCAAGCACCGTCATCAATCTCCTAATGTGGCCCGATACATTCATCTCGACATGCTGCTTTTAATCATCTCTCTTATTCCCTTTTTCAAAGATCTGGTTAATCCTCTTTTCACTCATATGACATAATATAACATATAACCCTTATATATATTCTTTATTGGGATATTATTTATCTACGTTTTGTGTAATTATTAGTTTTATTGAATTTATCATATTAGGGATGATATATTTTACGCCTATGTTATTTCTATATACGATAGCATGTATATATATATATATATATTTTAGTACAACCTGTACGGAATATACATGACTCGTTTATTATTTAGTATCAACAAACAGTTTTCGTTTTGTTTGTAACATTACCATTATTTTCTAAGACTCAAAATAAATGTATCATTATACATTTTGGGCCTACTGAAATACCAATAATATCATTTTGCTTATTGGAAAAAAAACCAATAAACCAAGAAATGTGGAACGGACTGACGAAATCTGCCTAACTTTTATTGTTAGGATTTAGAGAACACGTATTATTTTAAAGATGAACATGTCGCCTTTGAAATTTTATTTTAAATATTTGAATGAATGTACGAAAGTTGTTTAAATTACACGAATGTTTAGGATGAAATTTATTACTTTCAGAAAAAACTCCTAATAGTTACCATGGGTTGGTGTCTCATTGGTAAGGTATTAGACCTTAGGTAAATCCACCAGGGTTCGAATCTCACTTCCTACATTTGTAGGAGTGGATTATTAAAGGGGGTTTTCGAGAGTCATGGGTTTCATCCCAGACATGCGTGGTTCGAGTCCGCATACTGCCCAATTGGATGTCATTGTGGTATCTCGAATGTAACTTAATTAACTACAACTACTATTAAAAAAAAAAAAAAGTTTATCCGTATAAAATGTAAAAAATGGAACTCGATACTTTGACGAAATACCGAAAGATGATTATTGAATGAAGGTATGAAAGTTTTGAATGGGTATGTGACAAGTTGAATGGATATATTAAAGTCAAATGGATATATGAGACGGATACAGCTAATTTTCTTTGAAAATCGTATACAGCCCACTTGATGGTAATTTGTCTTAAATATTGAAACACAGATGAACCCAGTTCACTTGTTACAGCTTGAGTCTTTATGGGTATAGTACGAGGTCTAAACACAAAAATATTACTTGGGATGATTGGTGTAAGTTCAGTTTTGTGTAAATTTTGTAAATATTTATACCGCCGGTGATTTGCCGGGGTGTGTGATAATAGAAAGTTTACTTTTCAAAAAAAAAAAAAAAATAGAGTAAAAACTTGTGAAGCATGCTCCCTAAAACTTGAACATAATACCTTTCAAATGAGGGAGTGAAAAGTTTTTAACTTATTTAACTCAAGGTTACACATCTTTCAATTCGTGGTATGTTGACCTTTTAACTCAAGTTTTATAACTTATTTTAACTCGAGGTCATTAATACATACTAATGATGATGATGAAACGAATAAAAAACTGTGAAAAGTTGATACCTAGTCAAATTGTTGATGTGGCATTCGAAATGATTATAAGCTACACATAGTCACATAAAATGTTTACATAGATAGACACGGGGTAGGGTTAACGTGAGAATAATAAATATGAAGAGAACCGTGAGAACCACTAGTTTCCTTCCCTCTTTCTCTTTTTTGTGTGGTTTTTTAATTTTTAATTTTTTATTTTTTGAACTTTTTTTTTGTTTTTTATTTTCTTTTAACAAAAACCCATTCCAAAAAAAAAAATTAATTTTTTTTTTTTGAAAAAATCATATGGTTTACGTGTTAGAAAACGTATGGATACGGTACGGGCGTTGCCCTCATCCGTTCTAAAGGGGTTGTCACCGGACGCATATGGGAATGATATGGATTTGATGGGCGGCGATCCAAGAGATGGTGACGGTTTGATACGGTACGGGCGTAGCCCTTAACTCTAAGGGCAAAGCCCTTAGAGATGGTTTTTTAGTGGTTCTCACGGTTCTCACCATATATGTTGTTCTCACTTGATCCCTTCACATATATATATCTATACTTTATTATAAAAGAATAACTAATATATATGGAAATATTGAAACTTGTGTAATATTTACACATAACACCCCTTAAAATCTTTTATATCTACACTACCCACTTAACATTAATAATAAATTACACTATCAATCATTTATCATTCAAAATATCTCAATTAACCCTTTACATCAATTACTTTTACATCAATAACTTACACCACTCGACACCGCCCCCGCCAATAACAATCGCCCCCACCACCAGACCGTCGTCGCGACGACTACCGCCGCATTGCGCGGGTACCATGCTAGTTGGATATGATGATGATGATACCTTGGGTCATATTAATAACTTAAGCATACGTATAGTTTCAATCTCTAAGGCCTCTCTTATAAAGGGAACCTCTTCCTCATTATCACATCAGTTTTTCTCTCTCCAAAAACTACCCCTCACACTAAGGAACATCTTCCTTACCTCTTACTCAACAAAAAAAAACAATTTTTTTTATTCAGACATAATAATGCTCTCTGGTCCAACTCGATTGCGTCGACGCCCTTCGTATTTAGGAAATGGGAAGAAGAGGAAGAGGTTGGTAGCACTAGCTTCCTCATCGATGGAAGTTTCAAAGAGCTCGGCGAGCTCTTACTACGTCTACGACCGACCTAAGTATTACATAATCATATGAGACCAACAGTACTACTAATGGTGGTTCAAAAAATAGTAAACTACGAATAATAATTTATTATTATTTGTTTGTTTAAATTGTAGTTGTAGATTGTAGTCGTAAAATTTAAGGCCGCAAATTGTAACTTAATATTGACTACCGTGCAAGAATCAGAGATTTGATCTTAGAGCTTCTCATTGTAAAACAATAAAGATTAAAATAATAAAGAAGAATAAGAAATATAAGGAATAGAGAAATCATGGGTGAATTATTTAAAGAACCTTAAGAAAAAAAAGAATATGATAACCATTCTTATCCATACATTTTTCTTTCATTTTTCCTGTTACTTACACATGTGCAAGTCACGCGGTAATATTTTCATAATATTGACTCTTTTTATTCTTTTACACGATTGAAAGTGACACCTACATATCGTCAAAAATATACAATTTACACACGTGTAAGCTTTTTACACGTGTAAAACAATATTATTCAAAATAAAAAGTGAACGGAAAAAAAGTATATATATAGTTGAGAATGATTCTCTAGCTTTTTTTTTTAAGGTTATTAAATAACTCTTCTTCTAAACAATCATTCATTAATGTCATATAAACATGTATATTAAATTACAAGTTGAAGTTGAAGTTTCTTTCAAGATATACAATATATCCTGACAATCTAATACTCCATTGAAGAGATATATACATTGATCCTTATGTTGATCAACATTCGTGATAGTACAATCCTCATGATTTAATTAATCCTCTTATTAAATACAACTCAAAGCATCAGCCATCAGGGGACCTCACATGTACAAATTATATTATATTATATTATATTATATTATATACTATACTAAATGAATTGGATGTGAATAGTAACTCGCCCGCGTGGCGAGTTACTATTGGTCCATGCTACAACCCGCATCACTATTTGGATTTTGCCAAATCCTATTTCGTTCATGTTTTTTTATACGAGTTACTTCTTGGTTTTTTCCATAGTTTTTCCTTTTGAGTTTCCAAATAATTATATTGAAAACGTTTATCTTTTTTTGTAACAATATTCAAATTTTACCACGTTGGATTCCTTTCGGCTTTTAAATTACAGGTTCCTTCTTGGTTTTTTTACATATTTTTTTAGTATTGTCTTTGAATAAATATCTATTTCATACGTTAAATATTTTAACAAACATATATAACAACACATCATCAATAACAAAGTATAATCGTTTTCAGGTTTCCAAACAATATATTAAAAACTTTTATTATTTTTTTATGGTATTGCCTGTGAGTAAGTATCTATTTTATATGTCAAAGTTTTAGCAAACATAAATCATCAATAACAAAACGTAACCGCACCAATTGAAACCACGTAACGCGCAAACGGGAACTATTGTGGTTTTGCCCTTAATTAAAAATATATTTGATATGATAAACTTTTAAACAAACTTATGCGTGAACCGTTTGAAGGTTCAACGCAAACACATTAAAATAACACATTCGTTTCAACATGACAATTGGTGGCCCGCAACGTGGGGCCGGAAATTTGTTAGTATATAATAAAGGGCATGGCTATGAATAGTGTCATGCGCTTTAATCATCCGCCATGTGTCACCAATCAATGCCCACCACGTGTCACCGGATCAATGGTTGATTTTACACCCCGTATCACTATTCGGATTTTGTCATATCGGATCCCGTTTAAGTTTTTTCTCTTTTTGTGAATAGTAACTCGCCTACGTGGTGAGTTGCTATTCGTTGATGTCACACCCCGTACCACTATTCGGACTTTGCCAAATTGCATCCGTCTAGGATTTTCTACTACGGGTTACTTTTTGGTATTTTTTCGACACTATTTTCCTTTTGAGTCATCCGAACTTTTTGTGGCACACCCCGTACCACTATTTGCATTTTGCTACATCGGACCCGCTTAAATTCTCAACTAATATATTAATGTTTTTGTTATATCATATCCTATTCTGGTTTCCACTACGAATTACTTTTTGATTTATTGCACACTTTTAAACAAATATATTCATGGCAGAATGATTTTTAATTAATAAGTGATTGAAGGTTCAATGCAAATACACCAAAATAACGTAACCGTTTCAACAAGAAAATTTAGACCCCGCGCCAAAATTTACTAGTTTTTTATATTTTTTTTGACCATGTGCTACCGTCCGGAGACCTTGAGCATTGATGGAGTTCATATAATTGAGTCCTTGATGGAATGGTGGTCTATTATGGACCGATCATAGACAGCAGTAGACGATGATACTTAAGAAAACCACCACCTCATTTATATTTTCTTTTTTGAAAATTATAAAAAAATATATATATTATCTGCACGGTCCCCCAATTTTATTTTACCACAATTGGGTGTATTATATCATATGCAAAAATTGTCATGCTAATTGCTAATATGTTATGTACGTATGTTAGAGATACGTGCGATGACTTCTTCAAAACTAAGATGATCATGATACTATAAATATGAGGTGAATGTACGTTGATTCATAACTCACCCTGCCTACATTTCAATTCATTTTTCTTTCAAATAATATTTTCTATCCAATAATATTTTCTTTCAAAATGGAAGTTACACCCACAATTCCCAAACTCGATCTGCCTTTACAAACAAGAATAACCCTAGCTATTATAGGCCTATATATCGACTTAACTCAGAAAAAAGACGGAACAGTGCGTCGATGGCTCGCTAATTTATTTCCACCTAGGGACCCTGCGCCCGTCGACGACACTATCAACTCATACGACGTCGTCGTGAATAAAACTTCCAACATTTGGTTCCGTGTGTATATTCCTAAAGGGCACAAAGTTGAAGATCTTCCGCTTTTTACATATTTTCACGGAGGCGGATATTCCCTCCTTTCCGCTGATGTGAAGATGTATGATGATTTATGTACGGATTTGGCTGTAAAATTTCCTTGTGTTGTTGTTTCTGCTGATTATCGTCTTGCCCCAGAGAAAAAATATCCTACACAATATCAGGATGGAATTGAAGTGCTGAAATTTCTTGACAATCCAGAGAACCTCGCAAAATGTGGTCTTGAAAATGCGAATATTTCTCGTTGCTTTATTGCTGGAGATAGTTCAGGTGGAAACCTGGCTCATTCTGTTAATCTAAGTGCTTGCCTAACTAAGTTCGAACAACTCAAGGTATATATTTATAGATAATATATAAGTATATATATAACATCATCTTAAAACTTTTTAGTTTTGCTAGTGATTTTATATGTATATCAATAGAATTATAGAGTAGCTGATGGGGTTGGCAGGTCATTGGTAAGTTGTTTTATTATGGGCTATTTCGTCAGGGTTCGAATATCACTTCTTACATATGTAAAATTCGATTATTAGAAGGTTTTTTGAGAGTCCTGAGTTCCGTCAAAAATATTGGTGTAATTTAAACGTTAAAATATGTTAGTCGTCGCTAAAAAAAAGAATTATATTTCTCCTATCCGCATCTCGGTTGTTCTTGTCGCGGGGGTTGTGACAGCCTGGGTGCGCCTCCTTTGTTGTGACTGTATCCTTTCGTTTGGCCTTCCAAGCGGGGTTTCCGTCTCGATGTATTCATCTATCGAGTCCGAGTCATAGTCGTTTTCTAGATTTCTAGTGACGTTGTAGATTTGACCCGTTTCTC
>CM067175.1:20963178-21047564 GCA_034093135.1 Erigeron breviscapus | reverse complement strand
TCTGTTCAGCAGCTTAATTCTTCCCTTTTTCATCAACTCATCACCTTCACAGTATGCGTTTAAAGCATCCCACAAACCTTTAGAGGTCTTATGTTCTCCGAGAAGATGAATTGCATCCCGAGGTAAACACATTTCTAAGTTCGACAAGGCCTTTCCTTCAACGGCATATTCTTTCTTCAACACTTCAGTCATATCCCCAAGCCTGTATTGAACCTCATTTCCATTAACTCAGAGTTGGCCACTCATATCCTTCAGTAATCATCACCCATTGATTGAAATCAGTAAGGCGAATATAGGATTCAAAACGTTTTTTCCAACTCCAGAAATTTTCAAGTTTTATCAATTTTGGGGGTGAATTGGTACGACCGACTTCATGATCGTGAAGAATTAATGCATTAATGTATTGGGCCTCTTTTGATGAAACTGTAGGTATTCCAGACATCATCGAAATACGACAAAAGGAAAAATTAAAAAAAAATGAACAGATGCACGTGTTTGAGATAAACACGTGTTTAGAACACCACGAGTTTAGAACAAACACGTGTTTAGAACAGGTGAAACACGTGTTTAGAACACCACGAGAACACCACGAGTTTGACACAGGAGCAAACACGTGTTAAGGTAGCAAACACGTGTTAAGGAAGCAAACACGTGTTAAGGTAAGGCTTGAACGAGTTTAAAGAACACCACGAGTTTAGAAGCAAACACGTGTTTAGAACACACCACGGGTTTAGAAGCAAACACGTGTTACAAAGTTAAACACGTGATGAATTAGGGCTAAGCACGAGTTTAATTAGACACGAGTTTATGTGGACACGAGTTTAATTAGACACGAGTTTAAATGACTGCACAAAATTTTGCACAATTTTAGGCAAAATTAAGCCAAACAAAGCGATCTCGAACCTTCAGATTGAAAAATCTATTGGCTCTGATACCACTTGTAGGTCCTTGTGGACTGATCGTACACGAGAACGCTTATAGTTATGACGAGAGTGCGGAATCCTCTCGTGATAACCTGTTTGCTTAATTAGATTATCGTCTTTCGTTGTTAATACAACCTAAGACCTTAAACGCGCGCGGGTTTGCAGTTTGACAGAGTTTAGTCGTATTAGCTTAATTAACTGTTACTAATTACGTATTTTCGAGATGTATTTATACTAAGATGTACTAAACGCGTGCTAAGTATGGGCCGTGTATATTAAAGCCCATAGTCCATTAACAAACGCGTGTCATTAAGTAAACACGTGAATACCACGAGTTTAGGCAAACTCGTGTTACTGTAGCACACGAGTTTAGGCAAACTCGTGTTACTGTAGCACGAGTTTGCATACACTTTATTTTGTCATCTTTTAAGTATACTTTAATACTCAAAACGTGACTAGTTTATCACTTGTACCTGTATGTTATTTATAATCACATTCATACAAGTCGTAAACATTAAACATACCAAAACTCTGATCAATATGTAATCATTTACATTACTTAAGTCCAAATAACAAGTTTAAACATAACATAAGTCTATGATTACATATTACAAAACATAAACATACTGATCAAATCGATGTTGCTGTTGTCAACAGTCCCCTGTACACTACTATTAACTCATTTGAGGCCTGTAGTTAGAGGGTTGCGCAACTAGGACTTGTCCCCTCATCCACTATTATAGGTAACGGTGGGATGTTTGGTTTGCCTTTGTGGCCACCTTCATCGCCAGTCTGGCCTCGCGGTGCTCTAACTACTATATATTTATGGGCGTCTCCATGGCACGACCCTTGGTTATCTTTATGCACGTGATTGACAGCATGTGCTTATCATTATCTTATCATTTGGGACAATATATTGATTATTGGGACATAACCGGTCTTAGTAGTGGCTCAAGAACAATCTCATCAAGTTATGTCATGGTAGTCTTACCATTGACCCAGAGGTATTGATATTATATTGTGGATGACAATTATTGATTGAACATACGGTTTGGGTATGGACAGTATGATGGAATTCTTGGAAATTTTATGATATAATCTTTCTTGAATTGGACTAAATATATGTGTGTTGTTAGCATAATCCTATGAACTCACTCAACTCTCGTAGTTGACACTTTTTCTTCATGCTTTTCAGGTCTAGGGCAGTAAGTTAGCATTTTGGATCGCCTCACGGATGATGTGTTTATTTGTTGCATGATGGACTAGTAACGCAAACATTTGATCTTTTGATTATGAATTTGGTTATGTAATGTTTATTAAACGTCAACTTGAACTTGTAACCTTTTGAGTCTGAATGGCATTGAACTTTATGTTGATGTTTTATACTTAAATCTTTTGTACCATGTCGTTCTGTGGCACCTCGTGTTTCCGCTATAGTCGGGGTGTTACAGAAAAAAAACGGGGTGCCACAGAACGATTGGTTTAAGCATATAAAATATATACTTGTTGTTACTTAACCACTTTTATGCCCATATTAGTTTATAAATATACTTTGAGATGGAAATCTTTATTTTCATGTCATATTTACTTAAATTGGTTTGATGATTGATTTGTTGGACATTTATAAGAATTTTTTATGGTTATCTCAACTTGTGAGACTTACGTTATTATTTAGATAATTTGATTGATCATCAATAAAATCTTGTTCAATGGTACTTTATAATTCACATTTAGAATTGAACAATAGCTTTAGATTGCTAATTTTGGGGCATTATCTACTAGCTTTAAGCATAACTATGGCTTGCGAGATCAACGGCAACATAACTAGCTCATATGTAATATTGAAAAAGTAGGGTTGTTACATATTATGACCTTCTGACCACCAACGTACTTTCTTTCAGGGAAAGGTGTAAAAGAACCAGCATAATGTATTGCCACTGAGAACATTTTTGGTAATCATCTGATGAACAAAAACGATTTATATTAGTTGAAAATAAAAAATTAAATTAATAATAAACCCTAAATAATATTAGATATTAGTGAAAAAATAATTAATAATAAACCCTAAAACATACCATATAGTTTCTTGTGCATAATAACATCGAAATCTTTATCTCGAGTAACTCCGATTGTGCCTGGATTTTTCTTACTCATTTTTTGATCGGTTAGGTTTTTGGGGTGACTTTGGGGGTGATTTTGGGAAATAAAGGGGGAAATGGTGTTTGGCTGATAATATAGGGAAGAGAGAGACGCGAGAAGGAGAAAAGTACAGAAATGCCCTCACGTGTTTGGCACGTGTAAGGGTTAACGGCTGAAATTTGACTCCGTTTGGTCGCAGAGTGTAAATTGCAAAAACCGACCAACATTAGGGGTTTTATTGTAATTAATTCACTTTAGGGTCAAAACTGAGAATCTTGCAAAGTTGAGGGACGAAAAATGTAATTTTCTCTTATATTTAAGGACGTTTAAATTTATATGGTAGATACTATGTAGATCATACGACTGCTTATTATATCCGGAAATTTTCATTTTTAACCTTCAAGTTTCAAAGTTTTTATTTGCATTCCGTATAGTTTAAAATTTAACAGTTTTGGTGTCCATCATGTTCCAAATCAGAAAATTTTGGGGTCCCTCAAGTTTCAATACTGACAATTTTGGTCCCTTTAGTTTTAAGAAATGAAAATTTGTTCTTATAGTTTCAAGAATTACAATTTGATCGCTCTAGTTTCAAAGTTGAAAATTTTGGTCCTTGAAGTTTTAAAGTTTACAAGTCACCTGATAAGGTACCTAACTCACTTTCATCTTCATATACCATCGTCACCTATAGCATACCTAACTCATCGATACTGTCAGGGGCGGATGTACATTACTACCAACGGGGGCAGTGCCCTCTATACTTCTCATTGGACTATAAGTATTTAATGCAAAGTTTCTAGTGGAAAACAGGTCATCATAAGATATTGCCCTCGGTTTAAAATTGACATGCCCTCAGCACAATTTGAGTCCAACTAATAAACTTGTCACTTCGAATTGAAAATTGGATTCAAGCTCTTTCACATTGTGTCCGGTTACTTTGCTTTTATTGTTGGTAAGTTTTATCTTTTTCAACTATTATAAAGGTCTAGAGGGTTTATTATTATCTTTTATACTTAATATTTATTGGTTTATTATTATTACTATAAGTGATGATATTATCCATTGTTTAACCCACTCTATCAAAGTAACAACTAACAACACATGAAACTCTGCTAGGTTTTACATATTGTGAATATTTCACACTTTTGTCAATTAAAACTTTTATATTATTATTATTATTATATAAACAAACAGTTTAATATTACAATTTCTTTTTGTATGTTATGTTGAAGTTCTGTTTAAAACAAAAATAGATAATTCAATTCGTAATACTTTTTATGTCTATTATGTAATTTGTGTCGCAAAATTAAAGTGTGAGCTAATATTAAAAATGAAGCTATACAAGATATAATTCGATTATAAAAAATATGTAAAATCATAAACGCCAATTGTATGATGTATATAACTGTTTTTATATTATTAGGTACCGTTTGTTTTACACAATAAGTTTATACTATCACGTACGGAAAAGAAAATTTGTTGCCCCCCGTAACTTCATTTTCTAGATCCGCCACTGGATACTGTTAAGGAGTCTATCAAGACCTGATGAAGGTTGACTCGTCAGAGGATGAGACATCTTAGGACAACCTAACTAAAAATGAGCACCACGATATGGTTCCCTTGGTCATTCCACTGTATTCGAACAACAAGTTCTACTATGCTAGACATGTTAAGCTTAAAGTGATGATAAGGCCTCTCCCTAAGCGGTGTGTCGACCGCTCTTCGACACTTCATCCACCAAGACTCCATAGGGAGCAAGCTCGTCCACGTGTTCATCCTTCAAGCCGTTTCCACCCATCGATGCATGTAGACGAGGAGAAGTGGAACGTGGTGGGGGCCTGGTAACGTAAACAAAAAAAAAAAATTCCTTTTTTTCAAATTTTTTTTTTGTTTTTGTTTTTTTATAACTTTTCATCTATATATACTTCACAATTTCTTTCATATTCTTCACACTATCAACAAAATCTTTCACTCTCACTCCATCTCTAAATCATGTCAAACAACGAAAATCAAATTAACGACATTTGGAATGCCTTTCTTGAAAACCCGATGCCGGCTATGTCGTCAACTAACCAAGGCCAAACAAGCCATTCTTCAACCTCATCCAACCCGCCCCCAATGGGTCCTCCACCCCCTTGCCTCGTTAACCCATTTTCTCAACCGTATTACAATCAAATTAACTACAATCCAATTATGGGTCAAAATTGGTCCGAGTCTCAACGTTTGGCGTTAGCCCAAGCCCAAATGCAAGCTCAAATGGCGTTTGACTTTCACCAACAACAATACATACCAAGAACCTCACAACCGCCATTGATTATCAATGAAAATGTCCCCGACAAAGATAGTGTCGCGTCTGCCGATGATGAAGATGAAGATGAAGTTGTGGAGGTGGGTCGTGGGAAGAGACGCGCCACAAAAAAACCGAGAGAGAAAAGGAACTGGGAGAATGATGATACACTGTTGTTGGCACGGTGTTGGGTAATAGTCAGACGGAGGGTGTTTTTTGGAAAAAAATGGTGGAGATGTTCAACAAAGAAACGGCATACGCACCACGTACCAAGAGCCAAATACATGGCAAATGGAACAAGATTAAAAAGGGTGTTAAGGAATTTGGTGCGGCGTTGAAGAAGGTTAGCGAGCACGGCCGACAAAGTGGGGCGGATGAGCGACAGGTGTCTGATGCGGCTGTGAAACTATACAAGAAACAAACAGGGGAGAAATATTGGCATTACCAGAGTTGCTATGACCTTCTTAAAACCTTGTCCAACTTTTGGAATGAAAACGAGGCCACGGGTAGTCGACAAGCTCCGGCGGTAGATTTGACCGCCGATGATGTTCCATTAGGCGGGACCCCCATTCCCACTCCTACTCCCACCCCCACCCCGGCCCCATTTGAGGCCTTATTTGGGTCAGACCCCATTAGGCGACCACGGGGTCGTAACGTTAGCCGTAGGTTGTCTAGTTCATCCGATGCCACATCGGGTCGATCTTCGGGTTCTGAAACGGCTCAACAGATTAGTTCTTATCTTCAAGAACAAAAAGATGCTTTGCGACGGGCCGAGATTAGAGATGCCATGAAGTTTTTGGCGAAACCAATTCCTACGGGCTTGTCGGCAAACGACTTTGAAGCACATATGAGATATCGCCAATACTTGCAAGAGAACTTCGGTAGCTCGTTTTATGCACCGGCGGCAACGGCGCCACCGCCGGCTCCTAGCCACGACCCGGAGGAGGACGAGAACGACCAGACCGCCGACGACGAGTAGTTAATGTTTAATTGTAATGTTTTTTTTTATTTAGTTGTAATGTTTTATTATTAATAAAATTAAGTTTAGTTTTAATTTTGTGTAAATATAAAATAAAATAAATAAAAAGTGTGGAAGAGGTGTGGAAGAGTAGTGGAAGAGGGGTTATAGGGAGTGATTGTGGAAGAGGTGGATGAAGAGAGAGAAAAGCTGATGTGGCAGTGTGGAAGAGGTGTGGAAGAGGGGTGGGGTGTTCTAGCTTAGGGAGAGGCCTAACAACCTTATCATAACCGTTAGTCATCCATCAATATTTTGTTAAATTATCCACTTAATATTTACATGAGCTTTTTTATAAGTATTATCGCATGTTAATTTATAATATACTAAAAAGCTATACAAATGTACAAGTGTATTATGCATGGAATGTACAAGTTCTCATAGCACATAATAATTTTTACATTTTTCATTTTAACCCCCTAAACTTTCTATCTTTTAACTTTTGCCACACATCAAAGTTTTCGTTTTTATTTTCTTGACACTAAATTTTTGGGTTCTCATGTTTACGATTTTACTTTTAAACATTTGGTTTTGACTTTTTTTTATCCGTCTTTTTATATATAACATTTTTAATATATAATAACTTTCATTATCGTTACGTCTTATATTCATGTAACATTTAAAGCATTTATATAGTTAGTGTTTATGTTTTTATACAAAAAGTTTATACAAATTTACAAGTCCTTTTATGCCTGAAATGTACACGTCCTTATAGCATATAATAATTTTTACCAATTTTTTCTATCTTTTAACTTTTGCCTTGCATCAAAGTTTTCATTTTCGTGACACTAAACTTTTGGATTTTCATCAGACAACTTTCACACAGTTACGGATTTACTTTTAAACATTTGGTTTTGATTATTTTCATCTGTATTTTTTATATAAATGACGTTTTTAATATATAATAACTTTTATCATCATTACGTCTTACGTTTATATAACATTTAAAACATTAATATAGTTATTGTTTATGTTTTTATACATCTTATTACTCTTTTACATTTTTTATTGTTATTGCTACATGTTTAATTATTTTTTTTAAAATTTTGAGTTCGAATATTTGACATAAATTTGGGTCCAAAACTTTGTCGTATAAAAATCGTACTCCGCAGCAACGCACGGGTACAATAACTAGTTTAAAGCTAAAATGATACTTAGTGATTAAAAAAAAAATGTGACAACGAGTGCACGGTAGTTCGAAACTTTGATAAAGTCAATCCTAAAAATGTCAAACCCAAGCACCTCACCCTTTTGAAATGGAATTCATGTTTGAAGGTTAATATTTATTCACTTTTTGGACCACATACCATTGCACATAATCACATTCCCAATTTCCCATACGCACAGATTCCATTGACATTCAGCTTTCGTGAAGTATTTGACTATAACCAAATACATGTCACATACCCACGTTTGTTTTTTTTTTTTTGATAAAATATTTCGGCAAGACTCTCGCGCAGCCCCGGTTTTTCTTTATTAACAGTTCGCGCAGCCTCATTTGCCAACTACGTGATGGCATTTCTATTATATATTATGTATATACTCGCACGATGCGACGAATGAAGTGGTGGCGGTGGTGATAGCGGTGATGTAAGAGACGGTAGTGTAGTTTAATATTTTAGAGTAGATATTGTAGCATAAGTTTATTAAGATTATTATAGGTATTTAAGTATGTATTATGGATATTTTAAGTGTAGATCTTTTTGACCTTGAGAAATCCACCAGGGTTCGAATCTCACTTCCTACATTTGTAAGAGTGGATTATTAGGGGAGGGGGAGTTTCGAGAGTCATGTGTTTCATCCCAGGCATGCGTGATTCGAACTCCGCATACTGCCCTATTGGATGTCACTGTGGTGTCTTGAATGCTAACTACTAACTCGTCGTTCAAAAAGAAAAGTGAATAAAAAGGGAGGGACACTTTAGGGTTATCAACAACTTAATTGAAGGCGATAATGTCTTACGATCTGGAATAAAATAACAGGAACTAAATGATTTATAATATACTATAAAAAATATAGATTATTCTTTGTGTGTTGAATATCAAAGAATCCATGAGTATATAGTAAAATTTTCGCAAGCTTTTTTCTGAATTTTATAAAATAAAATTTCGTAATTTATTCGTATTAAATATAACACATTGTATTATGTGATAAGTTGAGAATTTCAGTGTTCAAAGAACCGTTTCAATATCTATATCTTCTATATCTATAATACATAATAAAGCAACAACCCCTTTTTTAAAATCTCAACTAAGGAATTGAAGTACCTAAAATACCTCTATCCTTTATTCATTAATTTAAACATCTCTATCTAATATACCTATAATACTCTTAATGAAATAATTTACAACATAAATCTCTCAATCCTTAAAATAACTACATTACCTCCTTTAACATCAATTACTTTTACATTCACCATCATTGCCGCCCCCACCACCCGTCACCACCGCCGCCGCCACCGCCACCACCACCCCGCGCCATTACCACCATCGTCGCCGCATTACGCGGACATATGACTCGTATAAATAAAAACATTTTGTTTCCAAAATAATTATTATAAATGTCATAAAGTATATATTATATAGAATCTAATTATTTACGAACAAAGTATATATTATCTAGAGGATACATTCCAATCTGAATTTTTACAAACAAAGTATATATCATCTAGAGGATACATTAGATGGAAAACTAAAACATTTAATATTATATAGTTTAAAATTTTATATTATAAATTGATTTAGTTTGCTGTTCAAACAAAAATAACAAATAAATAAATAAATAAATTAAGTTGAGTTAGTTTAAATAACTTGAGAATGAAATTGTAATGTAAATATATATCAAGTAACATAGTAAATTATAAACAAAAATAAAAAAAGATAAATCATTATAAAGTATTGAAAATTAACATTTCAAAATTTAACATAAAAAGGTAAGCTAAAGTTAAGTTATTAAGAATGTGTGACGTAAATATCCCTAACTGATTAATTCGTTTTGTTATTATTCAACAATTGCATCTACCGATTCTACCCGTCCGTTAACACGTTTATTCTTATCATCAATGATCGTTTCCTAATTCACTACCATGAACTAGAGCCAATTAGTTCTATCAAACCAACTGAAATAACACATGCACAATATAACTACCACTAAAAATCATGCATATATTACCAACTAATCAATAGATAAGTGACAAAGAATAAATTTGCTTAGATCACGACTCAACATTAAATAAATGAACTTGAATTCATAAATTTATGTAATCATTATTCATCGTTTCATTTTATCTCAATAGACGGTGAAAAGCTTAGTCCATAACTAGACTAACAAAAACAACAATAATTTATGTTGAAAAAGAACTCATAGTTATCATAACAAAATTAATGTTTACGTAAAACAATAATTTTATGATGGAATGATGTTTAGTAACTATGGCTTCTAATAAAATAATAGAAATAAAGCAATTAGGGGCAAGGTGTAGTCGGCAAAAAACATCGGCAAAAAGCATTGGCTGCATCGGCTCATTGGCAATCTTATAGCACATGCATTGGCAAGTTTGGCAAGTTACATCGGCTAGTTTTGGCCGATTGTGGCATGTATTGGCTCTTTTCATGTAAACTAGGGGCATGACACGTGGCATGTATTGGCTCTTTTTTTTTTCCTCTCATTTTTGGCAAGCATTGGCAAATTGGCAAGTTATACCATTACTTTTGGCTTCTTGTTGGCAAGAATTGGCAATATTTTGGCACATCCACATGACATCTTTTTATTGGCTATAAACTTGCCAATTTGCCACAAGATTGGCACTACACCCTTGCCCAAAAGAAAAGTAACCAAAAGATGAGTTTGGAGTATTCGGCTGTTGATGATTGAGAACCAATAACCTTTTTTGCGGCTGCTGCTATTGACGAATTCTATGGACCAAGAACTCACGCCCACCTCACAAAGGTGAGGACGTGAGGTTTTTGTGGGGGCCTAAGATAGATGTAGAGCCACGTTAATTGCTAACTTATGGCCCAAGTTGGGCTTTTGCTCCAACCGACTTCACAAAACAAAAAGTCCTTTTTCATTTCTTTCGGTCCAACACCAACCGGCCTCTCTCTATTAGTTGACCAAACCCAAATTGAATATGCCAAATGCTTCCTTGCTTTGTTGACTTTAGGCCGCATACTGCACAGCAGAACCCAACGTTTATTTGTCAAAGTCTTTCTCTTTCTATTTATATAGTTTAAAATTTTATATTATAAATTGAGTTAGTTTGCTGTTCAAACAAAAATAACAAATAAATAAATAAATAAATAAATTAAGTTGAGTTAGTTTAAATAACTTGAGAATGAAATAGGGGGGGGGGGGGGGGGGGGGGGGGGGGGGGGGGGGGGGGGGGGGGGGGGGGGGGGGGGGGGGGGGGGGGGGGGGGGGGGGGGGGGGGGGGGGGGGGGGGGGGGGGGGGGGGGGGGGGGGGGGGGGGGGGGGGGGGGGGGGGGGGGGGGGGGGGGGGGGGGGGGGGGGGGGGGGGGGGGGGGGGGGGGGGGGGGGGGGGGGGGGGGGGGGGGGGGGGGGGGGGGGGGGGGGGGGGGGGGGGGGGGGGGGGGGGGGGGGGGGGGGGGGGGGGGGGGGGGGGGGGGGGGGGGGGGGGGGGGGGGGGGGGGGGGGGGGGGGGGGGGGGGGGGGGGGGGGGGGGGGGGGGGGGGGGGGGGGGGGGGGGGGGGGGGGGGGGGGGGGGGGGGGGGGGGGGGGGGGGGGGGGGGGGGGGGGGGGGGGGGGGGGGGGGGGGGGGGGGGGGGGGGGGGGGGGGGGGGGGGGGGGGGGGGGGGGGGGGGGGGGGGGGGGGGGGGGGGGGGGGGGGGGGGGGGGGGGGGGGGGGGGGGGGGGGGGGGGGGGGGGGGGGGGGGGGGGGGGGGGGGGGGGGGGGGGGGGGGGGGGGGGGGGGGGGGGGGGGGGGGGGGGGGGGGGGGGGGGGGGGGGGGGGGGGGGGGGGGGGGGGGGGGGGGGGGGGGGGGGGGGGGGGGGGGGGGGGGGGGGGGGGGGGGGGGGGGGGGGGGGGGGGGGGGGGGGGGGGGGGGGGGGGGGGGGGGGGGGGGGGGGGGGGGGGGGGGGGGGGGGGGGGGGGGGGGGGGGGGGGGGGGGGGGGGGGGGGGGGGGGGGGGGGGGGGGGGGGGGGGGGGGGGGGGGGGGGGGGGGGGGGGGGGGGGGGGGGGGGGGGGGGGGGGGGGGGGGGGGGGGGGGGGGGGGGGGGGGGGGGGGGGGGGGGGGGGGGGGGGGGGGGGGGGGGGGGGGGGGGGGGGGGGGGGGGGGGGGGGGGGGGGGGGGGGGGGGGGGGGGGGGGGGGGGGGGGGGGGGGGGGGGGGGGGGGGGGGGGGGGGGGGGGGGGGGGGGGGGGGGGGGGGGGGGGGGGGGGGGGGGGGGGGGGGGGGGGGGGGGGGGGGGGGGGGGGGGGGGGGGGGGGGGGGGGGGGGGGGGGGGGGGGGGGGGGGGGGGGGGGGGGGGGGGGGGGGGGGGGGGGGGGGGGGGGGGGGGGGGGGGGGGGGGGGGGGGGGGGGGGGGGGGGGGGGGGGGGGGGGGGGGGGGGGGGGGGGGGGGGGGGGGGGGGGGGGGGGGGGGGGGGGGGGGGGGGGGGGGGGGGGGGGGGGGGGGGGGGGGGGGGGGGGGGGGGGGGGGGGGGGGGGGGGGGGGGGGGGGGGGGGGGGGGGGGGGGGGGGGGGGGGGGGGGGGGGGGGGGGGGGGGGGGGGGGGGGGGGGGGGGGGGGGGGGGGGGGGGGGGGGGGGGGGGGGGGGGGGGGGGGGGGGGGGGGGGGGGGGGGGGGGGGGGGGGGGGGGGGGGGGGGGGGGGGGGGGGGGGGGGGGGGGGGGGGGGGGGGGGGGGGGGGGGGGGGGGGGGGGGGGGGGGGGGGGGGGGGGGGGGGGGGGGGGGGGGGGGGGGGGGGGGGGGGGGGGGGGGGGGGGGGGGGGGGGGGGGGGGGGGGGGGGGGGGGGGGGGGGGGGGGGGGGGGGGGGGGGGGGGGGGGGGGGGGGGGGGGGGGGGGGGGGGGGGGGGGGGGGGGGGGGGGGGGGGGGGGGGGGGGGGGGGGGGGGGGGGGGGGGGGGGGGGGGGGGGGGGGGGGGGGGGGGGGGGGGGGGGGGGGGGGGGGGGGGGGGGGGGGGGGGGGGGGGGGGGGGGGGGGGGGGGGGGGGGGGGGGGGGGGGGGGGGGGGGGGGGGGGGGGGGGGGGGGGGGGGGGGGGGGGGGTTTATTTGTCAAAGTCTTTCTCTTTCTATTTAACTATACGAAAGACCGCGCGATGCGGTGGGAATAGTGGCAGGATTGTCGTTTTGGCGGCGACTGGTGGTGGTGGTGGTGGTGGTGTGGTCATTGATATAAAGGTAATTGATATAAAAACGGTAGTATAGTTTTTCCAAGAGTTGAGGAATAAATTTAGTAAATTATTTAATTAAGGGTATTTTAAGTATATAGATTAATTATAAAAGAAAGCTTTTGAAAAAGCAGAGGTATTATAGGTATTTTAAAGGCTTAAAAGTTTATACAAAAAATAGGTTGTTTGCTTTATTAAGTAGTATAGATATTAATATTTAGGTTAAAGGTAAAATAAAACAACTATTAACATAAAACAAGTACGACACCATATATAATTTACATGTGGCATAAGACTTTTAAATGATATAAATATAATTTTAAGTGTATATTAGCCATTTATCCTTCCAATTAATTTCTAAATATTTATGTAAACTCTAACCTAAAGCCCCATATCTGCCAACCTACGTCTCTTTGCAAAGCAGCACCCTTCTCTCTCTTTCCAACCACCATCCCATTTCTCCTCCAACCGTCGCTGCCCTTCTTCTCCAGTTATCGTTGGACGCCACATGCCATTGTTCTCCACGCCATAAATCTCTCAATCCTTAAAATAACTACATTACCTCCTTTAACATCAATTACTTTTACATTCACCATCATTGCCGCCCCCACCACCCGTCACCACCGCCGCCGCCACCGCCACCACCACCCCGCGCCATTACCACCATCGTCGCCGCATTACGCGGACATATGACTCGTATAAATAAAAACATTTTGTTTCCAAAATAATTATTATAAATGTCATAAAGTATATATTATATAGAATCTAATTATTTACGAACAAAGTATATATTATCTAGAGGATACATTCCAATCTGAATTTTTACAAACAAAGTATATATCATCTAGAGGATACATTAGATGGAAAACTAAAACATTTAATATTATATAGTTTAAAATTTTATATTATAAATTGAGTTAGTTTGCTGTTCAAACAAAAATAACAAATAAATAAATAAATAAATTAAGTTGAGTTAGTTTAAATAACTTGAGAATGAAATTGTAATGTAAATATATATCAAGTAACATAGTAAATTATAAACAAAAATAAAAAAAGATAAATCATTATAAAGTATTGAAAATTAACATTTCAAAATTTAACATAAAAAGGTAAGCTAAAGTTAAGTTATTAAGAATGTGTGACGTAAATATCCCTAACTGATTAATTCGTTTTGTTATTATTCAACAATTGCATCTACCGATTCTACCCGTCCGTTAACACGTTTATTCTTATCATCAATGATCGTTTCCTAATTCACTACCATGAACTAGAGCCAATTAGTTCTATCAAACCAACTGAAATAACACATGCACAATATAACTACCACTAAAAATCATGCATATATTACCAACTAATCAATAGATAAGTGACAAAGAATAAATTTGCTTAGATCACGACTCAACATTAAATAAATGAACTTGAATTCATAAATTTATGTAATCATTATTCATCGTTTCATTTTATCTCAATAGACGGTGAAAAGCTTAGTCCATAACTAGACTAACAAAAACAACAATAATTTATGTTGAAAAAGAACTCATAGTTATCATAACAAAATTAATGTTTACGTAAAACAATAATTTTATGATGGAATGATGTTTAGTAACTATGGCTTCTAATAAAATAATAGAAATAAAGCAATTAGGGGCAAGGTGTAGTCGGCAAAAAACATCGGCAAAAAGCATTGGCTGACATCGGCTCATTGGCAATCTTATAGCACATGCATTGGCAAGTTTGGCAAGTTACATCGGCTAGTTTTGGCCGATTGTGGCATGTATTGGCTCTTTTCATGTAAACTAGGGGCATGACACGTGGCATGTATTGGCTCTTTTTTTTTTCCTCTCATTTTTGGCAAGCATTGGCAAATTGGCAAGTTATACCATTACTTTTGGCTTCTTGTTGGCAAGAATTGGCAATATTTTGGCACATCCACATGACATCTTTTTATTGGCTATAAACTTGCCAATTTGCTGTTCAAACAAAAATAACAAATAAATAAATAAATAAATTAAGTTGAGTTAGTTTAAATAACTTGAGAATGAAATTGTAATGTAAATATATATCAAGTAACATAGTAAATTATAAACAAAAATAAAAAAAGATAAATCAATAAATAAATAAATAAATAAATAAATAAATAAATAAATAAATAAATAAATAAATAAATAAATAAATAAATAAATAAATAAATAAATAAATAAATAAATAAATAAATAAATAAATAAATAAATAAATAAATAAATAAATAAATAAATAAATAAATAAATAAATAAATAAATAAATAAATAAATAAATAAATAAATAAATAAATAAATAAATAAATAAATAAATAAATAAATAAATAAATAAATAAATAAATAAATAAATAAATAAATAAATAAATAAATAAATAAATAAATAAATAAATAAATAAATAAATAAATAAATAAATAAATAAATAAATAAATAAATAAATAAATAAATAAATAAATAAATAAATAAATAAATAAATAAATAAATAAATAAATAAATAAATAAATAAATAAATAAATAAATAAATAAATAAATAAATAAATAAATAAATAAATAAATAAATAAATAAATAAATAAATAAATAAATAAATAAATAAATAAATAAATAAATAAATAAATAAATAAATAAATAAATAAATAAATAAATAAATAAATAAATAAATAAATAAATAAATAAATAAATAAATAAATAAATAAATAAATAAATAAATAAATAAATAAATAAATAAATAAATAAATAAATAAATAAATAAATAAATAAATAAATAAATAAATAAATAAATAAATAAATAAATAAATAAATAAATAAATAAATAAATAAATAAATAAATAAATAAATAAATAAATAAATAAATAAATAAATAAATAAATAAATAAATAAATAAATAAATAAATAAATAAATAAATAAATAAATAAATAAATAAATAAATAAATAAATAAATAAATAAATAAATAAATAAATAAATAAATAAATAAATAAATAAATAAATAAATAAATAAATAAATAAATAAATAAATAAATAAATAAATAAATAAATAAATAAATAAATAAATAAATAAATAAATAAATAAATAAATAAATAAATAAATAAATAAATAAATAAATAAATAAATAAATAAATAAATAAATAAATAAATAAATAAATAAATAAATAAATAAATAAATAAATAAATAAATAAATAAATAAATAAATAAGCATTGGCAAATTGGCAAGTTATACCATTACTTTTGGCTTCTTGTTGGCAAGAATTGGCAATATTTTGGCACATCCACATGACATCTTTTTATTGGCTATAAACTTGCCAATTTGCCACAAGATTGGCACTACACCCTTGCCCAAAAGAAAAGTAACCAAAAGATGAGTTTGGAGTATTCGGCTGTTGATGATTGAGAACCAATAACCTTTTTTGCGGCTGCTGCTATTGACGAATTCTATGGACCAAGAACTCACGCCCACCTCACAAAGGTGAGGACGTGAGGTTTTTGTGGGGGCCTAAGATAGATGTAGAGCCACGTTAATTGCTAACTTATGGCCCAAGTTGGGCTTTTGCTCCAACCGACTTCACAAAACAAAAAGTCCTTTTTCATTTCTTTCGGTCCAACACCAACCGGCCTCTCTCTATTAGTTGACCAAACCCAAATTGAATATGCCAAATGCTTCCTTGCTTTGTTGACTTTAGGCCGCATACTGCACAGCAGAACCCAACGTTTATTTGTCAAAGTCTTTCTCTTTCTATTTAACTATACGAAAGACCGCGCGATGCGGTGGGAATAGTGGCAGGATTGTCGTTTTGGCGGCGACTGGTGGTGGTGGTGGTGGTGGTGTGGTCATTGATATAAAGGTAATTGATATAAAAACGGTAGTATAGTTTTTCCAAGAGTTGAGGAATAAATTTAGTAAATTATTTAATTAAGGGTATTTTAAGTATATAGATTAATTATAAAAGAAAGCTTTTGAAAAAGCAGAGGTATTATAGGTATTTTAAAGGCTTAAAAGTTTATACAAAAAATAGGTTGTTTGCTTTATTAAGTAGTATAGATATTAATATTTAGGTTAAAGGTAAAATAAAACAACTATTAACATAAAACAAGTACGACACCATATATAATTTACATGTGGCATAAGACTTTTAAATGATATAAATATAATTTTAAGTGTATATTAGCCATTTATCCTTCCAATTAATTTCTAAATATTTATGTAAACTCTAACCTAAAGCCCCATATCTGCCAACCTACGTCTCTTTGCAAAGCAGCACCCTTCTCTCTCTTTCCAACCACCATCCCATTTCTCCTCCAACCGTCGCTGCCCTTCTTCTCCAGTTATCGTTGGACGCCACATGCCATTGTTCTCCACGCCGCAAGCTACCGCTACTCGCCTCCACCTTCTCCATTGCCGCCAAATCTTCTTCTATCCTCCCGACCCCCCTCGCCGCCGTACGTCCCTGTCCTAACGACGCACACACTCTCTTTCTCTCTTGTCTTATATCTGAAAACCGATTATGATCATGTAGCATCCATGGGTTGCTTGTGAAGATCTGGGTTTAATGGTGATTCCGATGAACATTGATAAAGTTTTATGCTTTTTAATAATCATTGTTAAATTTAGGATTTTGAGGTTTAATGGAAAATATGAATGTAACACCCGTCATTTTAAAACCTGGATTTTTCAAAACTTTGTCTAACGGCGTTAAAACTTTGCGGAAACAAACATTTAAAAGTTGCCCCATCCGTAACGGATGGTTCTTAACATAAAAATGGTGTTACAAATAGCATCGTCGTAATAGTAAAAGCAAAATCCAAGTTATCACACCAACATAAATGCCAACATTATTACATGCAACATAAGTCTTAAATAAAGTAGCCAATTAAACGGCTAAAGGTGAACTCTAAGCATTTGGGAAACTAATGCTAATCTTCTTTATCCTTCTACCCATCTCACCGAGCTAAACTTTGCACTAGCTCAAGCTTGCTTATCCTGAAGACACAACATTTTCATAAAAGCAAGTGTTAGCTAATAAATTAGCTAAGTAAGATACACACAATTTATAAAACGTTCTTCATTTTCATTTTCATAAAATTTCAACAATTATTATATGTTTAAAACATAAACACATCACATAACATCCACAAACATCGTAAGATCATCTCATCTTTACTTATTCCCACATCCATCGCATTTCTTATCATATCAACATATACTTACAACTTAGACAACATCACACCACTTACATATCACATGTAAACATATCACACCTATACGTATAGCACATGTAGGGTAAATACTCCTAATTGTGCCTATTCAACGTTTATATCATACGTCTCAACATATCTTACTTAATCTCACGCCACATCATAGTCCCACATCTTAAATCACATATACATCTTTCTCACGTATTCATATTATTATCTTTTACAACTTATTCTCACTTCTCACATATTACGCACTAGCATTACAACTAGCACGATTTCCCACGTATTATCTTTCAGGAAAGGCAATGCCATTTCCATAGTACCCCGTTATGCTTTTAACATTGGTGGTTAGTCACTCCACCCGGAAATACTAGTCCCACTTAACTATGCCGCAAGGAGCCACTCAAGCGACCACGTACGCACTAGCTTGACATAAAGTAGCACGGGTTAAGCTTAACACTTCCCACGTCATTTCTCACGTATTTAGCTATAGCATTTCCCACGTATTCATATCCTTCTTACTTCTTACGCACTAACTCTAAGGCTAGAACGGTTTCCCACATCTCACATATTACTTTAACCTTACGTATAATCATTACCTAATTAATCCCACATCCACTTTAGCGTTTAATCCCACTAACGTGCACAACTCATAGAAATTCCTACGTGTATCTAGTGAACTAGACATATCATCCTTAAGTCCCACATATAAGCCATCACATATTAATCATCAAAGCATATCAACGACATTATCAACTACACATATCATAATCATTTCATGGCAACATCATTATAGTCATCACACTACATATGCACATAACTACTTTACTTTAAACGTCTTCACAACATAATAAGCCACTACAACATACATACATTCACACATAACCTACCGCATAACCCGGAAAACCAACACACATAAGATAAGCTAGTTAAGAGGTTAATTATAGAAAACTACATTTTGTTGTGCCTCCAGCGTGAGAAAAGTCACGTATCTTACCTGATGACGAGCACCACGATTAATAAGCAACGTTAAAGTATCTTGTTTGAGTTCCTGACTACCTATCACATACATACATTCACACATAACCTACCGCATAACCCGGAAAACCAACACACATAAGATAAGCTAGTTAAGAGGTTAATTATAGAAAACTACATTTTGTTGTGCCTCCAGCGTGAGAAAAGTCACGTATCTTACCTGATGACGAGCACCACGATTAATAAGCAACGTTAAAGTATCTTGTTTGAGTTCCTGACTACCTATCACATACATACATTCACACATAACCTACCGCATAACCCGGAAAACCAACACACATAAGATAAGCTAGTTAAGAGGTTAATTATAGAAAACTACATTTTGTTGTGCCTCCAGCGTGAGAAAAGTCACGTATCTTACCTGATGACGAGCACCACGATTAATAAGCAACGTTAAAGTATCTTGTTTGAGTTCCTGACTACCTATCACATACATACAACCAATATGTAACATAAACGGGGCTCCATAGAACCTCTCTAAGTATCCTATAACATAAGGCAACCTAAGCATTAGGTCTATGGGTCAAATGAGCATGAAAACAAGCCTAAACGACCACCAGAAACAAATATGCGCCGCATGTACCCTTTATGCGCCGCATATCACAAGTCAGGAAGTTCCATATCCATTTATGTGCCGCATAAAATCCCCATGTGCCGCATATCGGGGTTCGACCAGCAACTTCGATTTCGTTTCATCTCAAACTCCTTTCAAACGAGTCCCAAACCTCCACCACGACTTATACCCATTAATTTAACATTGAATAAGACTAAATTGAACCTATGAAAGCATCAATTTATCCTTGAATCAATTACAACAAATATTCACACTTTAAATCACCCAAAAGACGCAAAATCGGCAACGCTTTGATCAAAAACTCAATACATTAAGTGGGTTTCCAATTAACCACCTGGAATAGACTCTAATACATCTAAACAACATAATTCATCATTAAAGTTTGCAACTTGATGTTGCTAGCCAACTCAATTATCGATTCTATTCATGAAAACGTCGATTTTACCCGAAAACATCAACTTTAAACAACCCCAACCCTTATGGCCGAATTTACAGGGACAAAACCGAATTAAAAACTTAGTCAACACTCAATTGATGATATTATACCTGTAAGGTTGATTAACGGATCGAAAAGAAAGCAAAATCCCTTCCGAAAACCCCCGAAATCGACTAGAACTTGAGGAATTGACCTAGGGTTTTGTGTGTAAGAGTTTTCTAGGGTTTTGATCTGATTAAAGGGGCATTAGGTCGTGCATGGGGCCCTATATATACTGGAGCAACTTTCAAAACTTTACATCTAGGCCCTCGCACTTCGTTACAACTCGTTTCGTCACTTAATTGCTCGTTTAACGCATACGGGAACACTTAACGACTCTTATATCTTATCGGGAACACTAAATGACTTCATTAATCATTATCAACTTTATTTTCATTACTTTTAATCACTTTAACACATATCTCACGTTAATCATTTAATTCACACAAACACATATAAATCACATATTAACTAACGGTCACTAACGACAAGTTAACGGTCAACGTCAAAAAGTTTTGTGATGTTACAATGAAGATCTATGTTGCTTGTAAAGTTGTATGTTTTTTGATAAATTGATAACCGATCCCTACAGGCTTTAATAGTTTCTATGGGGTTTGCATAATTATTTTTTTTTATTTCAGGTTTTTGAGATTTAATGGTGGTTGTAAAAATCAGGGTTTGTTTGTAATGTTTTAAGCTTGTCGATATCAATATTTATCAATGTGCATCAAACTTGTAAGGTTTAAAATGGTATCTTGTGAATCAATATTTATCAATGTGCATCAAATTTCGTTGGTGAAATCACCCTGTGCAGCTTTTTTTGCATTTTTAATGTATTCTTGTGTATCAATTTAAACTTAATATAGGAGAAAGTTGTTTTTAAATGAAAAATAGACTATGTGAATCAAAAAACTTTTGTGCATCTTTATTCACATAAAGTCATGCTCGTGCACTAAATATTTCGAAAAGAAATTAGAAATCTGGAATAAAGAGAAAATTGTTTTGGATGTAAATGTCAATTATACCCTTAAATTTAATATTAACTAATTAAATAAAATAATAAATTTAATTATCTTAATTAAGACATTGATCAAGATCTAATGGTCCATATTTTATCTTACTTGTTTTACTATAAAACCTTATAGGTTATTGCATTTGATTGTGATTAATAGGGATTACAAGAGACTATATTTATAGAGTAGCCAAAATCAATACAAGGAAACTAATA
Organism: Erigeron breviscapus; assembly: GCA_034093135.1. Taxonomy (NCBI): domain Eukaryota; kingdom Viridiplantae; phylum Streptophyta; class Magnoliopsida; order Asterales; family Asteraceae; genus Erigeron; species Erigeron breviscapus. The sequence continues at coordinate 21,026,332 of CM067175.1, read as the reverse complement.
CTATAGAAACTTGATAAAAGGAAACTAATGTATGTCTAATATCCCCCCGCAAGCTAAGGTCGGGGAGCAACCTTTAGCTTGGATCTTATGTCGAGGAATCGAGCAGCAGAAAGTGGCTTTGTGAAGACATCTGCAATCTGGTCATTTATAGAAATGAATTGTATAGATAATTTTCTTTCTGCAACTTTTCCTTGAACTAAGTGAAAATCTACTTCAACATGCTTTGTACGTGCATGAAAAACTGGATTTGCTGAAAGATATGTTGCACCTAGATTATCACACCATAACGTGGGAATGTTCTTCATTGGAACTCGAAGTTCATGTAGAAGGGCTTGTAACCATGTAAGTTCGGCAACCGTATCTGCCAAGGCTTTGTATTCAGACACTGTTGACGACCTAGAGACAGTTTTCTGCTTCTGTGCAGACCAGGAGATGAGATTTGATCCAATGTATATGGCATATCCCCCTGTGGATCGACGGTCGTAGGGCAACCAGCCCAGTCAGCATCAGAAAAGGCACTGAGGTTATTGTGATGAGCATCAGTATACGCATGTAAGCTGGTTGTTGAATTTTGTTGTATTAGTAGACCATACTTAACAGTCCCTTTTAAGTATCGAAGTATGCGTTTAACCGTAGAGTAATGGTTGACCGTGGGAGAATGCATGAACTGACAGACTTTGTTGACTGCATAAGCAATATCAGGACGAGATAAAGTCATATACTGAAGTACACCAACAAGTTAACGGTACTTGACAGGATCATCAAAAGAGGGACTGTCACCCAAAGAGAGATTGGCATTAGGAGCAATCGGCGTTGGCATCAGATTGGCTTTAGAAAGGTTTGCACGATCAAGAAGCTCAAGAATGTACTTCTGTTGTGATCGAATGATATCATCTCCACGTGGAGTAATCTCAACTCCCAAAAAATAAGAGAGTTTGCCCATGTCTTGAATTACAAAGTAATGGCCTAAAGAGCGAACCACATGGTCAATGGCACTAGGGTTGTTCCCAGTTAACACAATGTCATCAACGTAGACGAGCATGTACATCAGTGTACCACCCATGGAATAGATGAATAGAAATGGATCTGTTTTTGAGCATGTGAATCCAAGGTGTTGAAGAGTGCTTGATAATCGTTGAAACCACGCTCGGGGGGCCTGTTTGAGGCCATATAGAGACTTGTGTAAGCGACATACATGATCCGGTTTGTGTGGATCAACAAAGCCTTGAGGTTGGTGTAAATAAACTGTTTCTTGGAGATCACCATGTAAAAAGGCATTTTGGACATCAAGTTGTCGTAACGACCATATTTATGCAACAGCTAGCGAAAGAACAAGACGGATGGTAATGGCCTTAACAACAGGGTTGAAAGTCTCTTGATAATCGATGCCGGGTTGTTGTCGAAACCCTTTGGCAACCAAGCGGGCTTTGTAACGTTTAACAGCCTCAGTTTGATCTCTCTTCAACTTATAGACCCACTTACAGTTAACCACATTAGTGTTTGGGGGACCTAAAGTGTCTTGTTCTTTAGAGTGAATGAGGTAAAAAGAGGAGGAAGGGCTAAAAACATTGGTGGGGTGGTGAGATAAAGAGTAAATTAGTGGGGGGGGGAACTAAAGACCATGTCTTGTTCTTTATAAGTGTCGAGTATTCATCAGCCATGGCTTGGTGCCATTGAGGAGAAACGTTGGCTGCGGTAAAGGTAGGAGGTTCAGTGTCAGTATAAAGGTTGGAAGCATGGGTTGTAAAGGATTCAACATTGTATTTCGGGTTAGGTTTTGGATTTTGCCTTAAGTTTGGAGGGCGAGTACGATGTGAGGATGGTGGAACAGATGTGTTTGAAGGTTGGGATGGAGGTAAAGTGGTTGGCGTGGGCTGCGGAGATGGAACAGTGTCAGCCGCTGACGAGGGACCCGGTACAAGATTGTTTGTAGGTAGAGTGTCGTGCGAAGTAGGGACGGTTGTGGGGGTAGGTTCTACATGTGTGTTTGTAGCTAGATTGTCGAGTGAAGTAGGAAGTGTTGTCATGGTAAGAGTTTGTTCAGCAGTCGTGTTTGGAGGTGGTGCTTGAGTAGTTATAGGTTCAGGATATAAAATTGGATTGGGATATGATGAAAAATATGGTTCGGTTTGGATAGGTGTGGAAACTTTGTTTGGCTATGACATAAAGGGAAAGTGGTGTTCATTAAACCGCACGTGACGGGCAATGTAAATGAGGTCAGATGATGGATCAAGACAGCGATAGCCATGATGCGTACTGTTATACCCGAGAAAAACACAAGGTGTAGAGCGGAAATCCATTTTGTTTGGATTGTAAGGCCGAAGGTGAGGAAAGCATTGACATCCGAAGACACGAAGAAAGGATAGATCAGGTTTGTTTTTGAAAATATATTCAAATGGAGACGTGTTAGAGCTGGTACGAGTAGGCATGCAGTTTATAAGATAGACAACAGTTTCAAAGGCATAATGCCAGAATCGTTGTGGAACATGGGATTGTGCCATTAATGTAAGTCCAATTTCCACCACATGACGGTGACGTCTCTCAACAATACTATTTTGTTCACTGGTGTGTGGACAAGAAAGACGATGTAAGATACCAAGTGAGGCGAAAAAAGGAGAGAGTTTTCTGAACTCTCCTCCCCAATCAGTTTGCACTCTTTTAAGTTTCGTAGAGAATTGTCGTTCAACCATGGCGACAAAACGTTTAAAGACCTCAAACACATCGGATTTTTGTTTTAAAGGAAACAACCACATAAATTTGGAGAAGTGATCAACACATAAGAGAAAGTAGTGATGTCCATCATATGAAGTTACCGGTGCGGGCCCCCAAACATCACAGAAGAGATGATCTAAAATATGGGTATTTTTATGTTGAGATGAGGACAAGTGGAGTTTGGAAGATTTTCCAATGAAACAAGAAGTACAATGGAAATCAAAATCTTTGGTAGAGATAGGTAAATGATATTTAGAAAGCATAGTTTGAAATAGCTGGGAATGTGGATGTCCCACACGTTGATGCCATGTAGTTGTAGAGGCTCGGGCGGTTGAGAAAGCAATTTTAGGAATAGGTTGATTGGCTGGGAAGTTGAGTTTGTAGAGTCCTCCATCACTAGGACCCATGAGGAGTGTACTGTGTGTATGTATGTCTTTTACAACAAAGAAGGTGGGGTAAAAGCTAAAATAAACATTGTTGTCACGACAAAATTTTTGAACAAAAAGGAGATTTTGTTTGATTTCGGGAACATGAAGAATATCCTTTACGGAAAAAGTTTTGCTAGGTGAATAATAACGAGATGAATGTTAGGTCCAGATTTACTGGACTCGCTCCAGACTTGAAGACTGGAAAGTCTCTGAAGACTTGTCCAGAAATGATATTTACTGGACCCACTCCAGACTTGACGACTGGAGCGACTCTGAAGATTTGTCCAGAAATAATGGAAGACCAGTGAGCAAAATACTTGTATAGGAAAATCTGGAATCCTCCAGATTAGCTCACTAGACTTCACCCCAGTCCAGATCTATTCTACTGAAGACATTCTCACTGAAGTCAAAGACTGAAGTTAGAATAAAGAAGACTGACAAATGGCGGAGTCCACTGGAAGTCTTACTAGATCTACGACTGGAGGTTTGTCAGTGTTCTAGACCTTACAAGTCTGAACACTGATTACGAGGAATTGACTTTTTGCCTTTACACACTTCCAAAGAACATTCCACTTGTTCTTTACTAAAGTACTTACGTGTGTAAAGGTGGTTGGTTAAAAGAATAAAGTCATATTGATGTGACTTTATCCTTGTACTTTAACCAATGCATTTAATGACCTTGTCGGTTCATTAAATGCATGCAACCATATTTTTACGGCACAAATTCACTGGTGAATTTGTTTGCCTATAAATACAAAGTCATTTCCTTGTTAAAATTACTTTTAGCATTAAAGGTGAATTTGTCTAAATACTCTCGATCGTAACAGGGATACTTCACAACTTTAAGTATCTCGATCAAAAGAGTTATTTGGAAAATATAGATCATTTGTAATTCATAGGTTGTTAGGATACTTACATATTTGTATTATCTTGATTCCGCACAACCTTGTATTTTATTTAACATCATAAATAAAATACACTTGAAACAATTACATTGTGTTCCACCTTTACTTTATTACTTTTAGTCTTGTATTACTTTGTTTATATACTTGCATTTATATTCAAGTAATACTAGTCCAATCTAGTGCATATTAGACTTGTTGTATTTTACACTTGGGTTAAACCATCGAGTGCAGGGACCTCACAATTGGTATCAGAGCAGAAGGCTAAACAAACTTGCCTAGATCTGTTTCTTTGATGGCCACCCCAGAAAATACACAAGGAAGTTTTAATTTTGGTCCTGATCCTAATATCAATGATCAAAATAATGAACCACCACCTGTTAATAACACTAATCCACCACCTTCTCCTCCTACTCCTGCTTCTCCACTTGTGCATGTGCACTACTCAAACAATCCTGTTCCTAAATTCAGTGGGAATAGTGATGAATTTGGTACGTGGAAGGCTAGGATGATATTGCATATCACTGGAATTGAGAGAAACATGATGAAAATCTTAAATGAAGGACCTTATGTCCCCACATCACTTCTCAATGCTCTTCTTGATCCTACTGGATCTAGAAGAGGCAGGGAAAAGAGGGAGGAACATTGGTCTGAAGAGGAGAGGAGATTGGTAAATCTAGATACCCTTCTCAAAAACATGATCCTAAGGGCTGTTCCAGAAACCCTAATTCCCACACTAGTTCTTTTTCCCAGTGCTAAAACCATGTGGGATGAACTAGTGAACCAGTATGAAGGAGGAGATGACACCATTGTCACCAGAAAGGTCTCCTTAAACAAGAGGTATGAGTCATTTTTTGCTCAGCCCAATGAGTCTCTCACTGGTACTTACACTAGATTTATGAGTATCATTAACCAGTTGAGAGGACTGGGGGTTGAGAAAGACAAGGATATACTTCTGGATAAATTTTGTGATATTTTACCCACCAAATGGTCTCACATGATCCTGGTCTTAAGACAAGGTAAAACTCTGCACACTCACACTCTTTCAACTTTATATGGAGCTTTCAGATGCACTGAAGAAAATCAAGCTCAGAGAGTTGTGGCAGAACAAGATGCCTATAACCATGCCTCCAGTAGTTCCAATGTGGTTAGTCATACTGAACCACAAGGTACAGCACTAATATCTTCCGAGAATGTATTTTCTATGAAGAAGATGGTGTCTGAATTCATGGAATCTGGAGAATCTAGTCTTATCTTTCCAGACTGTGATGAATCTGAAAATGATGACCTAGTTGCAATGATTGCTAAAACTTTTAACCGTTTCAAAGCAAGAGCAAATAGGCCATTTGGACAATTTGCATCCAGTTCTTCTACTGATAAGACCAACCTGACATGCTTTAAGTGTGGCAGAAAAGGTCATTTCATGAAAGATTGCAAGTCCAGTCAGTTTGTATCCCAGCCTGGTCCATTTACTTCTAATAAAAAGCCTGATGATAGCTATAAATCTAAATATAAAAAGCTTAAGGCTCAAATTGCTCTCATGGCACAACAAATGGAAAATAATAATAAGTGCATGATTGCAACAACTGAAGAGAAATGGGTTCCTTCTGATGATTCATCTGCTGATGAAGAAGAAGAAAGAGATTGCTGTTACATGGCTCTGGCAGACGAAGAGCACCTGGTGAAGGAAGATGTCACATCTGGAAGATGGGTGGACATTGTTATCAAAAAGGTCAGTGATTATGATATTGAATCTGACCCTGAACTTAAACTGGACATTGCTGAAGCTCTTAATGCTGATTTAATCTTTGTTGAAACTGTTAGATCTGACTGTGTAAATGGTCTAGAAACATATTTTTCTGAAATTACAGTTTTAAAATCAAAATTAAAGGAAATTCAAGACATTGAACTGGCATTTCAAGCCCAGGTTCTGGTAACTGAACAACTGATTCAAGAAAAACAAGATCTTGAAGTCATTTTAGAGAAAGAAAAACTGGTTATTAAATCATGGCTTGAAACCAGAAAGCCATATGATGCTGGAGTAAATCAATTTCCCACTCAAAAACGTGCTTATTTAGATGGAAATACTCATGTTGCATCATTAATACCAGTAATTGATCGGTTACCAGAGGGATTCAGGCCCATTACCATTTATGATGAGCCTGTAACTCCTAAGGCCAATATTTTCCCAGTTCAATCCCGAGAGGTTAAGACTGGAGCATTCCAAATGACCGCTCCAGTTAAAAAGGTCAATCGGAATAAACCTTTGCCTCATACTGCTTCTAATGAACCCCAGGTTCAACAGAAAAAGACCAGTTCCCTACCTAAGCCTCGAGCCCAGTCAACTGGAAAGGCTCAGGTGTCATTTGAAGAAAGTATTTTGTTAAGGTTAGAGAGCCAATTTCAATTACAGACTCGTCAATTTCAAAGTTTTAATGCAAGATTAAACTTTATTGAGGGTACTTCATCTGGCCCTAAACAAAATACCAAACCTTTTTCAAAGAAAGATAAATATATTTCTCCAGTTGAGAAAAAGAAAAAGGTTTCAAAACTATCAACCCAGTGGTCTTTTCAACTAAGACTACTGTTGAAGAAAGTGAACTCAACCAGATACCCCCAGGGACCTATAAGGGAGGGTCCAGTGAACCCATCAGTCGATGGGTTCCTAAATCTAACTGATATATCTGGTGGATGTGCAGGGCGATCGAAAGAAATTTATCTGGTATCTTGACAGTGCTGCTGGCAGGACAATGACCGGATGTAAGACCCTGCTGGAGGAGTTCGTAATTTCTGACGGACCCTCCATTACTTTTGGAAATGATGGTTGTGGAAAAACTGAGGGATACGGTGTTCTGAACAATGGACAAGTCAAATTCAGACGAGTTGCATTTGTGAATGGTTTGAAATATAACCTGATCAGTGTCAGTCAACTGTGTGATGATCTATCAAGTTCTATTCAATATTGCTCAGGGCATTGTATTCAACAAGGACTGGAAGGTAGTATTGATTGCTCCCAGAAGAGGGAATGTGTACGTGATGGATATGGAAAACTCTCCTTCAGAGCAGTGTTTCTATACTCAAGCTGATGAAGACACAAACCGGTTATGGCACAAAAGGTTATCCCATTTAAATTTCAAAAATATTAATAAGTTGTCTAGAAAATAATTGGCAGATGGGATACATTCAGTTTCCTTCAAAAAGGAAAGGCCATGTCCAGGATGTGAGATGGGTAAGCAGAAACGTACCAGTTTCAAGACCAGACAGAATTTTAGCATATCTGAACCACTTCATATGCTTCATATGGACCTCTTCGGTCCAGTGATTATTCAGACTCGTGCTGGTAAAAGATACACCCTGGTAATCGTAGATGAATTCTCCAGATATTGTTGGGTGATCTTTCTCAGGTCTAAGAATGAAGCTGCTGCTGAAATCATCAGTCTTATCAAGCAAATTGAGCTCAAGCATAAGCGAAAGGTGTGTCAGTTAAGAAATGACAATGGAACAGAATTCCAGAATGCAACTCTGGAGTCATTCTGTACTGACACTGGCATCTCCCAGAATTTCTCATCAGCCCGCTCTCCAGAACAAAATAGAGTGGTAGAAAGGAAGAATCGAACGCTGATAGAAGCTGCCAGGAGTATGCTTGCTGAATCTGGTCTCTCTACCAGTTTCTGGGCTGAAGCAATTGCTACTGCTTGTCACACCCAGAACCGGTCTGTGTACATCAAAAGACACAAAAAGACAGCCTATGAAGTCTTAAGAAATAGAAAACCAAATATTGGTTATTTTCACATTTTTGGATGTCCAGTTTACATCCTGAACGACTCCAGTCAGTTAGGCAAGTTTGATGCCAAAGCTGATGAAGGATATTTCTTAGGATATTCAGCCATTCGCAAGGCCTTCAGAGTCTACAACAAGAGACTGGAGAAGGTCCATGAGTCAATTCATGTCACATTTGATGAATCAAATGCTGCAATCAATAAAAAGCCAATCCTTGATACTCCCCCAGTAACTCCAATTGTCTTCTGTGAATCTGATCCTATCAACTACAATAAAGATTCAAAAGATAAAGTTTCCAGTCATCCTGATCTGGAACCTGTTCAGACTAAGAAACTCTCCAGTGGTACTCCATTCTATCCTTCAATTATTTTCAAACTACCCTCTGAAATTATTATTGGATCAGATGTGCGTACTACTCCCCCAGTATCAGTTCCAGTTAAAACTGAACCAGTACTTCAAGAAATGATTTCAAATGAAGAATTTTATGATGCAAATCGTGATTTAAATGATTCAGATGAAGATGTTGAATTAGTCTGGCAAGATCCTCCTCCTGAAGCAACACCAGAGGAGACTCAACTGAACTCTTGCACTGATATTGTTGTCAGTAACAATCCTGGTCAATACTCCAGATGGACAAAAGCTCACCCTATCGATCAGATTATAGGTGACTCCAGTAGAGGAGTTCTGACCAGAAGAGCCTCCAGTAATCAATGCTTATATGTCAGTTTCTTATCACTGATAGAATCAAAGAAGATTGACGAGGCTATGGAAGATCCAAGCTGGGTGATAGCTATGCAAGAAGAGCTTCACCAGTTTGAAAGGAACAAGGTTTGGTACCTGGTTCCTTTCCCAGTTGGAAAGAAAGAACCAATTGGAACAAGATGGGTCTTCAGGAACAAGGTAGATGAATATGGCCACGTAATCAGAAACAAGGCCAGACTGGTAGCACAAGGGTACTGCCAGTCAGATGTCGATTTTGATGAATCGTTTGCTCCAGTGGCTAGACTTGAAGCGATAAGAATATTCTTAGCATTTGCTGCTCATCATCAATTCAAGGTCTACCAGATGGACGTTAAAAGTGAATTTTTGAATGGAAAACTTGAAGAAGAAGTTTATGTTAGACAATCACCAGGTTTCGTTGATGAAAAGCATCCAAACTGGGTATATCGTCTGGACAAAGCACTTTATGACCTCAGACAAGCCCCACGTGCCTGGTATGATACTCTGACTAAACATTTATTGAAACATGGTTTTAAAAGAGGTGCAATTGACAATACCTTATTTATTCTTCATGAAAAAGGTAATCTTCTGATGGTACAAATTTATGTTGATGATATTATTTTTGGGTCTACTGATGACAAAATGTGCAAGAAATTTTCAAAAATAATGTCGACTGAATATGAAATGAGTTTAATGGGTGAATTAACATATTTTCTAGGACTCCAGATTAAACAGACCAGAGATGGTATTTTTATTAATCAAGAAAAATATGTTAGAGATCTTTTAAAGAAATATGATATGAACTCTTCACCATCTAAACCTACTCCAATTTCTGCACCATTAACACTGGACTCAGATCCAGATGGTAAACCAGTGAACACCACTGTCTATAGAGGCATGGTTGGTTCACTGATGTATTTAACTACCAGTAGACCAGATATTATGTTTTCAACATGTTTATGTGCCAGATATCAGTCTAATCCAAAAGAATCTCATATGCTTGCTGTAAAGTGCATACTGAAATACCTTAAGGGTGTCCCCAGTTTGGGTCTTTGGTATCCCAAAGGCTCAGGCATGGATCTAATGGGTTATTCAGATTCAGATCATGCAGGTTGTAAGATAGACAGGAAATCCACTACTGGTGGATGTCATTTCCTTGGTGGCAAACTGGTCAGCTGGACCAGTAAAGAGCAAACTTCAGTTTCATTGTCCACTGCTTGAAGCTGAATACGTGTCTGCAGCCAGTTTTTGTGCTCAGATACTCTGGATGAAGAACCAGTTGCTTGATTATGGTATTAAGTATTCAAAGACCCCAATCTTTTGTGATAATACCAGTGCCATTGCTATCTCGAACAATCCAGTCATGCACTCAAAGACGAAGCACATTGATCTCAGGTATCATTTTATTTGTGACAATATTGTGAAAGGCAACATTGAACTCCATTTTATTCCCACTGACAAAAAACTCGCTGACATTTTTACTAAACCACTGGATGTAAAAACATTTGAATATCTTGTTGGTGAGTTGGGAATGTTAAACCCTTAAATCTGGAACCTTGGTATTGAACGCCTTTGTGTACTATCAGGGATCCTTGATTTAACAGATTTATAAATCTATAACTGCTTAGATATTGAACGCCTTTGTGTACTATCTTTGCATTAATAGATTTTGGATCAACATTCCAGGGGGAAGACTGAAAGATATATTTTTGTCCTTAAAATGTTTTAATTTCAGGGGGAATTTATTAATTTATTTTCTCACTGGACAAATTTTCTGGAAAATATTACTGGTACCTTGTAAATGTGTCCCTCTCACTGGTAATTAGATAGGTTGAAGTGCATGTTTGAGGTGACTTTTGTCTCCTTGTAAATGTGTCACTCTCATTTGTCTGTATTAGTTGATGTGCATGTTTGAGGTTACCAGTCTCTTTCAAATGGTTATCATTGGTACTTTACTGGAGTGTCCCTCCAGTGTACCATCAGTGCATACTTCACTGGCATAATCTACCAGTGATACTGGAGTGTCCAGTCAACCTCCAGATGCACTGACATGAGTCATGGTATGTCAGTCATAATTTTTTTTAATATTTGGTCTTTGTGCGTGCCACGTATGCAAAATCTTTTTGAATAGATATTTATCTTATTATCCTATGTGGTATGTCATTTTTCAAACCTAATGATGGAACTTTTACTTTGGGAAGACAAAAAGTGTGAGTTGGGTAATGTTTGTGGGCTGTAAACCATCACACATTTATGTGTGATGTGATATATTTAATGCGGATCTCAAAACCCGATCAAAATTATATTTGATAATTTCAAATTTAACCGTTTGAGTTCCACATTCTCTCTCCTATATAAATACCCACTTTCACTTTCATTAGCATTTACTTCGAACATATTTACTCCCAAATTCTTCAAATTCCTTCATTTATTTCTTTTTCATTCAATTTCCAATCATAAATCTCTCTCATATTCAATTCATCAAATCTTCATAAACCCTAAATTCAGTTTCTTTTTCATCTATCTATCATATTCAATGGCACCAAGACAATCTAATTCACCGAAAAATCTGCTCGCTGCTGAATATGCTCCCGTTCCAAATGTTGTAAAGGCACCTCATATTACATTAGAGGCAAAGGCCATCAGGAATAAACATGAACAATTGGATGGCTAGACTCACTAGCACCACTCATGCTCCCACCTCTCTCATCGGACGACTGAATGCCTTTTTCCTCAGTTGTCTACTCTATGGTGCTCTTACACTTAATCCAGGTAAAATGTATCATGATTACCTATGTGAATTTTGGTATACTGCTGTGTATGTTGAAAATACTCAATCCATCAACTACACATTGCAACAAGGCACCAGGGCCTTTACTCTCACTGCCGACTCTCTTAAAGATATTCTTCACTTGAACTATCTGGCTGAAAATGAGATGGCAATTAATCTCCCTACTGGTCTTAATTATAGGGATGTGTGTAGATTGATGGGACACACTGATATACTGGATGAGCATGGCCAGTTATCAAGGAAAGGCACTATTTACATGAGCAAGTTAACAGACTCATGGAGATACTTTTTCACTCATCTTGTTGAGTGTTTGGGTGGCAGTTCTGGAGGGTTGGACCAGATTAATCAAATGCAACTCCAGATTGCCTACTGTCTTTGGTTCGGATATAGAGTAGATTTTGCTCAGATTTTCTTTGATGATCTGGTAGAGCGTCTAAGGGTGAAAGGTAGAAAACCGCATATTCCTTATATTCGTTTTCTGTCACTTGTATTTTTAAGAGCTCTAGGTGTTGAGTATGATTTCGATACAAATCATTTTTCTGTGTGTGAATATCTGAGGGAAATGAGTTCATTAAAATCAAGAGCTGGTGAGGTTGAGATTCCTGTAAATATGCTGAATCATTTTAGAAATGATGCACTCGGATCATCAGATGAGCAGGAAGAGGCTCCAGGAGGGAACCAGATTGGTTAAGGACCCTCTGGAGTCCTCAGTGCTTAAATTGTATAACCAAGAACTTCCAGACGTCTTAGGAAGGCTGGAGTTCAGGTCAATCCATATAGAGCCGAATCGAGCCATCCAGGTGACATCATGAATGAAGATGGGTCTCTGATTTTTGAGCAGGAAGAGGCTCCAGGAGGGAACCAGATTGGTTAAGGACCCTCTGGAGTCCTCAGTGCTTAAATTGTATAACCAAGAACTTCCAGACGTCTTAGGAAGGCTGGAGTTCAGGTCAATCCATATAGAGCCGAATCGAGCCATCCAGGTGATGTCATGAATGTAGATGGGTCTCTTATTTTTGAGCAGGAAGAAAACGTTGTACAGATTGTTGAGCAGGTGACTGGTGAGCAAGATGCTCAGATAGATTTAAATAGAGAAGTGGATGATCAGACAGTTGGGACGGCTCCGGATTTGGATGAGGTAAATTCCCCAATGTCTGAAGGTAACATGTTTGATGTTAACATGAACTTTCTGGGTGAAGAAGTAGAAAATGTTGTCACATCTGTTATTATTTCAGTCACCCAACCACTTATCTTTACTGAAATGCCAAAGCACTTGTCTTCAGAAATTCAAATCATTAAGAAGGAAGTGACTGAGCTAAGGAAGACTGTGAATATCACAACTCCAGTGGCAGGAAGAACATTTGGTGCTACAGACAGATACATGCTTGAACAGTTATGGAGTGCCCACAAGTCTCAAACTGGTGGACACTCCAATGGGGAAAAGTCTGAAGTGCAGGTTGTTGAAAAGTCTGTTGCCACTGAGTCTATTCCAGAAGGATTGGTGAAGAAAAAAAAAGAAGTAGTTAGTGCAATTGAAAAGGCCTTTGGCACTGAAGCCATTGTGCAACAAGAAGAAGTGACTGGTACTGATGCCAGTGCACAAGAAGCGCAGAAAGCACTTGGCACTGAAGCCATTGTGCAGGTTGAAGAGGCTACTGGTACTGATGCCAGTGAGCCCCAGTTTGAATCTTTCCCAGATATCACAACTACTCTGAAGTCTGTAAAAGGAAAGCAACATATGGTATCTGGAGAAGAAAGTGAAACTGCTGGGAAGTCATCAGAACTCCCTACTGCTGATGATGATACTTCGAAGAGACTGGAACAATAATGCATTATGATAGAAATTTTTAAGAAAAATCAAAAAGATGAACTGCTGGCCCACAAAAGGGAGATGGCAAACATGGGGACTCTTGATTCTTACAATGCTGGCAGGTTGGGCATACATATTGATGTTTATAAAAGAATGAAGGAAGACCCCAGAGTTCATCAATCCATATAGAGCCGAATCGAGCCATCCAGGTGATGTCATGAATGTAGATGGGTCTCTTATTTTTGAGCAGGAAGAAAACGTTGTACAGATTGTTGAGCAGGTGACTGGTGAGCAAGATGCTCAGATAGATTTAAATAGAGAAGTGGATGATCAGACAGTTGGGACGGCTCCGGATTTGGATGAGGTAAATTCCCCAATGTCTGAAGGTAACATGTTTGATGTTAACATGAACTTTCTGGGTGAAGAAGTAGAAAATGTTGTCACATCTGTTATTATTTCAGTCACCCAACCACTTATCTTTACTGAAATGCCAAAGCACTTGTCTTCAGAAATTCAAATCATTAAGAAGGAAGTGACTGAGCTAAGGAAGACTGTGAATATCACAACTCCAGTGGCAGGAAGAACATTTGGTGCTACAGACAGATACATGCTTGAACAGTTATGGAGTGCCCACAAGTCTCAAACTGGTGGACACTCCAATGGGGAAAAGTCTGAAGTGCAGGTTGTTGAAAAGTCTGTTGCCACTGAGTCTATTCCAGAAGGATTGGTGAAGAAAAAAAAAGAAGTAGTTAGTGCAATTGAAAAGGCCTTTGGCACTGAAGCCATTGTGCAACAAGAAGAAGTGACTGGTACTGATGCCAGTGCACAAGAAGCGCAGAAAGCACTTGGCACTGAAGCCATTGTGCAGGTTGAAGAGGCTACTGGTACTGATGCCAGTGAGCCCCAGTTTGAATCTTTCCCAGATATCACAACTACTCTGAAGTCTGTAAAAGGAAAGCAACATATGGTATCTGGAGAAGAAAGTGAAACTGCTGGGAAGTCATCAGAACTCCCTACTGCTGATGATGATACTTCGAAGAGACTGGAACAATAATGCATTATGATAGAAATTTTTAAGAAAAATCAAAAAGATGAACTGCTGGCCCACAAAAGGGAGATGGCAAACATGGGGACTCTTGATTCTTACAATGCTGGCAGGTTGGGCATACATATTGATGTTTATAAAAGAATGAAGGAAGACCCCAGAGTTCATCAATGTCTGGAAGCATTGGATGACGTCTATATACGCTCCAGGTACTCTGAAGAAGAACAAACTTATGATGCTGTAACTTATGGTGTCAGTGTAGTTGAACTGATCAGACAAAGGACAGAGGAACTGGTGAACCTCCAGAAAAAGATCAGAAAAAATGCTGGTGCTCTGGAGATAGAGTACAGAAAGAAGATAAAGGGCTTACCCAAACTTACTGCCAAACAGATCAAAGAAATCAGAGATGCTGATCTGAGCACCTTCATTCCCTTGGATACTTCACAAAGAATCAATCGTGAAGAACTCCAGTCTGCCATCGAACAGCAGAGGGTATCCAGGGAAACTGAATACATGATCCAGATGGCAAAGAAAAAAGCCAAGTATGAAGATATGTTGAAATTCAGGGCTGATGCCAGAAGGATCATAGGTGCAGAGATTAAATTAGCTGAAAATCATGAAGGCATGAGCAGGTTTGAAGTAAAATTGACCAGGGAGGGTAACTTTACTGATGAAAGGAAGAGTTCTTCAGTCCAAGCTTTTGGATGGACTGAACTGAAGGAGATAGCCTTAACGTTCAGGGGGAAGACTGATTTGTCTACTGATGTTAAAGCATTTTTGAAGAGGATTGAGAAGGTATGGAAGAGAAAGCAACAGATGGAAGTTGCAATAGGCATGAAACCACCACTGTCTGTACCATCCTCTCCATCTCCAAGGAGAAAGGCTTCTGAAGATGCTCCAGGACAGACGTCGAAGAGAAGGGCCTGACTCTTGTATCATTTTACTTGTACTTGTATTTATTTACCAAAATTGTAACTTATTTTCTGTTGATGGCTGTAAATATAGTTACATATTTTGATTCACAAGTAAGTGATCAGATTTAGTCTAAGTAAGAACTAAAAGATGAAACTGAAACACTGATGATCTATAAAGTGTTCTCCAGTAACTTAAAATTTTTTAGACTAAGTCAAAACAAGTGTTTTTCAAGCATACAAAGTTGTATAGATAGAAGCTTGAAAAACCTTGCATTAATTCTGAACAAATAGGGTGAATTTGTTAGCTCCAGACTTGAAGACTGGAAAGTCTCTGAAGACTTGTCCAGAAATGATATTTACTGGACCCACTCCAGACTTGACGACTGGAGCGACTCTGAAGATTTGTCCAGAAATAATGGAAGACCAGTGAGCAAAATACTTGTATAGGAAAATCTGGAATCCTTCAGATTAGCTCACTGGACTTCACCCCAGTCCAGATCTATTCTACTGAAGACATTCTCACTGAAGTCAAAGACTGAAGTTAGAATAAAGAAGACTGACAAATGGCGGAGTCCACTGGAAGCCTTACCAGATCTACGACTGGAGGTTTGTCAGTGTTCTAGACCTTACAAGTCTAAACACTGATTACGAGGAATTGACTTTTTTCCTTTACACACTTTCCAAAGAACATTCCACTTGTTCTTTACTAAAGTACTTACGTGTGTAAAGGTGGTTGGTTAAAAGAATAAAGTCATATTGATGTGACTTTATCCTTGTACTTTAACCAATGCATTTAATGACCTTGTCGGTTCATTAAATGCATGCAACCATATTTGTACGGCACAAATTCACTGATGAATTTGTTTGCCTATAAATACAAAGTCATTTCCTTGTTAAAATTACTTTTAGGATTAAAGGTGAATTTGTCTAAATACTCTCGAGCGTAACAGGGATACTTCACAACTTTAAGTATCTCGATCAAAAGAGTTATTTGGCAAATATAGATCATTTGTAATTCATAGGTTGTTAGGATACTTACATATTTGTATTATCTTGATTCCGCACAACCTTGTATTTTATTTAACATCATAAATAAAATACACTTGAAACAATTACATTGTGTTCCACCTTTACTTTATTGCTTTTAGTCTTGTATTACTTTGTTTATATACTTGCATTTATATTCAAGTAATACTAGTCCAATCTAGTGCATATTAGACTTGTTGTATTTTACACTTGGGTTAAACCAGTGCAGGGACCTCATAATTGGTATCAGAGCAGAAGGCTAAACAAACTTGCCTAGATCTGTTTCTTTGATGGCCACCCCAGAGGGAGCGGACGGCGGCGGAAGGCGACAAACGGTGAAATTGATTAGATGGGTTTGTTCGGAATTGAAGGAATAAGAGACTGGCGGCGGCGGTGATGTCAGACGCACCGTAAAAGTACAGATTTGGACCGGAAATTAAAAATTCCGGCAATTACAGTCGATGGCGCGTGAAACGACGACGGCGGCTGAAATTTTCTGGGTTGTTTTTCGATTTCTATGACTGAAACTTCTGTATGTGTGTTTATTGTGATCCGAGCCCTGTCAGTGGTCGGATTCGTGGAGCAGCCGCTTTTTCGGCGATTTTCCAGCGACCTTTATGGAGGTGACGGTTAAGGTTTGTTATTTAGGGTTTATTGGCTCTTATACCATATAAAACCTTGTAGGTTATTGTATTTGATTGTGATTAATAGGGATTACAAGAGGCTATATTTATAGAGTAGCCTAAATCAATACAAGGAAACTAATACTATAGAAACTTGATAAAAGGAAACTAATATATGTCTAATATGTTTTATAATACCTATCCTCTTAATATTTATATAACACACATAAATTAATATGTGTTATATTCTTCGTTATTTCAGCTCCAATCTCTATTCTATTCGTCAATCATTTTCATTTAGCTTGTTTTTGTCATATTTCATCTCATTGACCTTTAATCAAGTAAATCACATATTAAGTATAAAAATCTATAAAACGACCACAATTTAAACATAAAAGAGATGGTATATTGCATAAAGTAAATACGTATAAAATAGTTGATGTAAGTCGTCAATAAGGTCCTGGGTGGGTTAGCGGGTTGGCGAGCTAACAAATCTCTGAGCCTAACCCGACCAACTAAAAATTTTGTCTGGAATTTCAACCCGGACCCGACCAAGAAATACATGGGTTGGCTAATCAGTAATTCAAATAGATTGATTTTAGGTCAAGTGGATTTAATGTGAATGCTCTCAAGTAAATTTGTATTGATTCAAATAGGTTGTTTTTAGATCAAGTGGCTTATTGGTTGGTCAGTTTAGTTGGTTTGGATCAAGTGGATCAAATAAGTCGGTATTAAATATTATTAAATTGCATCGACAGGTCAACCTGACAACCCAATAACCCAACACAGACCCGACATGAAACAATTCAGGTCGACGATATTGACAGCCCTACCCTTGATGGTTTTAGGTCGATTTTAAGTTTGGTCAAGTATGAACAGTCTTAGTGTTAATAGTGTTGAATACATTTTACATTCAACTGACAAGAATAATATCCATGATTTCACACACGTAACTCAATGTAAAAGACTTATAATAACATGTTCACATTCTTAACTCAATTATATGATATATCATGTTATTTGGGCCATTAAATGGTTCTTAGATTATCCCATTTAGTTGCATTTACTGATAAAATGCTTTATTTATGTCGTAGAATTTCTCAAATACCTTTTTGTTGAATTTAATTGTTTGTTTCATTTAAATTTTAGTTTAATAATAATGAACTAACTACAATTCAACTTTCATGAATTGTATATACACAACTATATTCGTTTTTATATTTTTTTTTTGTAAAGTTAGTTTCAATTCAGACGTGTTGGAGACAATTTTAACCAACGATTTGCTGGACCTCCAACCCCCTCCTCATCTCTGGGCCCCACATAGTGGATTTAGAAGATACCCCTGGCCAACCCACCTAAGTGGAGTTGGTTATATTAAGATTATTTTGTATATATATATATATTATAAGTCACAACTCAATAGATGGTACTACTTGAAGACACCTCTATGTCGATGGTGAGATTACTTTGCAATATACACACTGATCTAGAGACGACCAGTTGCAGTGAGTATATATACCAGGTTAATGGATAGATTACTTATTAAGGTGACAATATGTAATAAGTAAAGACAATGCAATAATTAAAGTACTTGTAAAGTAAATCTCGTGAGACGATATGTAATTTTCAAGTGTAATTTATTTATTAACTTTAAATAAATTACAAGGTTGTTGCGGAACCAAGATAATACAATAATTTAAATATCCTAACAACCTATGAAATACAATCGATCTAATACTTGGAAATTCTCTTCAACAATCGAAACACTTAAAGTTGTGAAATGTTCTTTATTGCGATTGAGAGAATATTACACAAGTTCACCAAGAATATGCAAATGTCAAATATGCAAAGTTGTTTCTTGGTTGTGCAAAGACCTCTATTTATAGGCAAAGTTGACATTGGGATGTCAACTTTGGCCGTACAAATATGGTTGAGAGCATTTAAGGAATTGCATTTAATTCCTTGAACATGCTTGATAAAGTAAGACATAAAGTCACTTTATCCAACCCGCTTTATGTACTTTTGTACTTTAAACATAGACAATTGCTATTGTCCGGTTAATAGTACATAAAGCAAAAAGGTCTTCCTCGTAATCAGTGTAAAGCTTTGTAAGTGCTTTAAACTGATGTTCTCCAGTTTCGATCTGGGCAGAATGTCCACTGGGCTTCGCTGCCATGGTTATTCTCTTTCTTTCACTTGTTGTCTTCGACTTCAACTGGAATGTCTTCATTCTTTGATCAGATCTCAACTGGAGGAAGTCTTCAGTGGCATCAACTGTACACTGGCCACTGGACTTCATATATTTCTGGACAAATCAACTGGTCTCCAGATGCAACTGGAGACGCTCCTATTTACCAGTAAACTGGACCTAACAAATTCCCCCTATTTGTCCTGAAATATTACCAAGTCTTTTCAAGTTTTGTATCTATACAAAGTATGAACTTGAAAGACTTGTTTTGACTAAATCTATCTAATTTTCCAAGGCATTTTTATAGATCATCAAATGCCTTGGGTATTTCTTTTGAGTTTGTTAGATTCAATCAGTTATCTATCTTGTGGTTACAATCTGGCAACTTTATTTATACAAGGAAATGAAAATTTATATAAGTTACAATATTACAAAATAAAAATACAAGTAGATAATAAGAAGTAGAACTTCAACTGGAAGGCCCTTCACCAGTTCTTTTTCTTTTGTTCAACGAACCAATAGGTTGAGAATCCTCTGGGTCAATATTCAATCTATTTTCCAGTTGTTCTTTGTGTTGAATCTTGCCCTTTAACAAATTTATCCAAGCCTTCTCAAGCCTATTCTTCATTTCTTTTGCTTCCAAAAAGTTGACCATCTCAACCCAATCACTTAACCCATATTGCAAAACTGATGGATCTTCAGTTGTCACTAGTGGCCCTCTAGTGTAACTGACTTGCACTCTGAACACTTTTGTGCCTGGTTTAACCACAACACTTACACCATTTATAGTGCCATTGTGCTTTCTTTTTGACATGATCGAGGAGTAATAGGCTCTGGCTTCAGATTCATTGGCAATCTTAATAGATCCAGATAAGGCAGAATGCACAGTGTAACAACCCTCAATTTACGACTAGGACAAAGTACTTAGATTTGTCTAGGTATCTATCCCTAGAGTTATATTAAGAGATTTGACCTTTTAGACATTTAGGGCGTGGTGATATTTGCCCTCTAGTTCAATAGAATGCCAAAAGGAAGCCAGTTGCCTTAGAAATGCCATAAACAATATCTATAATCATTCAAGACAATCTCAAGCTATAAATTAGTTCTAACTGAACTTGATGAAACGTCAATGAACCAAAAACTTTATTTCGAGAAGTCAAGTTATAAAAATAATTGTATAAGACTCACAAGATGTGACAACAACCAAAAATCTTTATAAATGTCCAACAATTCAAACACCAAGCTAATTAAAGTACATTTGAACATAAAAATATTATGACACTCTCTAAAATGTAGTTATAAACTATTATGTACATAAAAATGAGTTTGAATAATAATAAGTGTATATATATGTAACTAAAATAAATGCAAGTATTGAATAATTAGTATGTAACAAGTTTTGAAAACACAAAAATATCATATATACATACACATTTACGGATATATATAAACATACATGTAGGAACACATCTTGTACCATAAGGTCCTAATAACTAGTACATAAGTACTTATGCATGAACATATACATACAAGTTATACATACATACAAAACAACTAACACAAACTAAAATCCCTTTCAAATTTTAAAGCATAATTCGGCCCTCCCCCAATACCCAAAACCAAAACAACCAATGGGAGATTAGCTAGTCTTTTATTCTTGCATTATTCCAAGGTACATTGTACCAAAAGCTACACTCAACCTTCCTTACACACACATGCTCACTCTTTCTCTTCCCAACACATACACTTCCTCTTTCCTCTCAAAACTCTCTCTTTTCTTGTTTTTCTTCTTGTACCTACGGTTTAGAGAGCAAAAAGGCAAGGAAAAATCAATCTTAAGTTATAATAATAATAAGGGTTTTTAAAAGGATTAATCAAGGGTTAATACAAGATAGGATTAAGGGTTGTTTCAAGCTTGGATTAAGGGTTATTAGAAGCAAAAGAGGCCACGAAAATTCTGCCCTAAATCATCTTCAAAACCGAGTTCAAGAAGGGTATAAATCTCCATCTCTTTGTTTAATCTATCTTGTTTTTGTATATATTAAAAGATCTTTATCAAAAATCATGTTTTTCTTTGATTTTCTTCTTGATTTAAACTCAATAAGGGCAAGGTTGATAGATCCTTATCTCACATGTTCATGCATGTAAAGATCTAGAGAAAGGATTCAATGATTCAACAAGAACAAGACCCAAGAGTTGGTAGTTGTAAGATTTGTTGTATATTTGCTAAATGGGTCTCATAAAAATGGTTTTCTATGAAATAGAACACCCTTATATTTCTGTGATTTTTCATCAAGAATGATATTTTCAAAAGTTAGCTTAAAGTTTATAGCTTGATCTTGTTCAAAAGTGTTAGATCTTAACATGCATGCTTAGATTTATACTAGTTTATGTTGATTTTGAATTAGGATGTGAGAAGGATCTTTGGATGACGATTGATGATTTTGAAATTGATAATAATCTGTAAATTTGATGTTAAGAGCTACAAAATAAAGTATTAATCTTGTAAATGATAAACTCAAGTGTTAATTAAGCAAGAATGGTCATTGGTGAGTTGATATAATCAAGAACATTCTGACAGAAATAATCTTCTGTCTTGGGACGGATAAACTGAGCATGTGAGGGCCGTTTCAAGCAAAACTTTCAAAATAAAAGTTGTAGATAAACGGGTTAAATTTAACCACCAACTGGAATCACTCAAAAATACTGAAACAAAACAAAAGATATGATTTTGCTACTAAAACGGGTCAAAACTGCATTTTTGTCTGAATATTTTATCAACTTTGACAATTTTTATCTCCTAATCCATAGGTTCCAGGAGGCCATACTTGGTGGAAAGTAATTCCAATGTGTCTTAAACTTAAAATAAAATCATGGAATTTTTATTAAGAGCAAAACCCAAAGAACTTTTATAAAACTTTCGTGTATGCAAAACAGTGACTGTTTTGACCACTTCCATTTGTAAAAATATTTAGAGGTAGTAAACATTCTTTATAAATTAAGCCAAAATTTACAAAATAAGTGGACACATATAGGTTATTGTATAAAAATCAGGAGGGTCCAAATAATTCAGTTTAACCCCAAAACAGTAGCCAACATTTCATAAAAATGTGAAGTAAAAACAGAAAATTCAGAAGTAAACCAATAATTTGTGTAATGGGCTAAAAGATACACTAAGGACCATAATGGGCTAAAAGATACACTAAGGACCATAATGGGCTAACAGAACACTAAGGACCGTAATGGGCTAAAAGATACACTAAGGACCATAATGGGCTAACCCGGCCCAAATAATAAACCCTTTTGAACCATAAATCAGTAGGCCACTGGGCCCAATAAACCATGTAGCCCAATAACTAATATAACCCATTAAGCACATAACCCAAATAAGGTTAAACCCAATAACTAAATTAAGCCCAAGTCACTTAAAAACCCATAACACTTAGGCCCAATTTGGTAATGGCCCATAACACCTAAGCGAATTTCATAAACCTGAATAATCATAAGACATATTGAGGAATATGTGAGTAAAAGATAAGCGTAATCAAAGTAACACAAAAATGATGATTAAGTAGAATGGAAATAAGTAATTACGTTAACCAAAATATAGATTGATATCACAAATGCTATTTAGTATTAAAATTGGTTACACATCCAATGATGTTTAAAAGAACATAACTTAATATGGTATTTCCATATGATAACCTAAGATGCCAAACGAAACCACAAATGAAGGCAAGTTACCGAAATTCTAACAACTTATAACTACATGTATAATGAAAGTGACCCTTTTACACCAACACTCTCTACAACCAAAAAGATGCGAATATTAACAATACACTTGGATCCCAAAATTTATAACAACATAATGAAAGTGGCATTCTAAGTGATGGCTTAAGATAGGAACTTGCGTATATTAGTCCTATCGTAGGGATAGTCTTGGCATTGAAAGGTGATTGAGGACCATAAGGAATACATGATCAAGGAAGCGATAGATGGGAAGTACCCATTTTGGATAAGTGTATATAATGCTCGGCATATCAAGGTGAGTCATAGCCCCCTTTCAAACTCTTTTATGTGTTTTACTTTCGGGGTGAAAAACATGATAAATAAAATTGCTTTATATATATGAATGATTCTTGAAAGAATGATTATGAAATGGGATATATTGTATGTTCAATGTGTTATAACTTATATGATGAGCTTGAGTTCTGTCAAACTGTATCACTTCGGTACACTACTATTAACTCCAAAAGGGGAGGCCTGTAGTTAGAGGGTTGCGCAACTAGGAGTCGTCCACTCACCCACTAAAATAGGTAACGGTGGAATGTTGGTTGCCTTCGTGACGACCTTCACTTCCAGTCCGACCCGAGCGGTGCTCTAATCTACTTTATATTAGGCGGTCGTCTCCATGGCACGATCCCCTTCTTTATTAATCGCACTTGATTGACAGCTTGTGCTATGAAATGAAATATCATGTTGGTTGGGACAGGAAATGGTCTTAGTAGTGGCTCAAGCATTTACTCATCAAATTATGCCTTTGGCTAAATATTATTGATATGATTTATGGTTGGATATTATGGATTGAACATACGGTTTGGGTATTTATAACACCCCAACATGGCGGAATCATGGGGTATCACTTAGAAAAGCACAGCATGACATGGGAAATATGTAGAGTCAAACTATATGCATTCAATAGATTGAAACAATCTACAAGCTCATTCAAATACATTACAATAATCAACATTTATCAAAAATACACACTCAATCCATACTTAAAAGAAACTGTTCAAACGATAGTAGTTGATCCTAAGCATAACCCATTAAAGGGAAATAAGGATCACGGATCCAGACAGTCTAATGCAAGTCCAATCCTAGCAATGCAGGCATATAATCATCCATTCTGTCTCTGATTAACTTGATTACCTGAAAAGTGTACTAAAGAGCGTCAACATAAAGTTGGTGAGTTCGTAGGGATATATAACAAGGAATAAACGTATCGGGAATACAACCGTTAACGATATACGGGGATTAGAATACCTAATCACATCAAGAAAACCCTAACAGGGTATACGTTAGCACAACATCAACACATATCACGATTCAACACATTTCAGCACGACTTACATGTCTTCCAAAGGCGTGATCATTACAGCATGACTTACATATATTCCAAATGCATGTACAACAACATGACTTATGTGTCTTTCAACAGCATGTATAACGGCATGACTTACATATATTTCAAAGGCATGTTCATACGTTCCAACGTTTAACAACAACGAATCCATATAACAATTAACAACGTTCAACAAGCACGTTTAACAACAACGAATCCATATAACAATTAACAACGTTCAACAAAACACGTATGTGTACACTTTTCAGCTCGAATCTCAATTGAGTAGGGAGGGTTTACGAAACTCACCTTATTGTTGATAGTTCAACAGCAAAATAGAAGAGATTGATGTAGTTAACGATGACGAGCGAGTCAACTGGCCACGTTACGTATTCCCTAATTTCAATGTGAATTGATTTACATTCGTGCTAAATTCCAAATATAGATATACAACTATAAGGATTTATTAATACGCTTGTCAACGTAATTTTTGTTATAAAAGTTTAAGGGACTAAATTGTCAAATGTCCAAAGTATAAGGACGAAAAATGATACCTTTGAAAGTGTAGGGTAAAAATGTAACTTTCCGTATGTAATACGTATCCGTAGGATATATAAAGTATTCCTCTGATATTTCTAAATCCTTTTGAAGTATTTTTTAAATAATAGGATTAATACGAAGAATGTATTAATCTTGTAACGAATAGATGTTTTCAATAGCAGATATATGAAAAGATACCTTGAATGGTATGTATTATAATCAATACAAAATGTATTGATTACAATTGAAGAGATACCTTAAATGGCAGGAAAAACCAGCATTTTATTTCCAAGTTGTGTTAGGGTTGGCCTTGGGTCGTGAAGAATACCGGGGCGAATTAAGTTGCTTAGTGATTGCTTATGCAAACTTTTCGCGAACTACCTTCCATTCCTCCAGCATAAGCCAAAGAGGCCCAAGGTGCAATCACTTTCGGAAACATTGTGCGGTTAAAAGCGTATCGAGGATATATTCTATCCATAAATCAACCAATTCGAAAATACGAAATAATTCACAGATGGTGAATAGTAATTATATGAATTAGGATAGTTAGGTATATAACTATGCCCTTGTTTATATACCATAATAAGTATTTAAAATGATTTAATAAAAGTTTTACGATTTCTCGTACTTTCGCTAATAATTCATTTTTTGCAATAGTAACAATATTTCAATATTCATATATAAAAGCGATAGTTACCGTATTTAAATGCAATTATGTATCAATTAAGTATAAAATTAAGTTGACAAGCATTTCAATACATAACATATATTTCTAAATCCTTTTGAAGTATTTTTAAATAATAGGATTAATACGAAGAATGTATTAATCTTGTAACGAATAGATGTTTTCAATAGCAGATATATGAAAAGATACCTTGAATGGTATGTATTATAATCAATACAAAATGTATTGATTACAATTGAAGAGATACCTTAAATGGCAGGAAAAACCAGCATTTTATTTCCAAGTTGTGTTAGGGTTGGCCTTGGGTCGTGAAGAATACCGGGGCGAATTAAGTTGCTTAGTGATTGCTTATGCAAACTTTTCGCGAACTACCTTCCATTCCTCCAGCATAAGCCAAAGAGGCCCAAGGTGCAATCACTTTCGGAAACATTGTGCGGTTAAAAGCGTATCGAGGATATATTCTATCCATAAATCAACCAATTCGAAAATACGAAATAATTCACAGATGGTGAATAGTAATTATATGAATTAGGATAGTTAGGTATATAACTATGCCCTTGTTTATATACCATAATAAGTATTTAAAATGATTTAATAAAAAATAGAAAAAAGAGAAAAGTGAAAGAAAAAAAAAAAAAAACAAAAAAAAAAAAAAAAAAAAAACCAAAAAAAAAAAAAAAAAAAAAAAAAAAAAAAAAAAAAAAAAAAAACAAAAAAAAAAAAAAAAAAAAAAAAAAAAAAAAAAACCAAAAAAAAAAAAAAAACAAAAAAAAAAAAAAAAAAAAAAAAAAAAAAAAAAAAAAAAAAAAAACAAAAAAAAAAAAAAAAACAAAAAAAAAAAAAAAAAAAAAAAAAAAAAAAAAAAAAAAAAAAAAAAAAACAAAAAAAAAAAAAAAAAAAAAAAAAAAAAAAAAAAAAAAAAAAAAAAAAAAAAAAAAAAAAAAGAAAACTTATAACAAGAAGGGAAAGGATGATTTTAGACTTATAGAATGCTAAATTGAGAGAGAATGAAGTTTAAGGTGTGAGTTTTTATGATAACTTAAGCCTAGTATTTATAGTAAATAAAATGGAGTTAAATATAATAAAAATGATGTACATTCTTGACTTTGTAACCTCATGGAATTAAATATGATAAAATTAGTATCCATTCTTGACTTTAACAACTTATGATCAGATTTTTAAAGATATTTATGTAACAACCCTCAATTTCTGACTAGGACAACTCACTTGTAATTATCTAGGTATCTATCCCTAGAAGTTTATTAAGAGATTTGAGCTTCTAGACATTAGGACATGGTGATATTTGCCACCTAGCTCAATAGAATGCCAAAAGGAAGCCAGTTGTCTTAGAAATGCCATAAACAATATCTATAATCATTTAAAACAATCTCAAGCCATAAATTAGTTCTAACTGAACATGACGTGACATCAATGAACCAAAAACTTTATTTCGAGAAGTTAAGTTATAAAAATAATTGTACAAGACTCACAAGTTGAGCTAACAATCAACAATTCTTATAAATGTCCAACAATTAAATCATCAAGCAAATTAAAGTGTATGTAAACACAAATATATGATGACCATCTTAAAAGTATATTATTAATTCTCCATGTACATAAAATGCTTGAATAATAATAAGTGAATATATAAGTCTAACGAAAATACAAGATTATAACTAATGAGCTAAATGATAAATCAAAGACACAAATGTATATAAATATACATATAACATACGGATATATATATGTATATGAACACAAAAATATGGCTCAAAAGTCTACCAACTAGTCATCTTAAGTATCCATACATACACCCATACTTACTTACAATTTATACAAATACATACACACTTAAATTATACTCTTAAAAATTCAAAAACCCTCCCTTTTCTCCCTTTCAAAACCGGCCCCCAACACCCTCAAGGCACTCCACCAATCAAAAAAATAACTAGATGTATCATCCCTCCATTTCCAAGACACAACTTGGATACCCTTACACTCCATCCTTCCTTACACTCAAAAACCACTTTACTTCTCTTCCCAACACACACACACATCCATTTCTCTCTCAAAACTCCTTCCCCTTCTTCTTTTTCTTCTTATTTACGGTTTCAAGAAAGCAAGAACAAGGAAGGAAAAATCAATCTAAAACTATAACAATAATAAGGGTTTATGCTAGATTATTAAGGGTTGTTTCAAGCAAAGATTAAGGGTGTTTAGAGCCTTCAAAGTCACGAAATTTTCTGCCCAAAAACATCATCAAAACCAAGTTCAAGAGGGTATAATCTTCATCCTTTTTACTAGATTAAATATTGTTCTTGTTTATGTTCAAAGGTTTTATCAAAAGTTTATGTTTTCTTCTTGTTTTCTTTGTAATATACACTTGATGAAGGCAAAGTTGATAGGATCTTTCTCCTCATGCATATGCATGTCGAAATCTATGAGAAAGATCCAAGGATTCAACAAGTTTAAGACCCAAAAGTGTTGTTATAAATTAGTAGCTTTTAAAGTGATTTTCCTTTTGATAGATCTATATGTTTTTGTATATTTTGAAGAATATATTTCTGAGATTTTTCATTAAAAAGATGTTTTTATGTTGTTGAAAGTTAGATCTATAAAGATTGGTATTGGAAAGTGTTGATTTGAATGAATACATGTTAGATCTAAGAAAGTTGAATCTTGTTGTTGGATTATGAGATGGATGGACTTGTGTTAAGTGAAAAATATGTTAAAAGAGGTATAATAATCTGGAAATTTGATGTTAAGAAGTATAAAAATAAAGTATTAATCTTGTAAATGATGAACTCAAGTGTTAATAAAGCAAGAATGGTCATTGGTGTGTTGTTTGGACCCAAATGCTTCTGACAGAATTATTCTTCTGTCTTTGGACGGATAAACTGGGCATGTGAGGGCCGTTTCAAGCAAAACTTTCAAAATAAAAGTTGTAGATAAAAGAGTTAAGATTAACCTCCAACTGGAATCACTCAAAATACTAAACCAAACCAAAGATATGATTTTTCTACCAAAAGTGGTCAAAACTGGATTTTTGTCTTAATGTTGAGTCAACTTTGACGATTTTTAATTCCTTAACCAATAGGTTTCAGAAGTTTAAACTTGGTGTGAACTGAGTTCAAAGTGTCCCTAACTTAAAATAAAATTGGGAGATTTTCTTAAATGTCCATCATAGAAATCTTTTATAAAATATATTGAGTCGCACAGCAGCAAGCTTTCTGACCAACCTTGGTTTTGTAATTTTTAGAGGTAGTAAACAATGTCTGAAAATTTAGCAAAAATTCACATAAATATAGGACACACATATGTCTCTGTACAAAAATCACCAACGTCCAAATAATTCAACTTAACCAAAAATGACTACTCAACATTCTATGAAAATAAGGGTTAAAACAGAAAATTCCAAGTAAAAGTTCTTCACAACAAAATAAGCTAAAAGTCACTAGATTGCAACTTTAATCAACTCCAACAATCTCGTAACAAAACGTATTATAAACCTACTGAGAATATGTCAAATGAAAGTTATAAAACTTAACTTGGTTATTAAATGGCAAAGGCAAGCCTACAAATCACAAATTCGGTTCATATAAGCACTAACCGAAAGCTTTAAATTGCACACAGCACACCACCACCACGATCACAACTTAAGACACCAAAATATAATGAACATTCTGTAAATAATGGAATAAGGATGAAAATCCATTTTGAAGCACTTTAATTGCTTGAGAAATGAGGCTAAAATCACCATTTCGGTAAACGATTTTTAATCATAAAACCCTCAAAATAAGCAAGACACAAGAGAGGTTGAATTGATATGATTTTGTATGGATAAAAGTTGCCTAAAAGGCCTGAGATTTTTGACCAAAATGTTTAGTGATGATTTCTAAGAATTTCCATGAATTATTGAATTTAAATAGTAATTAAAAGACATAAAAATCCATAAATAAATTATGCAAATCAAGAATGAAGTTAAATCATCTTAACCATTGATAAAATAACTAAAACCTACTGGAGAAAAATAGTTAAAAGGCAAGATACATGTGTTACATAATTTAAAGATAAATAATTGAGTAAAAATAATTAATTAAAAATTATCATTAAAATAAATGGAAAATACACAAATAAAAGTATAAATCATGAAATTATAAATTAAGGAGCATATATATCAGAAGATAATTCAAATGAAGTTATCCATAATTTATAAAGGTAATTATGACACTTAAAAGTATTTTTAAGGAATTATCTAATTAATAAATCAATAAAATGAATAAATAATTAATTAAATAATATTAAATTAAATAAATAATTATAAATCAGAAAGTATTCATAAATATTAATATTATGAAGTTACTAATGTCAAATATTATAATCAAGCAAAGCACACCATGGGAACCATGATAATCAAAGGCAAGTTACCGAAATTCTGACAACTTATAACTACATGTATAATGAAAGTGACCCTTTTACACCAACACTCTCTACAACCAAAAAGATGCAAATATTAACAATATACTTGGATCCCAAAATTTATGACAACATAATGAAAGTGGCATTTCTTAGTGATGGCTTAAGATAGGAACTTACGTATATTAGTCCTATCGTAGGGATAGTCTTGGCTTGAAGTGAGATTGAGGAATATGACGGATATATGATCAAGGAAGTGATAAATGGGAAGTACCCATTTTGGATAAGTGAATATAATATGCGGCATATCAAGGTGAGTCATAGCCCCTTTTCAAACTCTTTTATATGTTTTACTTACGGGGTGAAAAGCATGATTAATTAAAATGACTTTATCTTATGAAATGATTCTTTGAAATAATGATAATGATATGGGAATTGTATTGTATGTTCAACGTGTTATATGTTATATGATGAGCTTGAGTACTGTCAAACGGTGGTCCCCTGTACACTACTATTAACTCATTTGAGGCCTGTAGTTAGAGGGTTGCGCAACTAGGACTTGTCCCCTCATCCACTATCATAGGTAACGGTGGGATGTTTGGTCTGCCTTGGTGGCCACCTTCATCGCCAGTCTGGCCTCGCGGTGCTCTAACTACTATATATTTATGGGCGTCTCCATGGCACGACCCTTGGTTATCTTTATGCACGTGATTGACAGCATGTGCTTATCATTATCTTATCATTTGGGACATTATATATTGATTATTGGGACATAACCGGTCTTAGTAGTGGCTCAAGAGCAATCTCATCAAATTATGTCATGGTAGTCTTACCATTGACCAAGAGGTATTGATATTATATTGGATGGAAATTGTGGATTGAACATACGGTTTGGGTATTGGACCTTATATGGAATCTTGAAAGTTGCTGAAATTGGCAATATTGAAGTATTGATGACCAAATGGTTTTGGTATAATGAATGATTAATCGATTGATATATTTTTCTGTCACGATAAATGTGACAAATGAGAACTTTATAGTTTACCTTGGATTTCTCAACTATTTTGAAATGGATATGTAACGAGGTTTACTTGCAAACCTATGCACTCACCAACTACGTTTTCGTAGTTGACACTTTTTCTTCATGCTTTTCAGGAATTGGCGTAAGCTTTGAGGAATTATATGCATCATGATTGTTTGCATTGCACTTTGGAGTCAAAGATCAAACCTTGTGACGGGCAATGGAATCCGCCCTGATCATTGTAGTATACCATCTCATGTATTTGTTATTTGTTTTGTGGACCCAATATCCAAGTATGGTAGACGTATTGTACTTGGGAATTGGTTCACATGCTTGTGCATTGTAAAATTATTTTTATTCAATAACGCTATGGTGAATGTTATCTGTTATCCTTTGTTTTGAATACTCGACTTTCTGTACATCTCAACGTTCCGCCTTAGTTGGGGTGTTACAATTTAGAGGTTTATAACTTTGCTACTAAGTAAAGGAAAGTGCTAGGAAGTTTCCTCATGGAGGTGTATGGTTTTACTAGCTTTGGAAGTAAGTTTTCTTAACAATTTACACAACAATTGTCTACTAGTAATATTATTCAACTAATAAATCAAATATAGCTTGTGACAATTTCACGAGTATTCCTACTTTCCATAAAGTATGTCGGCTTTGTTCCATTAATGGAATTATCATCTAGCCACCGACACTGTTCCACCGAAACTGTTGGAACCGTACATTATACTTAAGGTTTCGTATATACGTTTTTCCTTGTTACTACCGTTACTCAATTACCGTCTATATTTCCATAACACATATGGGCCAATATCATAATCACATAATATGGGCTTAATTCTAGAAGCCCAATATAACATTATATTTAACCCAATTTACCGATAAATGTACGCAATTATGTCAAAGTTTCCATTTATTGAACTAGTTACTCAAATTACATACACGGTCAAACGGGTAAAAATCACAAATGTTACATTATTCCCCCGTTAAAGGAATTTCGTCCCGAAATTCGAATCTAACTAGACTCGTTAAACAAATGGGGATATTTGGCTTTCATGGAATCTTCACGTTCCCATGTAAACTCGGGTCCACGTCGAGCTTGCCATCTTACTTTGACAATCGTATATCGGGTATTCTTTAACTTTCTAGTTTGTCGATCTAGGATTTCTATTGGTTCTTCCACAAACTTCAACGCTTTATCAACATGGATTTCTTCGAGGGGCACGTGAAGTGTTGGATTTGCTAAACACTTCCGAAGATTACAAACATGAAAAACATTATGAACTCCGCTCAATTCTTGAGGAAGTTCTAATCGATATGCAACCGGACCAATACGCTCCAAGATCTTGAACGGGCCAATGTACCGTGGCCCCAACTTGCCACGTTTCACAAAACGAACCACACCTTTCCACGGGGACACTTTCAACAAGACATAATCACCGACTTCAAATTCAAGAGGTCGTCGTCTAACGTTAGCATATTTCAATTGTCGTTCTCGGGCCACTCTTAACTTTTCTTTAATTTGTGAGATCACTTTCGTTGTTTCAATAACAATTTCGGGCCCAACGAGTTGGCTTTCACCAATTTCTGCCCAAGCTAGCGGTGACCTACAATCTCTCCCATATAATGCTTTAAATGGAGTCATTCCAATGCTAGCATGATAGCTATACATCCCAATTACCACCAAAATCAATGGCGCAAGCTCTCAACATATCTTCTAACATTTGAATCGTTCTTTCACTTTGACCATCAGTTTGCGGGTGGAACGCCGTACTCAAACCGAGACGAGTACCCATAGATTTCTGAAATGCCTTCCAAAATTTTGAAGTAAATCGGGCATCCCGATCGGATATCACGGAAATCGGCACTCCATGCTTGGATATCACCTCTTTGATGTACAAACGTGCCATGGTGTCAAATTTATCATCTTCCCGGATGGCTAAGAAGTGTGCCGACTTAGTCAACCGGTCAATTATCACCTAAATGGTGTCCCGACCACTACTCGTCCTAGGTAACTTCGTAATGAAGTCCATAGCAATTTCTTCCCATTTCCACACCGGTGTTACTGGTTGGACTAGTAAACCCGGTGGTTTCTTGTGGTCGGCTTTCACTTGTAAACAAGTGAGGCATTGACTAACATACCTAGCAATGTCCGTCTTCATTCCCGGCCACCAATACAAGTCTCTCAATCCAAAATACATCTTGTCGGAACCCGGGTGGACCGAATAAGCCGACTTATGAGCTTCATCCATCAATCTCAATCGCCATCCTCCAAGAATGGGAATCCACAATCGATCAACAAAATACAAACCATTATCGTTCTTCCTATCAAACTGTTCTTCTAGACCGTGTAAAGCTTCATCGGTGAAGTTCTCCGGTCTAGTTGCCAATTCTTGAGCTTCGATAATGGAGTCACGGACACTCCTTAATACAGTGAAGCTCATGGCTTTAACTCGTCTTGGCTTCATACGTTCCTTTCGACTCAAAGCATCGGCTACCACATTTGCTTTACCCGGATGATACCGGATAACGCAATCATAATCACTCAACAGCTCAAGCCACCTTCTTTGTCTCATGTTCAGGTCACTTTGAGTGAAAATGTGTTGAAGGCTTTTGTGATCGGTATAGATCACGCTCTTGGTGCCATACTGTTAAGACTTGAATTTGAGCTTTAGTGTGTGTTATAGTGTGTGTTAATGGAAGTTTCTAGTGAGAGAAAGTAGAGAGAGAGTAGAGAGATGTCAGGGAAAGATTAGCTTGTATTATGTGTTCCAAGGTTACATTTCATGTTATGGAGGGGTTTATATACTTCTATACAATTTACACTATACCCCTTCCATACTTACAACTTTACATTATAAGTACAAAATGACATAAGGTATACAAATCAACTACTACATATTCTATTTCTAACAATCTCCCCCTTAGTAGTGATTTGTGAAAAATATCCAGTCTTGTCTTTCTTTAAGCTCTTGTATTTGGTCTACCTTTGTTTGGATGCCAGAACCAGTTTTCTCCTTCGGGTCTGTTTGCTGGAACAACCATATTTGCTTCGAAATTTCTTGGAGGAATGTTATGAGGCCCTGGAAGATGACTAGGCTCGTACTTGATCCAACAACCTCCTCTTTGACGTACGACATACTTAGACTTCTGAGCATTCTTTGCTTCTCTCATCATTCTAATGTTGTCTCTATACTCGAGTCTTTGGTTAATCTTGGAGATTGCTTTATCAAACACTTCCTTTTTCTTTTCATCTTGCTCGTCTTCTTGTAGGCACAACAATACATTCTTACAAAACTCCAACGTTCCATCAGAATAGGAAGCAAGTTCATCCATGCGAATGAAAATCTTCTTCTTTCTGCTATTCAAAAACACAACTCCGAAGGATGGTTCTTCAATGATATGACCAATACTTAGCTTTTCAATATCTGCAGTGTATAGACTTTGATCTGGATAAGCCACATTAATCTTTCTCTTCACAACTTCAAATCCTATCTGAAAATCTTCCAATGAAGCATACTGAATGCAACTTGACATGTATCTTTTTACAGCATCAAAAGCAATCACATCTTCACGGTATCTTTGCATGGCATTTAGGAAATGATTGTAGAGGAAGATAATGTCGTCCACTGGCAAAAGTTTAAATTGGGCTTCTGTGAACCGGTAGATCTTGTTATTATCTCTCTTGACATGAAAGCATGGAATAGAAATAGTAACTCTTTTAATCAAGATCACCCTGATCAGCACCAATATTTTATGGTTTCTCTGTTCTTCCAGCAACTTTGGATTATATTGTTTTGTAAGTTTAAGAAGCTCTGTATATTCTTCGATTTGCCTGGCTTCCTTAAACTTGTACATTGAGTCTAACTCTGGTCTCTTGGTTTTAGTGACCTTAGTTGCTCCACAAAAAATAGGGTAAGCCCTTTCTTCCAGATATCTTGATTTCTTAGCTGCTTCTTTTGGTTTAATGCCGAGAGCAACCATTCTTTCTCTATCCCTCAAGAAGTATCCCCGATTAATAAATTTTAATTGTTCTTCAGTTAACTCATTTGGAAAATAATCAGGGAGAACTTCCTCGGATGTGATTGCCTCTCTCAAAACCTGTTTGTAAGTAGATTTCTGAAAGTTCTGAGTTGCAGCTTCTAGAGTCTTTCTAAGCTCATCAAAATTGTTGAATTCATTGAAATTATAATGTTGTGGAGTTGAGCTAGCACGAGAAGATGATTCTCCAACTTCAACTCTGCTTGAAGGACCTGTTTCAAAATAATCTAGATCTGCAAATTCTTCAAACATAGGTTCCTCTGCAGCTTCTACGTTCACAGGAGTCTCAACTATCTCTGGCTCATCCAACATAACATTATCTTTTAATGCTTCAATATCTGCATCATGTTCAGCATACTCAACTAAATCTTCTTCAATCACAAAACCTTCTTCTTCATTATCAACAACATTTTCAATCTCTTCATCATCATCATCAGAACTGTCACCAAAAACTTCAACTAGTCTTCTTTTAATCTCATCATTCAAAGAATCGTTCTCAACATTTTCAACATTTTCAACATTTCCTTCTTCCATCACCACATCTCCAACATTTCCTTCAACTCTTGCCGAAGTAATATCAATGTTTGTTTGACCTTCTCCTTGGTTCTCCCCCTCGGGGTGATCATCAGAATCAGGATCATCCCGACGAGAAGGAACCGAGGCCGGTCGGCAAGATTCTAACGCCAACAATCTCAATTCAAAAGCAGCAAGCTTTGTATCATATTCAGCCTTTTGACGTTCAACTTGATTTTGTAACTCTTTCACTCTTCTTTCAGTGGATATTTCTCTTTCTCATACCTCAAGAGCATTCAACACCCCTCTTTCAGTTACCGTCAACAAATCACCCTCAGACCTTAAAATATTCAATAAAACTTCACAAGCAGCGTCTTTTGTAGGTAAATTTGTTGAGGTTGATGGAATTTCATTTGGTGTTGGTGTTCTTTGTGTTTGTGTAGGAGGTGGAGTACCCAACCCGGGGGTTGTTGGCACACTTGTGGTGTGACCTAAATTCAGCGATGCTGATTCAGGATTTCCTGCGGATCCTCGGGTTATACCCTCACCAGCAGTTTCAGATTCATGGGCTTTGCAACCCGAATCAATTGTTGTCCTAGACTGTGATAAATCACTGTCCTGGACTTGTTGTTGGGCAACACCAATCACAACACCGGGGTCACTGAGAATGCCCGTTAATACAGTCTCAGGTTGATCCTGAGGAACAGAAGTGTCACTACGGCGTTCATACTGCTCCCCAGTCTCGGTCTGAGGACTGTTACCTGCGGCTAAAGCTGGCGTGATGTTAGCTAAGGCAGGATTTCCAAGCTGTCCTTGAGGGTCACACAAAGTGGGTCCCTCTCCGCTTGTTCCGGCTCCAGTACTCAACTGGGCTTGTGAATCAGTGTCCCTAGGGGATCTAGACTCTTGTGCAACAAATGAAGGCGAGAGGTGGGGCTGGTCCTCTCTGATTTCAACACTCTCATCCTCCAAATGAGGAGAGTGTGGTGAGCGTGGTTTATCCCCGTGAATTTCTGAGACTAACTCCTGTTGTGAGGAGTCAGAATGGCGAGGAGAATCCGGTGCAAGCGAGAATGGGCAATTCCCGACTTCTACCCTAGGGTAAACAACCCGGCTAGACTCGGTGGTTTGAACTATCGGAGGGCTAACTTTTTCTTTATGCCCTTGTCCTAACCCTGACCGCACATCCTCTCCGGTATTTTCAACTCCTCCCTCATTCCTTCCTTGTTCCTCCAGCACAACATCATCTCCAGTGCTCACATGCTCAGTCTCAATCTCAGATTCAACATTATGCACAATATTTGTTGCTTGTTCAACATCAAACTCCGCCGAGGCACCAGGTTGTTCAGTTATATCTGCAGAAGTAGATTCAATTGTTTGTCTTGCAGATTTAGACGACTTATGTTTTCGTTTCTTCTTCTTTGATTTCTGCTTTAGAACACTTCTAGCAGCCATCTTAAGTCGTCTCCCTGGTGGTGGAGTTGGTTCATTAGGTAAAGCTGAAGCAATCGGTGTTGGATCAAATACAGGTGTAGAATGAGGTGGTGTAAAGGTTGGTGGATTCGGTGAAACAACGGATGGTAAAGGCATTGATTGCGAAGGTGAAGATTGTGAAAGGTTAACGGTTGGTGTAGATTGCGAAACAGGTGATGAAATTGGTTCAGGTGTAGCAACATCTTGCTCAAAAATAACTCTTTTTGTTTTTCTTTTCCTCTGCTCAGAGGCCCTTTTATCTCTAACCCCTCTTTTTCTTTTTGACGAACTAGGACCCTCACTTGGCGACCTATGCTCAGTTTGGGCAGGAGTCTGTTGGCTTTCAGACCCCATTACTGAGACTAACCACTCAAGATACGCCCTAAGGTGAGGACTCTGAGCAGGAACCAGGTTTATCAAAAATGGTGGAATCGGAAAAGGTCTTACGGTTTCACAACTTGTGCCTCTCAAGTTGGATTTATATAAAGCAATCACACATTTAAAGCTGTCTTCCAACCTTGGAATTTCTTCTGCATTATCAATAGCATCTTCGATAACCAGAGTGAAAAATCTGATGAAGGGAATGTACTTTCGGTCTTGTTTATCCTTTTCCTTAACAACTTGAATCAGCTTTTTTTTTTTTTATTATATTTTCTTCTTCTTTTTTCTTTCTTTGGTTTTTTTTTTTTTTTTTTTTTTTTTTTTTTTTTTTTTTTTTTTTTTTTTTTTTTTTTTTTTTTTTTTTTTTTTTTTTTTTTTTTTTTTTTTTTTTTTTTTTTTTTTTTTTTTTTTTTTTTTTTTTTTTTTTTTTTTTTTTTTTTTTTTTTTTTTTTTTTTTTTTTTTTTTTTTTTTTTTTTTTTTTTTTTTTTTTTTTTTTTTTTTTTTTTTTTTTTTTTTTTTTTTTTTTTTTTTTTTTTTTTTTTTTTTTTTTTTTTTTTTTTTTTTTTTTTTTTTTTTTTTTTTTTTTTTTTTTTTTTTTTTTTTTTTTTTTTTTTTTTTTTTTTTTTTTTTTTTTTTTTTTTTTTTTTTTTTTTTTTTTTTTTTTTTTTTTTTTTTTTTTTTTTTTTTTTTTTTTTTTTTTTTTTTTTTTTTTTTTTTTTTTTTTTTTTTTTTTTTTTTTTTTTTTTTTTTTTTTTTTTTTTTTTTTTTTTTTTTTTTTTTTTTTTTTTTTTTTTTTTTTTTTTTTTTTTTTTTTTTTTTTTTTTTTTTTTTTTTTTTTTTTTTTTTTTTTTTTTTTTTTTTTTTTTTTTTTTTTTTTTTTTTTTTTTTTTTTTTTTTTTTTTTTTTTTTTTTTTTTTTTTTTTTTTTTTTTTTTTTTTTTTTTTTTTTTTTTTTTTTTTTTTTTTTTTTTTTTTTTTTTTTTTTTTTTTTTTTTTTTTTTTTTTTTTTTTTTTTTTTTTTTTTTTTTTTTTTTTTTTTTTTTTTTTTTTTTTTTTTTTTTTTTTTTTTTTTTAAACACTTATGAAATACTATATATTTACATACACAATACACATATACAAATAAACATTTTAAAACACAGCACAAATAATAATAAAAGAAACATAGAAAAAAAATAAAGAAAAAAAACTTTGAAATTCTCATTTTGTACTGTTTGCCGAGCAAAATGCTCTGCAAACAGTTGATTTTAAAACTTTGAGAAAATTCTCATTTTGTACTGTTTGCCGAGCAAAATGCTCTGCAAACAGTTGATTTTAAAACTTTGAGAAAATTCTCATTTTGTACTGTTTGCCGAGCAAAATGCTCTGCAAACAGTTGATTTTAAAACTTTGAGAAAATTCTCATTTTGTACTGTTTGCCGAGCAAAATGCTCTGCAAACAGTTGATTTTAAAACTTTGAGAAAATTCTCATTTTGTACTGTTTGCCGAGCAAAATGCTCTGCAAACAGTTGATTTTAAAACTTTGAGAAAATTCTCATTTTGTACTGTTTGCCGAGCAAAATGCTCTGCAAACAGTTGATTTTAAAACTTTGAGAAAATTCTCATTTTGTACTGTTTGCCGAGCAAAATGCTCTGCAAACAGTTGATTTTAAAACTTTGAGAAAATTCTCATTTTGTACTGTTTGCCGAGCAAAATGCTCTGCAAACAGTTGATTTTAAAAACTTTGAGAAAATTCTCATTTTGTACTGTTTGCCGAGCAAAATGCTCTGCAAACAGTTGATTTTAAAAACTTTGAGAAAATTCTCATTTTGTACTGTTTGCCGAGCAAAATGCTCTGCAAACAGTTGATTTTAAAACTTTGAGAAAATTCTCATTTTGTACTGTTTGCCGAGCAAAATGCTCTGCAAACAGTTGATTTTAAAAACTTTGAGAAAATTCTCATTTTGTACTGTTTGCCGAGCAAAATGCTCTGCAAACAGTTGATTTTAAAAAACTTGGTGAAAAATTCACTTTGTACTGTTTGCCGAGCAAAATGCTCTGCAAACAGTTGATTTTAAAAACTTTGAGAAAATTCTCATTTTGTACTGTTTGCCGAGCAAAATGCTCTGCAAACAGTTGATTTTAAAACTTTGAGAAAATTCTCATTTTGTACTGTTTGCCGAGCAAAATGCTCTGCAAACAGTTGATTTTAAAACTTTGAGAAAATTCTCATTTTGTACTGTTTGCCGAGCAAAATGCTCTGCAAACAGTTGAATTTAAGATTTTGTGAAAATTTTTCATTTTGTACTGTTTGCCGAGCAAACTGCTCTGCAAACAGTTGATTTTAAAAACTTTGAGAAAATTCTCATTTTGTACTGTTTGCCGAGCAAAAAGCTCTGCAAACAGTTGATTTTAAAACTTTGAGAAAATTCTCATTTTGTACTGTTTGCCGAGCAAAAAGCTCTGCAAACAGTTGATTTTAAAAAACTTGGTGAAAAATTCACTTTGTACTGTTTGCCGAGCAAAATGCTCTGCAAACAGTTGATTTTAAAAAACTTGGTGAAAATTTCACTTTGTACTGTTTGCCGAGCAAAATGCTCTGCAAACAGTTGATTTTAAAAAACTTGGTGAAAAATTCACTTTGTACTGTTTGCCGAGCAAAATGCTCTGCAAACAGTTGATTTTAAAAAACTTGGTGAAAAATTCACTTTGTACTGTTTGCCGAGCAAAATGCTCTGCAAACAGTTGATTTTAAAACTTTGAGAAAATTCTTGTTGAAAATTTTTCACTTTGTACTGTTTGCCGAGCAAAATGCTCTGCAAACAGTTGTTCTAAGACTTGGAACAAAAATTTGGACAAAAAGCACTGTTTGCCGAGCAATGAGCTCTGCAAACAGTGGTTTTTAAGGCTTGAAAGACTTGGAAATAACAAATGCCTGTTTGCCGAGCAAAATGCTCTGCAAACAGTTGATTTTAAAAACTTTGAGAAAATTCTCATTTTGTACTGTTTGCCGAGCAAAAAGCTCTGCAAACAGTTGATTTTAAAAAACTTGGTGAAAATTTCACTTTGTACTGTTTGCCGAGCAAAATGCTCTGCAAACAGTTGATTTTAAAAAACTTGGTGAAAATTTCACTTTGTACTGTTTGCCGAGCAAAATGCTCTGCAAACAGTTGATTTTAAAACTTTGAGAAAATTCTCATTTTGTACTGTTTGCCGAGCAAAATGCTCTGCAAACAGTTGATTTTAAAAAACTTGGTGAAAAATTCACTTTGTACTGTTTGCCGAGCAAAATGCTCTGCAAACAGTTGATTTTAAAAACTTTGAGAAAATTCTCATTTTGTACTGTTTGCCGAGCAAAAAGCTCTGCAAATGACACTTTTGATCCAAAAATTTGTTTGAGATTACCAAGTACATGTTAAACAATCTTTATGATGATTTGACGATGATCAAGAACAAAGTACCCATTTGCCGAGCAAAATGCTCTGCAAACAGTTGATTTTAAAACTTTGAGAAAATTTTCATTTTGTACTGTTTGCCGAGCAAACTGCTCTGCAAACAGTTGATTTTAAAACTTTGAGAAAATTCTCATTTTGTACTGTTTGCCGAGCAAAATGCTCTGCAAACAGTTGATTTTAAAAACTTTGAGAAAATTCTCATTTTGTACTGTTTGCCGAGCAAAAAGCTCTGCAAACAGTTGATTTTAAAAAACTTGGTGAAAAATTCACTTTGTACTGTTTGCCGAGCAGAATGCTCTGCAAACAGTTGATTTTAAAAAACTTGGTGAAAATTTCACTTTGTACTGTTTGCCGAGCAAAAAGCTCTGCAAACAGTTGATTTTAAAAACTTTGAGAAAATTCTCATTTTGTACTGTTTGCCGAGCAAAATGCTCTGCAAACAGTTGATTTTAAAAACTTTGAGAAAATTCTCATTTTGTACTGTTTGCCGAGCAAAAAGCTCTGCAAACAGTTGTTTTCATACTTGGAAAATTATTTGGAAATCAAAATGGCATGAATGCCGAGCAAAGTGCTCTGCATTATGTTGTTTTAGGACTTGGTGGAAAAACAAATTTGGTTTGATAAAAACAAGTATTTGCCGAGCAAAAAGCTCTGCAAATGACACTTTTGATCCAAAAATTTGTTTGAGATTACCAAGTACATGTTAAACAATCTTTATGATGATTTGACGATGATCAAGAACAAAGTACCCATTTGCCGAGCAAAATGCTCTGCAAATGGTACTTTTCATCAAAACTTAATATATACCCAGCCCTTGTTCAAATCACACCCAGAAACATTGATTCTCATGCAGATTAAGCCATACAATCATATAAACAATACATACAATACCTAATCATGCATCTATCTTCATCAAAACATGAATTAAAACAACATATCACGCATAAAAATTCGACAAAAATCATCTTGGCATTTAATCAAACAGTTGGTGTGCAATATAAATACAAGAATTCTTACCTCAAAAACC
The DNA here is from genome assembly GCA_034093135.1 of Erigeron breviscapus. NCBI lineage: Eukaryota > Viridiplantae > Streptophyta > Magnoliopsida > Asterales > Asteraceae > Erigeron > Erigeron breviscapus. The sequence continues at coordinate 20,984,735 of CM067175.1, read as the reverse complement.
GATGATATAATCGATGTAAATGATGAACTATAACTGAAAAACTATCACACGAATGTATACACTTGAATTATTATGATAAGACTTGAAATATTGATTGATTGATGTGATGTTTTGAATCGGTTAGAGAGAAAAATAAGAAGATACTGGATTTGAATTTGAATAAAAGTGAGTTGACCCGCCCATATCCCTTTTAAATCTCAAATTCGGGTCGCGGGTCTGGGAGTGACCCGCGTGTCAACCCGTATCTCGACTGGTATTGGGCTTGACATGGCAGTTGGGCTCAAATTGTATTGGGCTTCAACATCATTTTGGGCTCATAATGGTTTTGGGCTGAAACTAATAACAACAAAATAACAAAACAATAAACATAAAAAGAAAAAAAAATAACACAGAATAATAAAAAAATTAAAATTAAAAATAACAATATTGAAAAACAAAAAAAACAAAAAAAACAAAAAAATAAACAACAAACAAAAATCTTTTTATCTTTTTAAATGTTTTCTAATTTTATATTTGGTTTTTCAGTTTTAAAACAAACACACAAACGAAAACAAAAAAAAAACATTTAGAAAAAAAACTTTAAACATATTAGAAAAATAAACAAACATTTTCATGCATTGCACACTCCCCCTCAAATACAGCATATTCGACTATACTAAATTTACAAACTCCCCCTAAAATCATGCATTCTACCCTTTTTCTCCCCCTCAAACATTGCATGTAATAACAATTAAAACACATCAATGTTTGAAACAGAAAATGGACATAGAAAACATGGCATGAAAGCAGTTAAGTTTGTAAATCAAGCATTCCCAACTTGGTTTTCAGAAAATTGAACCTGTTTTCATCCAAAGGTTTGGTGAAAATATCAGCAAGTTGGTAGTCTGTTGGGACAAAATAGAGTTCGATGTTACCTTTCTCGACATGATCTTTAAGAAAATGGTACCGAACATCTATGTGCTTGGTCTTTGTGTGCTGTACAGGATTGCAAGAAATAGCAATTGCACTCTTAGAATCACAGTATATGGGAATTCTGTTAAATTGAAATCCATAATCAGTCAACTGTGTCTTCATCCAAAGAACCTGAGAACAACAACTTGCTGCAGCAACGTATTCAGCTTCTGCAGTAGATGTGGATACACAGTTCTGTTTCTTTGAAGACCAACTGACCAATCTATCCCCTAGAAACTGTACACTCCCAGAAGTACTCTTTCGATCAAGCTTACAACCTGCATGGTCAGCATCCGAATATGCAATTAACTGAAATCCGGTATCCCTTGGATACCAGAGACCAAGGTTCACTGTGCCTTTCAGGTATCGGAAGATCCGTTTAACGGCCTGGAAATGACTTTCCTTGGGATTGGCCTGGTACCTGGCACACATGCATGTGGCGAACATAATATCCGGGCGACTTGCAGTCAAGTACATGAGTGACCCTATCATACTGCGATATTTCTTTTGATCAAAAGATTTTCCATTCAAGTCAGCATTTATCTTTGTTCGAGCTTCCATGGGTGTTCCAATTGTTTGACAATCCATCATATCAAACTTTTTCAACATGTCAAGAATGTACTTAGATTGACAAATAAAAGTACCATTTGACAACTGTTTTACTTGTAGACCAAGGAAAAAGTTTAATTCACCCATCATGCTCATTTCAAATTTCTTGATCATTAAAGCAGAGAAATTCTTGCAGTATTTAGGGTTAGTTGACCCGAAAATTATGTCGTCAACATAAATCTGGATTAGAATGATGTCACTTCCTTGTCGTTTTATAAACAAGGTAGTGTCAATCGAACCTTTACTAAAACCAGATTTCACAAGATAAGAAGATAGAGCATCATACCATGCACGAGGCGCTTGTTTCAGACCATATAATGCCTTGTCTAACCTGTAAACATATTCTGGATGTTTGGAACTCACAAACCCTTCTGGTTGTTCAACGTACACTTCTTCTTTGAGTATTCCATTCAAGAAGGCAGTTTTAACATCCATCTGGTAGACTGTGAAGTTCTTGTAGGCAGCATAGGCAAGAAACATCCGAATAGCCTCAATTCGTGCAACTGGTGCGAATGTCTCATCGTAGTCAATTCCATCTTGTTGGCAGTATCCCTTTGCAACCAATCGTGCTTTGTTGCGTACAACTACTCCTTTTTCATCCTTTTTATTCTTGAAGATCCACTTGGTTTTAATTGGCTCCTTGTTCTTGTAAGGATTTGGAACCAATTTCCACACCTCAAGTCTTGCAAATTGATTCAGTTCCTCTTGCATCGCTTTCACCCTCACGAACATGCGATTTGTAGAGCTCGATCGAAAACACTTCAAATGATGAAATTAGCCTCTGAAATTGATAGCGAAGGAAGATATAATGATATGAAATCGATCGGTGAACGAAATTAGAACAGAAACACACTTGATTTGCAGTAATCACTGAAACAGTGAGCTCTGCAAATGAACCTTTCAGAAAAATGCTCAAATTCTGAAAATAAGCACAAATTAAGCTTGTAATAAGCTTGTGGATCGTTCAGCAACTCTGATTGTGCTCTGATACCAATTGTTAAGACTTGAATTTGAGCTTTAGTGTGTGTTATAGTGTGTGTTAATGGAAGTTTCTAGTGAGAGAAAGTAGAGAGAGAGTAGAGAGATGTCAGGGAAAGATTAGCTTGTATTATGTGTTCCAAGGTTACATTTCATGTTATGGAGGGGGTTTATATACTTCTATACAATTTACACTATACCCCCTTCCATACTTACAACTTTACATTATAAGTACAAAATGACATAAGGTATACAAATCAACTACTACATATTCTATTTCTAACACATACAAGTAATGCCTCCAACATTTCAAAGTGAATACCACTGCTCCCAATTCTAAGTCATGGGTCAGATAGTTCTTCTCATGCACTTTCAATTGTCTTGATGCATATGCTATCACCTTATCCCGTTGCATTAAGACACAACCCAATCCTTGCCCAGATGCATCACAATATACAACGAAATCATCGACTCCATCGGGCAAGCTCAATATGGGTGCATCACACAATTTGTCCTTTAACAATTGGAATGCTTGTTCTTGCTTTTCACCCCAATCAAACCTTCTTTCTCGTTGAGTCAACAAAGTCAAAGGTTGGGCGATTTTTGAAAAGCCTTCAATAAATCGTCTATAATAACCCGCCAAACCAAGAAATTGGCGAATTTCGGTTGGTGTTTCGGGGCGTCTCCAATTCTTTACTGCTTCAACTTTACTTGGGTCCACATGAATTCCTTCTTTGCTCACTACGTGACCAAGAAACTGGACCTCTTCAAGCCAAAATTCACATTTGGAGAACTTGGCATAAAGCTTTTCTTTCCGGAGTAACTCTAAGACTTGTTTCAAATGTTCCAAATGATCTTCTTTGGTTTTGGAATAGATGAGAATGTCATCAATGAAAACAATGACAAATTGGTCCAAGTAGGGCTGACACACTCGGTTCATCAAGTCCATGAACACAGCTGGTGCGTTAGTCAACCCAAAAGGCATCACCGTAAATTCAAAGTGTCCATATCTCGTTCGAAAGGCGGTTTTTGGAATGTCGTCTTCATGAACACGTAATTGATGGTAACCAGACCGTAAATCAATTTTGGAAAAGAAACGAGCACCTTGGAGTTGGTCGAATAAATCGTCAATCCTAGGAAGAGGATAACGATTCTTTACCGTTAGTTTGTTCAATTCTCTATAATCGATACACATTCGGAATGTGCCATCTTTCTTTTTAACGAACAAAACCGGTGCGCCCCAAGGCGATTGACTAGGGCGAATGAAACCCTTTTCTTGAAGTTCTTTGAGTTGGGCGGCCAACTCTTGTAATTCGGTCATGGCTAAGCGATAAGGTGCTTTGGCCACGGGAGAAGCATTTGGGATAAGATCAATACGAAAATCGAGTTCACGAGATGGAGGCAAACCCGGTAGGTCATCCGGAAATACATCCTCAAAGTCTTTAACTACGGGCACAGTTTTCAATTCAATCTTTGTGATCTTAACACTATATACATTCCCATCCCATTGTTCGGTCGTTTCGCCTTGAACCACTAATTCTTCCCTATTTTCTAACGGAATCCTCACAGTTCGACTACCACAATCAATTACCGCGTTCATGGCCGATAACCAATCCATACCCACAATTACGTCAAAACTACCGATATCAAAAGGCATTAAGTCAATGTAAAATGGGTGATCACATAAATCTAACACACAATCACGAACAACTTGACTAATCCTAGACAATCCACCATTTACCATTTCAAGTTCAAAACAAAAGGACAACGGGCTAGGATTAGCATCGATCAACGGAATAAAATCATTGGAAATGAGACTATAATCGGCTCCAGAATCAAATAACACGGTAGCATATTGGTGATTGAGGAGAAAGGTACCTGCTACGACATTTGGATCACTTCGAGCCTCGGCCGCATTCACGGCAAAAGCTCTCCCACGGGGGGCCAAATGTTGGCGAGGAGCTTGAGGAGGTTGTTGTTGTTGTCCTTGGTTTCCTCGGTTTTGATTCGGACCGGCAATTTGCAACTGGTTAGGATGCACGGTCACTTGGACTTGTTGACCAATAAGATGTGGGCACCGGTTGCGGTAGTGGTCTTGGCTACCACATTCATAACAAGAACCCGGAACCATCGGGGGACGTATAGCATTAAGAGGGGCAACGTTCAAAGGACCATTCCGGGGGTTAGTTGGGCAAAACCTTGAGGTGTGTCCTGGTAGGTTGCAATGAAAACAAGCATCACACCTCACGGTAGGCCAATGATGGCGATTACACCTAGGGCATAAAGGACGACCCCCTGTGTAACCAACCTGTTGAGGACCCTTTGTTGGTACTACTGCCGCAAAAACCTTTCCACCACGACCATGGCGCTTATTATCACGCCGATCATCTTTCTTGGTGCCGCTTGACTCGGCAACATCCTTCCTTTTATTGTCATTCTTATTATCGTTCTTGTTCAACTTGCCACCCCTAATGAGTTCCAAGGTTATACTAGCGGTACGGGTGGTTGCCTCTTTGTAAGTTAAAGGCATGGTGGGGTGTGAGACAAGCACTCTCACTTCATGTGGCAATCCCGCAACATACTTCTCAACCTTAACTTCTTGGGGTCTCACATAGTGGGGAATGAGTCTAGAGAGTTGGCCAAATCGGCGAGTGTAACCCTCATAGTCTCCTCCCTTCATGGCAAGTTTAGAAAATTCCACTTGCAATTTCCTCAGTTCATGGGCCGGGCAATACTTAGTAGTTATCATATTCTTGAACTCTCCCCATATAAGATTATTAGCCGCATCAATCCCCAATTCATCAACTTCTTCGTTCCACCACTCAAGAGCCCCACCTTTCAACATACCGGAAGCATAAGTGATTCTTTGGTGGTAGGCACAACCACTTCGAGCAATGATAGATTCAATGCTCTCTAACCATTCCAAGCAACCCGTAGCACCACCATCTCCATTAAATTCCGGGGCTCCACAAAGTTTGAAGTCTTTAAACAAGCATCCCGGTTGACGAACATCATAACCCGGTCTAGGTAAAACTTCTCCTACACCTACTCCGTTTACATTTACGTTTTCTTGTTCATTTTGTATGGGAACCGCTTCATCTTCCGGTTCTTCTTGTTCATTATTATTTTCCATGGCCGCTTGAATTCGGGCCATAAGATCCGGCATGAGGTCATTTAGAGCTTGTGTGACAACCTCAGCTGTTATCGGGGGATTAGGATTACCCCGACCACCTCTGCCACTACGACCTCCACGACCACCTCTACTTCCACGACCACCTCTACCACCACGATCACCAACTACTTCTTGTTCAATCGGGTTCTCGGGTTCATTCTGAGGTCCATAGTTAGTGTTAGCTCTCCTTGTTCTAACCATTTTCCTGGACACGTGTGTTAGATCAGTAAGTTAGTTTTCACACGAATAATCAAAATCGTCCGTCAAACATTACATACCTAAATCCTTCTAAATCATTGCATGAATATAGTTATCTCTACAGGGGTATTATCATGGAAATAATCTAAGGCTTCAGCAATCGTATAATTTACAATCAACAATACAATCACGAAAACATTCAACACTATATAAAAGGGTCAAGTCATAACAAGGTGGGTAAAGCATAGTCCGAATTTTAACCTCAACATTCAATACATTAAAAGTGTTTGTATACAGGGTGTACCAGCGGCTAACCCTCCACCTAATCAACATTTATTAAACATAACGGGGTAGCTACTATACTCTATCCACAAGGCGCAATCCATGAGATCATTAATTTTGTATGACATAGGATAACTTTCGATTTGTGGATCAGTCGCCTCTACGGTTACCGAATGTTATACTCCATTAATGTCATCGTTTCATTTTGCTTATAGGGGCAAATAATAAATGCTTCTAAAATTCAACACATCAACGTTCATCATAACAATTCTCACATAACAATCAAGTCATCATATTATAAGCAACCTACGAACTCTTTTAAAAAGTTTTTATGCATCATACAATTCACGTTGCACACAAAGTTTCCTATCATGCATGCTAATATGAAATGTGGGTGCGATGGCTATAGACTAGGTAAATCCTCCTAGTTCTCTACAACCACGGCTCTGATACCATTCTGTAACACCCCAACATGGCGGAATCATGGGGTATCACTTAGAAAAGCACAGCATGACATGGGAAATATGTAGAGTCAAACTATATGCATTCAATAGATTGAAACAATCCACAAGCTCATTCAAATACATTACAATAATCAACATTTATTAAACATAACGGGGTAGCTACTATACTCTATCCACAAGGCGCAATCCATGAGATCATTAATTTTGTATGACATAGGATAACTTTCGATTTGTGGATCAGTCGCCTCTACGGTTACCGAATGTTATACTCCATTAATGTCATCGTTTCATTTTGCTTATAGGGGCAAATAATAAATGCTTCTAAAATTCAACACATCAACGTTCATCATAACAATTCTCACATAACAATCAAGTCATCATATTATAAGCAACCTACGAACTCTTTTAAAAAGTTTTTATGCATCATACAATTCACGTTGCACACAAAGTTTCCTATCATGCATGCTAATATGAAATGTGGGTGCGATGGCTATAGACTAGGTAAATCCTCCTAGTTCTCTACAACCACGGCTCTGATACCATTCTGTAACACCCCAACATGGCGGAATCATGGGGTATCACTTAGAAAAGCACAGCATGACATGGGAAATATGTAGAGTCAAACTATATGCATTCAATAGATTGAAACAATCCACAAGCTCATTCAAATACATTACAATAATCAACATTTATCAAAAATACACACTCAATCCATACTTAAAAGAAACTGTTCAAACGATAGTAGTTGATCCTAAGCATAACCCATTAAAGGGAAATAAGGATCACGGATCCAGACAGTCTAATGCAAGTCCAATCCTAGCAATGCAGGCATATAATCATCCATTCTGTCTCTGATTAACTTGATTACCTGAAAAGTGTACTAAAGAGCGTCAACATAAAGTTGGTGAGTTCGTAGGGACATATAACAAGGAATAAACGTATCGGGAATACAACCGTTAACGATATACGGGGATTAGAATACCTAATCACATCAAGAAAACCCTAACAGGGTATACGTTAGCACAACATCAACACATATCACGATTCAACACGTTTCAGCACGACTTACATGTCTTCCAAAGGCGTGATCATTACAGCATGACTTACATATATTCCAAATGCATGTACAACAACATGACTTATGTGTCTTTCAACAGCATGTATAACGGCATGACTTACATATATTTCAAAGGCATGTTCATACGTTCCAACGTTTAACAACAACGAATCCATATAACAATTAACAACGTTCAACAAGCACGTTTAACAACAACGAATCCATATAACAATTAACAACGTTCAACAAAACACGTATGTGTACACTTTTCAGCCCGAATCTCAATTGAGTAGGGAGGGTTTACGAAACTCACCTTATTGTTGATAGTTCAACAGCAAAATAGAAGAGATTGATGTAGTTAACGATGACGAGCGAGTCAACTGGCCACGTTACGTATTCCCTAATTTCAATGTGAATTGATTTATATTCGTGCTAAATTCCAAATATAGATATACAACTATAAGGATTTATTAATACGCTTGTCAACGTAATTTTTGTTATAAAAGTTTAAGGGACTAAATTGTCAAATGTCCAAAGTATAAGGACGAAAAATGATACCTTTGAAAGTGTAGGGTAAAAATGTAACTTTCCGTATGTAATACGTATCCGTAGGATATATAAAGTATTCCTCTGATATTTCTAAATCCTTTTGAAGTATTTTTTAAATAATAGGATTAATACGAAGAATGTATTAATCTTGTAACGAATAGATGTTTTCAATAGCAGAGATATGAAAAGATACCTTGAATGGTATGTATTATAATCAATACAAAATGTATTGATTACAATTGAAGAGATACCTTAAATGGCAGGAAAAACCAGCATTTTATTTCCAAGTTGTGTTAGGGTTGGCCTTGGGTCGTGAAGAATACCGGGGCGAATTAAGTTGCTTAGTGATTGCTTATGCAAACTTTTCGCGAACTACCTTCCATTCCTCCAGCATAAGCCAAAGAGGCCCAAGGTGCAATCACTTTCGGAAACATTGTGCGGTTAAAAGCGTATCGAGGATATATTCTATCCATAAATCAACCAATTCGAAAATACGAAATAATTCACAGATGGTGAATAGTAATTATATGAATTAGGATAGTTAGGTATATAACTATGCCCTTGTTTATATACCATAATAAGTATTTAAAATGATTTAATAAAAGTTTTACGATTTCTCGTACTTTCGCTAATAATTCATTTTTCGCAATAGTAACAATATTTCAATATTCATATATAAAAGCGATAGTTACCGTATTTAAATGCAATTATGTATCAATTAAGTATAAAATTAAGTTGACAAGCATTTCAATACATAACATATATTTCTAAAATCATAGAGCAAAGTATAGTAAGGTTTTATAAAAATACTTACAAGAAAGGAGAGTTTATGAACTCTAAGATCAAACTTTCGACGTACGAAGAACACGACTTCTGATTCAAATGAAATTTGCCCAAGACTTGGACTTGTTTACTTAATAATTTAAGATTATTCCCAACTCAAATTGAGTATTATAACTAGAGCTTTTGAAGATCTTAGAGAGATTTGTTGATAACAACTTCTCTTGACGATTTTCGGCGAACTTTGAGATCAAAGCGACTTTGCTTATACTAGAACAATCAAGTGTTCTTTGAAACTTATAACAAGAAGGGAAAGGATGATTTTAGACTTATAGAATGCTAAATTGAGAGAGAATGAAGTTTAAGGTGTGAGTTTTTATGATAACTTAAGCCTAGTATTTATAGTAAATAAAATGGAGTTAAATATAATAAAAATGATGTACATTCTTGACTTTAACAACTTATGATCAGATTTTTAAAGATATTTAGAGGTTTATAACTTTGCTACTAAGTAAAGGAAAGTGCTAGGAAGTTTCCTCATGGAGGTGTATGGTTTTACTAGCTTTGGAAGTAAGTTTTCTTAACAATTTACACAACAATTGTCTACTAGTAATATTATTCAACTAATAAATCAAATATAGCTTGTGACAATTTCACGAGTATTCCTACTTTCCATAAAGTATGTCGGCTTTGTTCCATTAATGGAATTATCATCTAGCCACCGACACTGTTCCACCGACACTGTTCCACCGACACTGTTCCACCGACACTGTTGGAACCGTACATTATACTTAAGGTTTCGTATATACGTTTTTCCTTGTTACTACCGTTACTCAATTACCGTCTATATTTCCATAACACATATGGGCCAATATCATAATCACATAATATGGGCTTAATTCTAGAAGCCCAATATAACATTATATTTAACCCAATTTACCGATAAATGTACGCAATTATGTCAAAGTTTCCATTTATTGAACTAGTTACTCAAATTACATACACGGTCAAACGGGTAAAAATCACAAATGTTACAGTATTGGACCTCATATGGAATCTTGAAAGTTGTTGAAGTTGGCGATATTGAAATGTTGATGACCGAATGGTTTTGATGTATGATTAATCGATTTATATACTTTTTCTCTCACGATAAATTTGACAAATGAGAACTTTATAATTTACCATGGATTCTCAAGTCTTTGAAATGACGTTATGGTATTTGAAAACTTGATGGTTTGATATGGGAATTTTTGCCGATCATACGGTTTGGGTATGTTGATATCTAATAACATGTTTTCTAAGTGTTTAAAATGGTTAACGAGATTTACATAAAAACCTATGCACTCACCAACTACGTTTTCGTAGTTGACACTTTTTCTTCATGCTTTTCAGGAATTAGCTTAAGCTTTGAGGAATTATATGCATCATGATTATTTGCATTGCACATGGGAGTCAAAGATCAAACCTTGTGATGGGCAATGGAATCTGCCTTGATCATTGTAGTATATCATCTCATGTATTTGTTATTTGTTTCGTGGACTCAATATCCAAGTATGGTAGACGTATTGTACTTGGGAATTGGTTCACATGCTTGTACATTGTAAAATTATTTTTATCAAATAAAGCTATGGTGAATGTTATCTATTATCCTTTGTTTTGAATACTCGACTTTCTGTACATCTCATCGTTCCGCCTTAGTTGGGGTGTTACACACAGCAGCCTTGATATCCTCATTTGACACCTCACCAGTTGGTTCAACGAATGTTCTCAAATCAGCATCTCTGGGCAAAGGTTTTCTTTTTGGTTGTGCCCTGGGCTTTAGTGGATTCAACACCCTTTTAACAATCTTTTGAACATTTTCAGTCCTTCTTTGAATCCCACCAGCCCTCATTTCTCTTGCCTTCTCCACTGATACATTTATGTTCTTGGCATCGAATGCAACTTCTTCATCTGGATAATCTTGGTCAAGCTGAATGTCCAACATTTCCATTACAGCTCCCATTATCCTTTGATCTTCTTTTCTTTGTTTTCTTTTCTCTTTGAAGGCATTGCCAATTGCAGCCAATCTCTTGCTTTCACTTTCAGACACTGGAGGAAGTTTTTCGATGTTGCCAGTTTCAAGCATTGGTATATCAGTGGCCAGCTGGGCAATTTCTTCAGTTGCTTTGCCCTTGTCCAGATTCCCCCTATCAACCACATCTTCAAATTATTCAATAACTTGCTGACCAGCATCAGTACTGGCAGCCACCACTATTGCCTTATCAGTTGGAGCTTCTTCAATTGAAGTCGGTGCAAGGACTGCACTTCTTTCCCCCTTGGCAGCGTCTAGACCTGCCCTAATTGCTTCCTAGTCTGCATTGCTGCTGGGCAATCGGTCAAGACTCTGCCACGATTGCATGTCCTTTCACTCTTTGAAAATAGTGCACATCATCCTGAGTGATCTCCATAGATGGTTGGTCTCTCTCGACTAGGTCAGCACATTACCAGCAACTTGTGCCTGACCAGTTTTCAGGTCTTGTAACAATTGAGCATTATCTGGATAGAGACCAGCATTCACAACCTCTTTCTCTTTTTCAATCTCATTCTCTTTTAACTTGCCCACTTCAGTCACCAGTTTGTCAATTGATGTTGTGTGGGAAGATACTTAGGTGCTAAGAGCATTAATACTACCCATCAACTGGTTGATCTCATTTGTTAGTGGGACCAGATCAACCTGAGGAAGAGCAATCTTGGTGATCTCAGACATCACCTTTTTAACCAATTCTTCCTCTCTTGCAGCCAAAGTATCTTCAATTTTCTGGACAACTGAAGTAGCCACCTGTTGCCCAAGCTCAGTCACATTGAGAGCAGGTCTATTAAATATGTCCTTGACCTGTCTCTCTATCTCCTTCAGATCTTGTTCAGATGAACGTACAGTGTTGCCCAGCAAACTGGAGATAGATATTGTGACCTTGGTTTGAGAGAGTTCAAAGGCTTCCTTGAGAGAACTGGACAATGTATTGCAGCCAGTGACCAACTCATTAAGCTTGTTGAACACCAAGTCTTCATTTGCAGTGAACTTGTTTATCTCCAGGTCGACAACCTTTTGATTTGTAACACTTTCCTTGTTGTACATGGAGATGGACTTGGTATTCTTGTCAATTGTCTTTTGAACATCCTCCACCCTTTGAATAAGGTTTCGGATGTCGGCTTGGAAAGAGACAAATTGACTGTCCAGTGACGGAGGGGAAGGTGTCACTGGACCTGCAACAGGTGCTATTGGAGCAACTGGAGGAGGCACATTAAGGGAAACCTCCTCAGTTAACAGCTCAGTAGTAGAAAAAATAGAAAAAGATGTGGGTAAAGAAGAAAGATGCCGAGAAAGATCAAGTGGCTGAATATACCGAGTATTCTCATGTATATTAGCCGGCGGCGGTGGTGGCATAGATCTATCTCTTAAAAGAGAGATCATACCTGATGATGGTGGTTGTGCCATATGTCTATTTCTAGACACATAGCTTGATGTGGAGGGTAAAATTTCAGTAAGCTCATTTGTGTGAGATGGTGAAACTGAAATCGAAGCATCTGGAAGGGAGATATGAGATGAAGGGTCTTGATATTGTACAGAAGAATCAAGAATCTCATTATCTGAAGCAGTTCCTTCAGAGTCTGAAGACTATATTAGGATTTCACCTTCATTAACATCCATGTCCAGATCCATGAATGTCTCAGGTGGCTGAACCAGTTGTTCAGTCTCCTGATGAACTTGACCAGGTACTTGGACAGTTGCATCTGTTGTTGGCTCAGTCATGGTGACTTCATCACCAGGAATAGAGGTCACTGGGATTGCCTCAGTTACAACTGCTTTATCCTCAGTCATAACTTCATCGGCTGAAGAGTTTGGAACCTCAATCGTAGTTGTAACTGGCCAGCGACTTCATCAGCTCGTGCAGTAGCAGTGTTAGAAGTTTGGCCATCGATACTTGTTTGTACAGACTCTGACTCTACTCTGGGTTTGGCTAATCCAGTATTCTCTTCACCACTTCTTCCTATAGAAATTTCAAAAGTGGTTGCTTGCAGTGTATCCCTTTGACTTTCTTCAGTAACCTGTTGGGAGGCTACTGAAGGGTTGGCTTGGGTACTAGTGTCAGTGGCTCGTACTGACTGATTCCTAGGACGTTTGGTTCTTGGAGCCTTTGGGGAAACTGGAGGACCTGTTGGGAGGCCTCCAGTTGGTTCTGTAGGAACTGACCTGTTGGAACTAGTGGGGATAGACTGTTGTTCAGGCCCAACAACTGTCATTGTGCCAGAGGACGAACCGGTGGGTCCCTCATTGTTTTGAGGCCCGCCCAGTTGCCTTTCCGACTCACCTGGTATTGGTGCATCGGTTTTTGCAAATGCCAGCCGCATTCTTTCAGGAATCTCAACCTCTCCAGCTTCAGATACCAGAGAGTCAAGATTCCTTAACAAATCTGGGACAGTGAATAGTGAAGTTGTATTTTTATATTCTTCACTGCCCAATATAAGTTTAAAGAAGAGAGAGAGATACCTGGAGAAAGGGATGCAAAGTCCCCTGGTGCCCTTTAGTTTCTGCACCAGACTTCTAAATAAGATTTTAGCAAAGTTTACTCTCAATCCGTTCGACAAGCAGTATGCCATCTCTGCTTGTGAGGAGTTTATCTGGTCCAGTTCACCAGAACTCCCATCCATACTCTCTACAAGATGTACAAAGAAGTACCTCCAGGAAGGTGTGAGGCCCTTCATTGTCATGGCTCCCTTTGTTTTCAGGACACCATTTTCCATACACTCAGTGTGTCCCATTTCAAGGAGTGTTTGGCGGAAATTGACATTTTGAGAGATGACCACTCGAGATTCTCCAGGTCTCCAGTAGTTGAGGTTCAGGGCATCCCTCAATGTTTCTACAGTAATTGTACACTCGACTGTTCCATTTTTTAGTGTAAAGTTAATGGCTGAACAGTCGTTATTGAGTTTGGTGGTGTACCAAAACTCACACAAGTAGTCGTGAAACATCTTGCGTTGGTTTGCAGAGAACGTGGGGACGATGGGAGAATCCTTTAAGAATTTTTGGATTCTTCCAATTAGGGTATCAGCGCCTTGTTTTCCCATCAAACTTGCCATTGGATTATTCGGATTTAGTTTAATTGAGTTTGGATTTGATGGGGCACCAGATGCTTGTTTGACATCTGATGGTGGAGCATATGGGACAGTAAGTAGATTTATATCTCTATTTCTGGATGATTTTGGTGCCATTTTTCTATAAGATGAAAGTAAAATTGAAAAGAATTTGGGAATTAGGGTTTGAGATTTATTGAGCAGAGAGAGAAAGGAAGCGATTTTGATGATTGGAATTGAATGAAAGAATGTGAAAAGAAAGTAAATGAGTCGGAGTAAATAAGGGGTATTTATAATGGAATGGGATCCCAAAAGGTAAATACCATGAATACTTAATTCACAAAATACAAATTGATTTGATGTTTTGATAAATAAAAATTTGAATTTTGAAAATAAAATTTAATTCACCGTGTCAGCATTAAATGCTACGACGGCTTAACTTTCAACTTTCCCACTATCTTTTCACAATCCCAAGAAAAAGTGCATCTTTTTACAAAAAATATCTTTGACACGTCATATGACAGCTGTGAGTGGGTTTAAACACTCGAGTACCATTACGTGTCACAAAAATTGACCAAGTATTTTACAACGTTATGAAATCTGGTTGACCACCAGTTTTAAGACAAGACCAAACATATACACTGGAGGGTAATCCAGTGCTAGTTTCAACTGGAGAGTTCTCCAGGTACAATTTTTCAGATAAAATAAATTTTAGTCAGAAAAATATTTTGAGTCTTCCCCCTAAGATGATGATCCATAAATCAGTTAGTGCCAAGATAGTATCACAAAGGCGTTCGATAGCCTGGCGAGCAAAGATTATATGAATCTCCTCAACTGGAGAACTTCATCAGTGTCACTGACGCATTCATAACAGAGTCTCCAGTTTTAAGGATTTAACATTGTCAGTTCATTGATGAGATGTTTAAAAGTTTTCTCATCAACAGGTTTTGTAAAAACATCAGCGAGTTGTTTGTCAGTGGGGATGAAATGAATTTCAATGTCTCTTTTCATAACATGATCACGAATGAAATGATACCTGATGTCAATATGCTTTGTCTTAGAGTGCATCACTGGGTTGTGAGATATAGCAATTGCACTGGTGTTGTCACAAAAGATTGGTGTTCTTTTGTATTTTAGATCGTAATCTAATAACTGGTTCTTGATCCAGAGAATCTGGGCACAACAACTGGCCGCAGAAATGTACTCTGCCTCAGCAGTGGACATAGAGACTGACGTCTGCTTCTTGCTGGTCCAACTCACCAGTTTTCCTCCAAGGAAATGACAACCTCCAGCTGTTGATTTTCTATCTATCTTACAACCTGCATGATCTGAATCTGAATATCCCATTAGATCTAACCCTGAGCCTTTGGGATACCAAAGACCAAGGCTAGGATACCCTTTCAAGTATGTGAAGATGCGCTTAACAGCATACAAATGTGATTCTTTTGGGTTAGCCTGAAATCTGGCACATAGACATGTTGCAAACATTATATCTGGTCGACTAACAGTTAAGTACATCAGTGAACCAACCATACCACGATATTCAGTGGTGTTCACTGGTTTACCAGTTGGGTCAGAGTCCAAATTCAAAGGTGCTGCAATTGGTGTGGTTTTAGAAGGGATTGAATCATATTTGTATTTTCTTAACAAATCTCTGACATATTTTTCTTGGTTTATGAAAATTCCATTTTCAGTTTGTTTAATCTGAAGACCCAAGAAAAATGTTAATTCACCCATTAAACTCATTTCAAACTCAGATGACATGATTTTAGAAAACCTTTTACACATTGCATCATCAGTTGACCCAAATATAATATCATCAACATAAATTTGTACCAGTAAGATACTACCTTTATCTTTTAAAATAAACAAGGTATTATCTATTGCACCTCTTTTAAAGCCATTTTTGAGAAGATGTTTAGTTAAAGTGTCATACCAGGCTCTTGGGGCTTGTCTTAGACCATACAAAGCTTTGTTCAGTCTATATACCCAGTGAGGATGCTTCTCATCAATGAAGCCTGAGTCTGTTTAACATACACTTCTTCTTCCAGTGTTCCATTCAGGAACGCACTTTTGACATCCATCTGGTAGACCTTGAACTGCAGATGGGCCGCATAAGCCAAGAAAATTCTGATGGCTTCAAGTCTAGCAATTGGAGCAAAAGTCTCATCAAAGTCAACGCCCTCTGCTTGACAATAACCCTGGGCAACCAATCTGGCTTTGTTTCTTACAACATTGCCATCTTCATCCATCTTGTTTTGGTAGACCCATCTTGTACCAATAGGTTCTTTCTTTAACCCTGGTGGACAAGGAACAAGTTCCCATACATTGTTCCTTTCGAACTGGATAAGCTCTTCTTGCATTGCTTCTACCCAGCTTGGATCTGCCATAGCCTCGTCAATCTTCTTTGGTACAATCAGTGATAAGAAGGTGACATTTAAGCATTGTTCACTAGTGGCTCTTCTGGTTTGAACCCCTCTACTGGACTCTCCAATGATCTGATCAATTGGATGTGCTTTGGTCCATTTAGAGTATTGACCAGGATTTCTGACAACAATATCAGTGCAACTCACCTGAGGAGCCTCTTCAGTTGTTGTAGCTTCTGGAGGAGGATCAGCCCAAACTACTTCAACATCCTCATCAGAATCAATGAGGTCACGATTTGCATCATGCAATTCTTCAGTTAAAGGCATTTCTTGAAGAACTGGAGAAGTTGGAGGAGTTTGAACTGGTGCTGATATTGGAGTGACACGTACATCAGATCCTATTGTAAGTTTTTGTGGTAATTTAAAACTTATTGAAGGATAAAATGAAGTGTCACTGGAGGATTTCTTTAGTTGAACTGGTTCCACGTCAGAGTGACTGGAAACATTTTCTGGTGAAATATCTGACTGATGAACTTGGTCAGTTTCACCAAAACTTAATGGAACGACTGGAGAGATATCAAGACTTGGTCTTTTATTGATTGCATCATTTGATTCATCAAATGTGACATGAATTGTCTCATGAACCTTTTGGAGTCTATAATTATAAACTCTAAAGGCCTTTCGAATATCTGAATAGCCTAGAAACACACCTTCATCAGCTTTTACATCAAACTTTCCAAGCTGACTGGAATCATTTAAAATAAAAACTGGACAACCAAATACATGGAAGTATCCAATATTTGCTTCAGCCCAAAAACTGGTGGGAAGACCTGATTCATATAGCATACTTCTGGCAGCTTCTATCAGTGTACGATTCTTTCTTTCCACAACTCCATTTTGCTCTGGAGAGTGTGCTGATGAGAAGTTTTGAGATATGCTAGTGTCAGTACAGAATGCTTCAAGAGTTTTATTTTGAAATTCTGTTCCATTATCACTTCTTAACTGACAGACTTTTCGAGTGTACTTGAGCTCAATTCTCTTGATGAGTGAGATGATTTCAGCAGCTGTATCACTTTTTGATCTGAGGAATACCACCCAACAATATCTGGTGAATTCATCAACCACAACTAGAGTATACTTCTTTCCAGCTCTAGTTTGAACATTCACTGGACCAAAGAGATCCATATGAAGCATGTGAAGAGGTTCAGTGATGCTAAAGTTTTGCCTTGTCTTGAAACTGGCCCTTTTCTGCTTGCCCATCTCACACCCTGGACATGGCTTTTCCTTTTTAAAGGAAACTGGAGGTATCCCATCAGCCAGTTGTTTTCTAGACAACTTGTTGATATTTTTGAAATTAAGATGGGATAACCTTTTGTGCCATAACCAGTTGGTGTCCTCATCTGCCTTGGTATAGAAGCAATACCTAAATTTGGTTCCTTGAGCACTGCCTTGGTATACAATCATAACCACTTACCAATCCTTGTTAAATATGGTTCCTTGAGCAATATCGAACAATACCTTATATCCATCATTACAAAGTTGACTGACGTTGATCAGGTTATATTTTAAACCATTCAAAAATGCACCTTTGGTGAACTGGACTTGTCCATTGATTACACCATATCCTTCAGTCTTTCCATTCTCATCATTACCAAACGTCATTGCCGGTCCATCTTGGACAGTGAACTCTTCCAGCAGGGGCTTACATCCGGTCATAGTCCGGCCAGCTGCGCTGTCCAGATACCAGGTGTTCTTTTTTCGATCGCCCTGCACAACCACAAAAATCATTAGTTCTTTTTGTGAACCCATCTTTTCTTGATGGGTTCACTGGACTCTCCCTGGGAAGTCTCAGTTGATTCTGGTGGTATTGCATTGTTATCAGCTCCAGGACCAGGAGTAACAACGACTGGTTTGAGAGGTTTCTTCCCCTTTTTCTTCTCAGATTTTGCTCCAGATTGAGCATTTTGTTTCTGTTTTTGTTTCAAAGGGATGCACTTTGAGTAACTGGAGAAGACGAGGCTCCTTCCAGATTTTTAATTCTGGCAGTACAACTTTGAACCTGCCTGGACAACTGTTGAAATTGACTCTCTAGTTTTAACAAAATGTCTTTTTCAGTAGGCGCTGAACCTTGAACTTAGGTTCAGCAGAGATTTTAGTCTTTTGAGTCTTGGGCTCTTTGGACTTTTGAGGTAAAGGCTTATCACCAGTTGCCTTTTTAATTGGAGCTTTAGCCTGATCAGCTCCAGGTTTCACACCAGATGGGGTGGTCTCAATGGGTTCAGTTTTAACTGTCTTAGGCTGGTCATATTCAGTCTCTGGCCTAAGAGCTGGAGGCAAACTGTGGATATCAGGAATGATGCTTGCCATGTGCATCAATGGTTTTAGAAAAAACATCATAATTTAAACCAGATGACCTAATCCAGGATTTGATCACCTTTTGTTCCTTTTCCAGATCAGTTTTTAACTTTTGCTTTTCAAGTTCAAGTGCCTCAATTTTTAAAACTGACTCCTTAAGAGCCAACTTGACACTTTGCAAATTTGAAAGTTGAGGTTTTAAATTATTCAATTCAGTTAGAACTGTTTCTAAATATCTTTCTGTAACACCCGTCGTTTAAAAATATGGATTTCCAAAAAAATTTCGCCTAAAGACGTCAAAAGATAGCAGAAACAAACATTAAAAGATCAAACCAAAAGGACCTGTTTGGTTCATTTATTAAATGGTGTTACTAGCAATGTCATCACAATAAGTTCAAATGGAAATCCAACGGTTGCCCAACATTAAACAACCGACATCCAAGTAATCACAAGTCATTAATGTCTAGACAAAAAGCACATGTCTAATGTGAGAAGCTACTACAGGTAAACTAAAGCTATCTTTATTGCAATCTACCCATGCCTCGCACTTTATTCATCATCTAGCTCAAGCTTGCTAAACCTGAAGGAGCAACACATTTCAAGAAACAAGTGTTAGGTAACAAATTAGCTAAGTAAGATAACACATGGTTAATAAATCATTTGTCTAATTAAACATTATGAAAAATCACATTTCATCGTTAAGGCACATATCACAAGTCATCACATCTATCATATCACATCTTGCATTAAACATCTTTCATATAGGATGGATCATCCTAAAAGTGCCTAGTTATCTTTTGCATCTCATATATCATCTAAATATCTTTGTATTTGTGACATAAGTCACACATCTCATATAACATCTAAACATCTTTGTAATTGTGACATAAGTCACACATCTCATATAGGTGTAAGTTTGTGTGTAGGCGGTCATAGGACCTAACAGGGAACCTCACACCCGACTGGATGGATTAGCCTTTCGGCGGTCCATCAATGTCGTTAAGGAATGGCAAGCCAATCCCGGAGTAATCCGTATGTTCAAGACAATGGGGCTGGTTAGGCCTCCCGGAGTTACTCAATCACATCTTACCATGTTGCAAGGAGCCACCCAAGCAACCGCATCTACGCACTAGCCGGGCAAAGGCAAGTACGGGTTAAGCTTAACACTTTCATCTAAATTACGAGCTCGATTTAACATCTCATATAGTTTAGGTGTGCACATTACCTAAACATTCGTCATATAGTTTTATCTTAACTTTTGGGCCCTTAAACATGCACGTGTCATGGTAACTTACAAAGTCTAGTGAACTAGATGAACAAGCCATGTAATCATCACATTTCACATCTACACATGCACATATGTACATCATCTATCATTGCATATAATAGTTCATTACGTATCGTAAGTCATTGCATATCATCTTTCATCTTATATCGTATATCATTGCATATTATCTATCATGTCATATCGTATATCATTGCATATCATCTATCATGTCATATCGTATATCATTGCATATCATCTATCATGTCATATCGTATATCATTACATAACATCTTTCCTCACATATCATAGTTCATCATATATCATATGTAATTGCAATAATCTATCATTGCATATCACCTATCATCTCATATCGTATATCATTACATAACATCTCAAAGCATTTCATAGCATTTCACATCATATCATAGCATGTCATATTATTACATATCATTGGGGTAGCATTTCAGGCTTCGATATGCATCTACATAGCCCATATCACCTCCCAAGTAATCCCGAATACCCACAAGCAAACAAGATACCATTTGGAGAAGTTATTTTATGAAAACTATGTTTTGTTGAACCCTCGGCGTGACAAAGTTGTGTAACTTACCTTATATGGGCTCACAACCACTTAAAGTAAGCTTACAGTGCTTGATACGTACTCTCGGCAAACCTAGAACGAATGACGAACGATCTAAGTATTAAACAATAAACTTTCAGCACAAAATAGGATAGGTGTGCCGCACCCCTATCCATGGTGCGCCGCACTAGCTGAAGGAACAATAAGAGGAAAGTAAAGGTGTGTCGCACTCTATAAGCACAGAAGAAGTGCGGAGATTGTTGTTTGTTGGCCTCGCTTTGTAAAATTTCCTCTTGAAATGCTTTGTTACCGCGGCAAGAGCTTGATATAGTTCATCTGAAACACCATCTATTGTAGCCATCAGATCATCTCCCTCCTCATCAGAGACGAAGAAACAACTACCATTTGCCTCTTAAGAGCTTTAGAAATCTTCTTCTCAACTATCAATGCCAAAGGATCAGTAGATACAACTTCTGGCATTTTGCTTGATGAAGCTTTGTTTAGGACTTGGTTTTCATTGAGTTTGAAAGATTCATAAAGAGATGAATGGTGAACTTGGTCAGATTTTGATGTTGCTTGATCTGTGTTCCAAAATCTTCCCATTCTGGACCAAGAGCTTTGATGAATTTGATGTTTAACTCAATCTCTGTTTTCTTGACATTGTTCTTCCTCAGTTCATTTATGACATTGCAGAATCTGTAGTAGACAGCTTCAAGAGATTCATTTGGCATTTTTGTGAAGTTGTCAAACTCAGTCAAAACATTGGTCAATCTTATCGTCGAAGTCACGTCAGCTCCTTCCATCTGTCTAGCCACCTCATCCCATATCTCTTTGGCT